>CM064492.1:77019743-77619743 GCA_032716605.1 Paralithodes platypus | reverse complement strand
TCTTTTGCCGGTCAGTCATCTAAAATCAGAAACTTTCCAAACGGAGTCCCACAAGGATCTGTCCTATCGCCCGCACTCTTCAATCTGTATATGCACGATATAACTATACCCAATACGCCCCAAATAAACTTAGCCTCCTATGCAGATGACATAACACTCACATGCACACACCATGACCCAAAAAGAGCAACAGATCTCCTTCAACCCTATCTCAACACACTACATGGCTGGTGCACTACAAACAGACTTAATCTAGCCCCAGCCAAATCCACCGCAACCCTGCTCACAAGTTGGACAGGAGAACACGAATACATCCCTCAACTCACCATAAACAACACACCTTAACACATACACACACACCCAAAATCCTAGGAGTAACATATGATACTCATATGACATTCAAACAGCACACCACAAACATTAAAAGAAACTGACACCCAGACTTAACGCCCTCAGGTCACTTGCTCACACAAAATTTGGACACAACAAAGAAACTACCACCACAGTATATAAACAATACATTAGATCAGTGATGGAATACGCAAGCCCAGCCTGGGCTTCTAACCTAGCTGAAACACATCATAAGACCTTACAGACTATTCAAACAAAGCCCTGAAGATCATTACAGGCTGCACAGCTACTTCACCCACAGATCACCTACATCAAGAAACCAAAATCCTCAAAGTCAAAGACCATCTGGACATGAGAGGCACTCAATTCCTGGCAGCAGCCTCCATGAACCAAGACCATCCACTAAACTACATGGCAACACACCCACAGACACCAAGAAATATCAAAACAACACCCAGCACACGGTATCACACACAATTATTGTCCTCTCTCCCTCCCTGCCCACCCCGAACCAACTTCCAAAAGCACATCCATACTCATATCTCTCACCGATCCATCCACTCACTCACAGACAACACGCAGCTGCATGCACGACCTCCCGAAATCCATCCTTCCGAATCCTCCCTTCCTCGCGAGGACAGAGTCCACCTGGCCAGGCTGAGATGCGGACACCACCCAGCTCTCCTGAGCTATCAGAAGAGACTGGATGACTCCGTTGTCGACGCCTGCCCGGGATGTAACACAGCGCCCCATACCATTAAACACATCATAGAGGACTGCATTTCACACAACCACTTACGCCAACAACACAATCTACACTCAATGAGAGCTCTGTGGGAGAGCCCGATCGTGGCCATGGCCTTTCTCAGGGACCCGGGGCTGTTCGGCCAGGCAGCTTAGGGAACAACAACAATTAGGTAAATACAATTAGGTAAATACAAAGTTCTCTCCACGGAAGTTGTCATCACAACTGAACCAGTTGACTTAGAGAGCTCTACTCAACACCATTCTACAGGTACGAAACACATCTACGTTTGGAGATGCGTGTAAATGCGGTAGCAGTTAACCCTCCAGCCCCGGCTATGTATTATATATATATTCCTCGAAACCCGGGTGTTTTGGCCGAAAAACGTCTAGGCTAAGCTACCGTATATGTGTTAATCTGACTGCTTCCCGCATCCCCAAGCGTAGCTGTGTTATTTACCTGTAGAATGGCATTAAGTAGAGCTCTCTAAGTCAACTGGTTGAGTTGTGATGATTTCATTGGAGATAACTTTATGGCCAAAACAGCCACTTTACACTACTTTTCGATACTTAACAACAACATACAGGCACACACGAACAAGCGACGCTCTCCTTCTTGTGGCCGGAGATGCGGGGCGTCGGTCCAGCCGGCTGTTGTTTACATGCGTCGGACCGACGCCTCGCACACGAAGCTCACAGGCTTTCAACCACTGGGCGTTCAAGAGCCCTTCCGGGCAGCTGTTATATGCTTTTTTATGGGCGTTCAAGAGCCCTTCCGTGGTGAGAGGGTTAAAATAACGCCTAGGCGTAGACGTTTTTCGGCCAAAACCCCCGGGTTTCGTGGAATATTTATAGAATGCGTAACCGGTCTGTGAGGGTTAATGAAAAAAAAAAAAAAATCCCAAGATTTTTTTATTTTTCCCCGGGGATAAAAAGTATATAGGCCTACTGTAGAAATGAAGCATATGATAATAGGAAACCAAAACTACCATTAGAAATTTGCTACCCATATTGTTGCGTCTCCTGTATATTGACCATATTTTGGGTATAATCCTGTGTAGCGGGTGGACCTGTACATAGGCTATCTCAATAATTTGGTAGTGTTACAATATTTGTTTACATTTTACATTAATAAATAGTCCACTAATATACTAGGTTAGGTTATGTTATGTTTTGGTTATGCTAGGTTAAAGATAATGTTTAATGTTTCTTAGTAAATAGGCATCTGAAAAACAGTTCGTCCCGCTACACAGGATCTTACCTCAAAAACATTCTACGCTAGGCCTAAAACCTTCGAAAAGTTCAAAATATTTCCTCATATAGACTATGCTCCAAATATAGAAAATAATTATGCAAACGTGTAGATTGAGTCATAGGCCCTATTGCAATATAATTGTCGATATAAATCCATAATACTTGTTACTTGCTTACTTGTTACTTGTTACTTGTAGATGTTGCGAAGAGATTCTTCAGAGCAATGATGTTCCAACACTCCCTCCGAACCCGGCGTCCCTGTGTTGCAGGTCCACTTGATCCGGTAATGAATTTGTAGCCGCTCTGCAGAATGATGTGTATTTACCTATTTGTAGTTAACAGGATTTGAGCAGCGCTCATGTTGTCCTGTCTTAGTTACTTTATAATCAATCCATTTTACTTAGACAAGTATCGTAATGGATATTCCCAATTTCCAGTATTTTGGACTAACATATCATAGCTTATGTTGTCCTATTTCCATATTTACTTTTATCCAACCTAGATTTGAACATGTTAATGTTCTTCGCTCTCACCACCTCCTCCTCCAAGTTGTTCCAAGTCTCTATACTTCTATATATGGGAAGCTGAATTTCTTTGTGTCCTTACGACATCTGCCCTTCCTCTGTTTAAACTTGTGTCCTCTTGTCCTTCCATCAACCCTCACGAATAGATCTTCCCTATCTACTCGTTCCCCAAACTTTTTACTCCCTTGAACATCGTTATTAAGTCGCTTCGTTCCCTTCTCTCTTTCAAGGTAGGCAGTTGTAGTGTCTTAACCCATGGGATCCGGGGGGCCTCATATGAATTTTGGTAAAATCAACTTCATAATTCAGTAGCTACTGATTGAGACTACCTAGAGCAGTCAATGTTTTTGCAAATTGTAGAACTTTTTGTTGTCTGTAGAATGCCGTAGAGATGACGTCGCTACAACGCGTGGTTGCCGAGTTCTGATGATTATAGCGGCGATTTTTTTTTGACCATTTTGCCTCATATGAGGCCTCCCGGATCCCAAGGGTTAAGTCTTTCCTCATATGTCAACTCCTCCAATCTTGGGATCATCTTGGTCTTCTTTTATCTCTCCTTCGGGTGTTACTAAGGGTCCAATTGGGCTGCATGACTTTAGAAACCGCTTGGCGTAATTGAAAAAGTAGCTGGGGTTTCGTTTGATGTATGTGATTGCTTTGTTTTCTTCTTTTACTCGTTGCTCGTGGGAGTTTTGGAGGCTTTTTTCTATTTCCATTACCTGGGGCATAATTGCTTGTTTCTTCCTCTCACTGCTGGTTTTGTGCATTTGCTTGTTTAGTTTTGTCCTCTTCCTCATGAGAATTCTTCTATCCCGGGGTATTGTAGTTCTTCGAAGTCCTTGCTTTTTTCTTCGTGGGATGTGACTTTTGCAGATACGAAGTGTTGTTGATGATATGTTGGTAAGATCCTGTGTAGCGGGAGGAACTGTTTTTCAGATGCCTATTTACTAAGAAACATTGAACAATATCTTTAACCTAACCTAACCAAAACCTAACCTAACCTAACCTAGTACCGGTATATTAGTGGACTATATATGAATATAAAATGTAAAAATATATTGTAACATTACCAAAATATTGAGATATAAGTACAGGTCCTCCCGCTACGCAGGATTAAACCGATATGTTTTCCATCTTACTGTCTGGATCTTGATTTTGTAATATTTTGTTCCATTTCACTGTAGCCAGAGAAGATTTCAGTCCCTCCCAATCAGCCTCTTTGCTGTTGAAGTTGAGTGCTCTAAATCCTTCTTCGATTATAGGTGAAACAACACAATATAACGATCGTTTAGTGCTGCGGTAACAACGGGCGCCATCATGCTGTATATATTTTGAAAAACTTCCTGGTAGCTACTTATATAAGCTTCAAACGCAAAACATAGCAACATTAGCGTAAATATTGGGTCCTATTACACTGCATTTGTCAATATCAATCCATAGCCTTGGCGGGCAACCCATCTAGGGGAAAAACCTACACAAATTACCGATGGGCGACATGCTAATCGGTGCCACTTACAGGTGGCGATTTTTTTAACATACATACATTATTCTACAGTTTAGGTGAAACACCACAATATAACGATCGCTTAACCGTGGTAAAGCCAGTGGGTAAAGAATACATACGTGTGTAATAGGAGTTGCCTGCGCTACTGGCTGAAAACGGAGATCGGAGATCGTAGATGGGCAAGAATTTAGCCCAGTGTAATACCCGCTTAAGCTAGGTTATGTCCTAAGGGCCACTCTCTCTCCCCCCCCAAACAGGTTTGGCGTGCTTCTGCTGGTGGCTAATAGCGCATGTTTCAAAGACACTGGACCATACAGCTTTTTATGTTTTGAAAAACAGGCAATTTGCTCATGGCAGACCTATAATTTTTAAATAGGCCTATACAGTAAACCCTCGCTAACTCTGACTAATTGGGGGGAGACCACTTCCGAGATGCCCGATTTTCCGAGATGTCCGAGGTCCGACTTATGTCCGACTTAAGAGAGGGAAAATTCCAAATTATAAGAGGAAAGTCCGTGTCCGAGAAAATTGAGATAATTTTTTTTTTTTTTTTTGTTAAATGTGAAATTCATCATATTAATGACAAATACGAACCTTATTATGTTTTCAGGGACAGTACAGTACATAGTAATTAATATTAACACAATAATTAAAAGGCACAGGCTTCAATTCATCCTAAAATCACTTAAAAGCCGAGTGAGAGAACATTGTAAACCGGATACAAATCCCGCCCAACTCGGAATTTTCCGAGATACACAGGGACATTTCCGAGAGGCCTATGCCATTCCGAGAAGTGCGGGTTTCCGAGTAACAAGAGCCCGAATAGGGACAACACAACAGAAAACAATGAACATATAAAATACAAATTCACACACATCTAGGTGGTAAATATCATTATCAATACTACAGTCTCCTGGGCCTAGGCTACCCACCATACTCTGCTTGTGGAATAGTTTGAACACTTTCACTACAAGAGGCCTTTTCTGAGTTTAATTTAATCATTTCGTGTTTGCTAATATAAATTTTACTTCAGGTTATCATATTGAATGAGTAATCAATGAACTTTCACAGTTTTTCAGGTCTTGATGACTGCCAAGATGAATGTAAAATCTGACGGCAAGAGCGCGAGTGATGGCAAGAGCGCGAGTGATGAGCGAGAAGGTGCCATGGCAGCAGCTGGGTTTGCTATCGTCCTGGTATTGGTAGGGATGCCAGTCTGGTGGTATACTACTACAGTCTATCGGGCTTATCTACCATACTCTACCATAGAGAACTTATCCCACCAGCTGCACTACCATACTGTTGCCATAACAGTTGTCACCTCGAACCCTCCCTCCATCACTTTCACCTTGCAGGATAAATTAAAATCTATGGGTAAGTACAGTAGTATATTTTGAAATGTTAAGGGGGAGGTATTTGCTTTTTATGGACCTCATCCTCCCTCATGTTTAGCATATTAGTTTTGAGATTTTAAGACGTGCGTTCCATTAGTTTGTCGCTTTTAAGACCTTTTGCCCAATTTCTTTGTCAATATTAACCCATTGGCTGCGGCTATGTTTGGGCTATTTAGGGCATATTCAGGCACTCCTGAATGATAAATCAAGCATCTGCATTAAATGAACTGTATTCTGCCGAAAACTAGGCGAAAATAGCTTCAAAATGAGACCAGAACGGGCCCCGTACGTGGTCTGGTTCACCCGCAGCGATGCCAGTGAAACGCGGGAAACCCGCTATTTGGTAGCACTCGCTCGCTTGGCTACACTGTTGTGAGAGACAGAGAGAGACCCGCGCGGGACACAGTCTACCTCAGTGAGCCGCTCGCTGCTCTTAGGGACGGAGGTGGGCCCCTCACGCTCCCGCCCACTGACACTCGATTTTTACGGTTTTTACAGGCTTTTAACCCTTCTTTAGCGGGGCCCGACTTAAGTCCGTATCTAAAAACCTGGACTATGTGGCGGGGCCCGCCTTTAGTCCGTGTGCAATTTTGGCGCAATATTGGCTCTGAGAGAGAGCCGAGCGGTGGGAGGAGCGTAGGTTTCCTCATGACCGCCCGCCACGACCGTCGTGGGCCCACTGACGTACTCCACACTACTCCACCCTCTCTCACTCGCTACACACGTAATTATGTAACGAAATGACAGTATTTTAGCGATTTTGCCCTTCGGTTGCACGATCGTTGCAAGACAAAAAGTGATCACCTATTACTAAAATGGAAGTTGACCTCGAGTAATGCCAATAGATTAGACAATAGCTATATTAAATGACAGATTAAATTATAGTAAAGCTGATTATGTATCCTTGAAAAGATATTTAGAAGGAGTAGATTGGGATCTTATTTTGAAGGAACAAGACGTACAAGGTAAATATAGTAGATTCCTCGAAATTTATAGAGAAGGAACCAATCTGTTTGTCCCAAGATATAAAACTGGAAATTTTACTAAGCAGAAAGAATGGTTTAATTTGAAATGCAAAAGAGCTTTGGGTAGGCGTGATGCAGCTTGGGCTAGATTAAGAAGAAGGAACACTGAGAGTAATCGGAATAAATATAAACAGGAGAGGAATAGATATGTTAACATAATTAGGCAAGTTAAAATGAACTATGAGAAGAACATACTAAATAAATGTGAAAGTGACCCTAGATTATTTTTTAAATATATAAACAGTAAGTTGAAGGTAAAGAAACAAATTACTGTACTAAATTTAGAGTTGATGCTAGGACGTATGAAAATGTATCGGACATGTGCGAGGTAATGAATAACAAATTGGGGTCAGTTTTTACTAGAGAGGAAGGTTTTGACGAACCACAGGTGGGAGTACTGGAGAGTGGTCTTAGTAAGATTGAAATAACTAGAGATGAGCTGTTATCTGCGATGAGAGGACTTGAAGTAAGGAAAGTTATGGGACCGGATGAAGTGTCTGCCTGGGTTTTAAAGGAGTGTGCAGAGCAATTAGTGGAGCCAGTGAGGGACATAATTCAAGCTTCCTTAGATAAAGGACAGGTTCCTGTTGAATGGAAAAGAGCTAATATCATTCCGATATACAAGAATGGAAACCCTGTGGACCCTTTAAACTATAGACCAGTTTCACTTACTAGTATTGTATGCAAGATTTGTGAAAAACTAATTAGGAAGAGATGGATGAAAATGTTGGAGAGAAAGAAGATAATAACCCCAAAGCAATTTGGATTCAGAGAAGGGACATCTTGTGTTACCAGTTTGCTATGTTATTACAGTAGGGTGATAGATGTACTCCAAGAAAGAGGCGGATGGGTGGACTGCGTCTACTTAGACCTTTCCAAAGCATTCGATAAGGTACCACATAAGAGATTGTTATCTAAGCTTGAGACGCTAGGATGTGTCAGGGGGAGTTTGCTGAAATGGATGGAGAGCTATTTAACAGATAGGGAAATGAGGACCAACATTAGGGGAACTTACTCATCGTGGCGGAAAGTTGAGAGTGGTGTGCCGCAGGGATCTGTGTTGGCACCTCTCATGTTCCTTATGTACGTGAATGACCTGCCGATAGGCATAAACTCCTACATGTCAATGTTTGCAGATGACGTAAAAATTATGAGACAAATAACAAATAAAAGTAGTTGTGAGGAGCTGCAAGGGGATTTAGATAAAATATACGAATGGAGCACCAAGTGGAAAATGAAATTTAATATAAGTAAATGCCATGTGTTAAATATGGGAAGAAGTGTGAATAGACCAAATTGGGAGTACAGGATGGGAGATAATATAATTAGCAAGGCCGAAAAAGAAAAGGATTTAGGGTTGATTATATAAGATAACTTTTCGCCAGAGAAACATATTAACAAGCTCTTTAGCGGAATGTGAAAGTTGCTCTGAACTACTTGGATGAGACCATGGTAGCGAAAATTATAAAAAGTATGATTAGACCAAGATTGGAGTATGCAGCAGTTGTGTGGTCCCCGCATCTAAAGAAGCATATTCACAAGTTAGAAAGAATCCAGAGAGCAGTTACTAGATTGGTTCCAAGTCTCAGAGAACTGCCATATGAAGGGAGGCTAGACAAATTAAATCTACCGAGTCTAAAAGAGAGGAGAGAGAGGGGAGACATGATAATGATGTACAAATGCACCCGAGGGCTGGAGAGGCTGGATAGGGAGGATATATTAATTATGGATACAGGAATAACTAGAGGCCACAGCT
Organism: Paralithodes platypus; assembly: GCA_032716605.1. NCBI lineage: Eukaryota > Metazoa > Arthropoda > Malacostraca > Decapoda > Lithodidae > Paralithodes > Paralithodes platypus. The sequence goes on along the minus strand of CM064492.1, from coordinate 77,611,191 downwards.
ACAAAGTAAAAAGACCTACCTGCAAGAATGATATCAGGAAGTTTAGCTTCCCCTATAGATGTATTGACAAATGGAATGGGCTGGAGGAGGAGGTGGTAGGGGCAAGGAACATCCATATTTTCAAGAAAAAATTGGATAAAAGTAGACTGAGAGACGGGACAACATGAGCTTAGCTCAACTCCTGTAAACTACAATTAGGTAAATGCAATTAGGTAAATTAGGTAAATACAACCAGTGATCGTAGAAGGATGGTTCGGGTGTCATTGGAAAGTTCAATTTACGCCCTTTCAGGGATACATACTTGTATTACGCTCTGGCTCTTGTTTATGCATGAAAAAGAGCACGGAAACAACCCCATTTATGGTAAAAAAAAAACGCTGGGCGGCACAGTGAATATACTCCACCACCCGCTCTTTGAGTGTTAAAGCCGGGAAATTGCTGTAACTTGCCAGGACGTTCCAGAATGTCACCCGCAGCGAAAGGGTTAAGACCTTTCGTGCCATTTAGGGGTTGATATTTTTCTGGCGAGCGATAGCGAACCTGTAGTTTTTTAAGGAATCGGCCATTTTTCTACCAAAAATTTTACAAATTGATCTTGATAGGGGGTTTATGGGGTGCTATTTTAAGCTTGATGAAGGTCTAGCGAGGAAACTCAAAAATATATAAATTAATAAATACATAGATAAAAAACCAAGCACTACCACCTTAAACTCCTTTACCTATCACTTACAGATTGGAGGAATAAGTTAAGTTTTTGTGTAAGAAGCATATTTGGAATTTTTCACATTTGGATTACCGGTAAAATGGTGTAACTCCGGACGGGGACACAACCTCGGACACAGCCCATAGCCTAGTAGGTAGAGCTCTCGTCTCACACACGAGGGGTCGGGGGTTCAATCCCCGGCCGGGCGGAGACAAATTGGGCTTGTCTCCTTTCATGTGTTAGCCTCAGTTCACCTAGCTGTAAATAGGTACCTGGAATAAGTGGACGACGTTGTGACGTCCCATCTGGGGTTGGCAAAAATGGTACAAGGCGAGATGGGTATCATATGGTTCACCTAAGCTGATGGCTACCTAAGCCTTCGGGCGAGACGGTACCGTCTATAGTGAGAATGGTACCATACAGATCCACCCTAAGCCTTCGTTTCCGATGTCGCCAATTGGCTAAATACAGACTACACACACATCCACAGCCATTCCAACAGTACATAAAACACTTAACATGCATTTCACGCAATACATTCCCAGTTAAGGAGGCGCGATAATAATGAGCTTAGCTCGCATTGCGTGGATTCCCCTTGACGAACAAGTAACCGAGTAACTCCGGGAAAAAATATAGTGAACCGCAATTACGGGATAAATACATGATGTTATGGAAAAACAAGTATGTCTGCAGTGTTCTTCCATAATGCAGAGCCATTTTTCCACAACTGTAGCTCATATAATTTTATCGAGAAATGTCCGATGTATAGCCCTTGTCCGTAGTTAGGCCATTTTATGGTACTGTACTTAACTTTGAAATGTTTAACTTCAGTACCGGTACTTCATTCAGTAGTCCGGTACATTTGATAATCCCTGTTTGTTGGATTATGCAACTGTTACTGCAGTTTGTGTCTTTGTGGCCTTAGATGTTGCGCAGATCTTAGTGAGTTGAACAGCAGAGAGGGGTAACAAAGTGATTAACTCTGTGGCTTATTTATGTACTTTAATTTTGTAAATGTACCTATATAGATCTAATTATGCCTTTCTAAACTATTCATGCTATTCTTATAATTACTGTATGTACTTATGCCATTCTAAGATAGGCCTATTTGGAGGATAAATAGTAGTGATAGAAAACATATATCTATTCTTTAGTTTAGCACATTTGCTAATCCCTATTTGTCAGATTACAGAACTTTAATTATGCCATTTATAACTGTTTCATACAATTACTATACAGTATGTACGATATGGAACGTATGGGAAGCGAGAGAACGACTAAGAGAGTGTACGAGAGGGAATTGGAAGGACAGAGAGGGATAGGTAGACCGAGAGAGAGGTGGAAGGATGGAGTTAAGAAGTATACAGTATGTGTGAAAGCGGTGCTGGATGAGAGGAGGGGTGTTGACTGACTGGAGACAGAGGTGCATGGGGGCAATTCATTCGTGGCCACCCCTTCAGGGATCACAGTGTTCGGCAATAGATATAGAATGTGGTTTTCTAATTTTGTTCATTAACCCTTTTGCTGCGGGTCACGTTCTGGAATGTCCTGGCAATTTACAGCAATTTCCAGGCTTAAAAAAACTGTAAAAAACGTAAAAATCGAGTGTCAGTGGGCGGGAGCGTGAGGGGCCCACCTCCGTTCCTCAGAGCAGCGAGCGGCCCACTGAGGTAGACTGTGTCTCGCGCGGGTCTCTCACTGCCTCTCACAACAGTGTTGCCAAGCGAGCGAGTGCTAACAAATAGCGGGTTTCCCGCGTTTCTATAGCACTGCTGCGGGTGAACCAGACCACGTACGAGGCCCGTTCTGGTCTCATTTTGAAGCTATTTTTGCCTAGTTTTCGGCACAATACAGTTCATTTAATGCAGATGCTTGACTCATCATTCAGGAGTGCCTGAATATGCTCTAAATAGCCCAAAACACCCCGCAGCCAAAGAGTTAAATTATTATATGTACTGTACAGTACTTCAGCCATATTTAGATGCTTGGAGAATAAAGAGAGTTGAAGTTTAGTTTAATACAAGTTAAAGACCATTTTGTCCACAGACAATGTGGTTACAGTCTCATATCCTAAATGGCGTGGGTGATATAAAACATATGGCCTACGGTACATACTGGACTTTATATTATTTGTTTCCTCAGATGGTGTGAAATTTTTGGTGAGTGGTAGGGCAGTGAGGAGAGAGGAGAAACGTATGATTGATTCCTCCACTTCCCTGAATGAACTGGACGCCTCACTGAGTCAGCGGATCCATGTGTTCAGCGGTAACTTGGCAGTGGTGGTTTTGGATGAAGAACAAAATGATGAACTCTTGAAGAACAGCAGTGTGGTGGTTGGCAGGCATCGCACTATATTTGTCAAGCCGTATGTCGGTAAGATTTTCTGGCTATACTGTCTATAATCTGTTGTTGTTCCCCAGGCTGTCTGACCGAGCAGCCCTAAGGTCCCAAACAAGGCCAAGGCCATAACCAAGCATCCCCACAGAACCCTCCCAGCTTTACCACTAAGAAAGCCCAGTTGACCGAAGCCGCTCCCAGGCGAGGGGCTAAAGGGGGTATCACACTGGGCCAATTTTCGTCATTCTTCAGCAAAAAATGGAGCTACCGCCAGTCTCCAGCACAAATCTCATCATTTGATGGAGCTAGGATGCTTCCCGCACTGGGTGGGAAGCTCCATTTTTTGATGGAGGTAGATTGTCAGCCTCTTTACAGCTCGCATTTAATCTCATTGATATCTCAAGTATATGACGTCGAAATATATATTTTGCTACATAATTGTGTGTTTTGATTGTGAGAAGGGCTGCGGATAGACATAAAATAAGTGAATTAATGCTAAAATAGCTACACCACTTGCAGCTAAATAACCACTTCCTATACCTACGCCACGGCGATTGGTATGAAACGAAAACATTCGGTTGTGTAGCAGGAGGAACTGTTTTTCCAGATGCCTATTTACTAAGAATCATTGAACAATATATTTAACCTAGCTTAACCCTCTCACGACCATAGGACGCAGAGGTTGCCAGATTAGCAATAAGAAATAGATTACTCTCACTGTTATAATTACCTCTCCAAAATTAGTTTTCTGCCCACAGCTAACTCAAAGACAACTGCAGAGGTTGAAGTAAACAAACTAAAGGTTTATAGATACCCCTGACGGTAACAAAGGCTTTAAAGTATCCCTAATAGGCTCAAAAATCGTGTCAGGGTGTGAGAGGGTTAACCTAACCTAGTATATTAGTGGACTATTTATGAATGTAAAATATAAAAATATATTGTAACATTACCAAATTATTGAGATAAATACAGGTCTACCCGCATACACAGGATTATGCCTACCAAGCATTCTACAACCTCCGAAAAGTTCAAAATATTTCCTCATTTATGCTCCGAATATAAAACATAATCACGCAAACTTGTAGATTGAGTCATATTGAAATATAAGTGTCGATATAAATCCATATTACTCTAAATTATTGGTGAAACAGCACAATATAAACGATCGTTTAGTGTCGAGGTAACGACAGGGGCTCAGTCAGGCTATAGCCTATATTTTGCGAAAAACTTCCTCATAGCTACTTATATAAGCTTCACACGCAAAACATAGCAACATTAACGTATAGATTGGGTCCTATTACACAAAGTTTGTCAATATCAATCCATATTATTTTACAGTTTAAGTGAAACCACTGTTCTATAGCCTACGCCACGGCGATTGGTATGAATCGAACAAGTTCAAAATATAAATTTCCTCATATAAGCTTCAAATTAAAAAAAAAATTACACTAACGTGTAGATTGAGTCATATTGCATTATAATTGTAGATGTAAATTCATATTGCTATACATTACAGTATAGGTGAAACGGACCAATATAGGCTAAGGTCGGACGTTGTTATTGTTGTGTCGGAGACTCACGCAGCCAGGACGCTTGGCGTGTGTGATAGAATTTGCCGGCGCTACTGACTGGAAACGGAGACTGGAGATTGCAGAATGACAAGAATTTGGCCCAGTGTGATGCCCGCTTAAGGAGGGTGTGGAAACGCCCGGGACACTAAAGCCTCACCCAGTGCCCTGTGCTCCTTAACAATTATGAAGGGAAAGTTGAGGGGCAAAGGACAATTTTTTAATAGCTGGTGGATAATTTAATCCCTGAGCAGTTGATTTCTCAATACTTAATGAAAAATTATGTAACTGCCATGTCTCTTCATCATATTAATGTATAATTATGGAAACATAATTCGCTACAAAATATTTTCATAATACAGTACAGTAGTTAAGTAATCAAGATTGGGTACATGGCAATTTACAGTCAGCTGGAAAGAAACAGTCTACTGGTTTAACTTTAACCTAAATAACATTAATTTGCCAACTCTCCCAAATATCATCATAATCATATCTGTCAGGTTAAAGCATATAAGTTCTGTATGTGGTGCCCTGGGTTCGAATCCCCGGAGGATCATATACTTTAATTAATTTAATTGGTGTTGAGAACGATATTAGTTAAAATCCTAATGTTACTGGACACATGCTAACCTAATGGAATACTTGTATGGTAATACCGGTACTTTAGGATGTGTATTGGTGAATAAAAAAACTTGTATGGATTGGTGGTGAAAGGATAAAATAACCTATTAGGACTAAAGAATAGCAGTGTGATGGTTGAGAGGCATCTTACTATACTAATTGTTAAGGGGGGGGGGGTCACCGTTTTTTTTATTATCTCTCTCTCCTTTTCTCTCTTTCCCTGGCTTGTATCCATTCGGCTCCATTCAGCCAACTGTTTTAAGACGTTTATCCCCATCCAGGTGTCGATTTCTTCCTGGCGAGCGATAGCAAGCCAGCGTTGTATGGAGAAATCCGGCTTTGCCGGAGACATTTCTCTATCGAAAAAATTACAAATTTAGCTTGCTGTCAAAACAAAAATCTATATATGCTGGCTCGCTGCCGCTCGCCAGGAAAATATTGACACCTGGATTGGGGTAAAAGTCTTAAAACAGTAGGCTGAATGGGGCCGAATTGATACAAGCCAAAGAGAGAGGGAGAGAAAGAGAAAAAGGCAAGGTGGGCCCCCTTAAGCCGGATGTGGAGGAGAATGTTTTACCTTGACTGGCTAATGTTAATATCAGTAAAGTTGCCACCTGTCCTATAAATCACCATTGCCACTTCTACCATTTCTACCATTCTAATTTTACATCTGTGTCCGATATAGTGCAGGTGTCATGGTCAGTGACAGCATGACCAAAAGAGTATATGAGAGTGAGATAGAAGGGCAGAGAGGGAGAAGAAGATCGAGAATGACGTGGAGGGATGGAGTTATGAGGTACATGAGTGAAAGTGATGTTGGGTGGGAGGACGGGTGCCGGCTGACCGTTGACAGAGGTGTGTGGAGGCGATTCATTCATGGCCCTCGGGGATCAAGGCATTTGGCAATAGAAAAAGATAATGATGGTGTTATTTATATATGTTGTATGCCAGGTGAGTTGGTATTATTTCTATGTCTTATGTGGTCTCTGGGTCTTCTGGATGAGATGTGTGTGAATTTTTGTTTTGTCTGTGTGTGTTTGTATGTTTTGTGTTGTGTTTTGTGTATTCCCTGTTCTTGCTCTGTCTTGAGTCGCCCCCCCCGGAAAAGAGGGAAAAAGAAAATACTTTTTTTTTTTGGAAAAGTGGGGATTGGGCCTGAGTAAATGGATGGATGGAAATGGACCTGGAGCAGGCTGCAGGTGGGAGATAAATAATAGTGGAAGTTGTTGGGCGATTTATTTATTTATTTATTTATGGGTGAGTTGGCTGGTGTAGTACAAAGAATGGTTATGATAAAATAAAACATGTGTTGTTTCAGATGTTGATGAGTTGGCTGGTGTAATACAAAGAATGGTGATGGATCCTCTGGCTAACAAGAGAATTCACAGCCACCACAACCACAAACACAAACAAGAAGCCATGAGACAGGTCAGTATAATGTTAGATGTTAACCCTTCTTGCCCGGGCTCGCCTTCCAAAGGACAGCATTCAGATCCGGGCGATCTGGCCGAAAAACGTCGTAATAGGCCTAGCCCTATATATGTTATTTTAACTGCTAGAGAATTCACACTGTAGTAATTAATTCTAAATCAGTTATGCTACTACTACGGGGGATAATTCGACAGTCATTTAGAAGTTCGTATATTTTATTTTAAAATGTAAAACTTGCAAACCAAACAAACCAAAACTGGGACAAGGACAATATAAAGTCAAATTAAATGATCAAAATTGCTATGTGGAAACAACGCTTACTAAAATGAAAATTATTAAATAAAAGAACACTTCCTAACTACTCTAATAATAGGTTCTTTGCTCGGGCCGAGATGAGTTCAAGACGCAGATTGAATATTACGTCGATTCATGCTAGGTGGTACTCTGGACCCCTAAAGTTCCCGTTACTCCCTAACTGAATCCCCGCTATTCAGGTATTGACTCAAGTTGGCTTCGATCCTACGACCCGTTATTAGTAATTAATCCTAAATAAATAAATCAAAACCCTGCTGTGTCTTTTATTGAGACCAGGGCCTAATGAACCATTTGCTCTTACTTAACTAAAACAAAATGTTATTCTTTCCTCTACTCTTTAGGTTTTCCCACGTTTACTGAGCCTTCTGTATCCTTTCTCAATACCAAGGCTATATAAGATGATGATGTGTTAATAATAGTAATTTTTGTTAGCAGCGGCACCAGCCGAAGAGTTATTATATAGGATCTGATAGGAGAGAATAAAGATTAAAAGAGTAAAAGTAAAGAGGGGAGGGAAAGAATACTTGTGTTAATAAATGAGGCAACCAGTAAGTTAAAGAGGGAACCAGTTGTTTAGTTGCCAAATAGATTAAAGATTAAAAGAGTAAAAGTAAAGAGGAGAGGGAAAGAATATTTTTGTTAATAAATGAGGGAACCAGTAAGTTAAAGTGGGAAACATTTGTTTAGTTGCCTAATAGATTAGCTATAGCTAGGGAAAGACACTAGTCCATATGAATCATTCATCAAGTTGTGTAAAAAGGAAACTGTGAAGGACACTAGTCCAATGTGAGTTGCGTTATTATTAAGTTAAAATGTAAAACTTGCAAACTAAACAAACCAAAATTGGGACAAGGACAATATAAATTCAAATTAAATTATCAAAATCGCTATGTGGAAACAACGCTTACTAAAATGAAAATTATTAAATAAAAGAACACAATCCACCACACAGGGCGTACATCACCACACGAGCAAGTCAATCCGTTTCCCAAGCAAACCAATCGCACATATAACAACGCACTATCGTCACGTTAAAGGAAGTAGTCAAGTTTGGGAAGTCCGGGACGTTCTGGCAAATTTTACTAAACTCTGCATGAATAAAGAAACTACATGTTAAATGTCAAAATATTATTTAAAATCAAATTTGCAACATGACAAGACATTAACAATAGTAAAAAATACAAATATTGATAAGATATCTATACTATTACAAAATAATATATAAAATACAGTACAGCACTCACTAACGATAGTGCTATCGGGTAGGTACCTGTAAGCATAGCATGCTTCAAGTGACCCCTATCAATAACTACCCTACAAATAACCTACATTTATAGCACAAATAAACTAAGGAAATCGCAAAAGTAAGCAATTGATACTATCGACAATGAATACATATAATATAAAGAGAAATAATTGCAAAATATGAAGTAACAACAGATTTAAACAAAGAGTACTCTTTTAACAAGAACAATAAATTTAAAAAATCATCAATATTAATAATAATAATAATAATAATAGAAAAAGAAAAAGAAAAAGATAAACAATAAATACAGACAAAAAGTAAGCAGAGGTTATACAAGAAACTTCAAGTTAAAAATGCTTGATTAAAATTATTGATGTCAAATTTTAGAATACAGTCACAATAATTGACCCTAAAAAGATTAAATTTATGGAACAATTTACTTGCCTCAAAACCTCTGTCCACTAAGAGTCTGTATAGTAACCTAGCTCTAGCCCAAAAGTCATCTACTTTAGTGCAGATTTTACAAAATCTTATTAATTGGGAATAAAAACAATTATAAGTTATTTTACTATCGATATTACTACTAGGGAAAGGAAAGTTTATTACGTTAAAATTAAAATCATCAACTTTGTGATATACTTTAAGTATGCACTGTTCATTAACAATCTCTATATTTATATCAAGAAAATTTTCAACTTTATAATTTACGTTACATTGTGTGAGGGGAATAGAATTAGGGTAAATAAGTTTAGCAACTTGATTAAAATTTAACAAATTGCAAACAAGAATATCATTGTCTAAGAGAGTTATTCCGTGTATGCGGCTGAGGCACGGTTCATCTTTTGTTCATACGATAATTTATTAAGGTGGAAGGTAACCTAGCGAGTTGGTAACAGAGTTACTTGAGGGTAAATTCAGAAGGGGTAATTGAGATCAAGATTGTAAACCCATATGGTGGAGTAACTGGGTGATGGAACCAAATACAGTAGTGTAATTGAGATCAAATAATGTCAAACTACAGTATATTGTGAAGTAACTGGGTGATGTTTAGGTAAGTTTAGGTTTAGTTTAGGTTTAGGTAAGTCTAAATTCTTTTTCCTTTAGTCTTGTCCTAGAAGGACACATTATTTTTTATAAGTGATGGCCACCGGGTCAGTTCTGCAGTCTCTCTCTTTCCTTATCTCAACGGGAAATCTTTGCTCTCCCACTACTATCTGTCGTCCTCTTGAATCGCTTGGCTGTAGTGGTATGCAAGCCTGCGATGCGACGACAGGTGGCCAGATACTGAGGGTGTATCTGCCTTAGTAGGGAAGAGCTGCTGATAGGCCTGGGGTGTGCCTGCTGGAACAAAAGGCGAGGGCTGGGAGGCTGGAGCCGAATTCCTGTGAGTGCCCAAGTGCGAGGGAGCAAGTAGGTTGCGAGATCTGGACCCGGTGCCGTCTGGCCGGCGAATGACTTTGCAACGTGCCCCCCCCCCCCTCCTTTTATAGTCCTGGCCTCCGCTCTCTCGCGCTGCCATTGGCTGAGGGACCCGCATGGCATCCTGCTCGCACTGACTTCTTGCTTCCTTCATCTCTTCATAGTAAATTCCAGGAAGTTGATTATAAACCTCTTTTGGTGGCTTACGGGAGTACAGGGCTGGCACCGAGGTATTACTTAGGGGATAATCAGAAGGAGCTCTTCGGGCAGAGAAAGAGACTGACTTTTGAGGTAGAATAAGAAGTCCAGCTTCGCGCTCCGATAATGGAGGCCGCTGATTGGCTGGTGGGCGGGGCGTGGCATGTTGCAGCCGTGAGCTGTCAGAATCAACTGGCTGTGCACGCCAGTAAAAGCGGTGATTTGCAGAGGGCGTTTCTACTTTACACACACATCTCAAAACGTAGCCCTGTATTGTATCTGTGGACTGGAGTTGAGTAAAGCTCTCTAGGTCAACTGGTTCAGTTGTGATGACAATTTCCGTGGAGAGCATTTTGCCGCGAATTTAGCAATATCGGACAATAACAAACACTAATCTTGTTCTACAAAACAATAACAACAAAAGTCCTACTTCGCCTTCTTGGTTTTGAAGGTGCGCGTCGCTCCGCCCGGCTTTGTTTACATACGGTTCGACGCACGGCTTTCAAAGGCTTTCAAGATTACAGATTTTAAAATGACACCCAGGCTCCTGCCCATCTGCCGCGGTGTCATTTTAAAATGCTGCCCGGGCAGGAGGGGTTAATGTCCATTTAAATTACAGTTCACAATCCTATTCAGTATAGTACAGTAGTCTGGAATCTTCCAAGCTCAGTACTGTACCAATTTCACATTTTAAATAAGCTAAAATCTTAATTTTCTGTATATAATATTCATCTGTCTACATACAGTCTTAATTATGTCCTTTCACTTTACTCGGGCATCTGTATGGTAGGTAGGTACAGCCATCATTCACATTCTTTGGTCAATGTGTTAATCACATTATTCATCTTTACTAGAAAGAATATGGGGTTAAACTTTCCAGCATCACATCAAGGTGGTTGACAGAATCCTAGATGATTCGCCCAAGGTTCAATTCGCCCTACTGGCTGGACTTTTTCACCCTATAAATGTATTGAACTTTTCGCCCCTCTGGATGGACGATTTGCCCTACTGGTCACCACTTCGCCCATTTTTCATATAATCCTAGATAAATACAAGATTATTGGAGGCTTTTATATAAATAAATGCCGTTCCTAGGATACCTAACACACTGCCTGACAACCTTTCACAACGACAACACAAGCTCAACTAAATAATAAACAGGCTCAATTCAGTCGAGGGGAGATGTGTTGTCGTGGGTTATGATAGTGATGATACACTGGCGAAGTATTTTAATAAACTGCTCGAGTAAACTGGGAATGTTCAACTTTACAACTAACCCTTGGTGATTCTAACGCATTTTGACTGTTTATTCTGGTAATCTTAAGACATTCTTATACAGCTTAGGAACGATCTCTGGGAATACACAGGGTACCGTAAACACTATATCAAATAACCCGTCCCTCAACTTTCTCTTCATAATTGCTGAGGGACACAGGGCCCTGGGTGGGGCTTTGGTTTCCCGGGCATTTCCGCACCCTCCTCAGCTCCCCGCCATGGAGTGGCTTCGGTCACCCAGGATTTATTGTGGTCGGTGGGGAGGGTTCTGTGGGGGCGCTCGGTTATGGCCTTGGCCTTGCTCGGGGCCTTGGGGCTGTTCGACCAGGCAGCTTGGGGAACAACAACAACAACAACAACAACCCGTCGACCTTCATACAACCTTGCTAATATGAATACAATCTTCTAATAATGTAGATATGTATAACCAAAATAAACTTGTTATGAGTCGTAAACCTCAAAGGATATATTTCACTAACATACCGTATCAAACTAGCTCGCTAGTGTACCAGGTTTTAAATATTCGGTCAGGATACGAGTAGGCTAACGTTTATCACGTTCACAAAACTAAAGTATGTAGGCTACAGTGTGTATAACTTAAATAAACAGATTTTAACACTTACGCTGCTGGCATATTTACGCTATATTAGGGCTCATTCAGGCACTTCTGAATGATTGAGCAAGTGTCTGAATGAAATTAAATGTATTCAGCCAAAAACTAGAAGAAAATAGCCTAAAAATGACACCAGAACGAGCTTCGTAGCGGGCTCCTCCCATGGAGTGGCTTCGGTCACCCAGGCTTTATTGTGGTAGGCAGGGAGGGTTCTGTGGGGGCGTTCGGTTATGGCCTAGGCCTTGCTCGGAGCCTTGGGGCTGTTCGGCCAGGCAGCCTGGGGAACAGCAACAACAACTCCCACATAACTGCTGTGTTGTAATGGGGATTACCCTATCTGTTTACCAATCCATTTATGGATGTCCAGGGCTCAAACATGCATGCATCTATCTAAGCCTTAAAAAAAAATATATACAGTATTTCTTTTTCTTTTGAGTAAATCCTTTGCTAACATGTGTTCCTTGCCTGGTTAACTTCGGGGGTAGTCTCATTCCTTGGAAATTAACTATGCAAGGATTACATTTATGGGAGGGATTCTATCAAAGCTGTCAAAGAGTTGAGGATTTATTTTAAGCACTCAGTCTTTAAATTTGTGTATGTATGTATATATATCTAGGGTCCAGAGAATATATAAAGAAACTTCTTTTAACCCGGGAACTACGGGAAGACTCTTAAGAGTTCCCCCGGCGGACTGCGGGAAGACTCTTAAGAGTCAGGGAAAAAAAACAAAAAATTTAAAACACCAAATTTTTTTTTTATTTTTTTATTTTATTTTTTTTTTTTTTGCCCCTGGGCCATGCCAAATATCACTCCTCCACCTCCCCTCCTTCCCCAGTTTCCTCCCCTCCTTCAGTTATCACCTATTTTCCCTGTTATTCCCTTTTCCTGTGGTCTATTTTCGTGCTAACATTAGCGAGTTGGTAGCAGGGCGTTGTCATCACTGTTTGCAAGCGAGTGCAAGAGAGAGAGAGAGAGTATCGATCGACAGTCTCTCTCCAGAGATGGAGGAAAGTGGTGGGCTGGGAGGTTGCCTCAGCCATACATTGTGTAACTCCCGGCCTGTATCGCCGATTTTGACCATCCAAACGCTGTTTCCACTTGTTTTATTGTTGTAACAGGTTAATACCTTTATAATCAACCTATAATAGGCGCATATGGATAAGTATTAACTCCCCCAGACATATTATGTTCCAGTAAGTCCAAGGAGGCGGGAGACCCAGGATCATTGCCACTGCCTCGCACTACACTTACAACAACACTGCGGCCGTTAGAATTATCGCAGGAGGCTGAGGTTGCCACCAACGGTTTTATCGTATGGTAACTTATCGGACTTACTGAGCTCATATGACGCAAAATTGCGTCATAAACTTTTTGGAGAGGTATAGAGATAAGTCCATATGACGCGATCGTGTCATATGAGTTTTTGGTGGACTTATTCATATGACGCGATCGCGTCATATATGTCGCAAGGAGCTAATGCTATTTATGGTAAAATAAATATTTTAGTGATGGGAACAGCTCAAATACGTCAGCACAGGAGTGTGGTGTCTCATACTCCCCATGCACACTTCAGAGGTTAATTAGATAATGTTTCATCATTCTCATGGATATAGGTCAAATAATATCTCACATAGTTTAATTTTATATAGTATTGTACTATATTTCCAAAATACAGTATTATTATGTTCTCTCCACTAACAAACTTTACTCCTAAACTCGATTAATGAAATTAACAAACACATGTGGCAGTCCGGGGATTCGAACCCAGGACGCTCACACCGAAAATCAACTCACTTATGCATTGCACCACGAAGACAGTTAAACAAAAAACAAAAAACTTAGAATTTGAAGAAATATATTCATCCAATCTTTAATCTAGCTTTCAATACCAATACAAAATTGCTGGAAATATTTAATGATCTTGTGTGATACCCCCTTAATGTATGATAAATACTATTTATCAGATGAGGAATGGCTGCCAAGTTAATGTGAACAGCCTATAATATAAGTATTTGACTGCAGGTGCCAACTGAACCCGGCTATGATGTGACGTTGACACTGATGGTGCCTGAACCTCACAGTTACAAGGTCCACTGGGATGCTAAGGCTGATGTTGATGGTAAGTAACTCGGGTTACAGTTATTATTTTATTGACTAATACATATTTCATATATATTTCATATATATTTCAAAATACAGTACCGGAACTACCGGTAGTAATTGTATACCAGTTTATATTTTTCTTAATAGAATACATATTGATTTTTAAATCTTTTAAATATGACATAACTTGACTAATTATATATTAGCCTAATCTACACAATGACATAGTTAGCTCCTTTTTTTTTTTTTTTTTTTTTTTTTTTTTTTTTCAAAAAGCCCCTTCCTGCCTGGGGGAGGTGTTCTTTTGAAAAAACACAAATTGCAAGAAAAATAATAATTAGGAAAAATTGAAAACCAAACTTTCAAACACTTTCTTGCCGAAGGGAACATACATACATACATAACATTTTAAGACTGAGTGCTCCACACATACGTGCAGTTTCAGTCTCATGTCCTAATGGCGGCGTTCCAGGCAACCCTGTTAAGGGCTGCTTCACTTGTCAAGTTTTTAAATTTGAGATCGGCATGTATAGTCCGATCCCAGGTCTTCCTCGGTCCACCCCTTGAACATAACAAAATGAGAATAGTGAGATGGCTAAGATAAGATAAGATAAGATTGAATATAAATTAAACTGTAAAATTACGAAGCAAACAAAGAAAAACAGAAACCGCACACTATAAAGACAAACAAACTTACCAAAAACACTGTGGAAACCAAAATCACTGTAGAAATAACGTATTGAAGATTTAGCTAAATAATAATATGAACTAATCTGGGTGAAAAAATGCAAGTGAAAGTGGGGGGAGCTGCACCATGGGGTAGACCTAGAAAGATGTGGGATCAGACTATACTCTGATCTCTTACTACTCCCACTAGTTCTGTATATTTTGATAGAACTAAACTTAAAGATGCCCTTAAATTCCTCCTTTTCAATACTTATGTTAGATTCGGGCCGTACATTTTCAAACAAATATTAGGAATTCCTATGGGTGGAAATGCTAGCCCTTTAATTGCAGACTTATTCTTGCTTGCTTTAGAATTTAAATATATAAAAGACTTAGTTGACAGTAGCAAGAAAAATAAAATTCCAGAAAAATTAGCACTTGCTAAACTGTTAAGTAATAATAGTAGATATATTGATGATATTCTTGTTTGCAATTTGTTAAATTTTAATCAAGTTGCTAAACTTATTTACCCTAATTCTATTCCCCTCACACAATGTAACGTAAATTATAAAGTTGAAAATTTTCTTGATATAAATATAGAGATTGTTAATGAACAGTGCATACTTAAAGTATATCACAAAGTTGATGATTTTAATTTTAACGTAATAAACTTTCCTTTCCCTAGTAGTAATATCGATAGTAAAATCACTTATAATTGTTTTTATTCCCAATTAATAAGATTTTGTAAAATCTGCACTAAAGTAGATGACTTTTGGGCTAGAGCTAGGTTACTATACAGACTCTTAGTGGACAGAGGTTTTGAGGCAAGTAAATTGTTCCATAAATTTAATCTTTTTAGGGTCAATTATTGTGACTGTATTCTAAAATTTGACATCAATAATTTTAATCAAGCATTTTTAACTTGAAGTTTCTTGTATAACCTCTGCTTACTTTTTGTCTGTATTTATTGTTTATCTTTTTCTTTTTCTTTTTCTATTATAATTATTATTATTATTATTAATATTGATGATTTTTTAAATTTATTGTTCTTGTTAAAAGAGTACTCTTTGTTTAAATCTGTTGTTACTTCATATTTTGCAATTATTTCTCTTTATATTATATGTATTCATTGTCGATAGTATCAATTGCTTACTTTTGCGATTTCCTTAGTTTATTTGTGCTATAAATGTAGGTTATTTGTAGGGTAGTTATTGATAGGGGTCACTTGAAGCATGCTATGCTTACAGGTACCTACCCGATAGCACTATCGTTAGTGAGTGCTGTACTGTATTTTATATATTATTTTGTAATAGTATAGATATCTTATCAATATTTGTATTTTTTACTATTGTTAATGTCTTGTCATGTTGCAAATTTGATTTTAAATAATATTTTGACATTTAACATGTAGTTTCTTTATTCATGCAGAGTTTAGTAAAATTTGCCAGAACGTCCCGGACTTCCCAAACTTGACTACTTCCTTTAACGTGACGATAGTGCGTTGTTATATGTGCGATTGGTTTGCTTGGGAAACAGATTAACTTGCTCATGTAGTGATGTACACCCTATGTGGTGGATTGTGTTCTTTTATTTAATAATTTTCATTTTAGTAAGCGTTGTTTCCACATAGCGATTTTGATAATTTAATTTGACTTTATATTGTCCTTGTCCCAATTTTGGTTTGTTTAGTTTGCAAGTTTTACATTTTAACTTAAAAACCTAAGAACCTTCCCAAACTTGACTACTTCCTTTAACGTGACGATAGTGCGTTGTTATATGTGCGATTAGTTTGCTTGGGAAACAGATTAACTTGCTCATGTAGTAATGTACACCCTATGTGGTGGATTGTGTTCTTTTATTTAATAATTTTCATTTTAGTAAACGTTGTTTCCACATAGCGATTTTGATAATTTAATTTGACTTTATATTGTCCTTGTCCCAATTTTGGTTTGTTTAGTTTGCAAGTTTTACATTTTAAATGCGGCAGCTGTGAACAGCGCTGCCTAGAATGCCCGCCATTAGGACGTGAGACTGAAACAGCACCTCATGTGGCGCATTTGATCTTTAAATTTCTATATGTAGAGTGGTAACTTTGGCAATAAGTCACTAAAGATGGTGGACAAATTTTGCTACTTGGGAGATATCATCTCTGCCGGTAGTGGGGTTGAGGCCGCCGCCTTCGCCAGAATAAGATGCACCTGAGGAAAGTTTGGAGAACTGTTGCCACTACTTACCACGAGAAGACTCTCTCTCTCCTTGAAGGAAACGATGTACGCTTCATGCGTTAGAAGCGTAATGAAAAATGCTTCAGAAATGTGGTCTGTCAAAGTGTATGATATCAACAGAATTGAACACAACTAGATAAGAATTTAGATGGATTTGTGGTGCCAAGCTGGAAGATAGGATATCTAATGAAGAGCTGAGGAGAAATTAAGTACCAAAAGTATCAGTGATCAGATGCGTACTAGCAGGCTTTGGATGATTTGGACATGTGGAGAGGATGATTGAACTAAGTTGAGTAAAAAGATACAAGTCCATGAACGTGAAGGGAGCTGCGCCAAGGGGCTGACCAAGAAAGACGTGGGATCAGACCTTGTCTGATCTTGAATTGAAGATCCTGACAAGTGAGGCAGCTCTGAACAGGGTTGCCTGGAACGCCGCACTTCGCGTGGAGCACTTGGTCTTGTAATTTGTACATGTATGTACTGTACAGTATATGTCCATATTCATCCTCAAACTTTCCTTACATATCTAGACACAGATACACTAAACACACAGGTGCACCTCTCAGTAGGCGCACCCTCAGGAGTTTTATACCTGAGTTTACTTATCTTATTCATTTGATTGATAGGTAGAAATGCACCATAGTGATCATCCAAAATGTTACCAGGGCCCATCAATGTCTCTTGAAATCCATACTGTTTGCACTTGTTGATCTTGGGTGGCCTTGTTGATCGAATGTAAGCTTTTTAATGAGCTCAGTTGGGCATCTATGCCTAGATTTAAGTAATTTACCCCATGACTAACACTATGTCTGTATCTATTGAGCACTTACAATTCCATGGTTTCTGAAACTGTACATCTATCTGAACCTTACAGAGTACCTGGGTGCCCTGGTGTCTCAGGTTGGGGGCAGTAGTGTGGTACGTGTGGTGTCTCAGGTGTTATACATGACAGGACTGAAGGTAGCACCAAAATGGTCACCACAACATCAACACCACACCCTCCCTCACCACCAACTACCCCTCACCATCAATGCCATTGAGTCAAAGCTAGGTAAGTAGAGGTGGACAGATATTTTTTTAAACTAATAATCCACTGACTCCTTTACAGTGTTGCCCTGTAAACCAGTACTGCTCTATTGTAAAGTGACATGTACAAACAGTTTCCAGTATCTACCCTAACTGGAGTCCCACAAGGATCCGTCCTATCGCCCGCACTCTTCAATCTGTACATGCACGATATAACTACACCCAATACGCCCCAAATAAACTTAGCCTCCTATGCAGATGACATAACACTCACATGCACACACCATGACCCAAAAAGAGCAACAGATCTCCTTCAACCCTATCTCAACACACTACATGGGTGGTGCACTACAAACAGACTTAATCTAGCCCCAGCCAAATCCACCGCAACCCTGCTCACAAGTTGGACAGGAGAACACGAATACATCCCTCAACTCACCATAAACAACACACCCCTAACACATACACACACACCCAAAATCCTAGGAGTAACATATGATACTCATATGACATTCAAACAGCACACCACAAACAATAAAAAGAAACTGACACCCAGACTTAACGCCCTCAGGTCACTTGCTCACACAAAATTTGGAC
The DNA here is from genome assembly GCA_032716605.1 of Paralithodes platypus. NCBI lineage: Eukaryota > Metazoa > Arthropoda > Malacostraca > Decapoda > Lithodidae > Paralithodes > Paralithodes platypus. The sequence continues at coordinate 77,592,848 of CM064492.1, read as the reverse complement.
ACAACAAAGAAACTACCACCACAGTATATAAACAATACATAAGTATAATAAAGATGAATGGAGATATAACACCAGTACTCTTCAATCCTTTATTGGCTAGGGTTGAGTACAGGAGCGCCGAGACGCTGGTTGGTTATGTGAGAGTCTGGTACTTGCTGCCTCCACAGGCCTGGGTGCCAGTGGCGCCCGCAAGTCTAAAGTGTCTGTGGTGCCATATGGTGTTGGACAATAGTGGTGTATACATTATTATTATATCTCCCCCCCCCCCCTCCCTATTGGCGTCCGACGAGGCGATGGTGGAGTCGGGCGGTGTAGGTTGAGTGGAGGGCGGTAGACGAAGCTGTCGTAGGAAGCGGCGGTTGCGGAGTGTGGCTCGCCCCGACCCATCCACCCGGATGGTATACTGGCGGTGTGGATGCACCTCCACTACAGTGCCAGTCTTGTTCCACCGTGTCGGGTTGTTGCCCCCCTGGTTCTGGACGGAGACCCGGTCACCGACGTGGAGTGGTGATAAAGGCCGGACTGAAGCATTATAGTATGTGGCTAGGGCAGCATTACGGTGAAAAAGGGCTGCCTCACGAGCTTCGGCCGAGAGAAGCCAGTGGGGGTGGAGGTGGAGAAGTGCAGGATTGCAGGGGACGTGGTCCCGTAGGGTCCTGCCGAAGAGAAGTTGAGCTGGTGACTTGTCAATGGTCGAGAGGGGTGTGTTCCTGTATTGGAGGAGGGCGCGGGCTGCGGCGTTGTTGTCTAGAGAGCCAGTGGGGGATGTACAGTCCGCGATGATGCGGCGGGCTGCTTTAACAGCCAGCTCGGCGCGGCCATTAGACTGAGGGTAGAACGGAGAGCTGACCCGCTGTGACACACCCCAATGTGCCAGGAATTCTTGGAAGTCCCCGGCTGTGAACTGGGGCCCACCATCGCTCGCCTGTACCCGGGGTGCTCCGTAGTGGGTGAAGAGGGTACGGCACGCCGAGATGAGGTGGTGAGCATCACATTTACCTGGTGGCAGGTAGAAGATGTGGACATTGCTGGAGAAGCGATCGACGTAGACCAGGTAGTGTTTGCCCTGTTGCTGAAAAAAATCGGCGGCTACCTGGTCGTATGGCCATTGGGGTGGGTCAGATGACATGAGTGGCTCTTTCGGCTGGGACGGGGCGTGGGCGCGGCAGTAGTGGCAGGTATCCAGGCAGTTGCGTAGGGCCTTGTCAATACCTGGCCAGTAAACACTCGCACGTGCACGGGCCTTCATGCCAGTCATACCCTGATGAGCTGAGTGAAGGGCCTCGAGAACTCTGGACCGAAGATGATGGGGGATGACTGGTCGTTGATCCATGAGGGCTACCCCATCGACGGAAGTGAGGCGGTCTCTAACACCCCAGAACTGTCGTAGTTGTGGGACGGTCGCCTCTCTGGAGTCCGGGAAGCCCTCGGGGATGGTCTGAAGAAGGGAGGTATACTCGCTGTCTTGTTGGCCGGCAGATTTAAGGTCAGACCATGATACAACTGGGTCAGGTATGGCGGCGAGCATGGTGAGGGAGTCCAAGGCAACGGAGTCGATATCGAGCTCGCTGGCGGCCGCACTATGCACATCATGGGCGTCCGCGGAGGGCCTGGTCGGATAGCGGGAGACAGCGTCGGGGCCGCGGTGCCATTTGCCAGGCGTATGTTGAATGATGAACTGGTATCGTAGGGTACGTTCCTTAATCTTGAACAGGCGAGGGTTTGGTATGTTGTCAAGGGACCGGTCGTTAAGGATGTGCAGTAGAGGTCTGTGGTCCACGACGACGACGAGGTCAGGGCAGCCCAGGACAAACATTCTGCATCTGTCAAGGGCGTCAGCCACTGCTAAAGCCTCGCCTTCGACGGGTGCGTAGTGGGACTCCGCAGGTGTGGTAAAACGGGAGCCGGCGAAGATAAGTTTCCAACCGACCTTGCAACAGGTGGGGGCAGATGCGGTGGGGCAGGAACAATGTTGTTGGAGTAGGAGGAAGCCAAGGCCGGTTTTGCTCCAGTCTGTGGCGAGGCACGTGGGTCTGCCGATCTCGAAGGAGCAGATACCTTTCTCAACCAGGTGTGTGATGTGGTCCTTAGATGTGGCAAAGGTACGGTCGAGTGCCTCATCCCCAGTGGAAGGGGGTTTTGGACTGCACAAGTTCCCGGAAGGGCGCCATTTCCGGTTTGATGCTGAAGGCCCAGGCGACCTGTTCAACGAGACCAAACCACGACCGGGCTCCCGTGATGTCTGTGGGCGTGGGAAAGTCACGGATGGCCTTAATCATGGACGTGCATGGCTTAATTCCAGTGTCTGTGATGGTGAGTCCGGCGAAGTCAACTGAAGGGGCGGCGAAGGTAAACTTGTCAGGGTTGAAAGTGACACCGTTGGTTGCACAGAGGACCAGGTAATCAAAAGTGTGCCAAAATGCCTCCTCGACTGAAGAGTCCCACAAAAGGGAGTCGTCGACACACTTCACCTTACGAGGGACAGCCTGTATGATTGCGTCGAAGCGTCGGGTATAGGCGTCGCCAGCTGCCAAGTAACCTTGAGGGGCCCTGATATACCTGTAACGGCCAAATTCCGTGATAAAAGTCGTAGCCTCCCTGCTGGATTCGTCGAGTAGAACAGCATGGTATCCATTCCAGGCGTCTAGGACCGTCTTACGAGTGCCTGCAGGGATGGATTGGGCCAAGTTGAATGGGCTCGGGGTGTGATGTGTCTCCCGAAGGCAGGCGTGGTTGAGTGCCTGAAAGGCCAACTGTACGGCGGGGTTGTCCAGTTTTCTTGGCGACCACCACCATCCTAGAACACCAGGTAGTAGGGGTACCGATGGGGACAGGCTCAATAATGCCCAGTGCGACGTCCCTGACGAGATCTGCTTTGACCTGGGCCTTCCAATGATGTGGTATAGGTCGACGGTACTACAGCTAATTAAGGTGGTAGATGATTGGATGCAAATTCTAGAAGATGGTGATGTAATAGACGTGGTATATTGCGATTTTATGAAGGCCTTCGATAAGGTCCCACATAAAAGGTTAATAGAGAAAGTTAGAAGCTATAATATAGGGGAGAAATGTGTGAAATGGATAGAAGCCTTCCTGAAAGATCGGAGACAGAGGGTACTGGTGAATGGAATAGGCTCAGGGTGGAGGGAAATTACAAGTGGAGTACCTCAGGGATCTGTGTTGGGACCACTGCTGTTCGTTATATTTATCAATGATTTGCCTGAAGTTATAACTAATGGAAGTGAGGTATACCTGTATGCGGATGACACTAAACTGTATAGAAGAGTGAGGAGTAAGGAAGATATGGGTTTGCTTCAAGGAGATGTGGAGGGCATGAAGGGATGGTCTGAGCATTGGTTAATGCCTTTTCATCCAAAAAAATGCAAGTACATGCGGATTGGGACCAGCAAGATAGACAAGGTAAGATACAGTATGTATGAAGCGATGGAGGAAGTGAGTGCAGAAAAGGATATAGGAGTAGTGATAGACAATAAGTTAAATTTCTCAGAACATTTAGCGGAAAAGATAAACAAAGCCAATAGAATTGTAGGGCTGATAAGGAGGACATTTGTGTCACTTGACGAAGAAATCTTCAGGAATCTCTATACAGCGCTGGTTAGGCCGCACCTGGAATATGCAAACCAGGTGTGGGCTCCATATATGGTAAAGGATATAGAAGCAGTGGAGAAAGTGCAGAGGAGAGCTAGCAAGCTGGTACCAACGTTGAAGAATGCGGGCTATGAGCAGAGGTACAAAGGAGTACAAAGGAAATCAAGCAACAACAGATCTATTGACCCTTCTAGGTTGCTTGTCCTCCAAAACACTGAGGATCAAGTGTCCAAACAGTGGTTTAGAGTGGGTAAGGGAACATTGGAAAGGGAATTACTGCCCTGGAACTAATGTCCGTGGCAGGATTAGGAAGTTAGTAGGGGACAGATGGGTTAGTAACTGAGGGGGGGATAAAATAAAGTTATTCATTGATGCAATGGGTTTGATGCGAGATATTTGTCTAGGCGGAGTTTAAATGAATCAACGGTGATACAGTCTATAACGTTTCGGGGAAGCCCATTCCACAAGTTGACAACTCGATTGAAAAAGAAATTCTTAGATTCGTGTGAGTTAAAAGATTTGCCAATAATTTTGCAACCGTTTCCCCGCGTGTAATTAGATTGGTCGATAGTGAAGTACTTACTACAGTTCATATTGTCGATGCCTTTGATGATTTTGAACACTTGAATTAAGTCATCTCTTAATCTGCGCTGGGTTAAAGGAAATAGATTTAATTCTCTAAGACGCTCTTCGTATGGTTTGTTCTTTAGGCTAGGTATCATTTTGGTAACTCTACGTTGAACTCGTTCTAGCTTGTTTATATCTTTTTGGTAATAAGGGCACCAGGATTGAACGCAGTATTTCAGAAGAGGGCGGACTAAGGAATTGTAAAGGATTAGGATAACTTCTTTGGATTTATGATTAAATGACCTGCCTATAAAGCCAATTATTTTGTTTGCCTTCTTAACAACTTCTGAACATTGTTGACTCGGTTTTAGGTTACTCGATATTGTTACTCCCAGATCGGTTTCTCTGTTTACATTCTTAAGCTGAGTGCCATTCATCGAATAGTTTGCTTTCTCATTTAGGTATCCGATATGTACTTTACATTTATCCGCATTGAAACTCATTTGCCAAACTTGGGCCCAACATGACAATTTATCTAGATTGTGTTGCATATCGTCAACTTGTTCTTTTGAGAGTACGCTATTTGCAATTTTTGTATCGTCAGCAAATTTTGAGATTGTACAGGTGAGACCCTCATCTATGTCGTTGATGTAAATTAGAAAGAGAATTGGTCCTAGTAGGTTGAGGACACTGGGGCTTCCGACACTGGCATATAGGAGAAAGAGAGGGGATATGATAGAGACTTTTAAGATAGTGTCAGGAAAGTACGATGAGGATGTGTGTGAAGGTATCTTCTTGATGCGGGAGGGAACAAGAACGAGAGGACACTCTAAGAAAATTTACAAAGAAAGAAATAGGCTTGAGAAGGCAAAGAACTCATTTTGTGATAGAGTGGTAAATGAGTGGAACGCACTGCCCCAGTATGTAGTCGATTCCGAATCAATAAGGGAGTTTGAAAGTAATCTTGATAAAGCATGGGGAAGACAAGATTTAAAGTTTGATTATAAAACAAAAATACAGAATAGTAAAAATGTTGCGTCTGCTACCGCCGCCGCCAACACCGTGAACGACCGCAGCAGTGCAAGTACTGGTACTGAGCTGGATACACAGGCATAGTTTGCCTTTTTCCAGAGGATCAACTGTAAGAAACTGTAAGAAAATAGGGGCAGGGGTGTGCACGGCACGTGGAGATGCGCCAGGCTTGATGTGGATGTGCATGGGAGGGCCAGACATCGTGGGGAGTGGGCCGCTGGTGGTGTTGAATGCTGAAGATGCAAACTGTGACAAGAACCAGTCACGAAGGTCAGACAGGTGCAGGTCGTTAGGTGGGAAGGGGAGGGAAGTGGGCCGGTGTGGTGGAGGGGTCCTGGTCAAGGTGGGTGGTGGTTGGGCTGTGTGGGCGGCCATGCAGGGGGTAGGTGTGGGGAAGTCGGGAGGGATGATATGTAGTGCCCTACAAGCTGAAATGCTAATAAATAACAGTGACTGTGCCTGAATAATAAAAATATCATCATCAGTAGTGTAGTGGGTGCTGGCAACGTCGGTGGCAGTAATGGTAGTCGGCATATAACCCAGGACCTGGAGAGTGTGACCCCCCACGGCCGTGATCCGTTGGTGAGTAGGCTGTAGGTGGTGGCGTTGGAGGCCCAGTGCCCGTAGTAATTGCAAACCAGCCACAGATACTTGGGCGCCCGTGTCAGGGTGGGCCGTGACGCTGGTGGGGTGAGAGTGGGGCGACATGGCAGTAGAAATGGTAATGGGCAAGGAGGGGAGCCGTGCGGGTGGTGGTTTGTTAACTGCCTGTTTGATAGTACCAATGATAACAGCCGCGGATGAAGGTGAGGGCGTGGAGTGACAAACTGTGGAGTAATGGTTGAGTTTGTTGCACGACGGGCAGGTCTTGCCCCAAGCAGGGCATTTGGATGGGCGTTCGGCTCGAGAGTGTGTGGATAGGCCGCACCCACTGCACTGGGAAGAGGTGGATTTACAAACCTTGGCAAAGTGGTTAGGTTTATTACACGCCGTGCAGGTCTTGCCCCATGCAGGACACTTCGAAGATCGTTGGGCTTGTGAATGTGAAGATAGGCCACACCCGGAGCAACGTGTGGGAGATGAAGTGGGGAGGTGGTGGGGCGGGCGACGGGGACTGAGTGGGTTGGGCGGGGGGCTGGATAGGGGCGGGGCGTGGGTAAGTACTCTTGAGACGCTGGTATGGTGATTTCACAGCATGTACCCCCGGTTGCATTGCCGTCTGATCGAGTGCCGCAGATTCGAACCCCACACAGTAGTTGATAACATCTTGTAAGGTAGGTAGGGTGCGGTCTTTAGTTAAAACATCTTGCTGAAGGGACGAATCACTAATCCCGATAGTCACCTGGTCCCGTATGTGTTCGTCAGAGACATCAGTGTGGCAACAGGGGCAGGTAAAGCCACAGTCCAAAGTGGCCTCCGTACTATGTGTGACGTAGTCCCGGATCTGTTCAGTAGGTTGTTGGAGGAGAGACCGGAAGTGGTGGCGAGCGGCTGCGCGGTTCCGTTGTCGGTGGACAAGTTGTGTGATGAAAGTTGCTAGGTCGATTTCTGGCAATGAGGAGAACGCCTGATTGTGAGCAAATATGGCGCTCTGAAGGGCAGGGTCGCACGTCTGGTAGAGCTCGATGGTAGCCTCGTGTGGTGGTAGAAGGACGAGCCGTTTGTAGACCTCCCAATCAGCCCAGAATTTGCGTAGGGCGTTTCCCGGCATATGTAAAGCGGCCTGGGGCCGCGTAGGGGCAGCCCGGCGGGGCGGGGCGGGGCGTGGCTGGGCTGGGTAGGAAGGGACTTGAGGTGGTGGTGGTATGATGACGTCATGCGCATAAGGGGCTGCGCCGTGAGGGTTGGTGCCCGCCGTACGATATCCAAGGGGAGGGGCCGTCGTGTGATGGGTGACGTCATGCGCATAAGAGGCTGCGCTGTGAGGGTTGGTGCCAGCCGTACGATAGCCAGGGGGGGCATAATGGCCGCCGTAATACCGACCGTCGCTACCGACACCAGTGTGGGCCTGGCCGTCAGTTGGGGAGGGTGTGGGATGTTCGCTCTTGATACGGTGGGTAAGGGGATCAGTCATGTTCATATGTAACAAAGACATGTGGGGAATAACTGGCATATGGTGGGGCACTGAGACATGGGTAACTGGCATATGGTGGGGCGCTGAGACATGGGTAACTGGCATATGGTGGGGCACTGAGACATGGGGAGATGTATGAGGTGTGGGTGTCTGTGTAGAGGGATGAATAAGTGTATCACTGGTGGGGTGTGAGGCAAAGGATGGGTCAGCCTGGTGGATAACATTACTGGCCTGGGGCTGATGTAGAGGCTGGTGGGGCTGGAGATCCTGGCGGGGCGGTGGTGGAGCTGTCGCGGGGCGATGTTGTAGTTGTGGAGGCTGCTGGTCCTGGTGATGCTGTAGAAAGGTGGCGATACTCGATTGGAGGGCGTCGATCCTTTCATTCAAGTAGATGATGGATGGGTATGGAGACAGGGCATCGGGCAATGAAGGCTCGACCGGTTGGGAGGTAGATGTAGCAGGGTAGGGACCGCATGGCGGCAAGCCGGCTTCCACAGCAGCTGCAGCCTCAGCTAGGTAGTGCAGGTTCTCCATGTAGGTTCAGATACTGATATACACTGCGCCATATAATAAAGATGAATGGAGATATAACACCAGTACTCTTCAATCCTTTATTGGCTAGGGTTGAGTACAGGAGTGCCGAGACGCTGGTTGGTTATGTGAGAGTCTGGTGTGGACTGAAGGACTTGCTGCCTCCACAGGCCTGGGTGCCAGTGGCGCCCGCAAGTCTAAAGTGTCTGTGGTGCCATATGGTGTTGGACAATAGTGGTGTATACATTATTATTATAATAAGATCAATGATGGAATACGCAAGCCCAGCCTGGGCTTCTAACCTAGCTGAAACACATCATAAGACCTTACAGACTATTCAAAACAAAGCCCTGAAGATCATTACAGGCTGCACAGCTACTTCACCCACAGATCACCTACATCAAGAAACCAAAATCCTCAAAGTCAAAGACCATCTGGACATGAGAGGCACTCAATTCCTGGCAGCAGCCTCCACGAACCAAGACCACCCACTAAACTACATCGCAACACACCCACAGACACCAAGAAATATCAAAACAACACCCAGCACACGGTATCACACACAATTATTGTCCTCTCTCCCTCCCTGCCCACCCCGAACCAACTTCCAGAAGCACATCCATACTCATATCTCTCACCGATCCATCCACTCACTCACAGATAACACGCAGCTGCATGCACGACCTCCCGAAATCCATCCTTCCGAATCCTCCCTTCCTCGCGAGGACAGAGTCCACCTGGCCAGGCTGAGATGCGGACACCATCCAGCTCTCCTGAGCTATCAGAAGAGACTGGATGACTCCGTTGTCGACGCCTGCCCGGGATGTAACACAGCACCCCATACCATTAAACACATCATAGAAGACTGCATTTCACACAACCACTTACGCCAACAACACAATCTACACTCAATGAGAGCTCTGTGGGAAAGCCCGATCGTGGCCATGGCCTTTCTCAGGGACTCGGGGCTGTTCGGCCAGGCAGCTTAGGGAACAACAACAACAACAACAACTGACAGCATTGGCTAGTAACCATATTATATATAAGTATGACCTAACAGTGGCACCACAGAGGGTGATTGTTAAGGATGCACACATTTTAACTTAGCCATGATAAAATGGTTCTAATTAGCAAGGTTTAAAAAAAAAAAAAAAAAAAAAAAGGACACCGTCCCATGGATTTGCTGATGGAGTTACCGGTATGTAGTTTTGACAGTGCTAAACAAAAAGGAAGGGTATTTTTTTTAGAATTTTGTCAAGGGATCTGGCATTGCTGCACCAGCGAACATAAACAATAGGTGGGTTGGAAAAGAAGAAATAATTCCTGGCGGGATGTTGACCTTATCAGAATACCATTCAGGGAAAGGATTTTTGTCAACCATATTATATTGCACTCTGGGTATGCAATGTAGCTGCTGTGTTGCAGTTATGGATTTGCCTGTTTGATTCTGCTACTACTGCCTTTGAGTGTTGCATGTATCTTTACCCTTTACAAATATATTGTTGATTATATTTTGAATTTGAACGCAGAATTTTTGTAGGTAACTTCCTGCCTTGCAAATTAACTATGTGAAGTTTACAGTTTTGCCTGGGATTGTATTGAAATTGACTCAATAACAGGAAAATGTTTGTTATAAAAAAGCATGAATTATACTAAGCAGTTTTAGCTCCATTTCCCCATTCTGCCTCATCTGTCTAAAGTTATATGTAATCTACCATAGTATCCTACCATTAGAAATAATAATAATAAATAGTATGGTAAACTTTTCCAGTACTGACTACATATATTTTTTTCACAGGATCTTTTGTGAATACCCGACCATCATTGCACTTTGTTATCTACATTCCTAAAGAGAAACAGATGCCTCTCATCATACATTCTCCTGATGGATCACCACTCCCTTCTAATAGGTAGGTTGTGTGTGTGTGCTTGTGTCTTTCTGTGTTGTGTGCGTAATTACAAATCTATCTATCTATATGCTCAGGCCCAATCCCCATTTTGGGGGTAGCCGACTCAAGACAGAGCAAGAACAGGGAAAACACAAAAACAACACAAAACAAAAAATAAACACAGATAAAAAACACAAACTCTCACACAACCAGGTCACCCAGGAGAAGACCCAGAGACCAGGGTTACCAAGGTCGCTCCAGCACTCCCCCGGCCCCTGACCACCCGGAGAGGTTCCGATCTCGGCAGGCAGACATGCAGCGGAGCCAAAGCCACAAGCTCTCCCACCACACTTCCAGGCACACCCTTCATATTAATCGTCTCCCCGGGCCAGGCGCCTGATGGACTATTATCTAGTCCAACTTGCGCCCGACCCCTTACTCCAAATGACCACGTGTTCACTCAACTATTCACAAGCATTCTCCATTCACTCCTGTCCACCACCACTTCCCTGCCTGATCTATAGTCATTCCTCTATCATCCAAAGCCTTTCTTACACAGTCTCTCCATCTCAATGGGGGTCTTCCTGCCCTTCTATCTCCCCTTGTACCTTTTTTTTTTTTTTTTTTTTTTTTTCTATGTGATTGAGGGAGGCACCTGACTCACATATTCTCTTTGTAAGCCTTTCATCTCCCATTCGTTCAACATGACCATACCAGCTCAGCACCCTTCTGTCCATTCTGGCTGACAAATGTTCCTGCTGCCCCACTCTCCTACGTATCTCTTCATTCCTCAATCTGTCTCTACGAGTAACTCCACACATACTCCTCAAGCAGCTCATCTCCATCACATCCAGCCCTCTTTTCTCCTTTTTCTTCAGAGCCTATGTCTCAGCCCCATACATCACTGTTGGCACAACAATTCCTTGATACAGTGCACTTTTTACTTTCACTCCGAGATTTCTCGTCTTCCACATACAGTAGGGTCCCGCATAAAACGTGTTCACATAAAACGAGTCTCTATTAAAACTAGCGACCTAAAATATTAATATTTAATTTTCGATAAGAACGAATGTGATCACATAAAACGAGTCCGCCGCCAAAGTGGGGCAAATCCGAGGAGTTTTCATATAGAGCGCCGAAATATCGTACAAAACGACGAAATATCGTACGCTCCTGACGGAAATTTACGCTTACAGTGAACATTGACGATATTGGGCCACCAAAATGCCGTGTTCACATAGAACGAAATCGCATAGAACGGCCTCGTTTATCGACCAATTTGTCGTTTTATGTGAGACCCTACTGTACTTCCCATTGCTCCGAAAACCTTCCTTCCTTCACACACTCTCTGTTTTACCTCCACTCCTGCTTATTGTTCCTCCTAGATATTTAAAACACTCTACTTGTTCCAATATTTCCCCATCCAGCCTCACATCTAGATTCACCCTATGCTCTCCCCTATTACACACCATTACTTTACTTTTATTGACGTTCACCTTCAGTTTCCTCCTTCCACAAACCACACCAAACTCTTTGACTACCCGCTGCAGTTTCTCATCAGAATCCGCCACCAATGCTGTGTCATCAGCGAACAGCAACTGATTCAACTCCCAATCTCTACCATTCTTTCCTACTAAACCCAATCCTCTTCCCATAGTTCTCCTTTTCACCTCCCTCACCACACCATCCATAAACATATTAAACAGCCATGGTGACATTACACAACCCTGTCGCAAACCTACCTTTACCTCAAACCATTCACTCAACTCACCATTTCCTACTCTCACACATGCTCTGCTCCCTTCATAAAAACTCTTAACTGCTTCTAACAAATTTCCTCCTATTTCATAAATCCTTAACACCTTCCACATTGCAAATACTTTATCTTTTAATTAGAACCGTAACTGCATACTATCTAAAGCCAAGGTACTCGCATTCATATATTATATATTTTTATAATAAATATTGTTTCATGTACAGTTTTATGGTTTATCATTATATAATTTACCTAGTTTGAATATAATACTTTAACCTAAGTTGTAATTTAGCCCCAGCCAAATCCACCGCAACCCTCCTCACAAGCTGGACAGCCGAATACAAATACACCCCGCATCTCTCCATAAACAACACACCCCTAACACACACACACACTCCTAGCAGTAACATGATACTCTAATGACATTCAAACAACATACCACAAACATGAAAAATATACTGACACCCAGACTTAACACCCTCAGGTCACTTGCCCACACACAATTTGGACACAACAAAAGAAACCACCACTACAGTTTACAAACAATCAGTGATGGAATATGCAAGCCCTTCCTGGGTTTCTAACCTAGCTGAAACACATCACAAGACCTTACAGACTATTCAAAATAAAGCCCTAAAAATCATCACAGGCTGCACAGCTACTACACCTACATCAAGAAACCAAAGTCCTCAAAGTCAAAGACCATCTGGACATGAGAGGCACTCAATTCGTGGCTGCAGCCTCCACACACCAACACCACCCACTACACTACATGGCAACACACCCACAGACACCAAGAAATATAAAAACAACACCCAGCACAAGGTATCACACACAAATACTGCCTTCTCTCCCTCCCTGCCCACCCCAAACCAGCTTCCAGAAGCACATCCATACTCATATTTCTCGCCGTTCCATCCAATCAATCACAGTCAACACGCAGCTGCAGGCACGACCTCCCAAAATCAATCCTTCTGAATCCTCCCTTCCTCGTGAGGACAGAGTCCACCTGGCCAGGCGGAGATGTGGGCACCATCCAGCTCTTCTGAGCTATCAGAAGAGACTGGATGTCTCCGTCGATGACACCTACCTGGGATGTAACACTGCACCTGATACCATTGGACACATCCTAGAAGACTGCATTTCACACAATCACTTATGCCAACAACACAATCTACAGCTAGCCACAAACACACATACACCAATTATAAAAGAGCTAACTGGGAAGATTCTTAAGATCTTAGGCTTAAATTTTTGTTTTTAAAAAGCCCCAGTAGCACTTGAATTTTTTGTTTCTTTTCCCTCCATACCTCATATCACTTCTCCACATCTGTCAAAGTCCCCCCCCCCCCCTTCAATTATCACCTATTTCTCTCTTATTCCTGTAATTATCGGTTTATTTATGGCGCCAAAAATCACCACCCGGTTCCAATGGAAAAATGGAAGGAAGTGTGAGAGAGTGAGAGTAGTAGCCCAGCTACCTCCAGTCTCTGACCAGACCTTGCGAGAGGTGGGGTTGCCTTGCTCTGCTCCACATTTCATGACTCGACCGCTCCGTATTTATTCGCGATTTTGACCATCTAAACACTATTCCCACTTGTTTTATTGTTGTAACATGTTACTATCTTCATATTAAGCGTAAAATAGGCGCATATGGATAAGTATTAATTATACTTATGGTAAATTAATGATTTTAGTGAGAAATGTATCTAAATACCTACGCACAGGGGTATGGTGTATACTACAGGGGCTGCGCAGCTGAGAGGTTAAGAGGTTTTAGTGGGCGATGGTGAGAACACTCTTAACCTCTGAAGTGCGCATGGGGGGTATGAGACACCACACTCCTGTGCTGACGTATTTGAGCTGTTCCCATCACTAAAATATTTATTTTACCATAAATAGCTAATAATATATGCGCCTATTTTAGGTTGATTATAAAGGTATTAACCTGTTACAACAATAAAACAAATGGAAACGGCGTTTGGATGGTCAAAATCGGCGATACAGGCCGGGAGTTACACAATGTATGGCTGAGGCACCTCCCAGCCCACCACTTTCCCCACCTCTGGAGAACTGTCGTCGGATTCTCCTTCTCTCTCTCTCACTCTCTCTCTCTCCTCTCTCTCTCTCATCTCTCTCTCTCTCTCTTCTCTCTCCTCTCTCTCTCTTCTCTCTCTCTCTCTCTCCATCTCTCTTCTCCTCTCACCTCTCTCTCTCTCTATCCTCTCTCTCCTCTCTCTCCTCTCATCTCTCTCTCTCTCTTTTCTCTCTCTCTCTCTCTCTCTCTCCTCTTCTATCCCCGCATCTCTCTCTCTCTCTCTCTCTCTCTCTCTCTCTCTCTCTCTCTCTCTCTCTCTCTCTCTCCTCTCTCTCTCTCTCTCTCTCCTCTCCTCTCCTCTCTCTCTCTCTCTCTCTCAGTGATGACAACGCCCTGCTACCAACTCGCTAATGTTAGCATGGAAATAGACCACAGGACAAGGGAATAACAGGGAAAATAGGTGATAACTGAAGGAGGGGAGGAAACTGGGGAAGGAGGGGAGGTGGAGGAGTGATATTTGGCATGGCCCAGGGGCATAAAAACAAACATTTTTTTTTTTCGGTGTTTTAAATTGATTTTTTTCCCCCCTGACTCTTAAGAGTTTTCCCGCAGTCCGCCGGGGGAACTCTTAAGAGTCTTCCCGTAGTTCCCGGGTTAAGAGGTAAGGTCTAAAAAAAAAAATGTTTTTTTAAAAGGCCCCAGTAGCACTTCAAACAATTTTTGTTCCCCCTCCATACCTCATATCACTCCTTCACATCCTCATCCTCTTCCCCCCCCCCCCCCCCTCCCTCCTTCAATTATCACCGGCAAAATAACTAATCAAAATCGCTATGTGGAAACAACGCTTACTAAAATAAAATTTATGAAATAAAAGAACACAATCATACTGGATATTAATCTAATCATGTGCTGTATCCACTGCACTACGAATAGCCTAATGCTTAACGGTTTATTCCCCGGGCTGTAGTTTCCTGGTGCCTCGCTGGGGAGGTGTCATGATTCACAATGTACCAGCAGAGAATACCACCACAGCCACAACCAATGACAACTCTGCCACCACCACATTACCTCGCCACATTACCTTGGACTCCCACTGGGTTATGACTACCATCATCACTCAACTACATCGTCTGCTGCCCATCCCAGTTCTGGTTAGTTAATACTCCTAAATTATATTAAGTGTATAAAGACCTATATCTATACTTAGTCCAATAACTTGTCAGCAAATCCTTCGCCCAATAGTATGATCACGAATGAATATGGTATTGTTGTTGTTGTAGTTCCTCAGACTATCTGGCTGAGCAGTCCCAAGTCCGGTTGACTGAAGCCGCGCTAGATGCTTGGGCTCCAGAAGGGGCCAGGGTGAGATACTGTATATCTCTACGAGGGCTGCGCGTAGGGGTGGACCTAGAATGACGTGGGCTCAGGTACTCCGCTCTCAAAATAAAGAACTTGACAACAGGGCCGCCTGGAATGATGCCATTTAGGACGTGAGACTGTAACCACATTCTCTGTGGACAAAACAGTCTTTAACCCCTTCTGTACCGGAGACGTCTTTTAAATTTTATTCTAGCTCTATTTCGACGATTTTATTAAGTTGAAAAAAGGCCTCCAGTAATGAAGGGCTTCGAAATATCTTAATTATCCCTTTTTACTACCACAGATCCTTTTTAAGCTGCACAAAATCGTCTAAATATAGCTAGAATAAAATACAAATGACGTCGCCCGTACAGAAGGGGTTGTTGTTGTTGTTCCCCAGACTGCCTGGCCGAACAGCCCCAAGGCCCTGAGCAAGGCCACGGCCATAACCGAGCGCCCCCACAGAACCCTCCCTGCCTACCACAATAAAACCTGGGTGACCGAAGCCACTCCATGGCGGGGAGCTGAGGAGGTTGCGGAAACGCCCGAGAAACCAAAGCCCCACCCAGGGCCCTGTGCCCCTAAGCAATTATGAAGAAAAAGTTGAGGGGCAAAGGAAAAAAATGTGATGCTTTGGCTTCCAATCTTGGTAGATTGGGAGGTCAATCCACGGAAGGGGTTAAACTTGTATGTATTTATGTATGTATGTAATGTAATGTAATGTAGGGCAGCGGGGGAAGGTAACATTAGCCCACGGGCTTGCAACCCCAGGCCAATGCCCTCACCATCCACAGCACCCCAATCAGGCGATCTTGCCAGCACCTAGAAGGAAAAGCCCGGGACGGAACTCGATATCCGAAATGACAAAATTACTCTAAATTATAAAGTACGCAAGTGTGGGTGGGCTCGGATCCAACTGTATTAACCCCTTTGTGAATCCCTAACCCTTAATCTACAATTACATCTACATTTACATGTAATATGTATCTGGCCATAGGCATAGGCATTGCCTAAAACCCATTCCATAATAAATGTTCCTAGGCCTAGGGGAATCATCCTGGTGGTGGAGTGGCAGTTGTCTACTCCACATCTCTGGTGAATATCTTGCAAATAAGCCATAACCCAGCCCCTCTTTATTATGAACTGTTGGAAGTGGAAATAAAACTCCATCAACAAATTCTAAGAATGGCAGTTGTCTATAGGCCTGGCCATCGTGGCACAGATAGGGGTTTTATGGAAGAGTTTGGGCAGTTTCTCGAGGAATTTTCTGCTAAAACCGGAAGACTTTTGATATGTGGAGATTTTAATTACTGGGTTGACAGCCCTCATCTGAAGCCATTCTCTCCCGAGTTCCTTGAGTTGACTGATCAGAACAATTTTGTAAACCATGTGTCCCACCCAACTCATATCTTAGGACACACCCTTGACTTGGTTTTCTCTCCTGTAGGTTGTGGTGGTGTTCTGGATGTTGATGTTGAGAATGCTGACCCTAATACCTCTGATCATGCTTTGATTACTTTCAGCTTTGATTTCCCTAAGCCACTCACACATGAAAAAGTAATCAGATTTAGAAATTATAAAAATACAGACCAAAATTTGGCTAGCAGTGAAGTAAAACAGTACTTGGGAAGTATTGATACTTCCAACCTTACTTCAGATGAGCTGGTGGAGGTACATGGAAATGCACTTAAATTAGTGTTTGATCATCACTGTCCAGAAGTAGAGAAGAAAATCATAGTACGAGATGATTCACCCTGGTATAGCACTCGAGTTAAATTTCTTAGAAGAGCGCGTAGAAGAGCTGAACGTGAATGGCGGAAAAATAAAACAGACTACATGGTTGCAATATCTGTCAGCCAGAAGAGCCGTGGTCCACACAATCAAAGATGAAAAGAAAGTGTATTATCAGGGAAAAGTTGACTCATGTGGTAATGACCAGAGGAGGTTGGCTTCAATTGTAAACAGTTTACTTGGAAAAACAAGAGTCAGCTTAAGACCTTCTGTACCTGATGCCGAGTTGGCTGCCAACTTTGTGGCATTTTTTGCTGGCAAGATAACTCGCATAAGACAGGAACTGGATGATGCTTCTGTTGGTGAAGAACTTTCAGTTGTACTCCAACCCCGACACATTCCTAATAATGTTCTCTCATCCTTTCACTCAGTAGAGGTGGACATGATAGCCCTATAGGTCGTAGTGACCATGCCTGTATAAGCTTTAGTTGTAACATTAAATCAGAGAGGGATAATAGAAGCAATAGAAAAATATACATGTATGATAGAGCAGATTATGAGCTGCTGAGACGGTGTTTGGACATTGACTGGGGGGAATATTTGAACGGTGAAGACGCTGAAGGAATGTGGAGGAAAATTAGAGTCAAACTGGAGAATGCTGTATCCAAAAGTGTACCAGTAAGGGAATATAAGGATAAAACAAAATTGAGGAAAAGAACTAACCCAGAATTGCCAATGAAAAGAAAGCTTTGGATATTGATTAGAAGAAAGAAACGATTGTGGGAAAGATTAAAATTGTTAAAAAAGAACAGGGGGTCTAGTATAGAGGCTAAGGAAGTGGATCTGGAACGCAGACAAATAAACAATAAAATAAGGTGGGAAACAAGGAGGGGGGTGAAGGAGAGGGAGAGAGAGATAGCTAGAAATGTGAAGGATAATCCAAAAATATTCTGGAAGTACATTCAGGAAAAGTTAACAAGAAGAGTAGGGATCCCAGAGCTGGTGGGGGGGTTGAATGATGGGAGTAGAGCGGAGACTGATAAGGAGAAAGCAGAGGTGCTGGGGAAATACTTTGGGGGGGTACTAACAGTGGAGTCGGAGGATGCAGTGCCTACTATTCCCATCAAACAGGCACCGGCACTAGAACTGTTTTCCCATGCTAGAATAAGAAGGGCTATAGAAAAAATGAACAGAAGTAAGTCACCGGGACCGGATGGGATACACCCAAGAATCATAAAGGAAGGAGGGGAGATGTTAGTAGAGCCATTGAAAATGTTATTTGAGGTATCGTTTAATACAGGACAAATCCCGATGGACTGGAGAGAGGCGAACATAACAGCTATATTTAAGAAGGGAAAAAGAAATGACCCAGGGAATTATAGACCAGTCAGTTTGACAAGTGTTGTGTGTAAACTAATGGAAACGGTAATTAGAGAAGGAATAATGGATCATATGAAGTCAAACCAACTTTTCAGTGGGAGACAGTTCGGATTCTTGCCGGGGAGGTCGACGGTACTACAGCTAATTAAGGTGGTAGATGATTGGATGCAAATTCTAGAAGATGGTGATGTAATAGACGTGGTATATTGCGATTTTATGAAGGCCTTCGATAAGGTCCCACATAAAAGGTTAATAGAGAAAGTTAGAAGCTATAATATAGGGGAGAAATGTGTGAAATGGATAGAAGCCTTCCTGAAAGATCGGAGACAGAGGGTACTGGTGAATGGAATAGGCTCGGGGTGGAGGGAAATTACAAGTGGGGTACCTCAGGGATCTGTGTTGGGACCACTGCTGTTAGTTATATTTATCAACGACTTGCCTGAAGTTATAACTAATGGAAGTGAGGTATACCTGTATGCGGATGACACTAAACTGTATAGAAGAGTGAGGAGTAAGGAAGATATGGGTTTGCTTCAAGGAGATGTGGAGGGCATGAAGGGATGGTCTGAGCATTGGTTAATGCCTTTTCATCCAAAAAATGCAAGTACATGCGGATTGGGACCAGCAAGATAGACAAGGTAGGATACAGTATGTATGAAGCGATGGAGGAAGTGAGTGCAGAAAAGGATATAGGAGTAGTGATAGACAATAAGTTAAATTTCTCAGAACATTTAGCGGAAAAGATAAACAAAGCCAATAGAATTGTAGGGCTGATAAGGAGGACATTTGTGTCACTTGACGAAGAAATCTTCAGGAATCTCTATACAGCGCTGGTTAGGCCGCACCTGGAATATGCAAACCAGGTGTGGGCTCCATATATGGTAAAGGATATAGAAGCAGAGGAGAGCTAGCAAGCTGGTACCAACGTTGAAGAACGCGGGCTATGAGCAGAGGTTGAGGACACTGGGGCTTCCGACACTGGCATATAGGAGAAAGAGAGGGGATATGATAGAGACTTTTAAGATAGTGTCAGGAAAGTACGATGAGGATGTGTGTGAAGGTATCTTCTTGATGCGGGAGGGAACAAGAATGAGAGGACACTCTAAGAAAATTTACAAAGAAAGAAATAGGCTTGAGAAGGCAAAGAACTCATTTTGTGATAGAGTGGTAAATGAGTGGAACGCACTGCCCCAGTATGTAGTCGATTCCGAATCAATAAGGGAGTTTGAAAGTAATCTTGATAAAGCATGGGGAAGACAAGATTTGAAGTTTGATTATAAAACAAAAATACAGAATAGTAAAAATGTTGCGTCTGCTACCGCCGCCGCCAACACCGTGAACGACCGCAGCAGTGCAAGTACTGGTACTGAGCTGGATACACAGGCATAGTTTGCTTTTTTCCAGAGGATCTACTGTAAGAAACTGTAAGAATGATCTCGTCCTACATAAGAAACCTCAATAAAACATTTTGCCCGTTGGATCCCATAAATGTTTCCAAGCTACCAAGAGTCTATGATCACACAGTTGAGTTTATTTCCAAAATAATTAATAAGTGCTTCTCTGAAGGTAGCTTCCCACATTCTGAAAAGCATGCACTACTCCGACCTACTCTAAAGAAACCTGGACTTGATGTTGAGAACATGTTGAACTATCGTCCTGTCTCCAACCTGTCCTTCATATCAAAGATATTTGAGCGTGTAATACTTGACCAATTACAACCACTACCGTAAAGTGGGGTAACTTCGGACTTGGGTCATAACTTCGGACATCGGCGATAATAAGTAATTAGACATTGTCATTATATAATGGAAAATCTTTTTATTTTTTTATTTTTTGTGGGGTCTGTTTAGAGAAATGGCAAAGGAAGAGCATGTAAAAGTCCTAGGGAACTGACATGAGTATATGTACACGAAAAAAATATTATATTTGTGACGAAAATATTTACATTTTTCGCTACCCTGCCAAACTTCTATCACCCTGAAGAAATTTGTTTGTATGAATGATGTTGTGACTGATATAATTTTGTAGTAACATTACCAGAGACAACATCCACCAAAGGAAATTTGTTACACTTGTATAACGCTCTAGCTAGAACAGTATCATTTAACCGATTGTGTTTAAAAAAAAAAACATGGTAACTTCGGACATGGAACAAAACAATCGTTTGTTAATATTTGCCCTATGAAAATCATTCATAATACTTGTACATCATTAACATGGTGGTAAAAGATCAAATCATCATTCTCGGAGTCCAAAAACCCATAAAAATATGATACTATGCTAACCGATTTATGTATTTCGGATAATTCTGGATATATAATATATATAAATTAGGAGAGGCATATATCTTGTCCAAAATTTGTTTTATTTGCCGAAAGAAACACCAACAAATACGTTATACCTATAAAAATGCTCAAATTCATAAAAGTGTATATGCATTGTTATATTATACATACCTATATATTTTCACTAGGCCTAGTTAATTTTCGAGTTATTGATTTGACAGCATTGGTTATTTTTCCTGCTCAATATTTTCTAGGAGTGAACTCGATGCCTAACGAGAACAGATCCAAACAGAATATATGTTAAACATCGTATATATCCCCCTCCTATACTGATTATACAGGCCTAAAAGTATTCTATCTATCTATCTATCTATTGCCTGACGCCGTGATCCCCGAAGGGGTGGCCACGAACGAACCGCCCCCATGCACCTCTGGCCCCAGTCAGTCGACGCCCCTCCCCCCAACCAGCACCACCTTCGTTCATGTACTTCCTCACTCCATCCTTCCACCTCATATTCGGTCTACCTCTCCCCCTCTGTCCCTCCACCTCGCTCTCATACACCCTCTTAGACATTCACTAGCTTGCCATACGTTCCATATGACCGAACCATCTCAAGTTGTCCTTTTCACATTCCAGCACATCTACCTCCACACCACACTCCTCTTACTTCCTCATTAGTCTGTCTATCCCTCCATGTAACTCCGCACGCACTCCTTAAGTAATTCATTTCCACTGCTCTCACTCTTGGTCAACCAACGTCCATGCTTCGCTTCCGTAAGTCAGTGTCGGGATTACCACACTGTCATGCAAGGACTTCTTCACTTCCATACTGACCACCCTATTTCTTGTTACTGCTTTTAGCGTTCCTACAACCCTCTTCCCCTGTTGTACCCTCTCCCGCACCTCTTCATCCATAGTCCCATCTTTACTCAACACACTGCCCAGATACTTAAAAGAGTTGACGATCTCCATAGCCTGACCGTTCAGCTTCACCTCACACTCTTCACCCCTTTCGAAGACCATAACCTTGCTCTTCCCCGTATTTACCTTCAAATTCCGTTTTTCGCACACTGTTCCAAACTCATTTACCAGACCCTGCAACTCCCATTCATTATCACTCATCAGAACTGTATCATCCGCAAACAGCAGTATAGTATTGACCTAAAAGTATTGACTGTGCATTTTCCACTATAACATCGGACAAGAATAAGCAGCAATAATAAAATATTCATATAAAATAGTAGGAGCCGAAAAATGAATGAAATAAGGCCACGAACGTAGGTCCGAAATTCGCCTCCGTTCGTCCGAAGTTATCTCGGCTTTCTTGGCAACCATTTTCCATAAGAAATCACCTATGTCCGAAGTTAGCCATACAGGTCCGAAGTTATCAACTTTTCAAGCAAACTTCGGACATCATTTAGGATAAGGATAACTCTCTTCTTATGGGGGATAATTTTAGGAGGCTTCCTGGATTACGGCGCACTATCACCATACATCACTTGACCTAGTTAAATCTCTATAATGTGTTTACACTCAGGAGAAATTGTTAAAAAACATCGAAAAATGTCCGAAGTTACAGCATTTTACGGTACTTCAGCAGAATGAAACTATCCCAATTTTTCAGTCTGCTTACCGACAGCATCATTCAACTGAAACAGCATTGATTAGAGTACATAATGATCTAGTTGAGAACATTTGCAATGGTGTGGCCTCACTATTGGTCTTGCTTGATCTCTCTGCGGCCTTTGACACAGTGGATCACGAGTTGTTATTGAGTGATCTTTATGATTGTGGTGTGCGTGACTCCGCTCTCTTGCTTCTTGGGTCGTACTTGTCAGGTAGATCCCAGAGTGTGATGGTAAATCAAATGGTCTCGGACTCGACACCCCTGCAGTATGGTGTTCCGCAGGGATCAGTTTTAGGTCCTATCCTATTTATAATTTATATCAGCAGTTTGTCTCTTCTGCTTCGTGCACATAATGTCACCTTTCACTTTTATGCAGATGACACCCAGATTTATGTGAGAATCAAAAATAGTTGATATACGGAGTAAGTTGGAATTGTTGATGTCTGATATCAAGAAGTGGATGAGAGCGAGAAAACTTAAACTAAATGATGGTAAAACTGATATTCTCATCATCCGAGGAAATAGAAGAGCTGATGATATAGTAGGTGCCCTCTCCATCAATGTGGGTGGATCTCAGCTGCGACCGGCCAACTCTGTTCGAAATCTGGGTGTATATGTGAACTCCCGATTAGATTTCAAAGAGCATGTAAACCAGATAGTTAAAAGTTGTTACTTGCACATCAGAAATCTCTATTTGGTGAAGCCGTTTATAACCAGACGTTGCCTCCTGACGTTGGTTCACTCATTGGTCTTCTCTCGTGTTGATTATTGCAATGCCCTGTTGGTGGGTCTTCCAAATTATATTTTAAAGAAAGTTCAGTCTGTTCTTAACAGGGCCGCAAGACTAATTTTTGGTGTTCCACCGAGAACTCCTACTACATCTCTTCACATAGAACTGCACTGGCTGCCAGTAAGAGCAAGAATAGAATTAAGTTGTGTTTGGTGACTTTTAAGGTTCTCAAATTTGGTGAGCCTAGGTACCTTGCGGAGCTCTCAGGCGCCCACCGGCACACCATGGTGTAGTTGTGCGTCATGACAATGACCCTTTTCGTCTTGATGAACCAAGGGCTTTCCAGCAGTCTTCTTTCTTTGAGAGGTCATTCTCCTACATGGCTCCGAGGTTGTATAACAGGTTGCCGCTGTCCATGAGACAACTGAGTTCTGTTGAATGCTTCAAGAGACAACTTAAGACTTTTCTCTTTGAGAGAAGCTATGATCTTGAGAGAGGTGTCATGACAGATGGCTATAGAGTTTAGGCTGTTTTGCCACTGCTAGTGATTGTTAAATGTGTGTTGTATATGAGCCTTCTTTTGATGCATTGATTTTGTTCTTTTTTCTTTCTCTTTCCGAGCGCTAGTGAATTCTTCGGAAAAATTGGCGCTTATGAGAAATAAGTAACATGCTTATTATTATTATTATAATGAACCTTTACTTAACCCGGCAAGTGCGGGAAGACTCTTAAGAGTTTCCCCGGGCGACTGCGGGAAGACTCTTTAGGATCCTGGGCCTAAAAAATCCATTTAAAACACCCAAATTTTTTTTTTTTTTTTGGCCCCTGGGCCATGCCTTTTTGGCCCCTGGGCCATGCCAAATATCACTCCTCCACATCCCCTCCTTGTCCACTTCCCGCCCTCCTTCAGTTATCACCTATTTTCCCTGTTAATCCCTTATTCTGTGGTCTATTTTCGTGCTAACATTAGCGAGTTGCAAGCAGGGCATTGTCATCACTGTTACCAAGCGAGTGCAAGAGAGAGAGAGAGAGGGAGAGTATCGATCGACAGTCTCTCTCCAGACGTGGGGAAAAGTGGAGGGGAGGGAGGTTGCCTCAGCCATAAATTATGTAACTCCCGGCCTGTATCGCCGATTTTGACCATCCAAACGCTGTTTCCACTTGTTTTATTGCTGTAACAGGTTAATACCTTTATAATCAACCTAAAATAGGTGCATATGGATAAGTATTAATGCTATTTATGGTAAAATAACGATGTTAGTGATGGCAACAGCTCAAATACGTGCGCACAGGCGTGTGGTGTCTCATACTCCCCATGCGCACGTCTTAGGTTAAACAAAACAAGCCCAGACTGGTGATGCACATTCACGCTTGCAACTATGAAGAGAAGGGTGGAATAACCTAAGTTAATTTGAACAGAGTTTAGCATATGCAGGAGTTTCACCTGATACCATCTCTTTATTCGGTCTCCTGGCCTGATCATTCTGCAGTACCTCCTTCCAGATATTCCTTGGTCTTCCCATAGACACACTAACTTCTACATTCATGCTAATGGCATTCCTCTCCCAGCTATCTTCCTCCATTCTCTCAACATGCCAATACTATTACTACCGGTATATGTAGTTAATTTTCTGGTCAATTTTTTTTTTCTTGAAACATTTATTATATTTTCTTTTAGGCTGAGGAGGGTGGAGTTGAAGTGTTGGGTCCCAGTACATCTTACCAGTTGACCGAATGGCAAGTGGACGGTCTGGCTCGAGCTAGGGTGTCGGCTTATTTGGCCAACATCCGCACCACTCTACAGGTACTGTATGATTTTGTTCTGTGCATGAGACAAAAGGCAAGGCTGTCAGTAGCTAGTGTCCCTTCAAATTTAAAGAGTGATAGAAGGACAAGTTCAAATAATGTTGGAGTAAAAATCTTGGGATACACACAGCTAGGAGTGTCAGTGATAGGATGAAGGAAAGATAGACAGAGGAAAAGAGTTTGAGTTTAATTGTTGAATGGAAGAAAAACTGAAAATAGGTTCACGCTTAAGTTAGAGAGTTGGACAATAATGGTGGGAATGTGTTAAAAGTTGTGTGCCACTTATTCTTCATAAGGGAGGCGGTATATATAAACAAAGCTTTGAAGAAGATTTATAATTGTGAAAGTGATAGAAGTGAAGAGATATGCAACATTATGATGAGTAGGGCCTACTGGTAGAGAGAGATAGGCTAGAATTAATATGAGGTGAGATCAGACAAAATGCTTTTGACTACAAATGACTACAAATGACTACAGCATTTGAGAAATGCTGTATGGTTAGCGACAGTTATTTTTGCCCCAATTGCAAAATAATTGATAGATCAGAAGATAGGTTTTGTTCTAAACTACCATTTGTAAATGTACTGTACGGTACTGAATTTCAATATTTTGATCTGCATTGTACACCTTAGTTAACTCATATAGCCCGTCGGTATAAATCATGTGCCACTCGCCCTACCCGGCCATATTTGGCGTGTAAACCCCTTGGGTTTACATCTTGTAGCATACTAAATACTTGAAATACTGTACAATATTGAATACAAAATCATGATGACATACCTTCATTCAGCTTGAGAATGGTGAAAACTCCATCGTTCTACATTGCTTTGTTCGATGTTTGTCACTGCCAGAGCCTTAAACAATAAATCCACTCCTTGAGCTTGCATAAATATGTGAGGGACTAGAAATTGAACAATCCTTGTGTGTGTATGCGTGTGTGGGCTCCCCGGGGGGCTGCCCATTAACCCTATTGGTGCCATATGGTGTCGCCTGTCGCCTGGGTACACAGGGTTAATAATATTACTTTTTTCTGTACCTTGTATATGCTTTACTAAAATATCGATTAACTGTAAATTTTAATATAATTCCAGCTAAAAAATATATTCCTTACATACTGTAGCTCATTTCCAAGTCAAAATGTTGCTGCCAAAATTAACCAGACAAATATTGGCAGATAATTTTAAAGATACAAAAAATATCAATAATATATTTTGAAGGCCTTGCTACGTGTGTGCATGACAATCTTGCATATGTATTCATAATACAGTACCACCAACCTTGTTTGTCCAAACGTGGCACTCTCAGTGGTAGAATTAAACTTGGGTAATCTCGAACTGCAACACAACAGTTACTTGGGAGCTCTTTTTGAAGTATGAGAGGTTGGGGATCGGGATTTCTTGCCTCATTATAGTGAATAGATTATAGGTAGCTTCCCCTTACACCTACAGTATAAGTTTACCTTTCAGTCTCTGTGCGAACTAGTGGGTGAAATCAGCAACATGGTGATCAGTGAAGAGGTGGGAGGCTGGGTGTGGGGAGCAGTGGAGGAGTGGGGGGAGTGTGGTCGAGCGGCAAGAGAAGGACGACTACAGGAAGCTACTCAGTATTGTACACGGTCATTCACACAGGCTGATGCTGCTTTCTTCCATCCCTCCATGTTGGCACTTCTTTACTTCCCAGACAACCAGAAGTAAGTTGCATACAACATACTAATGGCCAAAAGTAAGTCACAAACAATACATATACACTATACAGTACATACAATGGTTAATGGTTAAACGTTTTCCATTACATTTTTTCTTTTTCTTTTCTACAGTATGTGTATGAAACAAAAGGCAAAGCTGCATGTAACAAGTGTCTTCCCCAAAGTTGAAAGAGTGAGAGAGCCAAGTTTAATATAATAATGATACTGTAATTATAATACAGGATTGTGTGGGTGAGAATGAAAGTAGGAATACAAACGTGGGTGATTGTGTGTGTGTATGCTCCGACAGAGGATAAACTTGTAAGAAAGAAAGAGGAGTTCTGGGTGAATGTGGAGGCGTGCCTGGATAAGTTTGACAAGAACGAAAGAATATTTCTGATTGGGGATATGAATGGTAAGGTGGGTGATAGGAAAGTTGATGGAGTGGTGGGAGGGTGGGGGGTACCGTCAGAGGTGAATGGGAATGGTAGTGCACTTGTGGACGTATGTGTGGGGAGGAGGTTGTGGATAGCCAACACCTTCTTCCGACACAGAATGATACACAGGTACACATGGAAAGTGGTGTGGACGATGAAGGATAAGACAGTGGTAGAACGAAAGTCACCGATTGATTATATATGTGTGGATGAAAGAATGAAGAAATCTGTGATAGATGCTAGGGTGTATAGGGGTATTGGAGGGGGCCTATCTGATCATTATGTAGTAGTAGCTAAGGTTAGGATACAAAAGAAGTGGGTGAGGAGAGCTGGAGGGAGGCGAGAGGAAGGTGGAATGGTGAGGAGGGTGTAGAGGCTGCAGGAGGAGGATATCAGGGAAGAGTACAGGAGAGCAGTAGAAAGACGACTAGGTGGGTTCGACCTGGAAGATATGGAGGAAGTGGAGGAGATAAGCAAGGTGTTTAAGGAAAAGGTCTGTGCAGCATGTGAGGAGGTGTGTGGAGTGAGGAGAAGAGGGAGGGGAGTGAAAGGTACAGCATGGTGGACAGAAGAGGTAAAAATAGCTATGGAAGATAAGAAGAAAGCGTATAGAGAGTGGTTGGGTAGTAGAGGGAATGGAGATTTGGAGAGGCAGAAACGAGCGAGGCACGTGGAGAGAAAGATAGTGGTGAAGAGAGTAGTGAAGGAAAGTAAGAGAAGAGTAGATGAGGAATTTGGAAGGAATCTGAGTGTAAAATGGAGGGAGTGTAAGAAACTGTTCTGGAAAGAAGTCAAGAAAGTTAGGGAAGGTAGCAAGGGAAATGGTAAGAGTGTGAAAGATAAGAATGGGAGAATGCTAGCCGAGAAGCAAGAGTGAGTCGAAAGATGGAGGGAGTACTTCAACGAGTTGCTAAATGTAAGGAATGAAGAGCCAGCAAACATAGTTGGATGGGGTATGGGAGGAGGAGGTGGGGATCAGGTCAGAAGTGTGGGAAGCCATGAAAAGAGTGAAGTTGGGGAAAGCACCAGGAACAGATGGAGTGTGTGGGGAAATGTTGAGGTATGGTGGTGAGATAGTGATCGAATGGGTATGGAAAATGTGCAAACTAGCATGGGAGAAGGGGAATGCACCCGATGACTGGAAGACTGGCATAATAGGCCCCCTATATAAGGGCAAAGGGGAAAGAGGAGTGTGTGGTAACCACCGAGGAATATGTCTTTTAAGCGTACAGTAGAATCTCGCATCCCACGATTTATTGGTGCCGAAATATTACCGTGGGACCGGAATTCGTGGGATGCAGAGTATTAAAGTAATGGGGAAAATTACAAAAGTACTGGAGGCTATCGTCGGGCGACTATTGACCATCACTTTACATGCCAATAATCCAAAGTAAGTTGCTTTAACCCTCCAGCCTCGGCTACGCATTCTATAATACCGGCATATCTCCACAACCTGGGGGATTTGGCCGAAAAAACGTCTCGCCTAGGCTACCGTATCTTTGTTATTTTGACTGCTTCCGCATTCCCGCGCATCCCCTAGCGTAGATGTGTTTCGTACCTGTAGAATGGCATTGAGTAGAGCTCTCTAAGTCAACTGGTTCAGTTGTGATGACGATTTCCGTGGAGAGAACTTTGTGGCGATGTCAGCCACTTTTCACTACTTAACAATAACACAGCCACACACGAACAAGCGACGCCTTACCAGCTGTTGTTTACATGCGTCGGACGGACGCCTTTCAAAACAAGCTTACAGGCTTTCAAGCTGCTATGAAAAGAAAGGTAAGTAAAACACAAACAAAAAACTTAGAAAAGTTGATGACGTGATTATTGTCATGGATGTGGTGATTGACGGGAGGCGGGTGTTAGATACCACCCTCCGTGGCCCCACTCTCGTTTTCCGTCACCCCACCGTCGCCGGCAAAGCCCGTGAAATCATCATCCATGGCATTAAGTTCGGCGTCCTGTAGAGCTTCCATTAGCTTCCATTAGATGAAGAAATAATACATCTACAGTGAAGAAAGAAAACTGGGGAAGGTGTAAGAAGACCAACGAGGGGCCGATACTTAAGGCTATCCCTCAACATCATCATCATCAACTCTGTATCCGTGGGAATCGTGTAGTTTTTCGTGGGATGAGAATTCAGGTAGCCATTGGATAGTACCGTGGGATGCGTAATCGTGGGATCGAAATGCGTGAGATGCGTGACTCTACTGTAGTAGGGAAGGTGTACAGTAGGGTAGTGATTGAGAGAGTGAGAGTCAGAACAGAGATATGTATAGGCGACGAGCAGGGAGGGTTTAGGAAGGGAAGAGGATGAGTAGATCAGATTTTTACCCTGAATTGTGTTGTGGAGAAATATCTGGAGAAGAAACAAAAGGTGTATGTTGCCTTTATGGACTTGGAGAAGGACTATGACAGAGTGGATAGAGAAGGCATGTGGAAAGTACTTAGAATATACGGAGTAGATGGCAAGTTGCTAATGGCAGTGAAGAGCATGTATGAGGGTGCAAAGGCGGCAGTACGTGTGGAGAATGAGCAGAGCGAGTTCTTTGACCTGAGTGTTGGGTTGAAACAGGGGTGTGTGATGTCCCTGTGGTTGTTTACTGTATATATGGATGGAGTCATGAAAGAAATACTAGGAAGAGCAGTGGATGTTGGTGTATCGCTGAAAAGGGAAGGAAATGAGTGGAAGCTGCCTATACTGCTGTTTGCGGATGATACAGTTCTGATGAGCGATAATGAATGGGAGTTTCAGGGTCTGGTAAATGAGTTTGGAACAGTGTGCGAAAAACGGAATTTGAAGGTAAATGCGGGAACAGCAAGGTTATGGTCTTCGAAAGGGGTGAAGTCACAGAGTGTGCGGTGAAGTTGAACGGTCAGGCTATGGAGATTGTCAGCTCTTTTAAGTACCGTAAAGTGGGGTAATTTCGGACTTAGGTCATAACTTCGGACATCGGCGATAATAAGTAATTAGACATTGTCATTATATAATGGAAACGCTTTTTATTGTTTTTTTTGTGGGGTCCGTTTAGAGAAATGGCAAAGGAAGAGCATGTAAAAGTCCTAGGGAACTGACATGAGTATATGTACACAAAACGAAATATTATATATGTGACGAAAATATGTACATTTTTCGCTACCCTGCCAAACTTCTATCACCCTGAAGAAATTTGTTTGTATGAATGATGTTGTGACTGATGTAATTTTGTAGTAACATTACCAGAGACAACATCCACCAAAGGAAATTTGTTACACTTGTATAACGCTCTAGCTAGAACACTATCATTTAACCGATTGTGTTTTCAAAAAAAAAACATGGTAACTTCGGACATGGAACAAAACAATAATTTGTTATTATTTGCCCTGCGAAAATTATTCATAATACTTGTACATCATTAATATGGTGGTAAAAGATCAAATAATCATTCTCTGAGTCCAAAAACCCATAAAAATATGTTACTATGCTAACCGATTTATGTATTTCGGATAATTCTGGATATATAATACAGTAAACTTCCGTTAATCCGAAGGGCAGCGGACCGGCCCTCGTTCGGATTAGTGGATTTTTTGGATTATCGGACTTTACCCCTATGAACCTGTGTATTAATGGCCTGACGAAAACATTGAGGCATTAGGCCACCCAAATGACACACACACATATCATATGTTCATGAAATCACTTCAAAAGTTTACCATTGTCATTGTAGCCTATTACCTACTTCAAAACATTCAGATTAATGGTCAATGGAATCTGCTGACACCATATGTCCGCATCGTCTACTAGCGAGTTTGTCTTGCTCTTGAAGATCAGATCAGATGTGGTTCGGGAAGTAATGGCACTTCCCTGAGAGGTTCTTGTAATTTTCCTTTTGTGATTTTCCTTTTGTGATGTGCTCTGTTATATTATATTGTATTGAAAGCACCCTTGGGACGCTCCGATCACTGAACTATAAATAGTAGCGTATCGGAACGTCCAAAGGTACGTTTTCAAGCTCAAGACTGAATGCGCTTGCAGAAAATGCGGTGCAAGCCAGTAGCGCATCGGAGCGTCCCAAGGATGCGTTCAAGAGCAAAACAAACTCTCTAGCAGACGATGTGGTGTTTACGTTTATATCAGTAGCTTCCTTTGACCATTAATCTGAATGTTTTGAAGTAGGTAATAGGCTACAATGACAATGGTAAATTTTTAAAGTGAATTCATGAACATATGATATGTGTGTGCTCCATTATGTGTCATTTGAGTGGACTAATGCCTCAAAAAGGGGACTTTGGGACTTCTTGAAATTCGGACCATCGGGTGAATTCGGATTTGGCCTCAAATTGAAAAATTCAGACTATTGGGAGATTCGAATCATCGGTCGTCGGATTAAAGGACTTTTACTGTTTATATAAATTAGGAGAGGCATATATCTTGTCCCAATTTTTTGTTATCTGCCGAAAGAAACACCAACAAATACGTTATACCTATAAAAATGCTCAAATTCATAAGTGTATATGCAGTGATATATTATACATACCTATATATTTTCACTAGGCCTAGTTATTGATTTGACAGCATTGGTTATTTTTCCTGCTCAATATTTTCTAAGAGTGAGCTCAATGCCTAACGAGAACAGATCCAAACAGAATATATGTTAAACATCGTATATATCCCCCTCCTATACTGATTATCATGGGCGTCATCTGCGGGGGGGACATATCCCCCCACTTTTCATTCAGGGGGGGACAACATATCGATTGTCCCCCCCACTTTTTTCACCAAGTTTTATATACTAGAAACTAGATAGAAGTCACTGAAATGTTTAATAAGTTAGAATATTATATGTTACATTATGTTACATTATAATATTATATGAATATTATTATGTGTACATGCTTAGATTGATATGCAGGATTCGAAGTTGCATAATAAATCGTAGGCAGTGTCCACCATTCTTTAACTGTCTACGTGGTGCGATGCATAAGGTGTTGATTTTCGGTGTGAGCATCCTGGATTCGAATCCACGGACTGCCACATGAGTTTGTAAATTTCATTAATCGATTTTAGGAGTATAGTTGGTTGTTGGAAGGAACATAATAAAATATACTAAACACATACAAATATAATATGTTATGATGTTATTGATGTAGTAATTTGTTAGGCTCGTTGTCAGCTAAATTTCTTACGTAAATATTGTGTGACGTATCCCACTGTTTAGTGTTTACATGAAGACGGAAGTTCAGTTGTCTGTAGGTCGGCAAAAACCAACATTAGCGTCCTTTTAAAGCTTTGGCCGCCTTTGAGGCTTTGAGGATGGTATTCTGGTTTCCTGGATGATGATCTAAGGTAATGCCTTCACTATTAAACATTGTTCTTCTACAACAATATTTGAAACTAGCAAGACGTGCATGGTAGACTGGAATGGTACGGTCCGACGGTTTAGTTTGGTAACTTTGGTAGCTACACATTATAGTTTATGGTCATTATTGTCAGGACATATTAGTAAATTCGTCCACTACAGGATAAAGGCTTCTTTCTATCTTCACCATTAATATCCTTCATGAGTTAATTTGCTCCATTATATGATGATTAAACCCTTGTACAATTAAAGATCTCGTCTTTCAATCTGGTGTAGGCTACAGTCTTCTCAATCTTACTAGGCAGTCTAGGCTAAGCCTAGACTGCATAGTAAGATTGGGTTATATGGTAAACTATCTACTCTGCCTTAAACATTTAACCTTACTGTTGTTTCAATTCTAGATATGAAATTATCGACATAACGTATTGTAGCTAAGCCTATTTGTAGGCTATAATTTTGTTATTATCTGCTTGATCTTTCTGTATCTCCTGACTCCTGCAACATTTCCTTGATCAGTTGATCTATCATCTATGTAGTGTAAATTACATTTTCTGCCTGGTGCTAATATATATACACAGTATTATATGTACCGTATAACATTAACCTAACCAAAAGACCTAACCCTAGGTTAGTTTATGGTATATAGTTATATGGTATATATGGTATATAGTTAGTTCATTGCCATATAATAATTATTTTATTTGTATCCTTATATCCTTTTAATGTTAAATACTGATCGTAGTGTTTGCTGATTTAAGTAGTATAATGAGAATTTGAGGATGTCAGAGTAGACTTGAAATCTATCTGTGAACTATAGGTGTTTAAACTTGCACTGGTTAATATTGATAAATAACACATATCTTTTCCCCTTAATATAAATCATTTATTCATAATTATGTGGGCTTAAAATGCACCAAATATTGTTAAGTTTTCTCAAATTCCCGAACCCCCCAGCTGATCGCTCGCTTCGCTCGCCTGTTTTTCCTATATCTATCTCTGAATGTCCCCCCCCCCTTTTAGAGAGCAGATGACGCCCCTGCTGATTATACAGGCCTAAAAGTATTGACTGCATTTTCCACTATAACATCGGACAGGAATAAGCAGCA
Organism: Paralithodes platypus; assembly: GCA_032716605.1. Classification (NCBI taxonomy): domain Eukaryota; kingdom Metazoa; phylum Arthropoda; class Malacostraca; order Decapoda; family Lithodidae; genus Paralithodes; species Paralithodes platypus. The sequence goes on along the minus strand of CM064492.1, from coordinate 77,559,867 downwards.
ATAATAAAATATTCATATAAAATAGTAGGAGCCGAAAACTTAATGAAATAAGGCCACGAACGTATGTCCGAAGTTCTCCTCCATTTGTCCGGAGTTATCCCAGCTTTCTTGGCAACCATTTTCCATAAGAAATCACCGTATGTCCGAAGTTATCCATACATGTCCGAAGTTATCAACTTTTCAAGCAAACTTCGGACATCATTTAGGATACGGATAGCTCTCTTATTATGGGGGATAATTTTAGGAGGCTTCCTGGATTACGGCGCACTATCACCATAGTGCGCCATATTGAGCTAGTTAAATCTCTATAATGTGTTTACACTCAGGAGAAATTGTTAAAAAACATCAAAAAATGTCCGAAGTTACCGCATTTTACTGTATCTGGGCAGTGTGTTGAGTAAAGATGAGACTATGGATGAAGAACTGCGGGAGAGGGTGAAACAGGGGAAGAGGGTTGTAGGAACGTTGAAAGCAGTAACAAGAAATAGAGTGGTCAGTATGGAAGTGAAGAAGTCCTTGCATAACACTGTGGTAATCCCGACACTAACTTACGGAAGCGAAGCATGGACGTTCGGGAAGAGACTCAGACCAAGAGTGAGAGCGGTGGAAATGAGTTACTTGAGAAGTGCGTGCGAAGTTACATGGAGGGATAGACAGACGAATGAGGAAGTAAGAAGGAGGGGTGGTGTGGAGGTAGATGTGCTGGAAAGTGTGAAAATGAACAACTTGAGATGGTTCGGCCATATGGAACGTATGGAAAGCGAAAGATTGACTAAGAGGGTGTACAAGAGCGAGGTGGAAGATCAGAGAGGGAGAGGTGGAAGGATGGAGTGAGGAATTATATGAATGAAGGCGGTGCTGATTGGGAGGAGGGGTGTCGACTGACTGGGCGCGGTTCGTTCGTGGCCACCCCTTCAGGGATCACGGCGTCAGGCAATAGATAGATAGATATTGGGACTGAGAAGGAAGCGGCTTCCTTCTCAGTCCCAATATCCTTAAGTGTCCGTGCGCTGAGACTTGACCCATTTATTGTGTAACAACCGCCTTCCTACACTCTTCAACAACTTCAAAATGCCTAGGAAGAATAAACTGGTGGAAGGCACTACTGCGATCGGGAAATCTATGGGTTTATCCGGGGACGGGGACGGGGCCAGTGATAGTGGCGGGGCCGGGGAAGCCTAGGCCTAGGCTATATGAACTCGCCCTGTCGCGGGGGTCTGCCTCGGAGCCCCCACTTTTCTCACCTACTTATAGCATTTAATTTTCATGTAAGGAATGAGTTGTTTATGTTTCTATTATTGTGTATGCTTGGTTATCCAATTAGTATTGATTTTGACGTCACGATGACATTGTGGGAGACGCTTCCTGGAAGCGTCTCCCACAATGCCATCGTGAAGTCACCGTCTTCCCGCCACCGAGGGCATAGAGTACAGGGTGTGCGTGCGGAGTAGGGAGGGGGGGTGGCGCGGAATACAAAAAACAATTTTTTTACACCACTCTTCAACTGTGATTCGTGTTTTGTGGGGTCAATACGTGTTTTAGGGATTTTTGAGTACCTGTTTTATCCCTCGGCGCGGAATAGGGTAAACGCGGACTGAGGATACGTGTATTAGGGGGACTGACTGTAGTCTTGGAAAATCCAACGTCAAGGCTATTAACCTAATTGCAATGACGACTTGTCTATTTTGACTGCTATGTCGTCATCCCAATCGCGGTTAAAAAAGAAAACGTCTAGAGTCTACTCCTTAACTTGCTCTAGGAGACTTTATACATTAACCAAAACTACCACCGAAGGTGAAAAATGCATAGAAGAGAAGAAAAAGGGATTTACCTGAGATACAGCCGACAACCCATACCGACTTCTGTCCATGTTTACACCTGGTCGAACCTGAGCACATTCGTCGTTGTCCAAGCATCATTATTCCACGTAGACAGAGGAGCGAGGATGGGCAGGGGTCCGGCTTGTGGGAGGGTACTATATACGTTCGATACTACCAAATAGTAGGTTTTCCTATTTGGTAGGTTGGGAGGTACGTCAAACCTCCCAATTTGTTAGTAGTCTTGGCAAATCCAACGTCAAGGCTGCGTAACAAATTGGAGGAGGACATCCAAGCCCAAATACCAAATACAGATGCAAAACAAAAATATGAATGACAAAGAACACAAAATAAACAAGAGAGTTTAACCCTTCCTACCCGGGCTGTCTTACCCAATGACGGTCGCCCCTACCTGGGCGAAATGGCTGAAAAACGTCTAGGCCTAGGCTACCGTATTTATGTTTATTTTCACTGCTAGAACTTTCCCACTCATCTATAATCGTAGTGCGGTTTTCAATCTGTATTTTGGCGTTGAGTAGAGCTCTGTAAGTCAACTGGTTCAGTTGTGATGACGATTTCAGTGGAGCCAATATTGCAGAGATGTTGCCAATATGGGGGCTTTTCAGACACTAATTTCGTCTGACGTCAGAACAATAACATTGAAGAGTCTTCTCCTTCTTGTTTTCGGAGGTGCGGTGACGCAACGCTTGGGTTTGTTGACATACCATACGTCGTACGCACGGCGTTCAGACCAAGCTTAATTAGGCTATTAAGCTGCTGCCTTAGGTAAGGCATACCGGGTAGCGGCCCTTCTTTCGAGCTGTCCTTATCTAAGGCACACCGGGTAGGAAGGGTTAATAAAAAGAGTGAAAAATTGAGGGTGGATTTTTTTTTTTTTTTTTTTTTTTCTATGTGATTGAGGGAGGCAAAAGGCATAACTGCCTATAGCGAGTGCCTCCCCCATAGTTGAAAGAGTGACAGGGCCAAAATCAAGGGACGTTCGAGCCAAAATGCCTGGACACACGGAGTTTGAAGCAATTTAAGTCATAGGAAGAGGGAAAGACTGATTCTGGGAGAGAGTTCCAGAGCTCAGCTGTTGAGTAGAAGAAAGTTTGAGAGTAACGTTTCATTCTTGGGTTGGAGAGTTGCACAGAGTAGGGGTGGGATTGAGTTGCAAGACGGGTACCACGTGCCCTACGTAAAGGAGGTGGTATGCACTGGGATAGCTCTGAGGAACACTGATTATTATAGTAGCGATAGAATAGCGAGAGAGATGCAACATTGCGGCGGAGAGAGAGAGATTGCAGAGAGTTGGTGAGTGGACGGGAGTTAATGATACGAAAGGCCTTCCTTTCAACTTTGTCTAGGAGAGCGGTGTGAGAGGAACCTCCCCACACATGTGAACAATACTCAATACAAGGGTGCACTATGCCCCTGTACAGAGCAAGAAGCTGTGCAGGGGAAAAGAACCCCCTAAGGCGGTTGAGCACACCCAGCTTCTGGGAGGCTGCCTTAGCAAGACTGGTAATATGGTCCTTCCAAATGAGAGCAGAAGAAAAAGAGACACCAAGAATATTGAGAGAAGATGAAGGGTTGATTTTTGTATTGTTGAAGAATAAGGGATAGTCCGCTGGGAGATCCTGACGGGTAGATAGATGGAGAAATTGGGTTTTGGAAGCATTAAAGTTAACAAGGTTTTCTCTGCCCCAATTGGAAATAGTATTTAGATCAGAATTTAAGAGTTCTATGGCTTCATTACGTTTGTCGTTGAGGGATTGCTGGCTGGGGCGTTCTGAAAAACTAATGGAGTAGTGTAAGGTTGAGTCGTCTGCGTATGAATGGATGGGAATTAAGGTACAGTTAAGGAGATCATTTATAAAAATTAGAAAGAGAATAGGAGATAGGACAGAGCCCTGAGGAACACCGGAGTTTATAGGGTGAGGAAGTGAACAATGGCCGTCCACAACCGCGGCTATGGAACGGCCGGAAAGGAAATTAGAGACAAAGGCACAGATGGAGGGATAGAAACCGAAGGAGGGTAGTTTAGAAATTAAAGATTTATGCCAGACTCTATCGAAGGCTTTCGATATGTCTAGTGCAATAGAAAAAGTCTCACCGAAGTCCCGGAAGGAGGATGACCAAGAGTTAGTAAGATATGAAAGAATATCACCAGTAGAGCGACCCTTAAGGAAGCCATACTGGCGATCTGAGAGCAGATTATGAGAAGAGAAATGCTTAAGAAATTTGGAAGCAAGAATAGTTTCAAAAACTTTAGAAAGACAAGAGATAAGAGCAATTGGACGATAGTTGGAGGGTTGAGAGCGGTCACCCTTCTTTGGGACAGGTTGAATGTGAGCAAACTTCCAGCATGAAGGGAAGACGTTAGAGGATAGACTCGTAGATAGAGGATGGGACTCGTTAGCCTTGGTCGGTAACTCATCTAGGGGAGACAACCTTATACAAATCCGGGTGGATGGGACTCGTCAGCCTTGGTTGGCAACTTGTCTAGGGGAGTAAACCTGATACAAATCCGTACTGCTTACCTAAGGTTAGGCAGGTTAGTGGATGGATTAGCCGAACACCACTGTAGAAAAATAGTGCTAACAAGATACACGGAGGGCCTCGGAGTTGGACGGATCCTAAATTGAGTGGTCAATCCTGTAAGTCCTTCACTAAACTGGCTCGGGTTGTCCCTCTCACAGGGAATAGGTCCGCTTGGGGGCATTCTGTGTATGGCCACCCTCGTAAGGGGAGTAAGGCGTCCGGCAATAGATAGATTGATAGAAAAACTGAGGAGTAGTTAAAAAGAGCAGTTTTGTCAGAGTGACTTTGTCATTCATAGAATCGGAGAAAACTTGAAAAATCTACAACAGTACCGTACAAAAATCCATTTCTTCTGAAGCGCAGATATTTACTGCATACCAACATACATACATGGGAAAAGTAGGTCACATGTGACATATACTGTACTGTATACAGAATATATAAATATACCCAAGCTCGTGACCACAGTGTCCGTAACCCGTACCCCCTCCCTTTTCCCAAAGAAAACAAAGAAAAATAAAGAATGACGAGGGACCCAGCCAGGGCACCAGGAGACAAGACTCCCGAGAGTGACCACCAGCCCAGCGGGTCAGACGACGGACACGGAGAGGCAGGAGGAGACGAAGGGGGTGACCGATGACCACAAACTCACAGAGGCAATGTCGGGCGATGACCGACAAAACTGATTCTCGCTATACGGGACCCGCAAAATTGCGGAACCACGGCGAGGCCAGGGCCAAGCCAAAAAAGTGAAATGAGGGTCTGAGACAACACTGAAGCAGGCCGCAAGGTTGTGGGCATCTCCTATGAACTCCAAGTTTGGGAGAGGGCCTATAAGCGGAGCAGTGGCGTCCATGAACATCACCCATCTCCACCTGTCAAGGGAGACACCAGGGGTGTGGGCATCCCCTATGAACTCCAAGCTTGCGTGAGGGCAACAAGCTGAGTATGATCTCCAAGCTTGTCTCCTTATGATCTCCAAGCCTGTGTGAGGGCCTACAAGCTGAGCATGCTCTCCAAGCTTGTGTGATGGCCTACAAGCTGAGCAGAATCTTCCTTGAACAGCACCGTACCCAACTCAACCTGTCAAGGGAGGGGAGGCAAGGAAGACACACCAGGGGAGAGGAGGCACATCCCCCTGGCTTTTTATATCAACCCCGTACGATCTCCAAGCTTGGGTGATGGCCAACAAGCTGAGCAAGAACTCCAAGCTTGTGTGAGGGCCTACAAGCCGAGCAGTGCCATCCTTGAACAGTACAGTACCCATCTCAACCTGTCAAGGGAGGGGTGGTAAGGAAGACACACCAGGGGAGAGGAGGCACATTCCCCAGGACTCCTATAGCATCTCCTTAATTATCTCTAAGCTTCGGAAGGGCCAGCAAGCTGAGCAATGTCTTCCTTGATCAGGAACCCGTCTCAACCGGTCAAGGGAGGGGCAAGGAAGACACAGCAGGGGAGAGGAGGCACATCCCCTAGGACCCTTAGCATTTCTTATAAACTCCAAGCTTGTGTGAGGGCCAATAAGCTGAGCATGATCTCCAAGCTTGTGTGCTGGCCTTCAAGCTGAGAAAAAATGCGGGAATCTCCTTATGATCTCTAAGCTTGGAAAGGCTATCAAGCTGAGCAGTGTCTTCCTTGAACAGTAACCCATCTCAACCGATCAAGGGAGGGGGCAAGGAAGACACCAGGGGAGAGGAGGCACACCCCCCCAAGAACCACCCAACCCACAGAGATAGAGCATAGCCCATGAAGAGACAGTGGCAGGGAGGGTGGTTGCACAAAAAGGGACCCCCGAAGGGTACCCCTGAACCGTGCATGAAAGAGGATGAATGCCCACCGAAATAGTGCCCTACATCCAACGATGAAGATGGGGAGGGGGGGCACCAGCTGGGAAAATCATGATGACACAGCAGGGAGCGCCGCCCCCCACTAGCCTAACCCAGTCCAGTGTGGTACAGGCTAGCCTCTAGGGGGGGGGGCCTCCAGCCGGGAAAAACAAGACGACACAGCAGGGAGCGCCGCCCCCCACTAGCCTAACCCAGTCCAGAGTGGTACAGGCTAGCCTCTAGTAGAACAGCTACATCTCGCCAACCGCATGAAAGGGCACGAGTTCAAGGTGGGCGAAAGATGGAGATGAAATGTAAAGGGGAAAAACAAGCTAGCAAACGCAGGCTCCTCTAAAGCTGTGTATGGGGGCCCACAAGCTTTACAGTGTCTTCCAAGATTCAAACGCCCAACCAACCAGGCCAAAGGTTGTTGGGCAGCAGGGAAGACACACCAGGGGAGGCGAGGACACTCCCCCAGGAACCACCCTACCCGCGATAGAACGAGCATAGCCCAGGAGAGAAACCGAGGCAGGTAGGGGGTTATGCACACATGGGGACCCCGAAGGTACCCCCGAAAGTGCATTAAAGAGGATGATTGCCCACCGAAAATGTACCCTTGAACTCAGCTTGAAGGGGTGGGGGGGGCGCGCATGCTTGACCGCTACGATAAGGTAAGGAGCGCCGCCCCCCACTCACCTAACCAGTCAAAGCGGGGCGAGGGTGAGAATGACATCAGACTTGCTAGTGTGAATGTTGGTAGTTTGAATCTGCGGGCAAATGAAGTGGCTAAGATGTGTGAGAGGAGGCGAGTGGACGTCTGTTGTACCCAGAAAACACTCTGGAAGAGGCATGGGGTACAGTGGATTGTCGGAAAAAAGAAAAGATATAGGATATACTGGATGGGAGTGGAGACTGATAAAGTGAAAGGAGGAGTGGGTGTTCTGGTGGCTGAAGAGCTGGCGGAAAGTGTGGTGGGGCCGAGGCTGCCACTGTTGCTAGAATTAGGTGTGGCTGGGGGAAGTTCAGAGAACCGATGCCAATCCTGACCATGAAAAGAATGCCTCTCCCCCTGAAGGGAAAGGTGTATGCCTCATGTGTTAGAAGTGCAATGACGTATGCCTCAGAAACATGGGCCGTTAAAGTAAAGGATGTCAACAGAATGGAGCGTAATGAGATGAGAATGGTAAGATGGATGTGTGGGGCCAGGCTACATGATAGAATAACAAATGTTGAGCTGAGGAGACGTTTAGGTATAAAGAGTATTAGCGAGGTGATGCGTACAAGTAGACTGGGATGGTATGGACATGTGGAGAGAATGGATGAACAAAATTAGGTGAAAAAATTTAGGTCTGTGATTGTGGAGGGAGCTGCACCGAGGAAGACCTGGGATCGGACTATATGCGCCGATCTCAAATCCAAGAACTTGACAAGTGAAGCAGCCCTTAACAGGGTTGCCTGGAACGCCGCCATTAGGACAAGAGACTGAAACTGCACTTATGTGTGGAACACTCAGTCTTAAAATTTTATGTATGTATGTACTGTATGTATGTATCAACAGCACAGCACCAGTAATGAAGCAAGGGCACAAGTTCAAGGTGGGCGAAAGAATGAGGGTGAAACGTAAACGGGTAAATACATGCCAGGAAGTGACCTCTGAGGAGAAAAAAGGGAGGTGCATAACCTATTTGTAGTGAGTGCCAGAAGCAAAAAAAACCTGGGGAGTAAAACCCACCACGCCCAGGCCCTGACCTACTCTGGAGGATCGGAAGGGCGGGACTCGGGAAAGAACGCTGATGAAAAAAGACCGACACAGACACTACAAATAAAGCAAGGCCCTCAGCGATTTCTGAATTTTACTCAAACGTAAACACCTAGGCTATGAAAATATGAAAACTCAATTGGGCATAGCCAAACCTGAATGAGAAACAAGCTAGGCTATAAATAAGCGAAAACTATGCCCAGCTAACGGAAAAGACAATATGAAAAGAGAAAGATAACTAAAAAACATAAGACGGAGCCCCCGAACCTCCGGTAGAATATTTCTCTGTTAAGAGAATTGATGCCAATCCTGACCATGAAAAGAATGCCTCTCCCCCTGAAGGGAAAGGTGTATGCCTCATGTGTTAGAAGTGCAATGACGTATGCCTCAGAAACATGGGCCGTTAAAGTAGAGGATGTCAACAGAATGGAGCGTAATGAGATGAGAATGATGAGATGGATGTGTGGGGCCAGGCTACAGGATAGAATAACAAATGTTGAGCTGAGGAGACATTTAGGTATAAAGAGTATTAGCGAGGTGATGCGTACAAGTAGACTGGGATGGTATGGACATGTGGAGAGAATGGATGAACAAAATTGGGTGAAAAAATGCAGGTCTGTGATTGTGGAGGGAGCTGCACCAAGGGGTGGACCGAGGAAGACCTGGGATCGGACTATACGCACCGATCTCAAATCCAAGAACTTGACAAGTGAAGCAGCCCTTAACAGGGTTGCCTGGAACGCCGCCATTAGGACAAGAGACTGAAACTGCACTGATGTGTGGAACACTCAGTCTTAAAATGTTATGTATGTTTTTATGTGTATTTCCACACGCGACCTCCATATGATACATTACAAACATTCTGAAGCCCATTTCACGTGTGCCCTAAACCACGTAGTATCTGTCTAACAGAAAGGAAGGCTAAAGAAGCCGAAAAATGACGGTGACAGGGTGGATTAAAACTTGCAAACAAAGTCAAACCAAAACTGGGACAAGGACAATATAAAGTCAAAACAACATATCAAAATCGCTATGTGGAAACAACGCTTACTAAAATAAAATTTATGAAATGAAAGAACACAATCCACCACATAGGGTGTACATTACTACATGAGCAAGTTAATCTGGTTCCCAAGCAAACTAATCGCACACATAACAACGCACTATCAGGGAATTAGTCAATTTGGAAGAACACAAGGCATAAACGTCAGAATCATATGAGGGCGCGGGTGAAAATGATGCTTCGACAACGGCGCATGCGCTCAGGTTCGACTAGCTGTAAACATGGACAGAAGTCGGTATGGGCTGTCAGCTGTATCTCGGGTAAATCCCTTTTTCTTCTCTTCTATGCATTTTTCACCTTCGGTGGTAGTTTTGGTTAATGTACAACGTCTCCTAGAGCAAGTTAAGGAGTAGACTCTAGAAGTTTTCTTTTTTAACCGCGATTGGGATGACGACATAGCAGTCAAATTAGACAAGTCGTCATTGCAATTAGGTTAATAGCCTTGACGTTGGATTTGCCAAGACTACTAACAAATTGAACATTTTGACATTTGACATTTGTTTCTTTATTCATGCAGAGATTAGTAAAATTTACCAGAACGTCCAGGACTTCCCAAATTGACTAATTCCTTGAATGTGACGTTAGTGCGCGATTAGTTTGCTTGGGAAACAGATTAACTTGCTCATGTAGTAATGTACACCCTATGTGCTGGATTGTGTTCTTTTATTTCATAAATTTTATTTTAGTACAGTATAGCGATTTTGATAAGTTAATTTGACTTTATATTGTCTTTGTCCCAGTTTTGGTTTGTTTAGTTTGCAAGTTTTACATTTTAATTTTAAAATATGTAAACCTAAATTCATCTTTTCCCAGGTATGCCATCTATGTGCCACTGTTCCTACCTGTCAGCATCCCAGTCCTGCTGTCTCTCAAGATGGTCTTCAGTCTATTTAGGAAAACTAAGTCAACGAAGGAGAAAGAAGAGTGATATTTCTTTATATTACTTCGTTATGGTATTTACTTCGATGGTAGACCTTTTCGTCCAAATTCTCTGGCTAGTGTTATGGTATCTTTATTTAAAAGAGTATCAAATCAGTTGACCAGTTACATTTTCCAGCATCATGTCAAGTTGATTCACAATATAGCTTACGGCACCAGTAAGAATATACAACTGTACTGTAGTTGGGAACAATGTGCGATTCTCAACACTCACATGGTACTGGAGCCTGGGACTTCCAGAATTGCTATACAGTATTGCAGTTGGGGATTACCCTATACATTTCTACCAACCTTTGGGTGACTAAGGTTCACTGGTATCTAATCCTTTTAAAATAATTTAGTTTTTTTTTTATGTACAGATCCTCTGCTAGTTAACTCGCCGCCTGGTAACTTCCGAGATGTTGCTTAGTTTGGGATTTGACCATGTGAGGATTACATTTATGGCTAGGATTCAATAAGAATTACAAAGGGATAATTCTGTAATTTGTTTTAATAAAACTTATTTATGTATAGCTACTGGCAAATGTTTGGGAGTTCTTGCAATTTTCTTTATGCAAATATATTATTTAAATTTCTGTTCAGATAAAATCTGCTATAAATTATGTCTTGATAGCCTACCGGTAATGCTTAGTGTGTGGAATTTCGGTGTAATTATCCTAGGTTTGAGTCCTTGGAGTACCACATGTATTCATTACTTTCATTGATTTCATTAGTTAGGTTTATTTGTAAATTAATTAGTGGGTTGGTGAAAACAAAATATGAATAAATGGCGCTGAACTTGGCTCCAATGCTAGAGTCAGAAGTGGCTGCCGGCTGGGGGAAGTTTAGAGAGCGGTTGCCACACTCAACCTCCCACTTCACCTTAAAGGGAAGGTGTATATCTCGTGTGTTAGGAGTGCGATGACATGTCTCTTTGAGACATGGCCAGTTAAAGTGGAGGATGTCAATAGAATGGAACGGAATGAGAAGAGAATGGCAAGATTGATATGTGGGGTTAACATCAGGGAATGCGTCTGGGTATTAGAAGTATCAGTGAAGTGATGCGCACGAGCCGACTTGGTTGGTTTGGACACAGAGAATGGATGAGCAGAACGGGGTGAAGAAACGCCGGACTGTGAACGTAGGGGTAGACCTAGAAAGATGAAGGATCAGGTACTCCGGTCCGATCTCAAAATAAAGAACTTGACAACAGAGGCAGCCCATGACGGTCTCCTGGAATGTCGCCATTTAGAACGTGAGACTGTAATCACACTCTGTGGACAAAGTAGTCTTGAAACTTGTATGTACAGTAGGGTCTCGCATAAAACGAGAAATTGGTCGATAAACGAGGGCGTTCTATGCGATTTAGTTTTATGTGAACACGGCATTTTGGTGGCCCAATATCGTCAATGTTCACTGTAAGCGTAAATTTCCGTCAGGAGCGTACGATATTTCGGCGCTCTATATGAAGCCCTCCGAATCCTAAGGGGACCAACCGACATTTTTTGAATTTCCGCGCCAAGCACATGGCACCATAGCCCAACTTCTCCCCTACACACTGATAGTCGTTTGGTACCCTTAAGACGAAAACTGTAAGAGTGAGAGTCCTGGACGTTAAGGTAACTTTTTCGCCTTTCGGGAACACTCACCAATATCCTGGGAAAAATATAACATGACACAAGGGGTCCAAACGACACTCAGTTAATCCCTCCATACTCTCACTCTCCCGTACGTAAAAGTACATTCACTTACCCATACCCTTGTACTTACCTGTTAATTATTAACTACTTACCTGCCTTACCTGGAGTATGGAAATTGGAGGCTTGTGGATGGGAATGATGGAAAATTACGTACTACCCAATATCAGTGCATTATTATCTTTAAAAGAAAAAACTTGTGGTCAAAGTGCTGGTAATGTTAGATTTTGGCCATTTTGGCCATTCAAAAAAGGTGATAATTTTGGTTTGGGTGTTTTTACTAAAAATATAGACGTGGAACCCCCTATTTTAACATGCTGGGATGAAAGAGTAGTGTTTCAGCTACCTTCAGTAAAAATATGAAGAGGGCACCTTACCGGGTTAAAGAGTTACACATATTTTGAACTGCCAAACTTTGACCTTGATTTTCTCAGAAGTAAGAAAATGGTGGTTGGTCCCCTTATGATTCGGAGGGCTTCATATGAAAGCGTATGATATTTCGGCGCTCTATATGAAAACTCCTCGGATTTGCCCCACTTTGGCGGCGGAGGACTCGTTTTGTGATCACATTCGTTCTTATCGAAAATTAAATATTAATATTTTAGGTCGCTCGTTTTAATCGCGACTCGTTTTATCTGAACAAGTTTTATGCGGGACCCTACTGTATATATGTATTTATTTATATATGGCTGATTTGATCTGAACAGCAATCTAAATAGATATACTGTACTGTATTTGCATAAAGAACATTTCAAGAGCTGACAAACATTTGCCAGTAGCTGTATATTAGCTTTTATTTTATTTATTTTTATAGCATTGGGTGCCAGTTAGGCTATATGGTCCTGTGCTGCATTTGGAACATTTCTCACAAATCCTAGTAGGGAGCAAGGTCGTGCTGGAGCGTGCACATAACTGCTGGGTTGTACTTGGGAATCCCGGGGTCAACCACTAGTGGGTGGGTTGTTTTATTAAACTCGACCCCATGGCCTCCCAACCCCTCTATACAATGGCAGATATGAAAGGTGCAATAGACCAGTTGTTGTTGTTCCCTAAGCTGCCTGGCCGAACAGCCCCGAGTCCCTGAGAAAGGCCATGGCCACGATCGGGCTTTCTCACAGAGCTCTCATTGAGTGTAGATTGTGTTGTTGGCGTAAGTGGTTGTGTGAAATGCAGTCTTCTATGATGTGTTTAATGGTATGGGGTGCTGTGTTACATCCCGGGCAGGCATCGACAACGGAGTCATCCAGTCTCTTCTGATAGCTCAGGAGAGCTGGATGGTGTCCGCATCTCAGCCTGGCCAGGTGGACTCTGTCCTCGCGAGGAAGGGAGGATTCGGAAGGATGGATTTCGGGAGGTCGTGCATGCAGCTGCGTGTTGTCTGTGAGTGAGTGGATGGATCGGTGAGAGATATGAGTATGGATGTGCTTCTGGAAGTTGGTTCGGGGTGGGCAGGGAGGGAGAGAGGACAATAATTGTGTGTGATACCGTGTGCTGGGTGTTGTTTTGATATTTCTTGGTGTGTAGTTTAGTGGGTGGTCTTGGTTCGTGGAGGCTGCTGCCAGGAATTGAGTGCCTCTCATGTCCAGATGGTCTTTGACTTTGAGAATTTTGGTTTCTTGATGTAGGTGATCTGTGGGTGAAGTAGCTGTGCAGCCTGTAATGATCTTCAGGGCTTTGTTTTGAATAGTCTGTAAGGTCTTATGATGTGTTTTAGCTAGGTTAGAAGCCCAGGCTGGGCTTGCGTATTCCATCACTGATGTTATGTATTGTTTATATACTGTGGTGGTAGTTTCTTTGTTGTGTCCAAATTTTGTGTGAGCAAGTGACCTGAGGGCGTTAAGTCTGGGTGTCAGTTTCTTTTTAATGTTTGTGGTGTGCTGTTTGAATGTCATATGAGTATCATATGTTACTCCTAGGATTTTGGGTGTGTGTGTATGTGTTAGGGGTGTGTTGTTTATGGTGAGTTGAGGGATGTATTCGTGTTCTCCTGTCCAACTTGTGAGCAGGGTTGCGGTGGATTTGGCTGGGGCTAGATTAAGTCTGTTTGTAGTGCACCAACCATGTAGTGTGTTGAGATAGGGTTGAAGGAGATCTGTTGCTCTTTTTGAGTCATGGTGTGTGCATGTGAGTGTTATGTCATCTGCATAGGAGGCTAAGTTTATTTGGGGCGTATTGGGTGTAGTTATATCGTGCATGTACAGATTGAAGAGTGCGGGCGATATGACAGATCCTTGTGGGACTCCGTTTGGAAAGTTTCTGATTTTAGATGGCTAACCGGCAAAAGATACGTGTGCACATCTGCCTGCTAGGAAGTTGGCCAGCCACCTTTTTGTGTTGTTGTGCATGTTTGTGTTGTAGATTTTGTTTGTTAGGTTGTGGCGGGGGATGGCATCGAAGGCTTTACTAATGTCGAGTGTGGCTAATAGTGATCTGTGTGGTGGTCTAGCTGAGTTGATGCCGTCAAAAGCTCTTTGTGTAAGGTCTGTGAGAAGAGTGTTTGTGGAGTGCAGTGGCCTAAAGCCATGTTGTGTTGGAGCTAGGGGTAGGTCAGGTGTAATTAGTTGTAATACTAGGCGTTCCATGACTTTGGAGGGGGAGCAAAGAAGTGTGATGGGGCGGTGCGAGGAGGGTAGCGTGGGGTCTTTGTTGGGTTTGGGGAATGTGATGATGATACCATGCTTCCAAATGTCTGGTATTGTGTTGTGTGAATAGCTGTAGTTTGATATGTTAGTGAGTGCTTGTATGCCTTGTGGTCCCAGGTGTCTGAGGTGTATGTTGCTTATGTTGTCTAGGCCACAGGCGGGTGAGTGCTTGAGATTGTTGATGATATGCTTTGTCTGGTGATTGGTGAAGGGTGTATAGTCAGGGTCTGTGGGGAATTGTCTCTTACGTCGGATGACACGTCGGTCGTCTTTGTAAGGTTTTAGGTGGCTGACATGTGAAAAGTGATTGATGAGAGTGTTTGCTTGTTGTTTACATGAAGGAGTAGAGTCTGTTGTTGTGATTGCAGCATGTGATTGTGTTGTGTTGCTGTTGGAAAGTGTGATGCTGTTTAGTGTTTTGTAGAGTTTTTTGTGGTTTGTTTTGTGATCAAGTGTTTGTAGGAAGTTATTCCAATTTAGTTTTTGTTGTTCTTGTATTTTGTTGTTAGTTTGGGTGTTGAGTGCTTGAATTTGTTGTGTGATGTCTTGTGTGTGGGGTGCTGGGGAGTGTTTCAGTATGTCGCGTTGTCTGAGGAGGTTTTGAATTTCTGGTGTGAAGTTGGGGTTGTGTCTTTTTCTGTTACCTCTTGGAATGTGTTTCTTGTCAGCGTTTTGGATCGTTTTATTGAGTATGTGTACAGCATTGTTGATGTTAGTGATGGGTGTACTGTTTAGAGTTGTGAAGTGTTGTTCTGTCTCATTTGTGAATGCTTCCCAGTTAGCTCTTTTATAATTGGTGTATGTGTGTTTGTGGCTAGCTGGGGTGAGTCTGGTTTTGGTGGTGATAATGATCGGGAGGTGGTCAGAGCCTAAGGTTCTGACCACCCTCCAGGATGTTGTGGGGGCGAGTTCTGGGGAGCAAAAGGTGATGTCAGGAGATGATGGGTTATAGAGGGCTTGGTGAGGAATATGGGTATGTTGATGGATGTCGTTAAGGATGATGAGGTTATTGGTTTGGTTTTGTAGTACCAGCCCTGTCTGTGTCGGGGTTGTCGACAAACCAGGCCGACGTCTTGGCGTTGAAGTCACCACCCAGGATGGTGTGTGGGGTGTTTGTGATGTGTTGTAAGTGTGGTCTGTATTCATTTGGTACTGTAGGGGATGTTTGGGGAGGGATGTATGTGTTTATGATGGTTATGTTGGAGTTGTTGCCAGTGCGTATTTTAATTGATTGTATTTCTGTTGTGTTATCATTTGGGGGGAGGAGGGATTTGGTTTGTACACTGGTTACTATGTATGATATTTCTTTGTGTACCAGGGTGATGAGACCAGTGAATGCTAGCACCTGATCAGCATGGTTAAATTATTACAGTACCGTACTGGTTACAAATTACATTCACAACCATTCCAACATCCCATATGCACCTCAGAAGCTATACACAACATTGGGCAGTAAGGGCTAGCAACACTCTCCCGAAACAATCTAGAGAATTAAAGTACAGTAATTGCTTCGTTGGAGGCCATTCATTTGTGGCCAACCCTTCGGAGACCTGGGTGTCTGGCAATTACAGAATGTATTGTAACGTGTTTGTAACCTTATTTCATTGTTTATTGTGCTAACACTAGGCTTGATACTGAACAATTTAATTATGCACGGTGTTGTAGTATTTCAAAGTATTATACATATATTTACTGAACATTGTTGTATATAATCAATAGAATCGCTTCTCTTCAAAGTATTATGCTACAGTCGATTTTATATATTGACTAATCAACATTCCTCACCCATGATTGGGGAAAAATATATTTGGATTGCAGTGGTCTGGTTTGAAATATTCTCCAAGTAATTATCTAGGCAATCCATTCACTCTGAGGACATCTATATATTATACAAATTTGCACAGTAAGTTTCTTTGGGTCCCTCTAGCCCCAAACCCTTGGGACTATGGATACGAGACTGGAGTACTCTGGTAGTCTCGGAATAATTTTTCAGAAGGCAGTCTTCCCTAGCCATAATTTTTTATTTTTACAATTTGAAAAGTTGTCCCCCCATTCCTATGCACATTGTATACAAATTAGTAATCCAACAAGTTATTCCATGTGTTTTATGAAGACGAGTGGCCAAGAATTTTTTTTGGAAAAAAAAAACAAATACAAAAATATATAAATGAAACTAATAATCCATATTATTTCTATAGGGGTTCCCTGCAATAGGTTTAAACCCCTAATATCCACTACAAGGAGTTTGTGATCCCCATTAAGTTTATTATCATAGTGCAACCCTCTCAGGACTTTTTAACCTGCACAGGGTGTTGGTACCTCGACTAGTACTGTACTGTTGTTATACTCTAAAACAGTTCTTCCGTGCCGACTCCTTGCCTAGGCAAACTCGTCTGTCTTTCCTCTAATGTTTTTCATTCTTGCTAGAAGTTTGCGCTCATTCAACCTGTCCCAAAGAACCGCTCTTAATCCTCCAACTATCGTCCAATTGCTCTCATTTCTTGCAACTCTCCAAAGTTTTTGAAACTATTTTGAATTAAACATTTCTTAAGCATTTGCCTTCCCACAATATACTTTGAGATAGTCCGTATGATTTCCTTAAGGACTACTCTACTGGTGATCTTGCTTATCTTACAACCTCTTGGTCATCTCCCTTCGGGACTTAGGGGAGACTTTCTATTGCGCTACACATATCGAAAGCCTTCGATAGAGTCTGGTTCAAATATTTTATTTCCAAACTACCCTCCTTCAGTTTCTATCCCTCTATCTCTGCCTTAGTCTCTAATTTCCTTTCTGACCATTCCATAGTTGCAGTTGTGGACGGCCATCGCTCCCTTCCTCAACCTATTAACTCCGGTGTTCCTTAGGGTTCTGTCCTGTCCTGTCTCCAGTTCTCTTTCTAATATATATGAATGATCCTCACTTGTACCTATAGTCCTATCCACTCATATGCTGAAGACTACCTTACACTATTCAATTAGTTTTTCAAAACGACTCGGCATGCAATCACTCCAAAACTCACGTGACGAGGCCGTAGAACGCCTATCTCTGATCGAGGCAGAGAAAATTTAGTTACTTTCAATGCCTTTAAGACCCAATTTCTCCTATCTACCCATCGTAATCTTCCACAAAACTATCCATTACTCTAAAATAAACAAATCAACCCATTATCTTCTTTCAATATTTTTCATCCGACCTTTCTTGGAAAGATCACATTACCACTCCTGCTGAAACAGCTTCCCAGAAATTAGGTGTGCTGAACTGTCGCTGTGGGTTCTTAACCCCTACACAGCTTCTTGCTATGTCTAGGGGCACAGTGCACCTATGTATCAAGTATTGTTCGCATGTGTGGGGATGTTCCACCCATACCACATTTCTCGAAAGAGTCAAAAGCATTTCGCCTCATCAACTCACTTCCCCTTATTTTTTGTGTAATATTTGTGTAATATTATAGATATCTTATCAATATTTGTATTTTGTACTATTGTTAATGTCTTCGTCATGTTGCAATTTTGATTTTAAATTAACATTTTGATATTTGACATGTCGTTTCTTTATTCATGCAGAGTTTAGTAAAATTTACCAGAATGTTCCGGACTTCCCAAATCGACTAATTCCTTGAACGTGACGATAGTGCGTTGTTATGTGTGCGATTAGTTTGCTTGGGAGCCAGATTAACTTGCTCATGTAGTAATGTACATCCTATGTGGTGGATTGTTCTTTTATTTCATACATTTTATTTTAGTAAGCGTTGTTTCCACATAGCGATTTTGATAAGTTAATTTGACTTTATATTGTCTTTGTCCCAGTTTTGGTTGGTTTAGTTTGCAAGTTTTACATTTTAAATTAGTTCCCTACAATCTCTTTCTACACGCCGCAATATTGCAGCTTATTTAACCTCTTTTCGCTGTTCCCACCATCTGTGTTCTTCAGAGCTCTCTCAGTGCATATCCCATCCCTTGCGGCGAGTGCGAGGCAAACGCCTGTCAACACAGTCCCACTCTCTAGCTCTCCGACCCGAGAATTAGCAAATTTTCTCAAGTCTTTCTTGCAATCAAGAAGTAAACTGTAGAACTCTCTCCCTCAATCAAACTTTCCTTTATCCGATGACTTAGGCTGCTTTAAACTTTGTGTCTGTCTAGGCATTTTTACCCCAACGTCTTTGAATTTGGCTTTGGGGGAATACCCTCATTAGAGGCAGCCGACTTTTAGTCTCCTTCATAAACAGATTTTTTTTTTTTTTTTAAATCCAAAGCCTGCTACTATACATCTCCTCACCGATACTCTCTGATCCTAACTATCTCCTAAGCTCATCACTAGATATTCTATCTTGCAGTTTGGCCCCTCACATCCATCTAGCCTACTGTAGTTACGTTCCATTCTGTTGATATGTCATTGCGCTTGTAACACATGAAGCGTACACCTTTCCCTTCAAGGGGAGAGGGAGTCTTCTCATGGCAAGTAGTGGCAACAGTTCTCTGAACTTTACCCAGCCGCATCTAATTCTGGCGATAGTAGCGGCCTCAACCCCACCACCGGCAGAGATGGTATCTCCCAAGCAGCAAAACTTGTCCACCATCTCCAGTGCCTCTTTGCCAATGTTAACACTCTCGAGCCGGTCATTCAAAATACAGGTAAGCTCAACTTTGCATACTATGCATACAAATTTCTCAACTTCGGAGTTCCTCCTTGGTACAGGTCCTTTTTGTTCTAGTGCAGCGCTTCTTTCCGTGGTGTACCCAACAGTGACAGATGCTTCACAACCTTGTAAAACTTTAGTTTTATGTAATTATATTAACAAAGTCCTTTACTTACCATGCCCTCTCTCCATCTTCTAAACTTTGCCTCGGCATCTAGCACACTATCTACGATAAGTACAGTATTAGGTCATCTGCGTATAGCAGTTCCCAGCGAAACCCAGCTCCGCTCTGAAAGCACAGCACTATTTTATACTAACCGAGGTACCCGGCGCTGCCCGGGGGAAAATAAAAGTATGGGCTGTCTATCTGGGGGGAGACAACAACCAGTTTGCATAAAATCTATTCTGGCACCCCTTAGAATGCATGCCAAGTATGGGCTCTCCATCTTGAAAACTGAGGGAGTTAGGTGGGGGGGTGCCCCTCCCCCACTTAAAACCTAGTCTAGCACCCTCTTAGTATGCATGTTAAATGTGGGCTCTCCATCTTGAAAATAGAGAGTAGTTTGTGAAAAAACGGACAGACTCACGACAGACTCCCAGAAAGTTCCCTTTATAAAGTAGATACTATACTGTACCATGGGTACATGCATAATTCTGGATAATGGAAACAGTTTAGATGCTAATATATACTGTATATATTTCATGAGATATGGATACATTATTCTGGACAATGCAAACGGTTTACATGCAACTAGATATTTTATGAAGTACAGTCACAAACCATAAGAAGTATATCCCCATCTGAATCTTTAAACCTTCAAAGCCAAATTCGGAAGCATTTGGGATATTTTACAGCATTGCCCTATCTAGTTTGATTTTGATACCAGATTCAATTGGGGTTATATGTATTATTGCTTATCACTGTACATATTATAAGAGTATATAAATTATAAGAGCTACAGAGTATTGATTAGTAAGTATTCCTTCATTATGAACCTCTCAGTCCAAGGAGCAACAATTCAACATTAACTTTTCTATTCACAACCATTATTTTTTTCTAGTACAACTCCATTAATGTCTAGTGATTATCTTATATTAGTATTAATAGTATAGATATCTTATCAATATTTGTATTTTGTATATTGTTGATGTCTTGTCATGTTGCAAATTTGATTTTAAATAATATTTTGACATTTAACATGTAGTTTCTTTATTCATGCAGAGTTTAGTAAAATTTGCCAGAACGTCCCGGACTTCCCAAACTTGACTACTTCCTTTAACGTGACGATAGTGCGTTGTTATATGTGCGATTAGTTTGCTTGGGAAACAGATTAACTTGCTCATGTAGTAATGTACACCCTATGTGGTGGATTGTGTTCTTTTATTTAATAATTTTCATTTTAGTAAGCGTTGTTTCCACATAGCGATTTTGATAATTTAATTTGACTTTATATTGTCCTTGTCCCAATTTTGGTTTGTTTAGTTTGCAAGTTTTACATTTTAAATTGTATAAAATTCAATCACAATACATTTTCCTGAGGTAAAACCATGCCACGATGAGAATATAACTCTTTGGAACGACACTGTGCAGCTAACTATAATTTGCTGCTTTTTGTTCAATCTGCTCAATTCAAACAATCTGAAGGAGCTCTCATGTTTTGTTCTATTTGGTGTGCCACACAAATGTGAATATTATGTTCGCTCTGTAGTGCTGATTCAAAATAATTGAAAGAAAAGTTTTGCATATCATGCTAGGTAGGCTTGTTGAAGATTAAATTATCTTCAGTGCAGGTCCAATATAAAATATTTCTATTAACCATTAAAGGTGGGATGTTAGGTTGTTTTATGCCTTGAGTGGCATCTAGAAGAGGAGAGATTCACTTAAACAGCTTCAGTGGAAGTCTGTTCAAAGTCGACAAAGGTATTCCTTGACGCCTGTGACTTTCACCCCAACCAGGCATCCACTATACACTGTTGATCATAAAAGTCGCAAAATAACAGAAAAACACATTTTCAACTCAACGCCACGGGAATATGAAAAAAGCTATAGACAAATATTTGATATCTTTTTTAGAGAAAGGATACCATGCTTTATCATAAGCTACTTACAGTTTTCCATATCCCTTTCCTGGAGAATAAATGGGTTAAAAACTACTAAACGTGCAAATTATGTCCGCCCTTTAACCCCTTGAGATGCAGAACTGTGAATCAAGTGGTTTAGAAGTTATTTCTAGTGTATAACCACACTATTCACGACGACAAACCTTCAAAAATTTGGTGGCAAAAACTTCCAACTCTATCAGTGTGAAATTTCGCTACAAATAGCGAGCGATGTGAAGAAAATAGGCAAGCTATTGGCAACATTGTGTGACAATAAGTCACAAAGTGAGAAAATCAATACAGTGGAGCACCGAACTTCGTGTCTCCTAAGTTTGCGAAATCAAACTTCGCACCATACCCCAAATACTTAATCCCAAATTCCATGTTCACGCAAAAATATTCGATCTTGGCGCAAAAATTCTAGTTGAAACACGAAAAAGAGAGCAAAAATAATAGGACTACATTAAACTAGAAAAACAAGTGAACTGAACTCCAAGAATCTACCATTGCCAGGCGTTTGCTGCTAGTAGACCTTAGAATGCCGAGGAATTATGATTATATATATATTATCGAACAAATTTCAGTATGAAATTATTTTTTTCAAATTGAATGCATTATGTCTTTCCTCTTGTCATGGTACAACTCATTACAGTAAATGCAATGATTGTGGGTTTAACCCTCCTGGCCCGGGCTAGCTCTCCTAATGACAGTGCGGCGTACCCGGGCGATCTGGCCGAAAAACGTCTAGGCCTAGGCTACCGTATTTTGGTTAATTTTAACTGCTAGAAATTTCCCACGCATCTATAAATGTAGTGCGGTTTACAATCTGTAGACTGGCATTGAGTAGAGCTCTCTAAGTCAACTGGTTCAGTTGTGATGACGATTTTAGTGGAGAGCATTTTCAGGCAATGTTAGCAATACGACGATCTTTTCACTACTGAAACAACGACATACAGACATACAATAACAAACGAGTCTTCTCCTTCTTGTTTTCGGAGGTGCGGTGACGCAACGATCGGCTTTGTTTACATGCGTTGGACGCACAGCGTTCAGACCAAGCTGAATAGGCTTTCAAGCTTACTGTCTATTAAAATGACACCCGGGTACCTGCCCATCTGCCGTGGTGTCATATTAAAATGACACCCGGTGAGGAAGGGTTAAACAGCGATAATAAATTGTAACTTGGCGCGCCATCAATTGGGAACCTGATAAAACTAAGATAGGATATAATTTAATTTAAATTAATTATGCATCTCAAGGGGTTAAGGGTTAAGTTTTCTTATGCCAAACACAGAGAGATATGATAATACAAGACAAATATAGCTAACTCAAGTCTTGCTTTTTTTATACAGTACAGTATTAGCAAGATTTATTGATTCTGAAATAGATCTGTATAATATTAGTCTACTACTTTTCAATTCCATTTTTCTGAACAGTACTGAATCCCTGGCAAAGATGAGAACAAATAACTTAGTAAGGCTTGTTGAAGATGAAGGAAGTGATCATCTTGAGTGCTGGTGCGGACTTGTCTTCTGGCACCATATGACCGGCGCCTCTTATAGTCACCACATCAAGGTTGTGGAACCGCTTCACAAACCCTCCAACCTGACCACCCTCGTGCCACATACGCCGGTCCTCCAAAACCTGATAGTTCAAATAACAAAATGTCAATAAAGTATGAAAATACAATGTACTGTACAGTCAGGTCTTGATACACACGGTTAATTCGTACTTTGTACATGCAGTGTATATCAAAACTGTGTACAGTATTAGAAATAACAGGCCTAATGGGAATTAATTCAATTAGTTCCAGCCAGTTTCCCAAAGTCTCCTATTTGAGCCTTTAGCCCACCTCAACCCTCCAGCACCGGTTTCGCATTCTATAATATATCCTTGAAGTCCGGGTGATTTGGTAAAAAACTGCCTACGCCTAGGCTACCGTATCTTTGTTATTTTAACTGCTACCGCATTCCCACGCATCTCCAAGCGTAGATGTGTTTCGTACCTGTAGACACTAGCGTTGAGTAGAGCTCTCTAAGTCAACTGGTTCAGTTGTGATGACGATTTCCATGGAGAGTGTTTCGTGGCGATGTTAGCCATATGACACACTTTTCACTACTGAAACAACACGCAGCCACATACAAAAACAAACGACGCCTCTCCTTGTGTTCGGAGGTGCGCAGCGTCGGTCCAACCGGCTGTGTTTATAATGCGTCGGATGGACGGCTTTCAAAACAAGCTTACAGGCTTTCAAGCTTCCGGTGCCTCAGAGCCCATCCGGGCTCCGCGGGAGAGTTTGTTATGGGTGCCTCAGAGCCCATCCGGGTCTGAGAGGTTAAGCAGACATTATACCACCAACAAAAACATATTTGCTTGTCAGGCAGGCAATAACAGTATCAATAAGAACTGTTTTGGAACTGTTACGGACATATTTGCGTGTCAAGCACGCAATATCCTGCAAGGTAAACAAACCACAACCATGTTTTGTGTCGTCTGCTACGATCCGCGCGGTGTGGAAAAGTCCGGCGCCAACCTGGAGTTGTAGCAGGACCCCCGTCGCCCGCTAATGTCTGTGTACATACATATTTTTTCCGTGTTGTGGCTGACTTTCGATTTTTTGGGGTTACCGTGTCCAAACAAATCTGTGTAGCCTATATGAAACGCGTCTATATCGAGACCGACTGTACATTAAACTTAGTTAAGAAATATATATATAAAAAAAAAATCCATAACTACAGGAGATTGAAGAGCGAGAGGAAGGGGTTCACCACTGTGGGATAAAATTCCCAGGTCAGTGGGGTGAGGGTGAATATTTCCCCACGGTGGCGGGCCACACTCATATACGAGTGAAAACATCGAGGAATGCAGTATAAATCTTTCAATCTGGCATGCAGCAGATTATAAAAAATTATAAAATAAAGACCGGATTATAAAAAATTCCGGACTGAGGGTCACCCCCCCCCCCTCCCTATTTCCCTAAGGTGCCTAGGCCTAAACTATGATTTTTTTTTCCAGTTAAAGATTCAGGAAAAGTAGTCGAACTATTTTAGATTACTGAAAATAAGGAGTTAAGAAGGAAAAAACAAAAAAGTAAGTATTTCATGCTACTTCACTATCTCCCCCCCCCCCCCCCCCTCCCAACTCTCACTCACTCTTTACCAAACAAGGGGAATGTTTTTTTAACTTTTCTCTGGGGGACTATATCAATCTTTAAAAATTGTAAGATGGGGCCCTAGCCCTTTTATGGTCACTTAACCCATCACACCCGGAAGCACTCCGAGGCACCCATAAAAAACACACACAGAGCTACCCGGAAGGGCTCTGAGGCACTCATGAGCTTAAAGCCTGTAAGCTTGGTGTGCGAGGCGTCCGTCCGACGTATGTAAACAACAGCCGGCTGGACCGACGCCGCGCATCTCCGACCACAAGAAGGAGTGCATCGCTTGTTCGTGTGTGCCTGTATGTTATCGTTATGTATCGAAAAGTAGTGTAAAGTGGCTGTTTTTGCCATAAAGTTATCTCCAATGAAATCATCATCACAACTGAACCAGTTGACTTAGAGAGCTCTACTTAACGCCATTCTACAGGTACGAAACACATCTACGCTTGGGGATGCACGGGCATACGGAAGCAAGCAAAATAACAAAGATGCGGTAGCCTAGGCGTAGACGTTTTTCGGCCAAATCCCCCGGGTTTCGGGGAAATTATATAATACAATAGCCGGGGCTGGAGGGTTAAACCTTATTTCTGGACACCTCATATGGTTTTTATCAGTATTTGCCTGCACTACGTACAATTTAAAGTTAGCTGGAGTCTGATTCGGAGTCGATACATATTTACCGACTCCAACTCCACAGCTCTAGTTTAACTTGTACAGTAAGTATGTATGTATGTATGTAGAAAGGTCTCTTTCTAGAGTAGGCTATACAAGGTATTTGGTGAACTATAGACTTAAAAAAAAATATATAAAGAGACTGCCTACCTTTAAGTCTAGATCCTCGATGAACCACTCATCCCCAAGGAAGTTACAAGCCATGTCAATATCACCGTTGTAAACGAGTCCTCTCACAGCAGACGTCAACTTCTGGTACTGTGGCTTCATTGTCTGATACTCTCGCTTGTAATTGTAGTTAACCTGGTCACTGTAAAACACAAAAGGTATCAATAAATATATTTGATAACAATTTTAGTCACCTCTGCACTGGAACAAAGAAAACGCATTAAAAGAAGATGCATATGGTCTTCGAAAGGGGTGAAGTCACAGAGTGTGAGGTGAAGCTGAACGGTCAGGCTATGGAGATCGTCAACTCTTTTAAGTATCTGGGCAGTGTGTTAAGTAAAGATGGGACTATGGATGAAGAAGTGCGGGAGAGGGTACAACAGGGGAAGAGGGTTGTAGAAACGCTGAAAGCAGTAACAAGAAATAGGGTGGTCAGTATGGAAGTGAAGAAGTCCTTGCATGACGGTGTGGTAATCCCGACACTGACTTACGGAAGCGAAGCATGGATGTTGGTTGAGAGACTCAGACCAAGAATGAGAGCAGTGGAAATGAATTACTTAAGAAGTGCGTGCGGAGTTACATGGAGGGATAGACAGACTAATGAGGAAGTAAGGAGGTGGTGTGGTGTGGAGGTAGATGTGCTGGAAAGTGTGAAAAGGAACAACTTGAGATGGTTCGGCCGTATGGAAAGCGAGAGAATGACTAAGAGGGTGTACGAGAGCGAGGTGGAGGGACAGAGAGGGAGAGGTGGAAGGATGGAGTGAGGAAGTATATGAACGAAGGCGGTGCTGGTTGGGGGGAGGGGTGTCGACTGACTGGGGACAGAGGTGCATGGGGGCGGTTCGTTCGTGGCCACCCCTTCGGGGATCACGGCGTCGGGCAATAGGTAGATACCCTCCAAGCTAGTAGCTCAATAGACTCCAGTATGTGTGCAGATTTTGGACTGTCCCAATTTTAATGTCATTAGGCTGGGTGAAGGCTGGTCCTATCCAGAGTGAGGTTTGGCATGGGAAACATTAAACTTGCTCATGTAGTGATGTACACCCTATGTGGTGGATTGTGTTTAATTCCATAATTTCATTTTGCTAAAGTGTTGTTTCCACATAGCATTTCTGATAAGTTCTTTTGCCTTTATATAGACTTTGTCCAAGTTTTGATGTGTTTAATTTGAAAGTTTTACAATTTCATCCTCTACCCAACCTTAGCCGTTTCAATCGGTCTCTTTTGCTGTCCTACTTTCCTTCTGGGGGCAGGGGGCTAGGAATCCTCCTCCCCTTGTATAATTTTCCTACTTGAAGAGACAGAGAAACGGGCGAGAGAACGCGAAAGTGGTCCCGGACCCTGAGAATTTGAACTTTAAATGTTTCTGTTCGGGCTCTTTCTCGTGTCGGCCACCCTCAGCAATGGGGTATGTGCCCGAGTATATACATAGATACAGGCTGGCGGAAGTAGAGGACGGGCAAAATTCCATGTAAACCACAAGTTAATAGGATCTACTGTATATACCGGTACAGTAGGTACCCAATCATGATACTAACCAGTTACCGATACTGTAAATATGCATGAAATAATTCAAGCTATTTTGCTAACAGACCTTCACAATTAGTCGGAGTAGGCTAATACTTGCACTCCACAACTAGGGTGACACACAGGGCAACAACCAATATATAATATTGTAACAGTAGTACCCCTGAGGAAGGAGACGAGGGGTGATATGTCTGTCTAAAAGGTCTTTCTGCTTATACAACCATAGCATGACTTTACCCATGGCCTTGACCTCTGGGATTGTCCACTTGGGAACATTCATGGGCCATAGTGTTAGCGGACTAGCGCTCTCATTTGTGGGCCACTACTAAATTACCAACAAAGCCACTAAATTCACTCGTCACACTCCCTCTTACTGTTATCATGCCCAGACTTAATCACTACCATGTCTTTAAAGAATAATATGGCCCTCCCTATACCACTACTTCTCAGAATGTCTAAATGGGGTAAAGTGGGCCTACCTGGAGTTGAGGTACTGGGTGAGCAGTGGGCGGTGGATCTGAAGGAGTGCGGTCGAGGCAGGTGTCGCAGGAACGGAGGAGGCACTAGCACGTTCGTTTAGGTCCGAGGCGGGCAGCGTTCTGAGGACGCGTATCGCAGTGCAAAAGGGAAGGGGGGATTGAGGGGGTAGTGTGAGCGAGAGATCCAAAGGGAGGGGGCTGAAGGGGTTAAACATAAAAGTAATAAAATTATATACAAAATAGGACTGTTTACTCACTTGCAAAGCTCAAACTTTGGCACGTTATCAGGAATGTGTAGGGCCTGGCGGACAGCGGGAGTGTTGAGATACATCAGCAGGTCAGTGCCGTTGGTGCAGGGGGGGTCAAGCTTCACTGGGGCCGGCCTATACAAAAATTATAGTACAGTTAAATAATGACTGGACAACTGAACTATTCAGTAGTCTTAAGTGTTCTCACCTTTAGCAACTGATTTTTTTATAATGGACAAAACTAAACCCTGTCTGCATCATATAAATACTGTACTAGTACCAAGTTTTCATAACTAATAACACAGTATATCATTACAAAATCCTCTTAATCACTCGAGTAATCAAAATAGTAACAACCAACAGTCTGCTAAAAAAGAATATAGTAATGTATTTTAATCAGTACGGTTAGATTAGGTTAGGTCACTAGAACTTAAAGTTGGCATTGGCGAGACATACTGTTGAGTTGAAGAGCCCAGTATAAATCCTCTTCCTCTTGGACCACTGGAATACAGAAATCAAAGGTTTCTGGACTAGGTCTAATAGTCTGAATTTTACCTCTTAGTCTCTTACGATAAACATATTTGCCCTACACATTTACGCACAAAACGCGTGAGGGGATGGGTGGGCTTATGTCGCCCAAGCAGGAGGATTAAGGTAACATTATGAAATACGGTATGCTTTATATCTCCCGTAAAAAGCAATATTATGGATCATGTATGCATAGTTTCCAAGGATGAGGCACATGAAGAATGAATAACCAGAAAATACTTATAAACTACATTCCAATGAACAAACCAATTTAATTTGGAGGAAAGGAGAGAGCGGTCAGCCAGCTGAAGTGGCACGCCTCTGCTCTCGCTGCTTTCACGCGGGTGACTGGCCGTTTCTCTCACTTCACACTAGATCCGCTTTAAAACTACCTAAAACGACGTAAGAGAAAGCTTTGATGTCACAGAAGGCAGTCCACGCATCTCACAACATACCCTGTCAGTCTGCCTGGGACTCTTATTGCAAGCACAGCCCAATCTAAGCAATCTATAGTTTTTGCGAGTCCAAATCGATGCACACAAGCAGTGTTAACCCTTCTTGCCCGGGCTCGCCATCCTAAGGACATTATTGAGATCCGGGCGATCTGGCCGAAAAACGTCTTTAATAGGCTACCCGTATCTTTGTTATTTTAACTGCTAGAGAATTCCCACGCATCTCTAAACGTAGTGCTGTTTCTGATCTGTAAACTGGCATTGAGTAGAGCTCTCTAAGTTAACTGGTTCAGTTGTGATGACGATTTCCGTGGAGAGAGATTCGATACGATGTTCGCAATATCGGACCTTTGCAGACACTAATTTCGTCATAGCATAGAACAACAACATTGATCCGACGTCTCCTTCTTGGTTTCGGAGGTGCGGTGTCGCAAAGACAGGCTTTGTTTACATGCATCGGACGCACGGCTTTCAAACCAAGCTTAATTAATAGGCTTTCAAGCTTGCGGATTTTAAAATGACACCCGGGCTTATGGCCATCTGCCGCGGTGTCATTTTAAAATGCTGCCCGGGCGGGAAGGGTTAAATGACATAAGAATCGTTACAATGGTGAAATGAATCTATCCTCAATCCTCAATGATAATCCATAATCAATACAGTAAACTTCCGTTAATCCGAAGGGCAGCGGACCGGCCCTCGTTCGGATTAGTGGATTTTTAGGATTATCGGACTTTACCCCTATGAACCTGTGTATTAATGGCCTGACGAAAACATTGAGGCATTAGGCCACCCAAATGACACACACACATATCATATGTTCATGAAATCA
Organism: Paralithodes platypus; assembly: GCA_032716605.1. NCBI lineage: Eukaryota > Metazoa > Arthropoda > Malacostraca > Decapoda > Lithodidae > Paralithodes > Paralithodes platypus. Next base: position 77,530,799 of record CM064492.1, on the reverse strand, counting down.
CTTCAAAAGTTATACCATTGTCATTGTAGCCTATTACCTACTTCAAAACATTCAGATTAATGGTCAAAAGAATCTGCTGATATAAACGTAAACACCATATGTCCGCATCGTCTACTAGCGAGTTTGTCTTGCTCTTGAAGATCAGATCAGATGTGGTTCGGGAAGTAATGCCTTAACAACGGCACTTCCCAGAGAGGTTCTTGTAATTTTCCTTTTGTGATTTTCCTTTTGTGATGTGCTCTGTTATATTATATTGTATTGAAAGCACCCTTGTCTTGTTGTCTTGAAAGCACCCTTGGGACGCTCCGATCACTGAACTATAAATAGTAGCGTATCGGAACGTCCAAAGGTGCGTTTTCAAGCTCAAACTGAATGCGCTTGCAGAAAATGCGGTGCAAGCCAGTAGCGCATCGGAGCGTCCCAAGGATGCGTTCAAGAGCAAAACAAACTCTCTAGCAGACGATGTGGTGTTTACGTTTATATCAGTAGCTTCCTTTGACCATTAATCTGAATGTTTTGAAGTAGGTAATAGGCTACAATGACAATGGTAAACTTTTAAAGTGAATTCATGAACATATGATATGTGTGTGCTCCATTATGTGTCATTTGAGTGGACTAATGCCTCAAAAAGGGGACTTTGGGACTTCTTGAAATTCGGACCATCGGGTGAATTCGGATTTGGCCTCAAATTGAAAAATTCGGACTATTGGGAGATTCGAATCATCGGTCGTCGGATTAAAGGACTTTTACTGTAGTTGCAAGAGTATTTAGATGGTGAAGCCGTGTGCCAGCCGAGCTTTTAAACCAAACTGGATTCTTAACCTCTGAAGTGCGCATGGGGGTAATTGGAAACGTCCCCCTGTGCTGACGTATTTGAGGTGTTTCCGTCACTAAAATATTCATTGTGCCATTAATAGCATTAATACTTATCCATATGCGCCTATTATGGGTTGATTATAAAGGTATTAACCTGAAACAACAATAAAACGAGTGAAAACAGCGTTTGGATGGTCAAAATCGGAGATATAGCCCGCGAGTTGTATAATGTATGGGTGAGGCAATCTGCTTTCCCGCCAATTTCCCCCAAGGCCACTGAGACACAGTCGATCGATACTCTCTCTCTCTCTCTGCACTCGCTTGCTGTCAGTGATGACCACACCACCCAATCGGATTTCTAATGTTAGCACGAAAATATACCTCAGAATAAGGGAATAACAGGGAAAATAGGTGATAACTGAAGGAGAGGAGGAAAGTGGGGAAGGAGGGGAGGTAGAGGACTGAGATTTTGCATGGCCCAGGGGCCAAAAAAAAAAATATAAATAAAAAAAAAAAATATAATTTTTTTTTTTTTTTTTCGATGTCAAAAGTTGATTTTTGTTTTCTCTGACTCTTAAGAGTCTCCCCGCAGTGCGCCGGGGGAACTCTTAAGAGTCTCCCCGCAGCTCCCGGGTTAAGCAGGCGACTGTCAGATGTAAACTAACATTGTATTATCATCCACTTGGTGTACAAGGTCTTCACCATTCGCAAGATAACAATAAGTGCTACATCCTGATATATACCTATCCTAGGTTAGGCTATTTCTTTGCAGAGATATAAATACCTCCTAATCAAATTAGTATCAAATAAATGCCAAAACTCCGCCATTATCTTCACTATCAAAACTAAACCACTTTGCAGTCTGATCTTAAATCAAAGAACCTGACAAGGGTTGCCTGGAACGCCGCCATTAGGACGCGAGACCGAAACCGCGCTTCGTGTGGAGCGCTCTATCTTTATATTTGTGTATGTATGTACGTACGGTTAGGGCTGGTCCAATCCAGAGTGAGGTTTGGCATCCTCTACCCAACCTTAGCTGTTTCTGTCTGTCTCATTTACTGTCCTACTTTTTCTTGTGGGGGCAGGAGTCCTCTTCCCCTTGTAGACTTCACCTACTAGAAGAGACAGAAAGGGAATGCAAAAGTAGTCCCGGACCTTAACCCTCGGAATCCGGGAGGCCTCATAGGAGGCAAAATGCGCGGCTAAAAATCGCCGCTATAATCATCAGAACTCGGCAACCACGCGTTGTAGCAACGTCATCTCTACGGCATTCTACAGACAACAAAAAGTTCTACAATTTGCAAAAACATTGACTGCTCTAGGTGGTCTCAATTAGTAGCTACTGAATTATGAAGTTTGACTATACCAAAATTCATACGAGGCCCCCCGGATCCCATGGGTTAATTCACGGCGACCGTCATGGCGGGAGAGAGAAAATTGGCCTATCTTGCTGCACTAGTCATATGACTGGCACCATTTTGAGGTTATTATGAGCGCTGAGAGAGAGGCCAGGCATTGGAGGGAGCATAGGCGGGCTCCAACCACTCGCCACGGAGTCCGGGCGCACACTGAAGCCCGACATACAGCTGTCTCACTCATGTACTGTCTCTCACACATCAAATAAGACCAATATTGCTGCTATTTTACCGATCTTTACCTTCGTTTGAAAGATAACCAGACATCGGACAAGGATGATTCAGGTGTCATTGGAAAGCTCTATCATCGTCCTTTCACAGATATATAATTTTATTACACTCAGGCTCTTGCTTATGCATGAAAAAAAAATTGCATGGAATGAAGGTAATTTTCAGCAAATATCCCCGCCTGGCGGTACAGTGATATACACAAGACAACCCATCGGAAGACTTAAGAATTTGAACTTAAAATGTGGTTTCTGTTCGGTCTCTGTCTTGAGTGGGCCACCCCCAGCTATGAGGTAGAGTATATACGTATATACTGTACATATATACATACATACATATACAATGTATGTATGTATGTATGTATGTATGTATGTAGAGAGCAAGTCTCCACCATTCGCAAGATGCCAGCGACTACTGCATTTTGATACATGTCTAACCTAAGTTAGGCCATTAAATTGGAGAAATTAATGAGACTCACAAAATTGACGAAAACCACACCATAGAACACAGTCACCACCTGCTCTGTCTATTGGCAGTACTCAGCTTATAACTACAGTAAAAGTCCGTTAATCCGACGACCGATGATTCGAATCTCCCAATAGTCCGAATTTTTCAATTTGAGGCCAAATCCGAATTCACCCGATGGTCCGAATTTCAAGAAGTCCCAAAGTCCCCTTTTTGAGGCATTAGGCCACTCAAATGACACATAATGGAGCACACACATATCATATGTTCATGAATTCACTTTAAAAGTTTACCATTGTCATTGTAGCCTATTATCTACTTCAAAACATTCAGATTAATGGTCAAAGGAAGCTACTGATATAATCGTAAACACCTTCGTCTTCTTCTTCTTCCACATCGTCTGCTAGAGAGTTTGTTTTGCTCTTGAACGCATCCTTGGGACGCTCCGATGCGCTACTGGCTTGCACCGCATTTTCTGCAAGCGCATTCAGTCTTGAGCTTGAAAACGCACCTTTGGACGTATTAGTCTTGAGCTTGAAAACGCACCTTTGGATGTTCCGATACGCTACTATTTATAGTTCAGTGATCGGAGCATCCCAAGGGTGCTTTCAAGACAACAAGACAAGGGTGCTTTCAATACAATATAATATAACAGAGCACGTCACAAAAGGAAAATCACAAAAGGAAAATTACAAGAACCTCTCAGGGAAGTGCCGTTGTTAAGGCATTACTTCCCGAACCAATCTGATCTGATCTTCAAGAGCAAGACAAACTCGCTAGTAGACGGAAGAAGAAGAAGACGTTTATATCAGCAGATTCCTTTGACCATTAATCTGAATGTTTTGAAGTAGGTAATAGGCTACAATGACAATGGTAAACTTTTGAAGTGATTTCATGAACATATGATATGTGTGTGTGCACCATTGTGTCATTTGGGTGGCCTAATGTCTCAATGTTTTCGTCATACACAGGTTCATAGGGGTAAAGTCCGATAATCCGAAAAATCCACTAATCCGAACGAGAGCCGGTCCGCTGCCCTTCGGATTAACGGAAGTTTACTGTATCAAGTTTCAGGTCTCCAGTAATAATAGGAAGGTAAAGATGGTTTGGATTATGTTCATATGTATGTAGTGTATGTATATACTCAGGCACATACGGCATTGCTGGGGGTGGCTGACTCAAAGACAGAGCCCAAACAGAAACAACATTTAAAAGTCCCTATTCTCAGGGTCCGGGACCACTTTTGCGTTCTCTCGCCCGTTTCTCAGTCTCGTCGATTAGAATTATACATGGGGTGGAGGATTCCTAGCCCCCTGCCCCCCTGTTCATAGGGATTACTAATAAGGATTACTGCAGGGGACCACGCAAAATTGATAGCGGCCACCAAGTGACCAAGGCATAGCCATGAAAAATAGGGAAATGCCTCTCAACCAATACCAATTCTTAGGTTAAGTGGAAACTTCAATCGTTATTGCAACTATGTTCATAGACCATCAATATAGATACCTGTTCTTAGCTTTGTTGACCATCTCAGCGTGGAAGTCATGGTGGCGGAACATATTTGTGAGGTGAGCCACATGATGTGAGAATTTGCCAGCCTGGGTGTGTGGACAGTTGTCATACAGGTTGTACATGTTCAAACCCTGGTTGTAGATGATATCAGATGCCTTCTTCACCTGCAACATATGATTAATTAATTTTAAAATCAATATTGTACTATTATAGTAAATTCACTAAAATTAGCTAGTAAACTTTCAGAACTCTGAAAGGCCTAGTGTAATCGAGGTGATATTTCTACCAATTGGGAGGAATCCACCAGGAAATATGGGTGGAAATTTTAAGTCCATTTAGAGCTAAAAGGTTAATTGATAAGATTTTGGTCCGAATTATATTAGATTATACTTTGTTACACTCACTCTCCCCCTGTCCCCTTTGGATTTCTTTCCAAGTCTTGTTTCTGTATCCCTTCAAGTCTTTGGGGTTCCTGTATCTTTCTGTACCTGTTTTTTTTCTATCTATCAGTTAAGTGTGTGTTTCAATCTTTCCACATGGAAGGTGTGATGGTGGAAAATAATATTTGATGCGAGCCAGAAGACTGCCTACCAGCCAGGATGTGGAGACCGTTGTGCATACTCAAAGAGTCTTTTAGATTATGTCCGATGCCTTCCATACATTTAATACTAGCCATACAAAGCTTAATAATTAACTAAAAATCTTTCTACAGGCAGTAATATTGCAGCTCTCACTCTTCTACAGCTATTACAATAATCTGTGTTCTTTAGAGCGTAAATGGCCACAGGCCGTGGCATGGTCAGTGGCGCATCTGCAGTTTGATTCCACGCTGTGCCATTGGTAGACGGCAAGAGTGTGGATGGCTTAGTGTTAAATGTCCAGTTAAGTCTCTGTAACAAAGGTATACCCTAACCCTGTCAATCACGGGAGTGCACGGCGTTAAAAACAGCATGTCTTATGGAGAGTGCGAGCAAATTACTTTCAACACACTCCGACCCCTATTCTGTCCAACTCTCTAACCCAGTGGTGATGGGCTGGTCTATCAGAGTGAGAACTGAGGGATCTCTGCCATACCCATAGCTTACTCTGACTGTTCCTTTACTTATATATTTTCTAGATATCGAGTGACGGCGTCTCTTCCGTGGATTGACCTCCCAATCTACCAAGATTGGAAGCCAATGCGTCACATTTTTCCCTTGCCCCTCAACTTTCTCTTCATAATTGCTGAGAGGCACAGGGCCCTGGGTGGGGCTTTGGTTTCCCGGGCATTTCCACGCCCTCCTCAGCTCCCCGCCATAGAGTGGCTTCGGTCACCCAGGCTTTATTGTGGTCGGCAGGGAGGGTTATGGCCTTGGCCGTGCTCGGGGCCATGGGGCTGTTCGGCCAGGCAGCTTGGGGAACAGGAACAACAACAACAACAACAACAACAAACTCTCTAACCCAAGAGTGAACCGATTTTGCCAGTCTTCTGAGGGGAGGGGGGGGGGGGGCCCTGTTGTTGCCTCTTAATTATGTTCTGATATTATCTTTTCCTAAATCATAATACTAGAACCCAAATTTTAGTATGGTTATTGGGTAATAGGTTCTGTTACTACTAGGAATTTCATATTTAATGTACAGTACAGTACATACAATAAGTAAATAAGTTCTGGTCAAGTTTTTAATCCAAATTTAAAAGACAAATGTTGATACTTACAGCCATAGCACACATGGGCCACTTGTTGGATGAGAAGTTACAGGTCTGCCTGGAAGCCTTCCTATCAGTACAGCAGTGTTGCACCAGTCTAGTCCACAGCCTGTACACACAAATCACATTAGTATTTGGAACAGGTCAACAGGGTGTCATACCTGGACACTTTGGTTTCAAGACTAATGGGAAGGGATATAGGAACATTTACATAAAGTTGCATGGTTAGGGCCATTTTATCACTTCCAAAATCATGGTATAAAGTGAAAAACATAAACTTTGCATTCTAAACAGTTTTAGGATTGACATCGAATGGTCTCATTTGACACCTTGATTTAGAACACAATACTGAAAAAAGTACATGACAATGTACAATACGGTCCCGAAGGGCGCGAGAATTCAGTGGATGCGAGAGCTCGTGCTAATAGAATTTGTGCTATTCGATACATGTAACCTATGGAAAGAAAAAACTAATTTGGTGGATGGCCGAGGCCAAGTTTATAGGTTAGACTTGAAAGCTAACAAAATCAAATACCCACATTCTCATTCATACTGTAACATAAAATAACCATGTAAATAGGGTTACACTGTACTCATCTAAATTCTAAGAGAATATTGTACACAGGACGGAATACGAGGCTCGGCAGTGGTTACCAATGCCGGGTGCCGTCTCCCGGCGGTGCGTCCTCATCCCTTCCACCCTCTAAGGAAAGACTAAGGAATTTCGTCATAAGGGTCTGCCTCCTCTTGTTCACCTTATTGTAGTGGAGGTCTTTAGTCGTGAACATACATACACAAATTTAAAGACAGAGTGCTCTACATGAAGCGCGGTTCCGGTCTCACATCCTAATGCCGGCGTTTCAGGCAATATAATATAAATATAAATATCTATCTATCTATCTATTGCCTGACGCCGTGATCCCCGAAGGGGTGGCCACGAACGAACCGCCCCCATGCACCTCTGTCCCCAGTCAGTCGACGCCCCTCCCCCCAACCAGCACCGCCTTCGTTCATGTAGTTCCTCACTCCATCCTTCCACCTCATATTCGGTCTACCTCTCCCCCTCTGTCCCTCCACCTCGCTCTCGTACACCCTCTTAGTCATTCTCTCGCTTTCCATACGTTCCATATGGCCGAACCATCTCAAGTTGTTCCTTTTCACACTTTCCAGCACATCTACCTCCACACCACACCTCCTTCTTACTTCCTCATTAGTCTGTCTATCCCTCCATGTAACTCTGCACGCACTCCTTAAGTAATTCATTTCCACTGCTCTCACTCTTGGTCGGAGTCTCTCAACCAACGTCCATGCTTCGCTTCCGTAAGTCAGTGTCGGGATTACCACACCGTCATGCAAGGACTTCTTCACTTCCATACTGACCACCCTATTTCTTGTTACTGCTTTTAGCGTTCCTACAACCCTCTTCCCCTGTTGTACCCTCTCCCGCACCTCTTCATCCATAGTCCCATCTTTACTCAACACACTGCCCAGATACTTAAAAGAGTTGACGATCTCCATAGCCTGACCGTTCAGCTTCACCTCACACTCTGTGACTTCACCCCTTTCGAAGACCATAACCTTGCTCTTCCCCGTATTTACCTTCAAATTCCGTTTTTCGCACACTGTTCCAAACTCATTTACCAGACCCTGCAACTCCCATTCATTATCACTCATCAGAACTGTATCATCCGCAAACAGCAGTATAGGTAGCTTCCACTCAATTCCCTCCCTTTTCAGCGATACACCAACATCCACTGCTCTTGATAGTATTTCTTTCATAACTCCATCCATATATACAGTAAACAACCACGGGGACATCACACACCCCTGTTTCAAACCAACATTCAGGTCAAAGAACTCGCTCTGCTCACTCTCCACACGTACTGCCGCCTTTGCACCCTCATACATGCTCTTCACTGCTTTCAGCAACTTGCCCTCTACTCCGTATATTCTAAGTACTTTCCACAAACCTTCTCTATCCACTCTGTCATAGGCCTTCTCCAAGTCCATAAAGGCAACATACACCTTTTGTTTCTTCTCCAGATACTTCTCCACAACACAATTCAGGGTAAAAATCTGATCTACACATCCTCTTCCCTTCCTAAAACCTCCCTGCTCGTCGCCTATCCATTTCTCCGTTCTCACTCTCACTCTCTCAATCACTACCCTACTGTATACCTTCCCTACTACGCTTAGAAGACATATTCCTCGGTGGTTACCACACACTCCTCTTTCCCCTTTGCCCTTATATAGGGGGACTATTATGCCAGTCTTCCAGTCATCGGGTGCACTCCCCTTCTCCCATGCTAGTTTGCACATTTTCCATACCCATTCTATCACTATCTCACCACCATACCTCAACATTTCCCCACACACTCCATCTGTTCCTGGTGCTTTCCCCAACTTCACTCTTCACTCTAAATATAAATATAATAATATAAAATCAAATATAACCCGCCAAAGGTGGCTTTCTAGGGCCTTTCCTAGCTGATGCTGAGAGGATTGGGTTCTAGTCATGTGGTGATGGGCTGGTCTATCAGAGTGAGAACTGAGCGATCTCTGCCATACCCATAGCTTACTCTGACTGTTCCTTTAACTTCTATATTTTTCTAGATCTCAAGTGACGGCGTCTTTTCCGTGGATTGACCTCCCAATCTACCAAGATTGGAAGCCAAAGCGTCACATTTTTCCCTTGCCCCTCAACTTTCTCTTCATACTTGCTGAGGGGCACAGGGCCCTGGGTGGGGCTTTGGTTTCCCGGGCGTTTCCGCACCCTCCTCAGCTCCCAGCCATGGAGTGGCTTCGGTCACCCAGGCTTTATTGTGGTCGGCAGGGAGGGTTCTGTGGGGGCGCTCGGTTATGGCCTTGGAATTGCTCGGGGCCTTGGGGCTGTTCGGCCAGGCAGCTTGGGAAACAACAACAACAGCAACAACCCTGTTAAGAGTTGCCTCACTTGTCAGGTGCTTTGATTTAAGAGAAGACTGCAAAGTCCGATCCCACGTCTTTCTTTGTGCAGCTCCCTCCACATTCATGGACTTTCATCTTTTCACCCAGCTTAGTTCATCCATCCTCTCCACATGTCCAAACTATCCAAGCCTGCTAGTACGCATCACATCACTGATACTCTTGATACCTAACCTTCTATTTAGCTTTTTACTTTATATCCTATCTTGCAGTTTGGCACCACACATCCATCTCACCATTCTCATCTCACTGCATTCCATTCTGTTGATATAATTAGTTTCGACAGGCTAAGTTTCTGAATCATATGTCATTGCGCTTCTAACGCATGAAGCGTACACCTTTCACTTAGAGGGGATTTTTTTTTTTTTTTTTTTTTAATTAGTTTAACCACACCACTGAGTTCCACAAAAGAACTCTCATAGGGCTGGCCCGAAGGATTAGATCAAGATGGACAACTAATCAAGTCAAGATAGATAGGGAAGGGCAGGAGGTGAATAAATCTAGGAAGGTGAAGACACGCAGACATTTCTCGCCATTTCACCAGTTCAGCCGGACCACATGAGCTCCACAGCAGAGCTCTTATAGGATAGGGCCGAAGGATGAGGCAAGAACTGCTACACTGCAGCACCAACCAAGAAGTTACTAAGGGTGAAGAATGAGAGATCAGTCCTAAGTTAGAAAACAAATCACAGCGAGATGCAAAAAAAAAAAATGCACGACTGAGGGGAATAAAGTCAGCTGTCGCAGCAGCGGCCGAAGAGACAAATCAGGTCAGGAGCCTATTACCTAGCCAGGCCAGGGAGGCACGAGATATAGGCTGCCCGTGGACAACCGAATGGGACAGAATAAGAATTGAATTAATCTGCCCTAGCAAAGATAACTAATCTGTGCACTTTATGGTTTTCGATTGCGGAACTCAGTTTAGTTTTGTTTGGATTTTGTATATTTTAGGCCGATCGCTGTGATTTTTGCTTGCGAAATTGTTTCTCCTCTGATTTAGTTAATTTTGGTGTGCCGCTTGCATTATTTCATACCAGTTCGCACTAATCAGTAATTTTGGGTTGAATATTTTCAGTAGTTTGCGGTATTCTCAAATTGCTCTACTCAATCTCGCACTATTCGGAACCCTACGGCAAATCCCTATTACATTATTTATCATGCACTAATAATTCAAAGTGATCCTAACTAACATTCACAATACAGTAATACTGTACTCGCTCTTTGGGACCTATGAGAGTTCCATATGGAACTCAGTGGTCTGGTTAATCTGCTCTACATAACTCTAACTCTTTGGGACTAATGGGGAGACCTTGTCTGGAAGTTGGAAACCCTTCAGTTTCTCAGACTTTTAGGGTGCCCAGTCTTACGGACATATCTTTACCGGACTGACTGTATACTCTTGATCATATTTCAGGTGTCCAGACGGAATACCACGGTTTTATCTTTCAAGTCCAAATGAGAAGAGCAGAGTCCGGACCAGATAGCTAATCTGGAAGCCCTGGGTTCCCTAATTCCCCATGGTCCTATATACTGTAGTTGTAAAGAATGAACATTGGATAATACTGAAAGGCTTGTTGCATTTAACCATAGTAGGTTAATGCAGAATATTATTGAAAATAAATCTTCAAATACTTCAAATAACATTATTACTAAAACAATAAAACAAACTACAGGTACTTCAAACAGTATATACAGTATAATTATTTTAAATGTGGTTTCTGTTTGGGCTCTGTCTCGAGTCGGCCACCCACAGTCATGGGGTATGTGCTTGAGTATATACATACATAATTATTTACATACAGTATGCAGTATGTACAGTTTACCGCACATATTCCGTTCATCAATATATCAGTAAATACATGTTTTGGCAGCGCTGCACCTACCTCCCTCACTCCACCTCTCATCTTCCAAGAGGTTAAGTTAGGGAGGGGGGTTGAGGAGGTGGGTGCGGCGCTGCCATAACCACAAATTTACAGAGACATTGAGAAATGGAATATGTGTGGTAAACTGGACCTGTGGGAGCATTAAATCCCTTCTCTCATTCACAGCAATTGTCCCAGGTTCATATCTTCACAACTGTACATTAACCCTTTCATTCACCGGGGGTTGCCGTTTAAATTTCAGGAATAGAATTGGCTTAATCTCATAATTACTCCAAAATTAGTTTTCTGCCCACAGCTCGCTCAAAGAACTGCAGAGGTTGAAGTATCTACATTAAAGGTTTCTTAACACCCCTGATGGTCACAAAGAATTTTAAGTATCCCAAAAAGGACGCAAATCGTGTCCTTGTGCGCGGAAGGGTTAATATAGTGCAATCAGTAAGTCTAACAAATACTAACTCGTCCCCGTAGAGTCCATGGAAGTATCCAAAGAAAATGATGGAGTCATCATTGAGGCGGTAGCTGGAGAGTCCGTTACCAATAGCATATCCCTTGAAGTTTATGTTGAAGTTGCCCAACCCTTCCAACAGTCTCACTGCCAGTGTTGGTACATACACGCCAGCATACGACTCACCGGTGATGTAGAACTCATTCTTGCGGTACTCTGGGAACTGTAAGTAAAGACATAACATGGCTAGTTTTGAAAAACTAATGTATACAGTACAACACAATACTGTACTGTAAAAAGAGTTTAGCGTTGTTTTACATTACATGCATTGAAACAACTCTGACAGGGTTGCCTTTCTGCACTTGGAGTGTAATACAAAAAAGTCCCTCCAAAACACTGCCTCATCATGTCGCTCCACTGTGGTTGATCTTGGAATAGTGTTAACCATGCCTCAGCAAGATTCAACAAACCTACAGTATCTGCAAACCACACCATCTTAAGTGTTACAAGACAGCACCCTATCAAGATTTGACTGTACATTAGGCAACTTGGACTCTTAGATCAACAAAATCCTGTCATAACCCTGCCCCGACATGCAAACACTATGGCCAAAACTATCGTGGCACCATATAGTGCCCACTAAGAATCTAGTAGAGTACCCAGTGGCACCTATCTCTCTATTGCCGGACGCCTTACTCCTCTTTATGAAGGTGGCCATACACAAAATGCCACAAAGTAGCACCGATCCGCTTCTGAATTACTTCAGCAGTGCCATACCAAGACAGTGCCAATAGCAAAGCTATATTGTATGGTTGTTGTTGTTGTTGTTCCCTAAGCTGCCTGGCCGAACAGCCCTGAGTCCCTAAGGAAGGCCATGGCCACGGTCGGGCTTTCCCACAGAGCTCTCACAGAGTGTAAATTGTGTTGTTGGCGTAAGTGGTTGTGTGAAATGCAGTCTTCTATGATGTGTTTAATGGTATGGGGTGCTGTGTTACAACCCGGGCAGGTGTTGACGACGGAGTCATCCAGTCTCTTCTGATAGCTCAGAAGAGCTGGATGGTGTCCGCATCTCAGCCTGGCCAGGTGGACTCTGTCCTCGCGAGGAAGGGAGGATTCAGAAGGATGGATTTCGGGAGGTCGTGCTTGCAGCTGCGTGTTGTCTATGAGTGAGTGAATGGAACGGCGAGTGATATGAGTATGGATGTGCTTCCGGAAGTTGGTTTGGGGTGGGCAGGGAGGGAGAGAAGACAGTATTTGTGTGTGATAGCGTTTGCTGGGTGTTGTTTTGATATTTCTTGGTGTCTGTGGGTGTGTAGCCATGTAGTGTAGTGGGTGGTGTTGATTCGTGGAGGCTGCTGCCAGGAATTGTGTGCCTCTCATGTCTAGATGATCTTTGACTTTGAGGACTTTGGTTTCTTGATGTAGGTGATCTGTGGGTGTCTTAGCTGTGCATCCTGTGATGATTTTCAGGGCTTTATTTTGAATGGTCTGTAAGGTCTTATGATGTGTTTCAGCTAGGTTGGAAGCCCAGGCCGGGCTTGCGTATTCCATAACTGATCTTATGTATTGTTTGTAGACTGTGGTGGTGGTTTCTTTGTTGTGTCCAAATTTCGTGTGGGCAAGTGATCTGAGGGCATTAAGTCTGGGTGTCAGTTTCTTTTTCGTGTTTGTGGTGTGCTGTTTGAATGTCATTTGGGTATCGTATGTTACTCCTAGGATTTTGGGGTGTGTGTGTGTGTTAGGGGTGTGTTGTTTATGTTGAGTCCCGGGATGTAATCGTGCTCTCCTGTCCAGCTTGTGAGGAGGGTTGCAGTGGATTTAGCTGGGGCTAAATTGAGTCTGTTTGTAGTGCACCATTCATGTAATGTGTCGAGATAGTCTTGAAGGAGTCTTGTTGCTGTGTCTGGGTTTTGGTGCGTGCTTGTGAGTGTTATGTCGTCTGCGTAGGAGGCTATGGTTATTTGGGGTGAATTTGGTATATTTATATCATGCATGTACAGATTGAAGAGTGCGGGCGACAGGACGGATCCTTGCGGGACTCCGTTTGGGAAATTTCTAATGCTAGAGGACTGACCGGCAAAAGATACGTGTGCACATCTGCCTGCTAAGAAGTTGGCCAGCCATCTTTTTGTGTTGTTGTGCATGTATGTGTTGTAGATTTTGTTTGTTAGGTTGTGGCGGGGGATGGCATCGAAGGCTTTACTAATGTCGAGTGTGGCAAGTACTGATCTGTGTGGTGGTCTAGCTGAGTTTTTTTTTTTTTTTTTTTTTTTGGAGAAAAAAAAAAAAAAAAAAAAAAAAAAAAAAAAAAAAGGTTCCACCCCTTTCCCATTCTTAAGTAAGCCATTTTAGATTTACAGAAGAGTGACCATTACTTGCATTACTGCATGTCCACAAACATTTCAGTAATGTAAGCATGTTTCCTTCCATTTTTTTTTTTTTTTTTTTTTTTTTTATTAAGGTGACAGTTACAAAGTGGTGTACAATCTATCTTATTCTAGTTACATTGTAGTTTATCTTATTGTACCAGTACCTCCCTACAATCAACCAAGTTGTTCCCCAATTCGTCCCTCCGCCACGACCATTTCAAAGTCCAAGTCTCTCACTCTTGTCCTCTGTAGCGGGGAGGACCTTGTACCCCTGAGACATAGGAGTGCAGACCTGAGAAAGAGAGCCGGCATCTCATCCAAGTTATGACTTGGCTTCTATGCTGGCGCTTTTTCTCCGATATTTGTTCAGCTAATCTGGCATAGAAGACACTTGCAGAAGGTCCCATACCTCCCGACGATGAAAAGACCAGAGGAGTAAAGCTTCCTTAATCCCTGTTCAAAATTCTTTCTTCATAAGCGCGTTTTTTCTCACTTTCGTTTCTCAAGTATGCCGCCTTGTGTCCTCGCTCACGATATGTTTGTGCTCTTGGGTTGAAGATTCTGATGTCGAAAAAAGCCCGTTGTCCCCTCGTCCAAAAACCTCGAGCACTTACGTCCACTCTTGCTTCATTTGAAGTATTTGCAGTATTGTGGGCCAAGCGCTGTCCGTCCATAGGCAGAAGTTCCGGTTCGATTCTGACATCATGGCACACCTCGTCCAGCATTTGTGCAGTGATGTCTCGTACTTCATCATGCCGGATACAGATGAATCCTCCTTTCTTACAAGTCATACAGTGGTCGGAGTTGTTTATTTCACCACATGCACATTTCAGCGGCAGGTTCGAAACTGGCCACCCATACCTCAAGGCTACGGCATCATTGAATTCTTGTTTATTTAAGCTGAAGCCTTTCTCCTTTATTGGTAATGATGCGAGCCAATTTGAAGCCCCCGTGTCTTGTGCCATCTCAACTCTCATTTTCAGTTCTTCCCTACATCTGGTCTTAATTTGTTCTAGGCTATGTTTCTGTCTCTCTTCTCTGCTCTTTGTAATTTCCTGTCTTGCATTTCGTTGTTCCTCTTCGTCCACCTCATCATTTTCATTTTGCTCCGGTATTTTTTCTGTCAGAGACGTAGTAAGTTTAAGGGAATTTTGGTACTCATGTAGTGCCGCCTCCACTGGGTTTATGATCCCCATACCTCCGAACCTTGGCGGAAGAGCTAATAGATCTCTTAGCTCTTGCGTGACGCCTTCCATCTCTGTTAAGGCCGGTATGAATGTTCCTCTGATTGCTTCTTCAAGCGGTTGGAGCATCTGTCTAATGCCAGGCACTGTTCTCATAAGAAAGGTCCATCTGTGCTTAACACCATATGCGAAGGCAGTATATGCAGCATGTGGTTCAGATTTCGCAATGTCTGCCAGGGTTTTCACTTCCTTTACCCACTTCGCTACCTTTTTTTGCACATAGTCTCTCTTGCATTCTTCTGTGCCTATTACTGCTCCCAAATGGCGTTGACCCTCCTTTGTAATCTTCACCCTGTCCCATCAAAAGTCCGCACCGCTTCTTCATACTTGTTTTCTTTCACTATTAGTACAGATTTACTAGCATTCGGATGGTACCCAATGACTTCGCCTACCGATTGTACTCTCCGCCACCATTCTTTGAGATCCCCTATTTTTCCTGCACCTGTGAGGTCGTCTGCATACGCCACTTGTTTCACTCGGGTTACCTCATGTTTTATTTTCTGCTGCAGAATTGATAGTGCCAGTGCGTACATTGCCATTGCCACTGGATCTCCTTGCGTTGTTCCTTCATTTGATTTGAGAATTTTAATTTCTTCCTTCTTTGTGCTTCCAACTATATACAGGTTAGCTGGCTCCTTATAAGTATTTTCTATGTACTTTGCGATGCTCGGGCATTTGATCTTGATGTTGTGAATAGCTGCCTCCCTATTAATGGTGTTAAAGGCATTTGTTGCATCCACTAGCAGTACCGCTTCACAATCTTCCTCATGATACACCTTCCCCATTGCATGTATTGCCGCTTCTCCTCCGGCTTGCTGTCCTGCACATACTTGTAAGTTGCCCACTGCTCTTTGTACATCTTTTCCAAATACAGACATGATTGCTTTTCCTATAATCCTTTTAAGAACTTCCCCAACGCCTACTGGTCTAACTCCTGGATTCTTATTTAAAGGTATCAGGCGACATGCTGTCAGAGCTTCTATGTTCACGCATGGTGATGATGCAAGTTTCTTTGCCAGCATTGCTATTGCTTCACAAAGGTCACCGCGGCTGAACCAAACTTGTTTTGACTTAGGAAGATCCTCCAAGTCTTAGCATCTACTCCTGATGGACCTGCTCCTCCCTGTGTTTTCAGCGCCTTTCTCCATATGAGGTCTCCAGTTATATTCTCATATATCACCGGGTCTGGAGGAACATATTCCCCGTCTAGTTTGGCCTCATCACTTGGTGGTTTTGCTTCTGGGTGTTTCTCCTTCAGCTGGTCCAAGATGCGTCGATTCACTTCGTGCACCCCACTTGAGGCTTCCCCAGTGACCATTCTGACTGCCTGTGCCACTTTACCAATCCTCATGCTATTTCCCACTGATCGTGCCATATCATCTGGCTTCCTCTTTCTTCGTTGTTTTGTTTTCAGTCTTTGCTGGATTGCTCGTACTTGGCTAAGAATTTTGTCTAACTCCCCATTTTTCCACCACTCCATTCTCTGTTTCAGCGCTTTAATGTTCTCATTCAGTTTTCCCTTTGGTCTTTTTCTTTGAAGGAACAACTGAGGAATGAAAGAAGCTATCTTGATTGCCACGTGCGCCAAAGGGGCATCCTGAACATACTTTAGGATCATACGTCTGAGTTCCCCCAGCATGTCTTTTGCGGCTTCACAAGTCGGTAGTTCAAACTTATTATGTTGCCATTCTATCACTTCTGTATAGATTTCATTCACTAATGTTGTGAGTCCGTCACCAGAATGTCCCATCCATTCTCCACCATTCATGTTTACGTTACGAGGTCGTTCGTTCTGTTCACGATTTTCGATTATTTCTCTCATTATCTTCGTTTAGGCCTACACTATTTTCATTATTTTGTTCCACACCTCTGTTGTCTTGCGAATTATTGATTCCTGCGTTTTCTTCTGCGGGCTGCAGTTGTTGATTGTTATTTTCTGCATTTTCTCTAACAGGGTTTGCTTGTACATCTCCATTAACTTCATTGTCTGTATCACGGTTCATTTGTACTGCATCTCTCACTGCGTTTTGTCTGTCATCAGGATTATTCCTCGACTAGGACCGAGTTAATATCATCTTGTCTTATTATCATAATTTCCTACCTATTCCCTAATACTGAGTCTATCTATCATTTCTTCCTAAGGGACGAACCTCTGCCCGATAAAGGTGAAAATGTAAACATCCTACGAGTAGCGTTAGAGATAGAAAGAGTAAGATAAGTTATTTAACTCACCTAGTATGATGCAAGGCTACAGAAGATCAGGCTATATTACAAGACAGTGGGTGCAAAAGAAAATAGAAAAATAAAGTAAAATAAAAGTAGTGTTTAAAAATACGCACAAAGAATAAACACGGGGGGAGGGAAAAAAAAAAATATATATATATACTGTATATATATATATTTTTTTTTCTATGTGATTTTATATATATATATATATATATATATATATATATATATAATACAAAACGATTATTGTAGTGAGAAAGGAAATACACTAATTAAGAGAGTAAAATGATTAAAAAGAAAAGTGTCAAAATAGTGCTAAGGATTAAAGAAGGATGTTAGAAATCTACTATTAGTTTGAGAAAAAGGTCCTGGTTATCAGTATGCACATAATATATCAGCGAATTATACCTTATTTTAAATACAGTAAACTTCCGTTAATCCGAAGGGCAGCGGACCGGCTCTCGTTCGGATTAGTGGATTTTTCGGATTATCGGACTTTACCCCTATGAACCTGTGTATGACGAAAACATTGAGACATTAGGCCACCCAAATGACACAATGGTGCACACACACATATCATATGTTCATGAAATCACTTCAAAAGTTTACCATTGTCATTGTAGCCTATTAACTACTTCAAAACATTCAGATTAATGGTCAAAGGAATCTGCTGATATAAACGTCTTCTTCTTCTTCCGTCTACTAGCAAGTTTGTCTTGCTCTTGAAGATCAGATGTGGTTCGGGAAGTAATGCCTTAACAACGGCACTTCCCTGAGAGGTTCTTGTAATTTTCCTTTTGTGATTTTCCTTTTGTGACGTGCTCTGTTATATTATATTGTATTGAAAGCACCCTTGTCTTGTTGTCTTGAAAGCACCCTTGGGATGCTCCGATCACTGAACTATAAATAGTAGCGTATCGGAACATCCAAAGGTGCGTTTTCAAGCTCAAGACTAATACGTCCAAAGGTGCGTTTTCAAGCTCAAGACTGAATGCGCTTGCAGAAAATGCGGTGCAAGCCAGTAGCGCATCGGAGCGTCCCAAGGATGCGTTCAAGAGCAAAACAAACTCTCTAGCAGACGATGTGGAAGAAGAAGAAGACGAAGGTGTTTACGATAATATCAGTAGCTTCCTTTGACCATTAATCTGAATGTTTTGAAGTAGATAATAGGCTACAATGACAATGGTAAACTTTTAAAGTGAATTCATGAACATATGATATGTGTGTGCTCCATTATGTGTCATTTGAGTGGCCTAATGCCTCAAAAAGGGGACTTTGGGACTTCTTGAAAGGTGCGTTTTCAAGCTCAAGACTGAATGCGCTTGCAGAAAATGCGGTGCAAGCCAGTAGCGCATCGGAGCGTCCCAAGGATGCGTTCAAGAGCAAAACAAACTCTCTAGCAGACGATGTGGAAGAAGAAGAAGACGAAGGTTTTACGATTATATCAGTAGCTTCCTTTGACCATTAATCTGAATGTTTTGAAGTAGATAATAGGCTACAATGACAATGGTAAACTTTTAAAGTGAATTCATGAACATATGATATGTATGTGCTCCATTATGTGTCATTTGAGTGGCCTAATGCCTCAAAAAGGGGACTTTGGGACTTCTTGAAATTCGGACCATCGGGTGAATTCGGATTTGGCCTCAAATTGAAAAATTCGGACTATTGGGAGATTCGAATCATCGGTCGTCGGATTAACGGACTTTTACTGTAGTATACTTAGTTACTAGTTCGTTAGAGATAACTCTCACATGAAATATACCACTTCAAGTCTGATTTCCTGACTCAGCCATAAATCCTATATAACCTTACCTAATATAATCGGCCTGTTTCCTCAAAGCTAAATGACTATACAAAGCTAAATAAACCTTGGCAATTTGAGCCGCTTTACATTCTAAATATGCCTAACTTTAAATGGAAACCAGCCAATTATGTCCCAAGATTTAATTATTTTCAAGTCAAAACTATGTACAAAATATTACATCATGTTACTCATGTAAATTATTAGCATGAGGGACATTGAGGAAAGTGGCAGGAAGAGGGAAGGAGGGAAGGAGAGGAGAGGGAAGTGAATGTGTCGGTAAGGATGGGGGGGGGGGGGTTGAATACTTGTCACTGTGTTTCTCTCTCTCTATTATACAGTAGCTACTACTACTCTTACATAAACACACATTTATTTTTAAGCTGCATTGCATCAAAAACTACCACTTACATTTTGTTTTCAATACAAATCTCCCCCATGGATTTAGATAAGAACCATACTTAAATACACTTTTGTTTTGCTTTTATACTGTCAGGTATCATATTACTTTAAGCGAGGGGAGGAGAGGTAGAGGGGGGGGGGGGAGTGTTGTGGTCAGCGAGGTTTATGGCTCCTTCCTCTATTCCCTTACTCCGCCTTTTCGCCTCTGCTGTACTTCGCTGTCTCTCTCCTGCATACTTCCCCCTGCTGCAGTCGTCCTCTCAGCATTAGCGCCATGCAGAATATTTCGGTCCACTTTCACACAACCAGCTTCTCCATGCACTGGCGCGATGACAGATGGGATGTGGGTGGGGAAGGGGGGGGGGCACACCCTAGGGTGAGTGGTGTTGGCTGGACACAGTCAAGGGTGGAGGGTATTTTGCCTGGCATCGGCTTGCCCCTCGTCCGTTCGCCTCCCTCGCTGCCTGGCACAGCACTCTTCAATTTTCCGTCTCTTCTTTCACATGTTGTTTGATTTTGGTTAGATAGAACTCCAGAGTTTCACCCAATATCAAATCACCGTAATTTCCCACTCACCCTGTTGTATATTTCACAATTCCATCACCACCCCTTCCCTCACTAACTTGCTGTTCACCACGGAGAGAAAAATCCATACGTCCTCTCCCTTCAAAGGCTCGAACAACACCGGTCTAGCTGAGTTGATGCCGTCAAAAGCTCTTTGTGTAAGGTCTGTAAGAAGAGTGTTTGTGGAGTGCAATGGCCTGAAGCCGTGTTGTGTTGGAGAAAGAGGTAAGTCAGGTGTCATCAGTTGTAGTACAAGGCGCTCTATGACTTTGGAGGGGGTGCAAAGGAGTGTGATAGGGCGGTGTGAGGAGGGTAGCGTGGGGTCTTTGTTAGCTTTGGGGAATGTGATGATGATACCATGCTTCCAGATGTCTGGTATTGTGTTGTGTGAGTAGCTGTAGTTTGATATGTTAGCGAGTGCTTGTATGCCTTGTGGTCCCAGGTGTCGGAGGTGAATGTTGCTTATGTTGTCTAGGCCACAGGCGGGTGAGAGCTTGAGATTGTTGATGATATGCTTTGTCTGGTTGTTGGTAAAGGGTGTATAGTCAGGGTCTGTGGGGAATTGTCTTTTTCGTCGGATGACACGTCGGTCGTCTTTGTGGGGTTTTAGGTGACTGACATGAGAGAAGTGATTGATGAGTGTGTTTGCTTGTTGTTTATGTGAAGGAGTAGAGTTTGTTGTTGTGATTGCAGCATGTGATTGTGTTGTGTTGCTGTTGGAAAGTGTATTTACCTAATTGCCTAATTGTAGTTTACAGGAGTTGAGCTAAGCTCGTGTTGTCCCGTCTCTCAGTCTACTTTTTATCCAATTTTTTCTTGAAAATATGGATGTTCCTTGCCCCTACCACCTCCTCCTCCAGCCCATTCCATTTGTCAATACATCTATAGGGGAAGCTAAACTTCCTGATATCGTTCTTGCAGGTAGGTCTTTTTACTTTGTAGCTGTGGCCTCTAGTTATTCCTGTATCTGTGCTGCTGTTTAGTGTTTTGTAGAGTTTTTTGGAGTTTGTTTTGTGATCGAGTGTTTGTAGGAAGTTATTCCAATTTAGTGTTTGTTGTTCTTGTATTTTGTTGTTAATCTGGATGTTGAGTGCTTGAATTTGTTGATTTATGTCTTGTGTGTGGGGTGCTGGGGAGTGTTTCAGTGTGTCGCGTTGTATGATGAGGTTTTGAATTTCTGGTGAGAAGTTGGGGTTGTGTTTTTTTATGTTACCTCTTGGAATGTGTTTCTTGTCGGCGTATTGGATAGTCGTGTTGAATGTGTGTACAGCATTGTTGATGTTAGTGATGGGTGTACTGTTTAAGGTTTCAAAGTGTTGTTCTGTCTCATTTGTGAAAGCTTCCCAGTTAGCTCTTTTATAGTTAGTGTAAGTGTGTCTGTGGCTAGCTGGGGTGAGTCTTGTTTTGGTGGTGATAATGATCGGGAGGTGGTCTGAGCCCAAGGTTCTGACCACCCTCCAGGATGTTGTGGGGGCGAGTTCAGGGGAGCAAAAGGTGATATCAGGAGATGATGGGGTGTAGAGGGCTTGGTGGGGATTATGGGTATATACCAACATATTGTATGGTAATGGCTGTTGGTCCACAGCCACAGTGGGGAGATTGGTGTTAAGAATTATGTTAGTGTAATTGCAAAAGTAAGGATTAACCAATATAATTGCACATGCAAGGAACATTCAATTTTCCTGGGCTCACAATGAATTGGTTAAGGGTTTCTCTATTATACTTTTCCCATTTCTTCTCCCATACCATCGGTAGTCTTTTCTTCTAGTACCAGCTTTCCCTCTGATTTCTCTGAATCTTTCTTGGCATTCTGTTCTTCTCTATTCCCTATACATTACCATACCCCAACAAAATTATGGAAGGATCACTAACAAATTATAAGCTAACAATAATTAAGCAAAATAGGTTACCTTATTAGTGAAGAAGTCCTCGAGTGCCAGATAGTTGGAGAGGGAGGTTTCGTCGTCCCCCGTGGCACAGTCACCATTATCATCATACGAGAATCCCACACAGGCTGGGGCCTCCAGGAACAATACATTGGCTATCTGCAAACCACATTTTTATATAAATAAATATGTACTGTATATACCGTACTCAGGCACATATCCCATTGCTGGGGGTGGCCGATTCGAGACAGTGCCCGAACAGAAACCTTTAAAATTCCAATTCTTAGGGTTCGGGACCACTTTCGCGTTCCTTCGCCCCTTCTCTGTCTCGTTCATTCAAGAGAATCTTTCAATAATTAATAATAATAATAATCTGGTCTTTTAGTTCTCACAAGCGCCAGTTCTCCCAGAGGAATTTACTAGCGCTCGTAACTCAGTGCACCACAATCAAGAGAAGTGTGGTGCAGTTCACCTGTAGTTCAAGCAACAACAATTATTTAACGTGGCAGCAGTTAGAGTCTGTAACGACCTGTCACTGTGCCACTTGCAAGATCATAACTCCTACAGAAGAGAAAGGTTTTCAACTGTTTTTTGAAAGAGTCTATGGAGTTCAGCTGTCTAATTGATAAAGGCAATTCATTATATAACCTAGGAGCCACGAAAGAAAAGGACCGATCAGAGAAAGAGGACTGCTGGATAGCTACCGGTTCATCAAGACGCAGCACATCATCACCGCTTCTCAGGATCACACCAGAACGTGCTAAAGGGTGTCTCAAGAGGTCAGCAAGATACTTAGGTTCGCCAAACATAAGGGACTTAAAAGTCAAAAGACACAACTTAACCCTCCAGACCCGGAAGGGCTCTTGAACGCCCATAAAAAACACACCCGAGCTACCCGGAAGGGCTCTTAACCTCTTAAGTGCGTATGGGGGTAATTAGACACCTCTGCCTGTGCGCATGTATTTGAGCTGTTTCCATCACTAAAATATTCATTTTACCATAAATAGCATTAATACTTATCCATATGCGCCTATTATAGGTTGATTATAAAGGTATTAACCTGTTACAACAATAAAACGAGTGAAAACAGCGTTTGGATGGTCAAAATCGGCGATACAGGGCGGGAGTTGCATAATGTATGGGTGAGGCAAGCTCCTTTCCCGCCAATTCTCCCAAGGCCACTGAGACACTGTCGATTGATACTCTCTCTCTCTCTCTCTCTCTCTTGCACTCGCTTGCTAACAGTGATGACAATGCCCTGCTTGCAACTCGCTAATGTTAGCACAAAAATATACCTCAGAATAAGGGAATAACAGGGAAAATAGGTGATAACTGAAGGAGGGGAGGAAAGTGGGGAAGGAGGAGAGGTAGAGGACTGATATTTTGCATGGCCCAAGGGCAATTTTTTTATTTTTTTTTTTTTTTTTATGTTTAAAATTGAGTTTTTCTTTCTCTGACTCTTAAGAGTCTTCCCGCAGTCCGCCGGGGGAACTCTTAAGAGTCTTCCCGCAGTTCCCAGGTTAAAGACCCATGAGCTCAAAGTCTGTAAGCTTGGTGTGCGAGGCGTACGTCCGACGCATGTAAACAACAGCCGGCTGGACCGACGCCCCGCATCTCCGGCCACAAGAAGGAGTGCGTCGCTTGTTCGTGTGTGCCTGTATGTTATTGTTAAGTATCGAAAAGTAGTGTAAAGTGGCTGTTTTTGCCATAAAGTTATCTCCAGTTGACTTAGAGAGCTGTGGTGATGGGCTGGTCTATCAGAGTGAGAACTGAGCGATCTCTGCCATACTCATAGCTTACTCTGACTGTTCCTTTTACTTATATATTTTCTAGATCTCAAGTGCGGCGTCTCTTCCGTGGATTGACCTCTCAATCTACCAAGATTGAAAGCCAAAGCATCACATTTTTCCTTTGCCCCTCAACTTTTTCTTCATAATTGCTCAGGGGCACAGGGCCCTGGGTGGGGCTTTGGTTTCCCGGGTGTTTCCGCACCCTCCTCAGCTCCCTGCCATGGAGTGGCTTCGATCACCCAGGCTTTATTGTGGTCGGCAGGGAGGGTTCTGTGGGGGCGCTCGGTTATGGCCTTGGCCTTGCTCGGGGACTTGGGGCTGTTCGGCCAGGCAGCTTGGGGAACAACAACAACTTAGAGAGCTCTACTTAACGCCATTCTACAGGTACGAAACACATCTACGCTTGGGGATGCGCGGGAATGCGGAAGCAAGCCAAATAACAAAGATGCGGTAGCCTAGGCGTAGAAGTTTTTCGGCCAAAACCCCCGGATTTCGGGGAATTATATATATAATACATAGCCGGGGCTGGAGGGTTAAACTCTATCCTAGCTTTAACTGGCAACCAGTGCAGCTCTATCAAATATGAAGAAGTGGGGGTTCTTGGAGGCAGATCAAATATGAGCCTCGCTGTTTTATTTAGTATGGACTGAACTTTTTGTAGCAAGTAATTAGGAAGGCCAACCAATAAGGCATTACAATAGTCCACACGTGATAGGACAATTGAGTGAACCAATGTTAGAAGACAGCGCTTGTTAAGAAACCATCTAACTGAATACAAGTTTCTGATTTGGAGATTACAAATTTTGATGACCTGATTGAAGTGATTCTCATAGTTCAATTTAGAGTTAAAGTATACTCCAAGGTTTCGCACTGAGCTTACTGGGCGGAGTTGAGAACCTCCCATATCCAGAGTCACTACATTTTCAGCATCATTTCCCCTTCTATTTCCACGAATGATTATGATCTCTGTTTTGTTCTCATTCAGTTTGAGTTTCCGCTTTGCCATCCAGATCTTAATGTCAGACAATAAAGATTCCATTTTGGTCTTTGTATCATTAACGTTTTCTATCTTCACATACAACCGAGTGTCATCAGCGTAAAAGTGATAGGCAACACCATGAGCATCTAGCAAGGATGCCAAGCTGCTAGTGTAAACTATAAAGAGGATCGGTCCCAGAACCGATCCCTGAGGAACTCCAAACAACAGGGGGGCTTGGTCAGAGATGGTATGGCCAATCACCACACGCTGAAATCTATCTGATAAATATGATTTGAGGAGCAAGAGTGCTCTTCCACGAACACCGTAAGAGTGCAGATCTTTTAGAATTGAACTGTTGTAGACAGACTGAAGGTTAGGGAAAAGTTAAGGCTTAATTCCTAAGAGTAGTGGTTTGGAGTTATTTATTTATTTGTTCTCTTAGGAATAGTGGTTTGGAGTTATTTATTTATTTTGTCTATGTGTATGGAAGAGACAAAAGGCAGGTTACCTGTAACGAGCATCTCCCCTAAAGTTAAAAGTGACAGAGCCAAATTCAAGAGACAGAGTCAAAATGCCTGGACACACAAAGTTTAAAGAAATCTAAGTCATAGGATGAAGGAAAGATTGATTGAGGGAGTGAGTTCCAGAGTTCACTTGTTTAGTAGAAGAGCTGGACAGAATAGGAGTGGGACTGGTTGAAAGGCGGGTGCCTCGCACTCGCCGCAAGGGAGGGGTATACACCGAGAGAGCTCTGAAGAACACCGATTGTTTTAATAGCGATAGAAGAGTGAAAGAGATGCAACATTGCGGCATGTAGAAAGAAATTGTAGGAACTAGTAAGAGGAAACTAGTTGACTAGGCGAAATGCTTTTTATTCTACTCGTTCGAGAAGTGCGGTATTGGTGGAGCCTCCTCACACATGCGAACAATACTCAATAAAGGGGTCCACTGTGCCCCGATACAGAGCAAGAAACTGTGCGGGGAGTATAGTAAATCATCAAAATTATAGAGCTTGAAAAAATGGATATTGGAAAGAACCAAAATTGTATGACAAATACAGTAGCGTATTTCATTTGAGATAGTTTGTTCAAATTACAATACAGGTTTGACAACTCAAAGGGAGAAGTAAAACCTAATATTCAGTAGCGCCCTGTAGTCCAAGACGTAACGTCTGATAATGTGGTTTCACCGGTATCACTGACTAGTGATAACAAAACCATCGTAAGTAATGCTATAAAATTTCTTAGGAAAAGTCTTTATATGGAACCACTTCTATACTATTCATATGATCACCAACCCTCCAATTAACTTGCAAATAAACCAAATTAATGAAAGCAGTTTAACTAATGAATACATGTGGTACTCCAAGGATTCGAACCTAGGATACTCACACCAAAATTCAGCGCACTAACCATTACGCTATCAAAATAGCTATAAATTACTTTTGAATAGCAGAACAAAATTACAATAAAAGTTTGTCTTTTGAATAGCGAGCTCTCAGTTTCCCTGCGCTTCCCAGTCTTCTCATGCTTTACCCTGCATACTCTCGCAATGCCATTAAGTGGTCTTTAACCCCTCAGACCCGGCTATGTATTCCATACCGAAACCCGGGGGCTTTGGCCGAAAAACGTCTACGCCTAGGCTACCGTATCTTTATTTTGACTGCTTCCGCATTCCCACACATCCCCAAGCGTAGATGTGTTTCGTACCTGTAGATTGGCGTTGAGTAGAGCTCCCTAATTCAACTGGTTCAGTTGTGACGACAATTTCCGTGGAGATAACTTTGTGGCGATATCAGCCAGTTTACACTACTTTTCACTACTTAACAATAACATACAGGCACACACGAACAAGGACGCCTCTCCTTCTTGTGGTCGGAGATGCGCGGCGTCGGTCCAACCGGCTGTTGTTTACATGCGTCGGACGGACGCCTCGCACACCAAGCTTACAGGCTTTCAAGCTGCCGGAGCCTCAGAGCTCTTCCGGGTTCCGCGGGGGTGTTTTTTATGGATGCCTCAGAGCCCAACCGGGTCTGAGGGGTTAATGTTATAAGAAGTTAGGGTGTGTTCACACGAAGGCCGCAACCAGACATAATGACGCAAAATGTCTAAGTGAAATTTAATTGAATGGACACAATTGTACCTGTACAGTATTTAACCCAAATCTCAAGAGTTGTCTGAAATATGCTTTATGCGTAACCTATCCATGCATTGTTTTATGAAATACGAATACAATTATACGACTCGCCTGAACGAATGGGAGATGAAAGGCTTACAAAGAGAATATATGAGTCAGATACAAGGGGAGATAGAAGGGCAGGAAGACCCCCATTGAGATGGAGAGACTGTAAGACAAGCTTTGGATGATAAAAGAATGACTATAGATCAGGCAAAGGAAGTGGTAATACACAGGAATGAATGGAGAATGCTTGTGAATACTGTAGTTGAGTGAACACGTGGTCATTTGGGGGAAGGGGTCGGGCGCAAGTTGGACTAGATAATAGTCCATCAGGCGCCTGGCCCGGGGAGATGATTAATATGAAGGGTGCGCCTGGAAGTGTGGTGGGCGGGCTTGTGACTTTGGCTCCGCTACACGTCTGCCTGCCGAGATCGGAGCCTCTCCGGGTGGTCGGGGGAGTGCTGGAGCGACCTTGGTGACCCTGGTCTCTGGGTATTCTCCTGGGTGACCTAGATGTGTGTGAATTTTGTGTTTTGTCTGTGTTTGTTCGCTGTTTTGTCTTGTGTTTTGTGTTTTCCTGTTCTTGCTCTGTCTTGAGTCAGCCACCCCCAAGGAAAAAAACAAAATAATAATAATAATAATAATAATAAAATAGAGGAAAATAAAAAAAAAAAATAGGAAAAGTGGGGATTGGGCCGGAGCATATAGAATAGAATAGATAGAATAGGGTATCAATATACAGTAATGAAATAGCAAGTTGCTTAACCCCTCCAACCCGGAAGGGCTCTTGAACGCCCATAACAACCTCGGTCCGCGCAACCCGGAAGGGCTCTTGAACGCCCATTGCTTGCGTGCGTGCTTTCGAATGCCGCGCGTACATTTTTGGTATCATGGGACGGTAGGTGGCGCCACCCGGCGTAAACGACGCCACAGCAACAGTATCTACCCCGACGCCATCATGGACAGTACGCCAAATAGTGATTCCGCTGTGTCCGATACCGTGCTTCCTACGACGCCCTTGCTAGTTCGTCGCACCTTACCCCGACGCCATCGCCTAAATGTGTTATCTCCCGGAGGTATTGAGACGACATTGAGACTATATGAGCGTGCTGATGCCAAGTATAGTGTTGATGATAGTCAGTGACGACTCCAGTAATTATAAGTCGAGTGATTATGGCCATGAGAGTGAGAAAGAAGAGCAATTCCTGGGATTTGCAAGAGAACATGACAGTGATGAGAGTGATGAAGGTGATGTACCAGTTGTTGAGGATGCTGGTTTACCTAAAGACAGTGAACTTGAGAGAGTGAGTGAGTGGGAGAGTTCAAGGTCACTCACCAAATTTCGCATAAGTGACACGACTCCAAGCCCTTCCCCAGGTAAATCGCCTTTCAAGCTACACTTGTATAAGCAGAAAAAACTTGAGAAGGTGGCCGCGGCAGCTAGGGAACAAGCAAAAATACTTGGTGAGGATGAGGCTGTGAGTGAGGGTCAGCGTGGTGACCCTTCTCGTCCGCCATTGTCTCCCTTATCTACCCACGCCACCCAAGATGACCCGGATGCCCCGCATTCTTCCCCACCACCCTCACCATTGCCAAGGGTTGAGGACCCCCCACTTTCGGCCTATTTGCCTCCTAGGTCCCCCGACAGGAGACATACTGCTGCCGAAAAGGGGAAAGGTAGGAAATATACCAAAAAAATTAAGAAAAGTAAGAGAGTTTTGTTCGAGGCTCCCGCGGCGTCCACCCCTGCCGGCCCCAGCCATACGTCCCCGCAACTTTCCCCACGGTCCTCCCGCCTTCAACATGTCTTCCTGAAGAAGTCTTTGAGCTCGCATCACCAATACCTGGGCCTAGTGACAGTGAAACATTGCTTTCGGTCACTCGTCGCAGGCCAAGGAGCCCAGGACCTCGGGGGGACACAGCCTCACCTGCCACTCCTTCCCCACCTCGCCCACCCGCACGCCGCCCACGCATCACTGGTTCCCCGCCAGATTATGTGGGGGCCACTGATGATGAAGGGCACCTCTCTGAAGACTCTGGCCATGATTACATAGGTCCACCGTCAGGGCAAGATGACCACTCTGACGATGACTATATGGACATCGACGACCCTCGACCCATCCGCTTGGCCCGGCGTCGTGCTGCCCGTCGTGCTGGCCGCCGCCCTCGCCGCCCTAGGGCGCGCGCCTCCCGAGTTGGCCGTGGGCGTGCTGGGCCACCAGCTGGAGCTCCTCGTCAGCGTAGACAAGACCCATTCTACGTTTTTCAGTGGCAAGACGTAGTTGATGGGATGGACACAACCCTGATGTGCCAGCTTTTGATGAGGTACTGGAGGGTTCAGGCATTACCCCCAATTTTCCTGCAGGCCCCAATGCTCCACCACACGAACTATTTGAGGCCTTCTTTGATGAGGAGGTGGTAGGCTATGTTGTCAAAGAGACAAATAAGCAGCACCAATTCCAGGTCCACTTTTTGGGCAAGGTGACCAAGGGCCACATGAGGCAGTGGACCCCAGTGACTCATAAAGAGTTCATGGTGTTCCTGGCACTCACCATGCTAATGCCTCATGTCAAGAAGCCTAGGTTGCCTGACTATTGGATCACCAATGATCTGATATCCACCCCTGCCTTCGGGAAATATATGTCTCGTGACCGGTACCTTGATATCCTCGCAGCGCTCCATCTTGTCACCAACACCGACGTCCACCTCGGTGACAAGCTGTGGAAGATTAGGACGTTGTACGAGATGATGCGAGAACGCTTCACCTCCTACTTCAAGCCCTTCCGCAAGGTCGTCATTGAAGAATCTCTTGTGCTGTTCCGGGGAAAACTCAGCTTCCGGCAGTACATCCCCTCAAAAAGACATCGCTTTGGCATAAAATTCTTTGTGCTGTGCGACTGCCAAACTGGCTATGTCCTGGACTTCCTGGTCTACAGCGGGAAGGAAGGGGACTTGCTTGTGGACCCCCTCATTGGCTTTGGCGGAGCAGTGGTGCAAGCCATGATGGACCGCTACTTTCACAAGAATCACGTCCTCTACACGGACAATTATTACACGTCCCCCACTCTCTCACAGTACCTGCATGAGCGCAAGACGGGGACTGTAGGCACAGTACGAGGGAAAAGGAAGGGCATGCCACCTTTCCCTCCAAAGACCAAAAAAGGTGATGTGTTGAAGAAGAAGTCGGGGCCCATTCTGGCTATCCACTGGCACGACCAGCGGAAGGTCAACCTCCTGACCACCATCCACAAGGGGGAAATGGTGGAGACTGGCAAGGTGGATCGCCGCACCCAGGCCAGGGTGACCAAGCCCGATGCTGTCCTGGACTACAACATCAACATGAGGCTGGTGGACAAGTCCGACATGCAGATAGGCTTCATTGACTGCCTGCGTACCTCGTGCAGATGGTACAAAAAGTTCTTTCTGCATATGGTGGACATGTCAGTTCTGAATGCCTACAATATATACAAGCTTCAGAATGTGAACACACCCATGAAGTTCAATAGCCTGCGGAGGTTCCAAAAGCAGGTGTTGATGGAGCTCCTGGAGAAGTATGCTACGCCACAGAGGGCAGTGGCACATCCTGGGCCCGCCGTTATTGACCGCTTGCAGTGTGCTCAATACTTGATTAGGCACAGGCTTGGTTCCCTGCCTCAGAATGAATCAGGAAGAACACAGCAGAAGCGGTGCCATGTCTGCTACAACAGCAGGGTGAGGCCGAGGCCAGGTAAAAAGTCAACCATGGTGTGTGTGGAGTGCAAGGTGGCACTCTGTGCTTTAGAGTGCTTCTTTGATTACCACTCCAAGCTGGAGTTCTAATAATCATAGTGAAAGTGCCAAAGATAATGACAATATGTACAGTATATATATAGGCAAAAAGTGGAAGTAAACCAATTTATTGTTATACAAAAGTCATGTATTATGAAAACATTTATACAAATACAATTACACCATAATAATATGTGAAAGTGACACATATGTATATACCAAGTGACATTCATATGATTAGAACCTATAGAAATATATAAATCAGTGAAAAAAAGACAATAAATTGTATATAAAACGTTTACAAATCATATAACTAAGTGAAAGTGACACAAGACCTAATATTTGATGGCCAAAGTATAATAAACACCTGTGATAACGAATAATCAGTGCCTAATACAACAATAACCTACCTCAATTACTAATAAAATGTACGGTATCGAGTAAAAATGAGCATTATCAGTGACAGTGACACTCTCTAAAGCATATTTGTCAAAGTGAAAGTGACACAAGACCTAATCTTTGATGGCCAAAGTATAATAAACACCTGTGATAACGAATAATCAGTGCCTAATACAACAATAACCTACCTCAATTACTAATAAAATGTACGGTATCGAGTGAAAATGAGCATTATCAGTGACAGTGACACTCTCTAAAGCATATTTGTCAAAGTGAAAGTGACACAAGACCTAATATTTGATGGCCAAAGTATAATAAACACCTGTGATAACGAATAATCAGTGCCTAATACAACAATAACCTACCTCATTACTAATAAAATGTACGGTATCGAGTGAAAATTAGCAATATCAGTGACAGTGATACCCTAATAAACATATTTTATATAATTGGCCTCAAAATAACTAGAAAATATCAAATAAACATCACATTCTCAATATC
Source organism: Paralithodes platypus (assembly GCA_032716605.1). Taxonomy (NCBI): domain Eukaryota; kingdom Metazoa; phylum Arthropoda; class Malacostraca; order Decapoda; family Lithodidae; genus Paralithodes; species Paralithodes platypus. Next base: position 77,499,274 of record CM064492.1, on the reverse strand, counting down.
AAACACTAAAATCGTCTAAGGGAGATAAATACTTTGGCGCGACGAGCGGCTAGGTGCGACGTAGCCATGGCCGGGGCGACGCGGGAAGAATTTGCCGCCGAAAAGCACTCGTCTTCCCGCGCTCACCATTATGCAACCAGAGGGGCTAGAGACCTCTACTCAACGCCATTCGACAGAGGAAGGTTTGTGGAACATTATTCTTTTTTATTCACAACATTACATGCCATATTCATTGACTTACAGAGTAGTTAACATAGCCCAAAGATCGTCAAAATACCCGGTACCGCAGCACAGTCGCAAGCTATAGCCCCCGGGGCTGGAGGGTTAACCCTTCCTCCCCGGGCTGTCTTACCAAATGACGGTCGCCCCTACCCGGGCGATATGGCTGAAAAACATCTAGGCCTAGGCTACCGTATTTATGTTTATTTTCACTGCTAGAACTTTCCCACTCATCTATAATTGTAGTGCGGTTTTCAATCTGTATATTGGCATTGAGTAGAGCTCTGTAAGTCAACTGGTTCAGTTGTGATGACGATTTCAGTGGAGCCAATATTGCAGAGATGTTGCCAATATGGGGGCTTTTTAGACACTAATTTCGTCATGACGTCAGAACAATAACATTGAGGAGTCTTCTCCTTCTTGTTTTCGGAGGTGCGGTGACGAACGCTTGGGTTTGTTGACATACGTCGTACGCACGGCGTTCGGACCAAGCTTAATTAGGCTATTAAGCTCATTAAGGCATACCGGGTAGCGGCCCTTCTTTCGTGCTGTCCTTACCTAAGGCAGACTGGGTAGGAAGGGTTAAACGATTCACAAACCACCTACCGTAAAACCGTGTAACTTCGGACATTTTTCGAGTTTTTTTAACGATATCTCCTGACTGTAAACACATTATAGAGATATAACTAGGTCAAGTGATGTGTGGTGATTGTGCGCGGTAACCCAGGAAGCCTCCTAAAATTATCCCCCATAATAAGAGAGCTATCCTTATCCTAAATGGTGTCCGAAGTCATCTTGAAAAGTGACTGACTTCGGACATGTATGGATAACTTCGGACATACAGTGATTTCTTATGGAAAATGATTGCCAAGAAAGCTGGGATAGCTTCGGACGTACGTTCGTGGTTTTATTTCATTCATTTTTCGGCTCCAACTATTTTATATGAATATTTTATTATTGCTGCTTATTCCTGTCCGATGTCTTACTGGAAAATGCACAGTCAATACTTTTAGGCCTGTATAATTAGTATAGGAGGGGGTTATATAGGATGTTTAACAAATATTCTTTTTGGATCTCTTCTCGTTAGGCAATGAACTCGCTCTTAGAAAATATTGAGCAGGAAAAATAACCAATGCTGTCAAATCGATAACTCAAAAATTAACTAGGCCTAGTGAAAATATATAGGTATGTATACTCTATCACTGCATATACATTTTTATGAATTTGAGCATTTTTATAGGTATAACGTATGTGTTGGTGTTTCTTACGGCAGATAATATTTTTTTTGGACAAGATATATGCCTCTCCTAATTTATATATAATTATTATATATCCAGAATTATCCTAAATACATAAATCGGTTAGCATATTATCATATTTTTATGGGTTTTTGGACTCCGAGAATGATTATTTGATCTTTAACCACCATTTTAATGATGGACAAGTATTATGAATTATTTTCATAGGGCAAATAATAACAAACAATTTGTTTGTTCCATGTCCGAAGTTACCATTTTTTTTTGTGGAAAACACAATAGGTTAAATGATAGTGTTCTAGCTAGAGCGTTATACAAGTGTACCAAATTTCCTTTGGTGGATGTTGTCTCTGGTAATTTTACTACAAAATTATATCAGTCATAACATCATTCATACAAACAAATTTCTTCAGGGTGATAGAAGTTTGGCAGGGTAGCGATTTTTTTTTTTTTTTTTTTCATATATATAATATTTTTTTTTTGTACATAATACTCATGCCAGTTCCCTAGGGCTTTTACATGCTCTTCCTTTGCCATTTCTCTAAACGGACCCCACAATAAAAAGCGTTTCCATTATATAATGACAATGGCTAATTACTTATTATCGCCGATGTCCGAAGTTACGACCCAAGTCCGAAGCGACCCGGTTTTACGGTATTTCATAATCGTGAGATACTATGAGTCGGACACTGGAAGGGAAGAAAGGTGGGGTGGAAGGTAGGAGGTGGAGTGAGGGAGGGGGTTGGGGAGGTGTGTGCGACACTACCAAATTACAATTTCACTGGGATGGTGAGAAACAGGACTTGTGCAGCAAACTGTACATTACATGTACATTAAATTTGCGATGGAAACCTTTTCGGCCATTAATTTGCACCAGGGGTGGATTAGTCCTAGGCCAATATCGCACTTCTTAGGTTAAAGGTGTTCCAGGTATATAGGGCTTCTTTATAGTCTTGCCATCAAGGTGCTAGATTATTCCCGGCATTTTCCACCAAGATCGCTGATAAAGTCAACAGTAATTAACCCTCCAACCCCGGCTAGGGTAGATCGTGACTGTACTATGTGTCCGGGGGTTTTGAGGAATTTTGGTCCATGTTGATTCACCTGTTACTCCTGAAATACATGACACAAAGTTATAAAAAAAAAAAAAAAATGTTGCACAAACCTTCATGTGTAGAATGCCGTTGAGTAGAGGTCTCTAGCCCAAGTGATTGCATAATGGCGAGCGCGGGAAGTGGAGTGATTTTTATGCGGGAAAATCTTCCCGCGTTCGGATGCGTCGCCTTGGCCCAGGCCCCGGCTTGGCTAACCTACTGCGCACTTAGCCACTCGTCGCGCCAGAGTTTTTACCTCCCGGAGGCGATTTTATTTATTGATAGTGATGTTATTATAGTTATTTGGAGTCCAATTATATAAAATATGTGTATTAGGCTATCATTGTCAATAATATTTCACATTTTCACTCGATACCGTAGTTTTTATGAGTAATTGAGGCTGGTTATTGTTATATTAGCAGTGATTATTCGTTATCACAGGTGTTTATTATACTTTGGCCATCTAATATTAGTTCGTGTGTCACTTTCACTTTGGTAAATATGCTTGAGAGAGTGTCACTGTCACTGATAATGCTCATTTTCACTTGATACGGTACATTTTATTAGTAATTGAGGTAGGTTATTGTTATATTAGGCAGTGATTATTCGTTATCACAGGTGTTTATTATACTTTGGCCATCTAATATTACTTCGTGTGTCACTTTCACTTTGGTAAATATGCTTGAGAGAGTGTCACTGTCACTGATAATGCTCATTTTCACTTGATACGGTACATTTTATTAGTAATTGAGGTAGGTTATTGTTATATTAGGCAGTGATTATTCGTTATCACAGGTGTTTATTATACTTTGGCCATCTAATATTACTTCGTGTGTCACTTTCACTTTGGTAAATATGCTTGAGAGAGTGTCACTGTCACTGATAATGCTCATTTTCACTTGATACGGTACATTTTATTAGTAATTGAGGTAGGTTATTGTTATATTAGGCAGTGATTATTCGTTATCACAGGTGTTTATTATACTTTGGCCATCTAATATTACTTCGTGTGTCACTTTCACTTTGGTAAATATGCTTGAGAGAGTGTCACTGTCACTGATAATGCTCATTTTCACTTGATACGGTACATTTTATTAGTAATTGAGGTAGGTTATTGTTATATTAGGCACTGATTATTCGTTATCACAGGTGTTTATTATACTTTGGCCATCTAATATTATGTCATGTGTCACTTTCACTTAGTTATATGCTTTGTAAACGTTTTATATACAATTTATTGTGTCTTTTTTCACTTATTTATATATGTTTTCATAATACATGACTTTTTTATCACAATACATTGTTTTATTTCCACTTGTTGCCTATATACATACATATTGTCAGTCTTTGGTACTTTCACTATGATTATTAGTTAGTACTCCTGCTTGGTGTGGTATTCAGCAAAGCACGGTATAGCACATAGTGACAGCTGGCACTCCACACACTGCATGGTGGTCTTTTTCTGCTTCCTCGGCCTCACCTGGCTGTTCCAGCAGACATGGCACCGCCTTCTGCTAATGGTGACTCCATCTCGTTCCAGAGGCAGGTAACCGAGCTTGTGCACATTTAGATACTGTGCACACTGCATACGGTCCTGAACGGGGCGCCCAGGTTGTGCCACTGCCCTCTGTGGCGTAGCATACCTGTCCAGGAGCTCCACCAACACCTGTTTTTGGAACCTCCGCAGGCTACTGAACTTCCTGGGTGTGCGCGGATTCCGAAGCCTGTAGATATTGTAGGCATTCAGCATTGACATGTCCACCATGTGCAGAAAGAACTTTTTGTACCATCTGCACGAGGTACGCAGACAGTCGATGAAGCCTATCTGCATGTCGGACTTGTCCACCAGCCTCATATTTATGTTGTAGTCCATTACAGCATCGGGCTTGGTCACCCTGACTTGGGTGCGGCGATCCACCTTGCCAGTCTCAACCATTTCCCCCTTGTGGACGGTGCTCAGGAGGTTGACCTTCCGCTGGTCGTGCCAGTGAATAGCCAGAATGGGTCCCGACTTCTTTTTGAAGACATCGCCTTTCTTGGTTTTAGGAGGGAAAGTTGGCATGCCCTTCCTTTTCGCTCTAACTGTGCCTACAGTCCCTGTCTTGCGCTGATGGAGGTACTTTGAGAGAGTGGGGGACGTGTAGTAGTTGTCCGTGTAGAGGACGTGATTCTTCTGGAAGTACCGGTTCATCATGGCTTGAACCACTGCTCCGCCAAAGCCAATGAGGGGGTCTATTTCCACGTCCCCTTCCTTCCCGCTGTAGACCAGGAAGTCCAGGACATAACCAGTTTGGCAATCGCACAGCACAAAGAACTTTATACCAAAGCGATGTCTCTTTGAGGGGATGTACTGCCTGAAGCTCAGCTTTCCCCGGAACAGCACAAGAGACTCGTCAATACAGACGTTGCAGAAGGGCGTGAAGTATGACGTGAAACGTTCTCGCATCATCTCGTACAACGTCCTAATCTTCCACAGCTTGTCAGAGAGATGCATGTCGGTGTTGGTGACAAGATGGAGCGCTCCGAGGATGTCGAGGTACCGGTCCCGAGAGATGTATTTCCCGAAGGCAGGGTGGATATCAGATCTTTGGTGATCCAATAGTCAGCCAACCTGTGCTTCTTTACATGAGGCATTAGCATGGTGATTGCCAGGAACACCATGAACTCGGGATGAGTCACTGGGGTCCACCGCTTCATGTGGCCCTTGGTCACCTTGCCAAAAAAGTTCACCTGGATTTGGTGGTGCTTGTTTGTCTCTTCTATGACAAACTCAGTAACCTCCTTATCAAAAAATGCCTCAAAAAGCTCATGTGGTGGAGCATTGGGGCCTGCGGGAAAACTTGGGGTAACTCCTGAACCCTCCTGTACCTCATCAAAAGGGGTAACATCAGGGTCATTCACTTCATCAGCAGCCACATCCTGCCAGTTGAAAATATAAAATGGGTCCTGCTGGCGACGCTTACGAGGAGCTGCAGCTGGGGCAGCACGCCCACGAACTTTGGCGGCGCGCACCCTAGGGCGGCCAGGAGCGCGACGGCGCCCAGGCCCAGCCCGGCGGCCAGGGCGGCCAGGAGCACGACGGCCCTGGGCAAAGCGTCGGGGTTGAGGGTCGTCGATGTCCATAAAGTCATCGTCGTTGTCGTCAGAGCCGTCATCTTGCCCTGACGGTGGACCCAGGTAATCATGGCCAGAGTCATCTGTGAGGTGCCCTTCATCTTCAGACCCCCCCTCATAATCTCGCGGGGAACGAATGATGCGTGGGCGGCGTGTAGGTCGGCGAGGTGGGGAAGGAGTGGCAGGTGAGGCTCTGTCATCTTCATGCAGAGGTTCGGGGCTCCTTGGCCTACGACGATTCGTAGACAGCACTGGTTCAGTGTCTGTAGGTGCAGGTATGGATGCGAGGTCAAAAACATCGTCAGGAACCTCTGTTGTAGGCTGGAGAGGTGGGGTGGACCCTGGGGAAACTTGCGGGGGCGTATGGCTGGGACCGGCAGGGGTGGAAGCCGCGGGAGCCTCGAACAAAGAGCGCCTACTTGTAGCTCCTTTTTTTCACATATTTTCTCCCTTTTCCCTTTTCTGTAGTAGTATGTCTCCTCTCGGGGGAAATAGGGGGTAAATAGGCCGAAAGTGGGGGGTCCTCAACCCTAGGCAGTGCTGGTGGTGGTGGGGAAGAATGGCGGGCGCCTGGGGCAACTTGGGTGGCGTGGGTAGATAAGGAAGACAATGGCGGGTCAACCTCACCCTCACGCTCAGCCTCACTGGCACCCTCACGCACTGCTCCCTCACCAAGTTTTAGGGCCTCTTTCCTGGCTGCCGCGGCCGCCTTTTCAAGAACTTGCTTCTTATAAAAGCGTATCTTGAATGGGGATTTAGCTGGCGAAGGGCTAGGTGTCGTGTCACTCAACCTAAACTTGGCAGTCGACCTAGTGCTGTCCCATTCGCTCACTCTCACTACACTCTCATCACCTTGCACAACTATATCACGTTCAGTACTATCATCACTTTCATCGTCATCGTCAAATCCAACAAATTGCGCGTCTCTTTCATGAATTTCGTCTAGATCGTCTAAATTTTCACTATAGTGAGACTGATAAGACTCGGAGCTATCACTGCCCAAGTCATCAACACTATTTTGTCCTTCACCACGTTCATAACTCCTCAAAGCTATTTCAATACCTCCGGGAGTCAACGCATCTTGTACGTGCCTTTGCGTTAGGGCGCGACGAACATGGGCAGGCGTCAAAGGGAGCAGGGAATCGGACACAGGGGAATCACTTTTTGGGCTAGTATCCATGTTGGCGGCAGGGTAGAGACTGTTTTGGTGGCGTACATGGTGTCTGGTGGCGTCACCTAGCGACCACGGAACGAAATTTTTACGCGCGCCATTTGAAAGCACATACGCAAGCAATGGTACAATGTTGTACCACCCGGGTTCCTCGGGTCAAAACATAATGGTACACACGTGTACCACCCGGGGTTGAAGGGTTAATCAACTAAATCATCCACGGTCCATTATGCACTTATTTACCTAATTGTAGTTTACAGGAGTTGAGCTAAGCTCGTGTTGTCCCGTCTCTCAGTCTACTTTTTATCCAATTTTTTCTTGAAAATATGGATATTCCTTGCCCCTACCACCTCCTCCTCCAGCCCATTCCATTTGTCAATACATCTATAGGGGAAGCTAAACTTCCTGATATCGTTCTTGCAGGTAGGTCTTTTTACTTTGTAGCTGTGGCCTCTAGTTATTCCTGTATCCATAATTAATATATCCTCCCTATCCAGTCTCTCCAGCCCCCGGGTGCATTTGTACATCATTATCATGTCTCCCCTCTCTCTCCTCTCTTTTAGACTCGGTAGATTTAATTTGTCTAGCCTCCCTTCATATGGCAGTTCTCTGAGACCTTAAGCATCCCATTCCTTTACCAGTATGTTAATGAGAATGAAATTTAAGGTGAGAGTACAGTTTTAAATGAAATAGAGAAAAGAATTGAAGACAAATGATGCCACAAGCTTTTAAATCCTTTGAAGTTTGTTTTGGATAAAAAATAAGATTAAAGGGGAAAAAGTGGCCCGATGAATTCAAAAGTCTACTAACTAACCGTGTTCCACGCATAGATGTTTTTCTTCAAAGTCTTGCCATCAGGGTTGACGAGATATGGTCCCAGCTCTGCCAAGAGACCTTCCATGGAAGAGCATCCTGGACCACCATTCATCCACAGCACCACTGGGTCTTCAGTGGGATTGTTCGAAGATTCCAGAAACCTGTAATAATAATTATCAATTAGAATATAGGCTTGACACCGGAAGGGAAGAAAGGAAAACCTAATATTTATTACTTGTTTCAGAGTCCATGACGGAAGGCCTATAAAATAATATAGCTCCACCTTGTCTCTAATCAAGGGGATTTACTGACCCCACTTGTCAGCATTGATAACTACAGTACTGTAGAATGCTTAGGGGATGCTATAATAAATTCCTAAGGAATAACATTAGAATTAGATACCACTAAGATGTACAAATATAATTTGGTTTTATTGTGCGGCATCATTATCTTGCGTACTTCCCATTCCTCTGCTGTTACTCTGCACACCCCCTGGTAGCCAAGGCTTGAAACGTCCTTAAATGTAATATCAAGGCGAACAGATGGATGGGAAGGGAAAGGTTGGGAGGGAACTAGACGTCTACTTCACAACCACTAATAAATATTAAGTTTTCTTTCCTTTAGAGCGTTAATCCCGCAATTTATTAGTGATTCCTTCGTCTATGACGTAATGCCTGGAATACCAAGATTGGAGGGGGACATCCAACTGCCTCTGGTATTGTATACCGGAATCACTATAATACAGTATATTCATGCCTAAAAGTAGACAATGAAATCGCCAGGTAAGGTACCAGTACAATGTTATTTTATTATAAATAATAAAGAATGCAGGGATTCACAGCTTACAATTTATCCTGCGGAAAGGAGAATACTAGTACAGTACAGTCTATCCTCTTACAACACAAATTCGTACAGCACAGTAGGGGTCTGAGCAATTAACTCCATCCGTACAACACTATTAGTATTCCTGGAACACTGTCCGACGGTGGAAAAGTGGGGCAAATCCGTAAAGTTTTACACTGCACGGTGCTTCTCCTTACAGCACGGGATGCTGCTGACGTCATTGCGCACTGTGAAGTAGACAGCATCTGCACTGCTTGGCCATTGCGGATATTTTTTGCTAGCCGGTGTCAGTGTTGTTGTTGCTGTTCCCCAGGCTGCCTGGCCGAACAGCCCCAAGACCCCGAGCAAGGCCAAGACCATAACCGAGTGCCCCCACAGAACCCTCCCTGCCTACCACAATAAAGCCTGGGTGACCGAAGCCACTCCAAGGCGGGGAGCTGAGGAGGGTGCGGAAACGCCTGGGAAACCAAAGCCCCACCTAGGGCCCTGTGCCCCTCAGCAATTATGAAGAGAAAGATGAGGGGCAAAGGAAAAATGTGACTCTTTGGCTTCCAATCTTTCTTCTGCTCTCATTTGGAAGGACCATATTACCAGTCTTGCTAAGGCAGCCTCCCAGAAGCTGGGTGTGCTCAACCGCCTTAGGGGGTTCTTTTCCCCTGCACAGCTTCTTGCTCTGTACAGGGGCATAGTGTGCCCTTGTATTGAGTATTGTTCACATGTGTGGGGAGGTTCCTCTCACACCGCTCTCCTAGACAAAGTTGAAAGGAAGGCCTTTCGTATCATTAACTCCCGTCCACTCACCAACTCTCTGCAATCTCTCTCTCTCTCCGCCGCAATGTTGCATCTCTCTCGCTATTCTATCGCTACTATAATCAGTGTTCCTCAGAGCTATACCAGTGCATACCACCTCCTTTACGTAGGGCACGTGGTACCCGTCTTGCAACTCAATCCCACCCCTACTCTGTGCAACTCTCCAACCCAAGAGTGAAACGTTACTCTCAAACTTTCTTCTACTCAACATCTGAGCTCTGGAACTCTCTCCCAGAATCAGTCTTTCCCTCTTCCTATGACTTAAATTGCTTCAAACTCCGTGTGTCCAGGCATTTTGGCTCGAACGTCCCTTGATTTTGGCCCTGTCACTCTTTCAACTATGGGGGAGGCACTCGCTATAGGCAGTTATGCCTTTTGCCTCCCGCAATCACATAGAAAACAAAAAAAATCTGCCAACTTCTAGGTTGGCAGGTCAATCCACGGAAGAGATGTCGTCACTTGAGATCTAGAAAATATATAAGTAAAAGGAACAGTCAGAGTAAGCTATGGGTATGGCAGAGATCGCTCAGCTCTCACTCTGATAGACCAGCCCATCACCATATGACTAGAACCCAATCCTCTCGGCATCAGCTAGGAAAGGCCCTAGAAAGTCGCCTTTGGCGGGGGGATAGCTCCCCTATTTCAGCCCCTTTCGGGGTTGGGCACCCGCCGGTGTCAGTGTGCAGCTTTCATTGTGTTTTACGTGATAAACACCATGCCACCCCCAGGTGCCGTAGGTGGTGCCCATAGCCTCGGAAACCCCCTCTCATCAACCCCAGCAAGCTCTCCCACGATTAGAATTAATGTAAAGGACATCATATACAGGTAAGTGTATGTTTACTATTAATGATTATTGTGAAGGCTATGCAAGTGTTTGAATGTGTGAACATCGGGAAAAAACCAACCAAATTTCTGACAAGTCCATCATAAGTCCATTAGAACATGGGTTTCAATGATTCGTACAACACGGCGTGTAGTGTCCCCCACAAAACAGTGTTGTACGAGGATGGACTGTACCGGTATAAAGTAAAACATATCAGACCGAGTTTCTTTTACTTTGACTAAGTACAGGTAAAGTACAGGTAATGTACAGGTACAGTATAGGTAAAGTACAGGTAAAGCAGGAGTGGAGGTATGGAAGTGGAGGTAAAACAGAGAGTGTGTGAAGGAAGGAAGGTTTTCGGAGCAATGGGAAGTACAGTATGTGGAAGACGAGAAATCTCGGAGTGAAAGTAAAAAGTGCACTGTATCAAGGAATTGTTGTGCCAACAGTGATGTATGGGGCTGAGACATGGGCTCTGAAGAAAAAGGAGAAAAGAGGGCTGGATGTGATGGAGATGAGCTGCTTGAGGAGTATGTGTGGAATTACTCGTAGAGACAGATTGAGGAATGAAGAGATACGTAGGAGAGTGTCTGAGTGGGGCAGCAGGAACATTTGTCAGCCAGAGTGGACAGAAGGGTGCTGAGCTGGTATGGTCATGTTGAACGAATGGGAGATGAAAGACTTACAAAGAGAATATGTGAGTCAGGTACAAGGGGAGATAGAAGGGCAGGAAGACCCCCATTGAGATGGAGAGACTGTGTAAGAAAGGCTTTGGATGATAGAGGAATGACTATAGATCAGGCAGGGGAAGTGGTGGTGGACAGGAGTGAATGGAGAAAGCTTGTGAATAGTTGAGTGAACACGTGGTCATTTGGAGTAAGGGGTCGGGCGCAAGTTGGACTAGATAATAGTCCATCAGGCGCCTGGCCCGGGGAGACGATTAATATGAAGGGTGCGCCTGGAAGTGTGGTGGGAGGGCTTGTGGCTTTGGCTCTGCTGCATGTCTGCCTGCCGAGATCGAAACCTCTCCGGATGGTCAGGGGCCGGGGGAGTGCTGGAGCGACCTTGGTGACCCTGGTCTCTGGGTCTTCTCCTGGGTGACCTGGATGTGTGTGAGTTTGTGCTTTTTATCTGTGTTTATTTGTTGTTTTATGTTGTTTTTGTGTTTTCCCTGTTCTTGCTCTGTCTTGAGTCGGCTGCCCCCAAAATGGGGATTGGGCCTGAGCATATAGATAGCATATAGATAGAAGTACAGGTAATAATTAGGCTTAAACTTAATATATATTATACAATATTGCTAGCAGTAAGTGAGGAGGCCCGTGCTCCTCCATAGGACCCCCCCTCCCCCTTTCCTAATAGAGGAACAATAGGAATTACTGCCTAACACCAGATCAATAAAACTAAAAATATACAAGCATGCTATATGTACAGATTACAGATTTGATCATATGAGCTTAAGCTAGAAATATACATATCCTAGGTAGCAACATCACATTCAGCATACCTTTTGTTTTAATGCTACTGTATATATTTTCTTCAGATGCACGAACAGTTATGAAGAAAAAGGGGTCAGGGGAGCTCCACAGTTTCGTATCGGAAGTACATACATAAATTTGTTTACACATACATAAAATTTCAAGACCGAGTGTTCCACACATACGTGCAGTTTTAGTCTCTTGTCCTAATGGCAGCGTTCCAGGCAACTCTGTTAACCCTTTCAAGTTTTTATGATGCAGAGGTTGCCAGATTAGCAATAATAAATAGAGTTCTCTCACTCTTATAATTACCTCTCCAAAATTAGTTTTCTGCCCACAGCTAACTCAAAGACAACTGCAGAGGTTGAAGTAACTAAACTAAAGGTTTCTAAATACCCCTGATGGTAACAAAGGCTTTAAAGTACAGGTATCCCTAATAGGCTCAAAATTGTGTCATGAACGTGAGAGGGTTAAGGGCTGCTTCACTTGTCAAGTTCTTGGATTTAAGATCGGCACGTATAGTCCGATCCCAGGTCTTCCTCGGTCCACCCCTTGGTGCAGCTCCCTCCACAATCACAGACCTGCATTTTTTCACCCAATTTTGTTCATCCATTCTCTCCACATGTCCATACCATCCCAGTCTACTTGTACACATCACCTCGCTAATACTCTTTATACCTAAACGTCTCCTCAGCTCAACATTTGTTATTCTATCCTGTAGCCTGGCCCCACACATCCATCTCACCATTCTCATCTCATTACGTTCCATTCTGTTGACATCCTCTACTTTAACGGCCCATGTTTATGAGGCATACGTCATTGCACTTCTAACACATGAGGCATACACCTTTCCCTTCAGGGGGAGAGGCATTCTTTTCATGGTCAGGATTGGCATCAGTTCTCTGAACTTCCCCCAGCCACACCTAATGCTAGCAACAGTGGCAGCCTCGGCCCCACCACCGGCAGAAATGGTATCTCCTAGGTAACAAAACTTGTTCACCAGCTCCAATGACTCATTTCCAAAATTCACAGCCACAGGATCATCACTTAACACAAGCTTGCCTTTGCACACTACACACTCAAATTTCTCTATTTCTGACTTATCCTTCGGCAGGGGTCCCTATATTCTACTACAGTGCTTACTTCCATGGTGTACCCAACATCGACAGATGCTACATTGAATTGAGTTAACGCCCACTCCCTCTCCACACACTGCACATGGGTATGCACCGCTCTTTTCCACATTGCCTCGTCTCGATCTACAATGCATAACCTTGGTTTTGTTAATATGGACTCTTAAACCTTTGCTCGCCATGCCCTCTCTCCACTCTCTGAATTTGGCCTCAGCATCTTGCACACTGTCAGCTATTAGGACTAAATCGTCTGCATAAAACAGTTCCAAAGGGAGTCCGCCTCTAAAAACTCTAGACAGTGCCTCCAAGACCATAATAAAGAGGAGAGGGCTTAACACTGAACCCTGATGGACTCCAACACGGACTGCGAACTCATCACTCGGTACACCCTTCACCCTCACCGCACTTCACGAATCCTCATACATCTTCATTATCACACGCACCAGCCACTCTTCCACACCAAGTTTCCTCATAGCACACTGCACACCATCTCTAGGCATCCTATCAAAGGCCTTCTCCAGGTCTACAAACACAAAGTAAAGATCCCTGCCTTTTAGTAAGTATCTTTCCTGTATCTGCCCGACTATGAAGATAGCATCGGTTGTTCCCCGTCCTGGCATATCATCCAAACTGCATATCATCAATGGAGATACTTTGCCTGATCAAACTCTCAAAGACTCTCTCACAGACCTTCATGATTTGGTCAAGCATTTTCAGGCCCCTATAATTTCCTCTATCTAGTGCATCCCCTTTTCCTTTGTATATATTTACTATTACACTTTTGAGCCAATCCTCTGGGATTTTCTCATCTTTAATAATGGTGTTGTTGTTCCCTAAGCTGCCTGGCCGAACAGCCCCGAGTCCCTGAGGAAGGCCATGGCCACGATCGGGCTTTCCCACAGAGCTCTCATTGAGTGTAGATTGTGTTGTTGGCATAAGTGATTGTGTGAAATGCAGTCTTCTATGATGTGTTTAATGGTATGGGGTGCTGTGTTACATCCCGGGCAGGCGTCGACAATGGAGTCATCCAGTCTCTTCTGATAGCTCAGGAGAGCTGGATGGTGTCCGCATCTCAGCCTGGCCAGGTGGACTCTGTCCTCGCGAGGGAGGGAGGATTCGGAAGGATGGATTTCGGGAGGTCGTGCATGGAGCTGCGTGTTGTCTGTGAGCGAGTGGATAGATTGGCGAGAGATATGAGTATGGATGTGCTTCTGGAAGTTGGTTCGGGGTGGGCAGGGAGGGAGAGAGGATAATAATTGTGTGTGATACCGTGTGCTGGGTGTTGTTTTGATATTTCTTGGTGTCTGTGGGTGTGTTGCCATGTAGTTTAGTGGGTGGTCTTGGTTCGTGGAGGCTGCTGCCAGGAATTGAGTGCCTCTCATGTCCAGATGGTCTTTGACTTTGAGGATTTTGGTTTCTTGATGTAGGTGATCTGTGGGTGCAGTAGCTGTGCAGCCTGTAATGATCTTCAGGGCTTTGTTTTGAATAGTCTGTAAGGTCTTATGATGTGTTTCAGCTAGGTTAGAAGCCCAGGCTGGGCTTGCGTATTCCATCACTGATCTTATGTATTGTTTATATACTGTGGTGGTAGTTTCTTTGTTGTGTCCAAATTTTGTGTGAGTAAGTGACCTGAGGGCATTAAGTCTGGGTGTCAGTTTCTTTTTAATGTTTGTGGTGTGCTGTTTGAATGTCATATGAGTATCATATGTTACTCCTAGGATTTTGGGTGTGTGTGTATGTGTTAGGGGTGTGTTGTTTATGGTGAGTTGAGGGATGTATTCGTGTTCTCCTGTCCAGCTTGTGAGCAGGGTTGCGGTGGATTTGGCTGGGGCTAGATTCAGTCTGTTTGTAGTGCACCAGCCATGTAGTGTGTTGAGATAGGGTTGAAGGAGATCTGTTGCTCTTTTTGGGTCATGGTGTGTGCATGTGAGTGTTATGTCATCTGCATAGGAGGCTAAGTTTATTTGGGGCGTATTGGGTGTAGTTATATCGTGCATGTACAGATTGAAGAGTGCGGGCGATAGGACGGATCCTTGTGGGACTCCGTTTGGAAAGTTTCTGATTTTAGATGACTGACCGGCAAAAGATACGTGTGCACATCTGCCTGCTAGGAAGTTGGCCAGCCACCTTTTTGTGTTGTGCATGTTTGTGTTGTAGATTTTGTTTGTTAGGTTGTGGCGGGGGATGGCATCGAAGGCTTTACTAATGTCGAGTGTGGCTAATAGTGATCTGTGTGGTGGTCTAGCTGAGTTGATGCCATCAAAAGCTCTTTGTGTAAGGTCTGTGAGAAGAGTGTTTGTGGAGTGCAGTGGCCTAAAGCCATGTTGTGTTGGAGCTAGGGGTAGGTCGGGTGTAATTAGTTGTAATACTAGGCGTTCCATGACTTTGGAGGGGGAGCAAAGGAGTGTGATGGGGCGGTGCGAGGAGGGTAGCGTGGGGTCTTTGTTGGGTTTGGGGAATGTGATGATGATACCATGCTTCCAAATGTCTGGTATTGTGTTGTGTGAATAGCTGTAGTTTGATATGTTAGTGAGTGCTTGTATGCCTTGTGGTCCCAGGTGTCTGAGGTGTATGTTGCTTATGTTGTCTAGGCCACAGGCGGGTGAGTGCTTGAGATTGTTGATGATATGCTTTGTCTGGTGATTGGTGAAGGGTGTATAGTCAGGGTCTGTGGGGAATTGTCTCTTACGTCGGATGACACGTCGGTCGTCTTTGTGAGGTTTTAGGTGGCTGACATGTGAGAAGTGATTGATGAGAGTGTTTGCTTGTTGTTTACATGAAGGAGTAGAGTCTGTTGTTGTGATTGCAGCATGTGATTGTGTTGTGTTGCTGTTGGAAAGTGTGATGCTGTTTAGTGTTTTGTAGAGTTTTTTGGAGTTTGTTTTGTGATCAAGTGTTTGTAGGAAGTTATTCCAATTTAGTTTTTGTTGTTCTTGTATTTTGTTGTTAGTTTGGGTGTTGAGTGCTTGAATTTGTTGTGTGATGTCTTGTGTGTGGGGTGCTGGGGAGTGTTTCAGTGTGTCGCGTTGTCTGATGAGGTTTTGAATTTCTGGTGTGAAGTAATAATGGTGTTTATCAACTCTGTGACTAAGTTTACACCAGTCTCCCCTGAGGCTTTTATCATCTCAACGACAATGTCAGAGCAACCTGGAGCTTTACCGTCCTTCATTTTATTGATTGCGTCGCTCACTACAGCTGGTGCTATCAAAGGAGGGGGCCCAGATATTGGTTTTTCGATACTAAGCTGTTCCTTATCCCATTCAAACTCTACATTTAGCAATCGTTCATAGTGTGCCTTCCATGCTTCTCTGATTTCATTTTCTACATACACAATCTTCCTATTATTGTTTCTAACACACTGTTCACCTATAATATCCCTACTGTCATTTTGAACTCTCCTAGCTAGGTAGAAGATCCCATTGGGATTGTCAGTGTTAGATGCTACATTTAATTGAGTTAACGCCCACACCCTTTCCACACACTGCACATGGGTATGCACCGCTCTTTTCCACATTGCCTCGTCTCAATCTACAATGCATAACCTTGGTTTTGTTAATATTGACTCTTAAACCCTTGCTCACCATGCCCTCTCTCCATTCTCTGAATTTGGCCTCAGCATCTTGCATACTGTCAGCTATTAGGACTAAATCGTCTGCATAAAACAGTTCCAACGGGAGTCCGCCTCTAAAAACTCTAGACAGTGCCTCCAAGACCATAATAAAGAGGAGGGGGCTTAACACTGAACCCTGATGGACTCCAACACTGACTGCGAACTCATCACTCCGTACACCCTTCACCCTCACCGCACTTCGCGAATCCTCATACATTTTCATTATCACACGCACCAGCCACTCTTCCACACCAAGTTTCCTCATAGCCCACTGCACATCTCTAGGCACCCTATCAAAGGCCTTCTCCAGGTTTACAAACTCAAAGTAAAGATCCCTGCCTTTTAGTAAGTATCTTTCCTTTATCTGCCTGACTATGAAGATAGCATCGGTTGTACCCCGTCCTGGCATAAAACCAAACTGCATATCATCAATGGAGATGCTTTGCCTGATCAAACCCTCAAAGACTCTCTCACAGACCTTCATGATTTGGTCAAGCATTTTCAGGCCCCTATAATTTCCTCTATCTAGCACATCCCCTTTTCCTTTGTATATATTTACTATTACACTTTTGAGCCAATCCTCTGGGATTTTCTCATCTTTAATAATGGTGTTTATCAACTCAGTGACTAAGTTGACACCAGTCTCCCCTGAGGCTTTTATCATCTCAGCGACAATGTCTGAGCACCCTGGAGCTTTACCGTCCTTAATTTTATTGATTGCGTCGCTCAGTACAGCTGGTGCTATCAAAGGAGGGGGGTCCAGATATTGTTTTTTCGATACTAAGCTGTTCCTTATCCCATTCAAACTCTACATTTAGCAATCGTTCATAGTGTGCCTTCCATGCTTCTCTGATTTCATTTTCTGCATACACAATCTTCCCATTATCGTTTCTAACACACTGTTCACCTATAATATCCCTACTGTCATTTTTAACTCGCCTAGCTAGGTTGAAGATCCCATTGGGGTTGTCAGTGTTACACACTTGTTCGAGGACCAGGTCCTTAATGCCTTTTTTAGCATTGTAAATAACTCTTGACAGTTCGTTTAGCTGCCTGGTATTCCTCCTTGCTGCCTCCCTTCTTCTATGCTTTGAAGCATCTCCTTTTCTCTTTTATAGAATAGTTCCGGCGTAGTAGCCCATTTCTGGAGGTCGTGGGCCCTCCCAACCACTCCCGCGTTACTGTCTAATAACTTCCACTAGTAAAGAGGCTAAATGGGGTTTATGACTTACCAAATTGATGTGAACGTGACAATAGTGTGTTATATGTGCGATTAGTTTGCTTGGGAAACAGATTAACTTGCTCATGTAGTAATGTACACCCTATGTGGTGGATTGTGTTCTTTTATTTATAAATTAATATTTTGGTTAAGCGATTTTGATAAGACGTTTTTGTCTTTTTACTGTGTTCGTCCAAGTTTTGGTTTGTTTATTTTGCAAGTTTTACATTATAATTCATGTAACTATGTACAGTACATGCAACTGGTGAGACCCAAGGTCTGCATCATCAATAGGATTAGCTATCATATATTGATGGAGAGTTAAAACAGGGCAAAGTTGGTAATGAACTTTGACCCATTTGAGCGCTGGCTCAGCGAACGGTTGATATACATGGTCCTCGTGCTTTGCTACATAATTGGGAGCTGGTGCAATGTGCACTTTATTCATGAGGGGAATAACCAAGACACATAAAAGACACCTAGACATTGCAGAAAGTTCAGACACCCTGTCCTCTGTAGCAAGAGCTATAAGAAAGAAAGCCTTCTTTAGTCTCTGGGGAAACTGTTAGCTTACTTTTGTAACCGTGTAAGTGGGGGGGGGGGGGGGGGAGGACTGTTGAAGATAGTGACCATTGTGGGAGTAGTCGAGAGTATGGGGAACAGATGAAAATATGCTTTCATAAAACCACTCTCATCCTAATACAATAAGGCTTGTCAGATCATAAAAGGGTTCCCGTATTGCAGTCAAGTGGTAATGCAGAGTATTTACTTTTAGTTTTTTTGTCTTCAAACAAATAATCTATCTATCTATCTATTGCCGGACGCCGTGATCTTTGAAGGGGTGGCCACGAACGAAACGGTCCCATGCACCTGTCCCCAGTCAATTGATGCCCCTCCTCCCATCCAGCACTGCCTTCACTCAAATACTTCTTAACTCCATCCTTCTACCTCTCCCTCCTTCCACCTCGCTCTCTTAGTCATTCTCTCGCTTCCCATATGTTCTACATGGCTGTACCATCTCAAGGTGTTCCTTTTCACACTGCTTAGTCAATAACAACGACTACCGGTACCAGTCATTACCTCTGACATTCTGGAGTTCTTCCAAAGCTAAATAAAATGACATTGTAAAGGGTTTTCCCCCAAAAAATGCAACAAAACAAATTTCAATAAATTTTTGCATGGAGGCGCATTAAGAAAATTGCAAGAGCCACACAATGGTTTCAACAAGATGGAGTCATCCCTCACACTTTAAATTAAAACTCAGCTGTGGCTCAGACAAGGATTCTACTGCCAACTCTTCACCAGATGGGATATTGAGTGGGCGCCCCACTCACCTGATCTGAAACTCCAACATTTTTACCTTTGAGGTTACTGTATTTGAAAATTGAGTGTACCGGTACTGTATGCAGACAATCCCAAGACAATCTAGGACCTAAAAGCAGCTATTGTAGCAAAGATGAGGTATATTCCTGTCTCCAAGTCTGCAATGCCAGGGGTCTAATTTGAACTTTGAAGCATATTATAGAAAGAGCGTGAAAATTATCCATAGTTTCATTTTCCGTTATTGTGATTCCTCATCTCAAGGTACTTTGTACCAAACTCAAAGTATTTTAATCTGTGTTTGAACGCATTATTAGTTTTTGTGGGTTGTATTTTTTTGGAGTCACCCTGAATAAGCCCGAATTAATAGTCATCCTACTGAAAGAGTTAAGTGAGGAACGACCGTACAGTATATTGCAAGATATACTTACCAATAGTGGAGATGCTTGCCTTGTGCCCCAGCCAGGTAACCACTATAGTGTCTGAAGGAGATGTTGTGGTTTAGTCCAGGAAGATCTGTAATGATGTCACTAGTTGGTGCACCACACACCACACCAGCCATCATCACCACCGCCAACACTGACGTCACACTCATTTTAGAATGGTCCTGCGATCACAACTGCAAGGGAATTAAACAGCGTTTAAGTTTACAAATGCCTGTACTGTACTTTACAATCACCAACAGCACATGCATGTCCAACCAGAATCATTATCTACCTAATAGACCTAGAAAGACGTGCAATCACATTCTATGGTCTGATCTCTAATATAAAACCGAGAAGTGGCATAACCCCCCAAAAAAGGCTGCTTGGAATGCACCCATTAAAATATCAGATTGAAATTGTACTCAATATAGATCACTCAGACTTTTTAGCATATATAGCGTTCATTATTCATATGACCTAACATTTTCCAATATTTCCTATTTCTTACTTTTCTTCCTAAATTAACTAACATTGGTTGCTGTTTTGGGGCTATGGGGTCCTTGCTTCTTGAGAAACCCAACCAGGTAAAATACCAGGTACATTATCATATTGCATCACACTAACATAACACTGTATCTTGGCACCACCTCTGGAACCGTTTGGGAATCACTTCATAAGTACTGCATAATTTAACAAAGCAGTGACAAATCAAGAGTAATAGGGGTGGAAATCAGAAGTGTGTATGTAGTCACATGGAGAGAGAGAGAGATGAATGGGAAAGTGCAAGAGCGATGTGGTGTGGAGCGTATTGAGAGTGTGAAGAGAGAATCCTTGAGTGTATAAGCATGCAGGGTACCGTATCAAACCTGGGCAATTTGGTTTTGTTGGGAATGAGGAAAATAGATACGATGCAACGCCCGTTGCCACACTGCCCACGATGCAACCTACCTCGTGGGGGCACCAGAGAGAAGAGCCATAAAGCTACCCTCACCACGTACTTCGACAACTCCAACATCCTCGATAGATGCAGTGCAATGAACAGAGACGTCCTAGGCAACCTACCCAGTATTCCCACCAAGCACCCCCGTCACTTCCGGTCCTGTTCCATTGATGTTCTATAGCTATTTCACACGTCACAAAACAGGAATAGTCCCAGATGACCTGAGGAATATTACTAGGCAGGTGATTGGCTACCGAGAATACCGAAGCCAGGAACTCAGAATCCCCAGAAGAGTCTGTACCTATATTCACTTGGCACCCTACAAGCCAACAGCCCTCTGCCTCCCCTTCTCACCTACCGTACACCTACAGCAGACTCCTCTCCCTCCACCGACCTACAAATCTCCCATGACCTTTGACACCAAGCCTGAAACCGAATTTCAAGTTGTGCAAACTACTTGTGCTGCCACTGACCCTAGTCTATACGAGGGGTTGCAAGACCTGCGAAGGCTGATCACCCCAATCCCTGAAGCCTATTTTTTGCAACTAGAGGACGAGTGGAAGGCAAATCTAACTACAACCCTGAGGTAGTGGATGGAGGAAGGCACGTAACATATAGAGAAGGATAACCCCTAGGACGTTGAGAGGCTCTGTCCGTGCAACACATGGTACATAAGTCGACCCAAGCAAGTCTAACCCTCATTGCGAGAGGGAACAGTCAGAGGCAAGCAGACGTCCCCCCTGGAGAATGACGGGACCCCGCTGTGCAATTGTGGGAAGCAGGCGTCAGCCCAAGGTGTGGCCGACCTAAGACTGTGCAACTACAAATCTTTGAGAAGTCATCCGGCAGATGTAATCTGGTATAAATTAGCTAAGAATGTAAGGGACAGTAGCCAGGACGTCGTAGCCAGGACAGTGGCACGACTGTTTACACAGAAAAAGAAATCAGAGAGGCGTGGAAGGAGCATTATGAAAGACTGCTTAATGTGGAGTTTGAATGGAACAGGGAACAGCTCAGCACTGTAGTCCCAGTACAAGGCCCTCCGCCTTTGATAGGGTACGACGCTGTTAAAAGTGCTATAGATAAAATGAAGTCAGGAAAAGCCACTGGGAGCTTCGGCATTGTCGCTGAGATGCTAAAAGCAGCTGGAGATACTGGGGTAAAATTGGTCACAGAGTTGATTAATGCTATCATAAAGGAGGAAAAAGTTCCCTATGCTTGGCAGGAAAGTGTTATAGTAAATATATATAAAGGCAAGGGTGACTCCTTAGACAGGGGAAATTATCGGGGTTTGAAAATGCTCGATCAAGTCATGAAAGTCAGCGAAAGGGTCTTTGAATGCATGATCAGGGAAAGTGTTGCTATCAGCGACATGCAGTTTGGATTTATGCCGGGACGTGGCACAACTGATGCTATCTTCACTCTTAGGCAAATGCAAGAGAGGTACTGTACCTAGAGAAAAACAGGGAGTTATACCTAGTTTTTGTAGATCTGGAGAAGGCCTTCGACCGGGTGCCCAGGGAGGTAGTGCAGTGGGCTATGAGAAAACTTGGAGTAGAAGAGTGGTTGGTGCGTGTGATAATGAGAATGTATGAGGGGTCACGGGCAGCAGTTAGAGTAAACGGGGGCCTGAGTGAAGAGTTCTCAGTGAAAGTTGGAGTTCACCAAGGCTCAGTTCTGAGCCCATTACTGTTTGTTTTAGTCTTGGAGGCTCTGTCAAGGGAATTTAGGACAGGACTCCCATGGGAGATGTTATATGCAGATGATCTAGTTCTTATCGCAGATAGTGCGCAGGAAGCAGAGGCGAAGTTCAAAAGATGGAGGGAAGGTATGGCAAATATGGGTCTAAGAGTTAACATAGATAAAACAAAGGTCATGATTAGTGGAGTAGGGCGTGGAGCTATGGAAAGAAGCGGCGACTATCCATGCGCAGTATGTGGGAAGGGGGTGGGATGTAATTCAATTCAATGTTGTGTCTGTAGTGACTGGGTACACAAGAGATGTAGTGGAGCTAGAGGACCTTTGACAAGAATCATAGACTTAGAATGTGCAGTGTGCAAGGGAGATCTTGTATTAAATGACCCGCCTGTCAGTGTTGATTTCGACAGTGTAACGCTGGAGTGTGTGAAAAAGTTCTGTTACCTGGCGATACAGTTTCCGCAGGAGGTGGCGCTAAAGCTAGCTCCATTGCTAGAGTCAGAAGTGGCTGGGGAAAGTTTAGAGAGCTGTTGCCACTCCTGACCATGAGAGGGCTCCCACCCCACCTTAACTCCCTCCGACATATTATGTTCCAATAAGTCCGAGGAGGCGGGAGCCCCAGGATCATTGCCACTGCCTCGCACTACACTCACAACAACACTGCGGCCGTTAGAATTATCGGAGGAGGCTGAGGTTGCCACCAACGGTTTTATCGTATGGTAACTTATCGGACTTACTGAGCTCATATGACGCAAAATCGCGTCATAAACTTATTGGAGAGGTATAGAGATAAGTCCATATGACGCGATCGCGTCATATGAGTTTTTGGTTCACTAGTCCATATGACGCGATCGCGTCATATATGTCTGGGGGAGTTAAAGGGAAGGTGTATACCTCGTGTGTTAAGAGCGCGATGACCTATGCCTCTGAGACGTGGCCAGTTAAAGCGGAGGATGTCAATAGAATGGAACGAAATGAGAGGAGAATGGCGAGATGGATGTGTGGGGTTAATCTTAGGGACAGGGTATCGAGCGAGGAATTGAGAAGGCGTCTGGGCATTAGGAGTATCAGTGAAGTGATGCGCACGAGCCGACTTGGTTGGTTTGGACATGTGGAGAGAATGGATGATCAGAACTGGGTGAAGAAATGCCGGACAGTGAACTTGGGGGGAGCTGCGCGTAGGGATGGACCTAGAATGACGTGGGCTCGGGTACTCCGGTCCGATCTCAAAATAAAGAACTTGACAACACAGGCGGCCCTTGACAGGACCGCCTGGAAAGCTGCCATTTAGGACCTGAGACTGTAACCACAGCTTCTGTGGACAAAAGGTCTTTAAACTTGTATGTATGTATGTATGTATGTATGTACAAGTCTCTAATTTCTAAACTTTCCTCCTATGGTTTATATCCCTCCATCTGTGCTTTTATCTCTAATTTCCTTTCTGGCTGTTCGATAGCTGCGGTTGTAGACGGCCATCGCTCTCTTCCTCAACCTATCAACTCCGGTGTTCCTCAAGAGTGTCCTTTCTCCAGTTCTCTTTCTAATATTCAGTAATGATCTAAATTTTACCTCTAGTCCCATCCACTCATATGCCAATAACTACCTTGCACTATTCAACTACAGTAGTTTTTCATAAAAAAAAACCAGCATGCAATCACTCCAAAACTCACGTACCAGGGCCTTGGCATACCTATTTTCTGATCTTTCTACCATCTGATAGGGGTAGAGAAAACCTTGTTACTTCCAAAACTAAATGTCTCCATTTGCTTACTTGTCACAACCTTCCAGGAAGCTATCACTTTTCAACAACATACAAATTAACCCTTCATCTTCTCTTAATATTCTTGGTGTCTGTTTTTCTTCTGATTTAGCTTGGAAAGACCATATTACTATCTATCTATTGCCTGACACCGTGATCCTGCTAAAATAGCTTCCCAGAAGTTGGGTGTGCTCAACCGCCTCCGGGGGATCTTTATCCCTACACAGCTTCTTGCTCTGTACAGGGACACAGTGCGTCCATGCATTGAGTATTGTTCGCATGTGTGGGGAGGATCCTCTCACACAGCACTTCTAGACAAAGTAGAAAAGAAAGCCTTTCATCTCATTAACTCGCATCCACTCGCTGATTCTCTGCAATCTCTCTCTTTGCCACAATATTGCATCTCTCGCTATTATACAGGACCTCAATTACAATAATCAGTGTTCCTCAGAGCTCTGTGTATACCACCTCTACTTACAGCACGTAGCACCCGATTTGCAACACAATCCCACCCTACTCTGTGCAACTCTACAACCCAAGAGTGAAATAATATTCCCAATCTTCTTATATTCTACAGCTGAACACTGGAACTCTCCCCCTGAATCCATCTTTCCCACATTCTATTATATGAATTGCTTCAAACTGTGTGTCCAGGAGGGTTAGCTTGAACATTACTTGATTTTTGGGCCCGTCACTATTTCAACTCTGGGGAAGTCACTCGTCACAGGCAGTTACGCCTTTTGTCTCCCTCATCCACATAAAATATAAAGCAACAAAGCCCTGGACAACGCAAGATGAAAATTCAGTAGTCTGAGGATTGCACCTAAACACAGCATATGCGAGTACCAAGCCTAGAATCGCGCATCCAGTTCGTAATCTCGCCCCCTCTGGTTTGTGTTATCGATTGCAATTCGTGAAGCTCTATATAACTTAGGTAACCGCTTCGTCCCCTTGCATCGAGTGTAGAAGTTAAGTACAGTACTGTACTGTACAGTATAATAAAAGAACCAAGTAAAGGCTGTAATGCCCACCTAGCACCAGTAGTTAACTTCCCCCTTACGACATCCCGAAACCTGAAGTGTCCCCTTCGCGTCCAAGGAGAAAGATTACCAAGTCTGTGACATAACTTTCCCCCTTAACACCTAACTGGTGGTACCCGTCATATGACGGGCTAGAGAACAATGGACAATGTGGCGTTACCAGTCGTATGACGGGCGGCAGTTTGAGCACATTATCGGCTCAGAGAGTCCACGCGTTGGGAGGACGATAGGCGGGCTCTGACCGTTCGGCCCGACCACAGACCCGCGACTGATCTCCCCACTGCAACATTCCACAACCACGGCCTTGCGAGACCAGGAAAACACTGGGGAAATTACATTATTTTAGGGTTTTTCACCTCTCGTTGCGCGATCGCTACAGGATAACCCGTGGTCGTACAAGGATGATTCAGGTGTCATTGGAAAGCTCTATTATCGCCCTTTCACGGGTACATGATTGTATTACGCTCTGGCTCTTCTTTATGCATGAAAAAGAGCATGGAATGAAGCTCGTTTAGGGTACATATGCCCGCTTGGCAGGTACCGGTAGTAGATGTTATAAACGGCCCAGCTCTTTGAGAGTTAATGCCTCACGTGCCCTGTCTGAATGTACAAGACCCTGTGTTGCACGTCTTGCAAAAGGAAGACTACCCGATTGCCATTAGTCCTACTCAAGCATCGATTCTAGGAGTAAGCAGTGCATTAGGATTAGGACTGAGTGACAGTATGCAAGATACTCCCTGGTCATTATCTCGGGGTATATACAGTATACCGGTACCGGTATACAGTACAGTATACAGAAAGTATGACCAAATTATATACCGTACATCTGTTCTGTATGGAGCACATTTGAGGAAAGAGTGGCAAAAGTAAAGTTGATGTACAAGATCAGATTGGAGGAGATAGAGGAAGGTAGATAGCCAAGGAGAGTATGAATGGGGTGGGGGGATTCAGGGGAATTGCAGTTCGGCAAAATAATGTCGGAGAAATCTTAATAAAATAAAGAGTGAAACAAAGAAGAGTAGGTTTGGAGAGAGATAGCGAGAAATGTAGGCCTGGGTCAGGGAAGGAAGTTGGAAAAAGAGAAAAGAGTTACGAGTGAGGGAAGTGGGAAGACACAAATGGAAAAGAAATATGGAGAAGAGCACACTGTTGAGGTACAGAAGTAAGGGGAGACCGAAGAAAAATAAAATTTTACGATGGAAGCTGGGGAGCTGAAATGATCTTCAAAGTTATGGCAGGAACATTGGAAGCTAACAGAAGAACATGGAGGTGGAATGGGGAAGTGAAAGTGTTTCAGGTGCGAGGTCACGAGGTGGGAGGGATGAGAGTGGAGGAGACGCTGGAACATTAGTGACAGTGTCGGTTTTACGGCAAAGAGAAAGATAGACTAAAAAGAATTAAAGTACAGTAGCTATTGGGTGAAAGAGAATGGGTTCATCAGAAGGAAGGGGAGAATGATGGGATGAATTTTGTGTTGGACCTTGAGACAGAAGAGAGGGAGGGGGAATATGCAGAAGTGGGGGAAAGACTAAAAGTAGTAAAGAGATTCATGCAGTAGATATGACAAAAGAGAAGAATACATAGAAGAGAGGAGGAGAAGGTGGAAATGAGGACAGTACCTTTTAGATGCAAATTATCAGTGAATCGCAGGCAGGATTCAGACCGGACGAGTCAGAAATAAAGAAATTTGAGTGTGTAGTGTGCAAAGGCGAGCTTGTGTTAA
Organism: Paralithodes platypus; assembly: GCA_032716605.1. Lineage (NCBI taxonomy): Eukaryota > Metazoa > Arthropoda > Malacostraca > Decapoda > Lithodidae > Paralithodes > Paralithodes platypus. Next base: position 77,472,786 of record CM064492.1, on the reverse strand, counting down.
ATGATGAGATCCTGTGGTTGTGAATTTTGGAAATGAGTCATTGGAGCTGGTGGACAAGTTTTGTTACCTAGGAGATACCATCTCTGCCGGTGGTGGGGCCGAGGCTGCCACTGTTGCTAGAATTAGATGTGGCTGGGGGAAGTTCAGAGAACTGCTGCCAATTCTGACCATGAAAAGAATGCCTCTCCCCTGAAGGGAAAGGTGTATGCCTCATGTGTTAGAAGTGAAATGATGTATGCCTCAGAAACATGGGCTATTAACCCGTGGAGCCCCGGCTAGTTTTGTAATGTTTGCGCACCAGAACCCGGCCGGTTTTCAAAAAATGGTTTTATTCCAGAAACAATAGCGAATGGGTTAGGAATGAAGGAAAAACCACGAAAAACCGCTCAAAAAGCTTAAAGAATGGTCCTACAGAGCCCCCGAAAACGTATTTTACAAGAGTAAAAAATTGAAGGCAATTATCCCAAAAAAACAGGTTATTGCGCGCTCGCGCGCACGCACGTGGACTTTGAGAGTTTTCAACCATCGGCACGGTTGCGTGGGATACGTACACAGTTCCCATACAAATCTGAGCCCCCTTGAGTGGCTACACCTGAGGTTACGGTCGGCGCAATTAGGGTGACGCGCCAGGCGCGTCTCTGGGGCTGTGTGTTACATACATCGCCGACGCGTCAGGCGCGTCGCTGGGGCTGTACGGGTTAAAGTAGAGGATGTCAACAGAATGGAACGTAACGAGATGAGAATGGCGAGATGAATGTGTGGGGCCAAACTGCAGGATAGAATATCTAATGATGAGCTGAGGAGACACTTAGGTATAAAGAGTATTAGCAAGGAGATGCGTACAAGTAGACTAGGATGGTATGGGCATGTGGAGAGAATGGATGAACAAAATTGGGTGAAAAGATGCAGGTCTGTGATTGTGGAGGGAGCTGCACCAAGGGGTGGCCCAAGGAAGACCTGGGATCGGACTATATGTGCTGATCTCTAATTAAAAAAACTTGACAAGTGCAGCAGCCCTTAACCTAAGAAGTGCGCATGGGGGGTATGAGACACCACACTCCTGTGCTGACGTATTTGAGCTGTTCCCATCACTAACATCGTTATTTTACTATAAATAGCATTAATACTTATCCATATGTGCCTATTATAGGTTGATTATAAAGGTATTAACCTGTTACATCAATAAAACAAGTGGAAACAGCGTTTGCATGGTCAAAATCGGCGATACAGGCCGGGAGTTACATAATGTATGGCTGAGGCAACCTCCCTGCCCTCCCCTTGTCTGGAGAGACACTGTTACGCAATAGTCTCTCTCTCGCTCTTTCCCACGCTTGGTAACAGTGATGACAACGCCCTTCTACCAACTCGCTAATGTTAGCACAAAAATAGACCACAGAATAAGGGAATAACAGGGAAAATAGGTGATAACTGAAGGAGGGGAGGAAAGTGGGGAAGGTGGAGGAGTGATATTTGGCATGGCCCAGGGGTAAAAAAAAAAAAAAAAAATTTTTTTTTTTTTTTTTTAAATGGATTTTTTTCCCCCTTACTCTTAACCCGGGAACTGCGGGGAGACTCTTAAGAGTTCCCCCGACGGACTGCGGGAAGACTCTTAAGAGTAAGGGAAAAAAAACATCCATTTAACTCGTACAGCCCCAGCGACGCGTCTGACGCGTCAGCGATGTATGTAACGCACAGCCCCAGAGACGCGCTTGACGCGTCACCCTAATTGCGCCGACCATAACCTCAGGTGTAGCCACTCAAGAGGGCTCAGATTTGTATGAGAACTGTGTACGTATCCCACGCAACCGTGCCGATGGTTGAAAACTCTCAAAGTCCACGTGCGTGCGCGCGAGCAATAACCTGTTTTTTTGGGATAATTGCCTTCAATTTTTTACTCTTGTAAAATCCGTTTTCGGGGGCTCTGTAGAACCATTTTTTAAGCTTTTTGAGCGGTTTTTCGTGGTTTTTCCTTCATTCCTAACCCATTCGCTATTGTTTCTGGAATAAAAAAATTTTTGAAAACCGGCCGGGTTCTGGTGCGCAAACATTACAAAACTAGCCGGGGCTCCACGGGTTAAACCCCCCCCCCCCAAAAAAAAAAAAAAAAAAAAAAAAAAAAAAAATTTTTTTTTTTTTTTTTTGCCCCTGGGCCATGCCAAATATCACTCCTCCACCTCCCCTCCTTCCCCACTTTCCTCCCCTCCTTCAGTATCACCTATTTTCCCTGTTATTCCATTATTCTGTGGTCTATTTTCGTGCTAACATTAGCGAGTTGGTAGCAGTCATCACTGTTACCAAGCGTGGGAAAGAGCGAGAGAGAGACTATTGTGTAACAGTGTCTCTCCAGACAAGGGGAGGGGAGGAGGGCAGGGAGGTTGCCTCAGCCATACATTATGTAACTCCCGGCCTGTATCGCCGATTTTGACCATCCAAACGCTGTTTCCACTTGTTTTATTGATATAACAGGTTAATACCTTTATAATCAACCTATAATAGGCGCATATGGATAAGTATTAATGCTATTTATGGTAAAATAACGATGTTAGTGATGGGAACAGCTCAAATACGTCAGCACAGGAGTGTGGTGTCTCATACCCCCCATGCGCACTTCTTAGGTTAAGAGTCTTCCCGCAGTCCGCCGGGGGAACTCTTAAGAGTCTCCCGGCAGTTCCCGGGTTAACAGGGTTGCCTGGAACGCCGCCATTAGTACAAGAGACAAACTCTGAAAATGCACGTATGTGTGGAGCACTCAGTCTTATTTTATGTACTGTATGTATGTATGTATGTACCGGTATTCTACACATATCATATATTTTTGCTTAAATGTGTAACTGATCTATTTAACTGGAAGAAATTAATGTAGTTTTGTTTGTTTGTGGATTATACAAAAGCTTTTGATATGGTATGGTAGGAAGGTTTGTGGCACAAGTTAGTAATGGAGAAAGTTGATGGTAAAATACTGAATGAAATTTGAAGTATGTACCTACATACATAAAATTTTAAGACTGAGTGTTCCACACATACGTGCAGTTTCAGTCTCTTGTCCTAATGTCGGCATTCCAGGCAACCCTGTTAAGGGCTGCTTCACTTGTCAAGTTCTTGGATTTGAGATCGGCACGAATAGTCCGATCCCAGGTCTTCCTCGGTCCACCCCTTGGTGCAGCTCCCTCCACAATCACATTATAATAACATTAAATCCAGTGTGATGCTAGAGCAGCTAGAGTAACAGAAATCGGATACCTTTTTGTGTAATATGGGGGCGAGACGGTGAAAATTTGTCTCCGTTGCTCTTTGCATTTTATGTTGATGATATAGAGGCCAAGCTTATTTAATGCCAATGTAATTATTTAAACTTTAGCAATGATTTCCTCAATGATTAGCTCAAATTACTTGTGTTAATGTATGCAGATGATACGGTTATATTGTGCGACAGACAGACGGACAGTGAACAGGAGATAAAACCGGCGTTGCTAGTGTTGGATATTTATTGTACCCATTGGAAATTAAAAGTTAATTGAAATACAGTCGACGCTCACTTGATTTAACGGACCCGATACAACGGATTTCGGATTTAACGGACTCTGTCCGTAGCCGGACAATGGACCCAGGAACGGACAAAGTCTGTTGCTCGTAAAAAAGTTGGAGCAAAGTCCGTTGCTCTATCTATTTATCTCTCTAATGCACCTACCTAAATCCCTTATACATTAAGATAACTATGTCTTCTTTGGACTTTTTCTAATCTTTGAATAATTTCTAATGTGATGGAATTGAAAAATATAATATCCTTCCAGCACATAGATAAATAATAAATAAGATAGTCAACAAAATATTTCAACTCTCCCCTCCGTGCGAGCAGAGACGGAAGATTTACGTTTGATAGATTTTTTGTTTTGTTTTTTTCCCTCGATATACACTCTCTTTCTATCTATCTCTCTAATTCATCTACCTAAATCCCTTATACATTAACATAACTATGTCTTATTTGGACTTTTTGTAATCTTTGAATCATTTCTAATGCGATGGAATTGAAAAATATAATATCCTTCCAGCACATAGATAAACAATAAATAAGATAGTCAAAAATATAGTTCAATATAGTTGCAAGCGTGGATGGAAATGCATCGACTACCACCCATATGTATGCAGAATCTCACTCAACAAAAGGGCATGTACTATGAGAGACTGCAATCTTCCACACATCAAGGGAACCAAAATACTGACGCCAAGAAACAACGTCAACAGACCAAGGGAACACGCTACAGGACACATTCAAAGGGAATTTGCTTACACACCAACATATGAGGAAAAAATAGAAAGTCAACGCAATGCCCTCAGAAGCTGGCCAACCATCCAGCAAACTCACAAGGCCAGACCAGCAGCGGTACACACGGCTATGCCCGACCAAGGTGCTTTTTTAGAGGTAGTAATGGGACGTCTTCTGGAAGTGGAAAAACGGTCTCAAGTGATTATGGAGAGATTCCTAGCCCAAACCGAGGGGCCAGACATGAACCACAGAGGAAGGTGCAACTACCACTAACTAGTTTTGTTGTGGGCAACATCAGAGGACTTTACCCACGAAACAATCAATGTAAAGTCCCTATGTTGGGAGAAATTGCAGAGGAAGACAACTCAATTTTTCTAGCCCTCACAGAAACACACCTGAACGAAAACATTTTGGATGCAGAGATCAATATCCATAATTTCACTCTATTCAGAGCCGACAGAGAGGACAGAAGCCACGGAGGAGTAGCACTCTACCTAAGGGAGGATATGGCTGCAAATACCGAAACTTTAGTTGCATTCTCAAACGGCACAACAGAGCTACTAGCAGTACACATAAGACAAACCGACATGCTCATCATAATTTTGTATCGACCTCCAAACACCACAGGGGAAATTTTCAAGGAGGTCACAGAGAAAATACAATCACTCCTACAAAATCTTCCAACTCCCGCTACAGATGTCATCATCACTGGAGACTTCAACCTGCCCATCATCAATTGGGCAACCATGAAAATAGATGGAGGAACCAGGGAGGAAAAACAGCAAGCCAAGGAGCTAATGACTATCATGGACACTGCATACATGAAGCAATACATCGAGGAACCTACAAGAGGCAACAACACACTGGACTTACTATTTGGCAACAACTTCGACCTGGTACACTCGTACGAAACTGTAAAAACTATAATGTCCGACCACAGCCTCATCAAAGTTAGAACCCCCACACCAACCGCCACACCACCAAGAAGATGTCAACAGGAATCAAGCCAAATACCCTGCACCTCTCTGAAAGATCTCAACTTCTACAGCAAAGATATAGACTGGGACAGACTGAGAGCAGAACTGGCAGGAACTGATTGGAGGGCACTATTCGAAGATAAAAACGTCGACGAAACTCTCAGTATCCTCCAGCAACAATGCCTGGAGACCTGTAAAAACACCATACCACCCAAATCAAGCAGGAAGCAGATCAAGCAGATTCCCAGAGATAGAAAAATACTAATGAAGAAAAGGACGTACTTGAGAGCCAAGCAAAGGAAGACCAGCTATGCGCACAATATCACCAAACTACAAGAAGAGCTTGATGAAGTGGAAAGTAAACTCATCCAGTCACACCAAGAGCAAAGAACACGCGAAGAACTACAAGCAGTTGCAAACATACGAGTAAATAGCAAATTCTTCTATGCATATGCAAAAAGGAGACTCAGGAACACCACAACAATAGGACCACTTGCAAAACCTACGGGCGAACTTGAGAGTGACCCAACCGAAATGGCCAAGATACTCAAACAGCAGTATGAAAGTGTCTTCAGCCCGCCAAATGAAGACAAGAAAATCGAGAATGCAACGACTTTCTTTGGCAACGCTCCAGAGACACCACATCAACTCTCCTCGGTAACAGTATCAACAGAGGACATAATAGCAGCCATCGACAAGATTGGACCAAACTCTGCAGCAGGACCAGACGGCTTTCATGCCCAACTGCTAAAAAACTGCAAACATCAGCTAGCCCTGCCTCTAAAACTGCTGTGGAGCAAGTCCCTCCAAACTGGATATGTACCACAATCCCTAAAAGAAGGTAATGTCACACCAATACACAAAGGGGGTAGTAAAGGCATAGCCAAAAATTACAGACCAGTGGTGCTGACGTCACACCTTATTAAAATCATAGAAAGAACAATAAGAGCTAAGATGGTCAGCTTCCTGGAAGATAATGAGGCGTTCAACGAGGGGCAACATGGCTTTAGAAAAGGCCGCTCCTGCCTCTCACAACTACTATCACACTACGACAAAATCCTACAGGATATTCAAGACGGAGAAAATGTAGACGTCATATATCTAGATTTCGCCAAAGCTTTTGACAAGGTGGACCATGGGATCCTTCTACATAAACTCAAATCACTGGGAATAGGGGGAGACCTTGGAAGATGGCTCCATAGCTTCATCACCAACAGAAAACAAAGAGTCACGGTTCAAGGAAGCCTATCAGAAGCAGGTGGGGTCATCAGCGGAGTACCACAAGGATCAGTACTGGGACCTCTCCTATTCCTCATCATGATAGGAGACATCGACAGGGACCTGGAACACTCAACAGCCACATCGTTTGCAGACGACACCAGACTCATGAAGAAAATCACCTCACAACATGATGCTCAGCTACTACAACAAGACTTGGACAAAATCCTGAAGTGGGCAGAAGAAAACAACATGGCCCTAAACGGAGACAAGTTCGAGCTTCTAAGGTACGGGAACAAGAGAGCACTACAAAACGACACCAACTACAAAAGCGGACAGCAAGAAATTACCGCCAAGGACACAGTGAAGGACTTGGGAGTAAATATGAGCAGTGACGCCACTTTTTCCCAGCATATTACCAAAGCCACAACAACAGCAAAACAAATAGCAGGCTGGATCCTGAGAACCTTCCACACAAGAAATGAGAGGTGTATGCTAACATTGTGGAAGTCACTGGTCCTACCACGACTGGAGTACTGCTCCCAGCTCTGGTCTCCCCAAAAAGTAGGAGAAATAACAGAAATTGAAGCCACCCAGAGGAGATTCACCAGTAAAATCCATGGGTTTCAACACTTTAACTACTGGGAGAGACTTAAGGAGCTGCAGCTGTACTCACTTCAAAGACGTAGGGAGAGATACATCATCATCTACGTCTGGAAGATTTTGGAAAAAAAGGTACCAAACCCAAACATCCAAGAGACTCAGCACCAAAGGCGAGGGAGGCTGTGCTATGTGAGGACTACGCCGGGATCAACACAAAAAATCAAATCCCTGATCCATCACAGCTTTACATACAATGGAACCAGACTGTTCAACTGTATACCAGCCCCTCTCAGGAACATAACCGGGGTGTCTCCAGACACCTTCAAGAAACACTTGGACATGTGGCTGGCCAAAATACCGGACCGGCCACCAACACCAGGATACCCCAGCACCAACTCCAACCGACTTCTGGAATGGAGAGTGGAAGAAAGGGAGCTGCCTGGTCGCAGTGGAGCCCCAGCTCAACTGTGTCACTAACGGACGGAATACAACTAAGTGTAACTAAGTGTAAGTGTAACCCTCCCCTCCGTCTAGGCGCCAAGCTTCCGAGACGGGAGATTTACGTTTGATAGATTTTTGTTTTTTTTTGTTCCCACGGTATACACAAAATGATGGTGAAATATTATAACATGTTTTTAATTGACATTTGTGTCGTTTTTGCTGATTATGAGTTAGTGGAAAAAAATGTCTTTAATTCTATCATATCGGAAATGATTCACAGATTATATAGAGACCAAATAACATACACTTTTAAGTGCGTTCAATAGTTTTGCATTATCAATAGGGTGTAGCACAAGGCTTATCAACATTATCACAGTAACGGGGTCTGGGTTGAGGCCGGGACGGGGAGGGGAGGGGAGGGAGTAAGCCTACAGAGGCGGGGATATCCTTCCTTTTTTTTTTTTTTTTTTCCCATGTGAAATTTATCATATTAATGACAAATAAGATCTTTATTATGTTTTCAGGGACAGTACAGCACAACGTGTCCCTCAATCACAAAAAAAAAAAAAAAAAAAAAAAATATACATAAAAAAAGGGCAAAATACGAAGGCAATTTTCCAGCTACAGACTTTTTCCAGCAACGGACTCGGTCTCCCTCCTATTAGTCCGTTAAATCGAGCGTCGACTGTAATACAAATTTTTTAATATTCAGCAGGGGTAAAGTTCAAGTTGGTAATTATAATTTTAAGATCAGTAGGAAGAGTACCGTATAGAAATAGTGAGTCAGTACTGTATATATACAGAGTGTCCCGCGAGTTTTGTCAAATACAGTACTGTACTTCTAGTAGTGAAAGATTATGTAATTCTAAGTAGAAAATTATATAGAAGTAATATAACCATATGTTTTTTTTTGGCGTCAGTGCTTGGTATTCGGTCATTTAAATTTGACGGTTAGTGAGTGAGGGGAGGATGATGGAGGACGATCAGTGCGCTGGTGCCACTCGGAACAGTTTTACTTGTTATTATCTCGTTATGTCTAATACCTTTGAAACTAGAATAATTCTAAACTGCTACTGTATAGGTTTGTCAAATAGGATATGAAGCCTTGTTCAGCTATAGAGTTGTAAATGTATGGAACAGCCTGCCCGAATATGTTGTAAATTCAGAGAATGTTAGGAAGTTTGATATAAACCTTGACCGAGAATGAGAAAGGCAGGACCAAAAATCTTAATAAATAAAGGTCAATGTTTGTCAGTTACCCGACCTTTGTTACTAAACTCCTCCCACAGTTTTGGTGCCAGGTGGGAGTGTGGGGCACCGTTGGAAAGCCCAGGCTTTGGAGATGGTTTTAGGCGAGTTTAGTGGATATCAGACACTTTTGTTTAAATAAATTTTTCGGCAGAACTTATGTAAAATACGGGAGCGAAAAAAATGCGAAAACAATTGCCGTCTGGGGTAGAAGGAGGCCTCCGATCGAAAAGGTGTATGGAACGAAAGTTGTTCGCAGCCCCCCAAAATGGGGGTACGGATGAGGTCAGATCCTAAATCGGAGGTCATATAGCGGCCGAAATCGAGGTCGCCGTTTAATGAGGCACAGGGAGGTCGAGGCCGGTGATTATGGTAGTAGTAGTATTGTGATGATTGTGGTAGTAGTGATTGATGATGGTGATTATGGTAGTAGAATTTAAACCCGGGCAACGCCGGGTACCCCTGCTAGTTTAATTATAAAGCGCAGATAGGCCTACATGGAAGTCGTTTAACCCGTACAGCCCCAGCGACGCGCCTGACGCGTCGGCGATGTATGTAACGCACAGCCCCAGAGACGCGCCTGGCGCGTCACCCTAATTGCGCCGACCGTGACCTCAGGTGTAGCCACTCAAGAGGGCTCAGATTTGTATGGGAACTGTGTACGTATCCCACGCAACCGTGCCGATGGTTGAAAACTCTCAAAGTCCACGTGCGTGCGCGCGAGCGCGCAATAACCTGTTTTTTTGGGATAATTGCCTTCAATTTTTTACTCTTGTAAAATCCATTTTCGGGGGCTCTGTAGGACCATTTTTTAAGCTTTTTGAGCGGTTTTTCGTGGTTTTTCCTTCATTCCTAACCCATTCGCTATTGTTTCTGGAATAAAACCATTTTTTGAAAACCGGCCGGGTTCTGGTGCGCAAACATTACAAAACTAGCCGGGGCTCCACGGGTTAAGCAATAGTGAACCAAGATCCTAAAAAGAAATTTGAAAGATCATGAGCCAGAATTAAAGGCCAATTTAAGGTCGGTAAAAATTGAAGAGACCCCGGACAGCCTTTTTTTTTTTTTTTTTCTTTGATATAGCCTACAGTGTTGTTTAATACCAAGGACCATTGCATTTTAGTATTTTCAACATTAGCCTAACCTAACCCCGCTAAATCCATTAAATCCGAGTCAAGAACCTAACCTAACCTATCACAACAACTGTTATAACGTGTGAACAGTAGGATAAAACTAACCTGTCTCGCTGCCGGTCTAAACCGTTACCCAGCTCACATTCCCTGTTTATGGATGCACGACGGTCTAAACCCAGCTCACGTTCCCTGTTTATGGGTGAACAATCTAACAGTTTCTCGTATTTCACTTACTGAATTTGCGACAGTAATTACATGTACACCAGTGACCAACAAAGTATCGTCCATGAAACTTCTAGAACACTGATAATTATCGATGGGGCTCGTATCCGGGTTGTCTTCAATTTTATCCTTAAGGCCTTCTTCTGGAAATTTTCTACGGTAGTTGGCCTACATATTGTAATTAGCAGTTACAACTCATAAGCTAATGAAAAGTGGCACCAATACAAGAGCTGTCCTGTGAATGCTAGACTACTCGGCCCACGGGACAGCTCGGCCCAGTGTTAATTGCGAGACAACTCGGCCTTTCACAACCCTTATTTGCTTCGACAACATAAAAACGATATAGATGGCTATATTGGTAGTTTTGGAATCACTAGCTATGTCCATATCTATTTATGTAGGCTATCTATCTTTTCGTTTCATCAAACAAGTGACAATTCATTAACTTTTATTTCTCGTATTGATAATTTTGGAATCACTATGTCCCTATCTAACCTAACCTAACCATACCATAGCATAACATGGGGCCGAGCTGTCTCGCCGTCGTGGCCGAGTTGTCCAAAAGTGGGCCGAGTTGTCCCATGGGTCGAGTCGTCCAGTCACCCTGTCCTGTCACTCAGTTTGTGCCAAGTTTAAATCTTGGACACAAAAAACTTTAACCTCATTCGTGTTTATCATTGCTTGGGGAATAAAATTAAATATTCCAAGAACCTTTCATTAAAGTATAGGCCTAAGTATACAAAAAAATTCATATTAGGCTACATTAAAAATTCAAATTAATCCCCTTACTCACTCTATCATTGAAAGACTAAGTGTAGCCTTCCTCTAAAGTTTGTGTATGGTTTCAGCTCTATTTGGCTGTTGATTCTTATTCTTTACTCTCTATTAGCGGGAACCGGACATTTCGTACCCCTGACATTTCGAGGCCCAAGACGCTTCGAATCCCCCAAAACATTAAATGTATTTATTGCTGTTTCAACAGAGAAAACATTAAACAGTCATAATTAATAGACTAAAAATAGGCTTAAGGTCCACTAAGTCCACATTTCCTTTGCAACCATCACAAGCCCAGTCAAAATTCACTCCTTTCTCTTTCATAAGTTCATACTCTTCCCTGGTGATCTTAGTCCCACATCGTATGTTTGTACACAGTACAATGTAAGGATATCTTGGAGCCATCTTCGGTACCGTATTGTATCAGGATATATTCTTATTTGCCCATCAGAAAGGCAAGCTTTTATATGAAGGCAAAACAGTGTTGCCACAAATCCCGCATTTTGGTATTTATGGTATTCCAAGATATTTCTATGATGAACGATATGTTTCAAATTTAATACCATATTATTACTATATTCTATTTCACTCATTCATGAATTATTGATAACTAAACAAAACAGAAGTTCCTATAATAAGTAGATGAGGAGGTAATATAATAATTCGATAACGTCTGACTATTTTCATATTTTTATAGCAGGTAGGCCTATATAGCCTACTAATTCAATATAGTAACTCTTCTATTTTCATACTTTTATAGTATCATGATTTTTGAAGCAATTCAATTGTATGAATAATTTTTATAATGATTCACAACTATAATAACGTCTGTGAAATACAGAAGAAAAGAGAAACCACAAAGGACAAAAGAAACCAGAAGAGAAAGAACCAGGACCTGAAAGAAATAAAGAGAGACAAGCACACCGCGCCGATAGCAGGGTCAAGACCAAAGAAACAAACATCGGACAAACTGGATTTTAGGTCACGTATAGGATATAATGTTCTAAATGTATACTATAGCTTTGTATTAGAGTATTAGTCACCACAATATATGTCTTTACCGCTGCATATTAAATTATTTTTCCTTAGACTTTGTGGGTTAAATAAGGGTGATGGTGGCCATCTTGGATCAGCTGAGAACTAATATTTTTCATTTTTTTACCATAGTTTTAGTATTTTGTCATATTCTATATCAATACTAACCCTGCGGGGGTCTGGGGGCGGCAGCCCCCAGATTAGGTTAGGTTGTTAGGTTAGGGTAATGACAAAATATGGTTTTAGGGGCATGTTTTAATATTGCAAAATAATGGGTAAATATGAATTTTCAGAAAGAAAAACACCTTAAAACACACTAATCAATGAAGAAACTGATGAGAAAAAAAATTATAATACAAAAAACACATACGTGACCTAAAATCCAATTTGACCCAAACATCAAAGGACTACCGCCGCCTCGCCAAAATAGAGACAAAGAACCCCAAACTAGCAGGAAAAGAACTCCGACAGACCACCCCAAAGAAGGTGCTATATTCCCACCCTTTTTAGGCTAACCACAAAATCCTATATGGATGTAAATATAACATGTAAACAAATAAATAAGAATAAAATAAAACGCTGTGAAACAGAAAAACCTCATACGAGTAAGACATCATTTCCCATACAAATAAACAATATAGAAAGAGGGACCCCTGAACTATATGAACCAATATGTATCTTGTAAATTATGAGAATCTAAATACAACCATCTCAGAGAGATGCTTGATAACCATATGAACAAGTCTGTACACGCCTTTTTGAACACCCCTGTACCTCCTCCAATTAAACTCACACAAACCAAATTTCTTTCCTTCCCAACTGTAAGCGATTCTCACCTCTATACCTGCTACCAAGATCAAAGGGATCACCCCAGTAGCCTCACCCAAGGTCCCACGATGGTGTAGCAAAAGAAACTCATCATTCAACTCGTACCATCAGGGGCCACTACGACAAATCAATATGTTATTCCCTAGAGTCCGGCAACATTCAATTGCTAAAGAACCCTATAACACTTTCCTAGTAAACATCACTACCTTCGCCATTCCCGACACGGGCATGTGCGGCCGTGCGAGACTAGCAAGGTGAAGGCCTTCACGACCCCCTCAGGTCATCCGTCCCCAAGTAGCATCGGCCGAGGTCCCACGATAGTATGAAGGAGGAAACTCCTAAAATCAACTAGCCCATCATAAACCACTACGACAAATAGAGATGCGACTCCCTAAGGTCCAGAAGCATTCACTTGCTAAAAGAATACGTAAGAAAACTTTCCTAGTAAACATCCCTACTTTCACAGTTCCCGACACGTGCAGGTGCGGCCGTATGAGGATAACGAGGTGTGGACCTTCTGAACCCCTGAAAATCACTCTTCCCCCCTAACCTATACACTAAGGGAAGCCCCCCTCACTAAGTACTACAGTAAATTTCCGTTAATCCGAAGGGCAGCGGACCGGCCCTTGTTCGGATTAGTGGATTTTTCGGATTATCGGACTTTACCCCTATGAACCTGTGTATTAATGGCCTGACGAAAACATTGAGGCATTAGGCCACCCAAATGACACGCACACATATCATAATTATGTTCATGAAATCACTTCAAAAGTTTACCACTGTCATTGTAGCCTATTACCTACTTACTTCAAAACATTCAGATTAATGGTCAAAGGAATCTGCTATGTCCGCATTGTCTACTAGCGAGTTTGTCTTGCTCTTGAAGATCAGATCAGATGTGGTTCGGGAAGTAATGCCTTAACAACGGCACTTCCCTGAGAGGTTCTTGTGATTTTCCTTTTGTGACGTGCTCTGTTATATTATATTGTATTGAAAGCACCCTTGTCTTGTTGTCTTGAAAGCACCCTTGGGACGCTCCGATCACTGAACTATAAATAGTAGCGTATCGGAACGTCCAAAGGTGCGTTTTCAAGCTCAAGACTGAATGCGCTTGCAGAAAATGCGGTGCAAGCCAGTAGCGCATCGGAGCGTCCCAAGGATGCGTTCAAGAGCAAAACAAACTCTCTAGCAGACGATGTGGTGTTTACGTTTATATCAGTAGCTTCCTTTGACCATTAACCCTCCAGCCCCGGCTACGCATTACATAAATATTCCCCGAAACCCGGGTGTTTTGGCCGAAAAACGTCTAGGCTAGGCTACCGTATATTTGTTATTCTGACTGCTTCCGCATTCCCGCGCATCCCCAAGCGTAGCTGTGTTATTTACCTGTAGAATGGCGTTAAGTAGAGCTCTCTAAGTCAACTGGTTCAGTTGTAATGATGATTTCATTGGAGATAACTTACGGCAACAACAGCCACTTTACACTACTTTTCGATACTTAACAACAACATACAGGCACACACGAACAAGCGACGCTCTCCTTGTGGCCGGAGATGCGGGGCGTCGGTCCAGCCGGCTGTTGTTTACATGCGTCGGACCGACGCCTCGCACACCAAGCTCACAGGCTTTCAACCACTGGGCGTTAAAGAGCCCTTCCGGGCAGCTCGTGTATGCTTTTTTATGGGCGTTCAAGAGCCCTTCCGGGAACAGAGGGTTAATCTGAATGTTTTGAAGTAGGTAATAGGCTACAATGACAATGGTAAACTTTTAAAGTGAATTCATGAACATATGATATGTGTGTGCTCCATTATGTGTCATTTGAGTGGACTAATGCCTCAAAAAGGGGACTTTGGGACTTCTTGAAATTCGGACCATCGGGTGAATTCGGATTTGGCCTCAAATTGAAAAATTCGGACTATTGGGAGATTCGAATCATCGGTCGTCGGATTAAAGGACTTTTACTGTACCTACACCATCAGGAATTAAAATGGTAGGTACATGTACTATCCAGCTAGAAACAAAGAAATCCATAATTCCTGTTCACCTTAATAAAACCTTTCGATATGAAATATAATTCGATGTAATTCAGGTGGAAGGCAACATCAAGTCCGGAAAAACCCCACACCTCCCTCCTGTCGCCCAAACTAGCGACGCGCCCCGCCCCCTTGACCCCGAGAGCGACCCATTAAAAACTCTTGCCAAAAAGCAAACCAATAAAGTGTACATATATGCTATCTAGTGAAGTTCAACCATACCCTATACTCCATCATACCAAGAATAACTAATACCATTCTCATACAATCAGTCTTCAAACCTCACTGCCCCCAAACACCTAAAAAGTAAAGTAAACCACTTTCAAAAATCAGAAAACACCCCAGCCCTGACTTTCTCCACACCTAAGAAAGCTTGCCAGCCTGATGTCCTGCTATATCCACCAATAAGTAATTTTAAGACTACTATTAACCATTACCCAATCAAGTAATCAATCCAATAGAGCATCATGTGTAGAGATAAACCTTACGTCTCCCATTCCTAAACCCCTCTTATAATAGTAAACAAAACCATCATCAGACTCGACAACACCGAGTGCCCCCCCCCCTGACAAATGATATATAATCCCTAGAAGGGAGTTCAGGCACGTAGAAATATCGCTTCTGTACGATCGGCACCCCACTCTGATTGAAGACTATTTTATACTTAACTCAAGACTAGTTATTGATGAACGGCACCCCGAAGTCTGTATACTATCTGTGATATACTGTATATATATAAACCTATTTTAGGATATTTATTAATCGTGGCCACCCATCGGTTAATATAGAGACCTTAAATAATACCTATACAGTATATATATATATATATATATATATATATATATATATATATATATATATATATAAATACAAAATTATTAAAAACTCATTGTTGGTATGACCTCTTCCACTTGGGTTTCTAATAATTTATATAGTGCAACAGTAGCTACATATGTATAACTGATTACTTCTGGCAACCCAGAATTTAATATAGTTATTCATATTAGCTTCTTTTCTAATCTAATAAAAATATTGAAAGATGAAGGCAACCCTACCTTTCAATACATTTATTATTTAGACATTATACTGGCATTAACTCACAGAGATCTAGGATAGAAAGATCTTTTGTGTTAGAAGGGTCTATGCGAGATACTCTTAGGAGCACTTAGCATATATAGATCCTAGGCACAAATTGTCTGTGGCAACCCACCAGGATTTGTGACTAAAAGGTTAAACACTGCCAGAGTTCTTTGAACCTCTTAAAAAGATTAGAGACTGTCAAGAAGAGTTACTTGTCCCGACTCCTCTTGCGTTCGTCCGATGTTTTGTTAATCCGGCCCCTGCCTGAAACATAACATTTAAAATCCTAGTTCAAGAGTACCTGAACGGAACTTCATCACCGGTTAATATTAAAGGTCAGAATAGTCAAGTATTCGTTCAAAAGCTACATGCCTAGAATACTTGCGTTAGTTCGATATGGTGACCAACTGTACTCCTAATAGTTACGGAACCATATTTAAGACCCAAAGCCTGTTAACCCACCTGTAACTTCTTCACACGACCGGACACCCTGGACGGCCCACGGAGCAGCCAAGAAACCCTCAACGACAGTGCATCGATATACCAAGAAGACAAATCAATAGTGCTTTATTAATTATTTCGTATCAGTGCAGAGATACCATACTATATGATCGATGGTTTACCTGTGCCCCATAAGTTATTTGCTATCAATGACGAAGCGATCAGATTAGGTTAAAAGTGTTCCCTGGACCCTGAGCATTGACCATGAAGTCAGTATCAGTGCCAAGATACTAAGAAATAATTGTAGCGACAGTATTTACCCTAAGCCGTGTAATCAGTCTTCCCGATTTAGACTATGGTATAGATATTGTGTGATCCCGAGTGCTTGTGGGATAGGTCGTGAAATAAATAATCTCGGTGACTAATTCATACCGTGCCTGACCAGTCGACCAAAATACATAATTCTGTCCCATGATTAACAGTCCGTATTTCGTGAAAATAAATACCGGAAGATATCCCTACGTCTAAAGAAATAACAGAACACAGAGTAAACACAATTAATCTCATACGATACTTCTAAATATAAATAAGCGCCCCACGAGTGAAATTCTACAATATTCCTAAGTGTACCCGCCTCAGAAGAATAATACCCGAGTGTTGAAAGTGGTAGTGTGCACTCCATCCAGATCCGCGATCGTGCTAGAAGATTTGGAAGACCAATATTGATACTGGATCTCTTGCCCTTCATGTTTTCTAAGTAAATTTATTCTTTTTCTATGCTAATAAGTGCTACCTAAATAAAGCTGTATTACAAACCACTTTCAGAAATTATAAGCTATTATGTTTTCTATTGATTCCTTATATGTACAGTACTCCCTCGAATTTTGCGAGAATATGGTCGACATTGCGGCCCGCAAAATTCAAATAACTAACCTTATGGGATTAATTGAATATGGTCGACATCTCATCATCGAGGGCCTATTTTTTGGTGATTTTCGTCCTTGTTTGTACACACATTATGACACATACACTTAATTATACATCCTACAATGAAGAAAAACACAGAAATACAGATTCAGGGTGTTAAACGAAAGATTTTTTGTTTGTTTGTATCCTTTATTTTTATTTTGCAAAGAAAACTTATGGTTTATAGTTCAGGGGACCCAGGGCGCACTTCACGGATGTTAGCGGCGACATTCTGGGACCTGGCTAGGTTATTAGCTTCTCTGAGGAACCCCTCGAAGTCAGCCTCAGTGATTGCATCGTCATCGATGGTGCCAGGGTCGTCAGGGTTTGCAGGGCCAGGGTTTGCGGGCTCGGGGTTGGCGGGCTCAGGGTTGGCGGGTGCTGGGGGTCTCACAAATTTTGTGATTAATGACTGGGTCTTTTTGTTCACACCTTCACCATGTTGTTCTGCATAGTATCGAATCGCCCTGTCAATGGTCTGGCAGACTTCTTCGGTACGCAGGCGATCAGCGTCGGAGTTGGAAATGATGTCCTTTAAAGCGTCAACGCCGGACAAAATGTTAGCCAGATCACGCATTGACACTGGTGGCACTGGTTGCATTGCTTGGGGTTCATCAATATTACAGTCTCTGGCCAGCTGGTCCTCTTCGTCGATTCTAAGCATAGCTATCTCGGCAGACTCCGCTTCCTCTTGAATTTCCCTCACCTCTTCTGCACCACTCAGGTTTAACCCTTCCTCCCCGGGCTGTCTTACCAAATGACGGTCGCCCCTACCCGGGCGATATGGCTGAAAAACGTCTAGGCCTAGGCTACCGTATTTATGTTTATTTTCACTGCTAGAACTTTCCCACTCATCTATAATCGTAGTGCGGTTTTCAATTTGTATTTTGGCATTGAGTAGAGCTCTGTAAGTCAACTGGTTCAGTTGTGATGACGATTTCAGTGGAGCCAATATTGCAGAGATGTTGCCAATATGGGGGCTTTTTAGACACTAATTTCGTCATGACGTCAGAACAATAACATTGAGGAGTCTTCTCCTTCTTGTTTTGGGAGGTGCAGTGACGAACGCTTGGGTTTGTTGACATACGTCGTACTCACGGCGTTCGGACCAAGCTTAATTAGGCTATTAAGCTCATGCCTTAGATAAGGCATACCGGGTAGCGGCCCTTCTTTCGTGCTGTCCTTACCTAAGGCAGACCGGGTAGGAAGGGTTAAAGTGAACATGACCGTAAAGCGAGACTTGTCTATCTTCCTGCCACGGGCTTGCTTTTGAGCTTTGGCTATGTAGGTAGAGCGTGGCATTTTCTTCCAGTTCAAGCCACTCTCATCACAGTTGAAGATCTGGTCCTTTGTATATTCTCCCTCCTCGATGATGTTTTTCAGGATGCTAGGGAAAGAATTTGCAGCCTCGGTGTCAGCACTTCCACGTTCGCCTGTACGTTTGACATTCTTGATTGCCTTTCTGCTCAGAAAATTCGCCAGCCAGCCGTTTGAAGCCTTGAATGGTTTTGTAGGGGGGGTCGTGAGCCTTGTAAGGCAGTTTTCGTAAAACTTTTTGGCCTGATGTTTTATGTGATTCCCGTCCAATGGCACCCCTTCCTTATCCTTTCGATTCACATACACCGCCAAATATCTTTCCATATGAATGATCGCAGTGTTATTGCAATGGCTACGAGTGTCAAACATCTGCCCACCGTAGGTTTTGGCCGCTTTCTCTATCTGATCTTTGTTCTTAAACACCATACGTATAGTTGATTCGCCAATTCCAAACTCTCTGGCAATGTCACAGTTCCTTTTTCCTTCTTTTTTCATCTTTATTATCTTCACTTTCTGTTCCAAACTTAACTTTTTGTTCTTCCTGGATGGCGCTGGCGGAGCCATGTTGCACACTGTTACAGGTTACGTATCACACAGGTAACACTTCAATTTTGCCCAAGGAAGTGGATTCTGCGAGAACGTGAGAACGTTTTGGAGCGTGGGAGAATCTATAAATAGTAAACAATGGGCCGCAGAGCCGCCCGACGTCACGACCTTGCCACCCCTCCCCCAAAAAAACTAGTGCGGAAACCCCTGGTATCATTTGGCGCCACCCGCAAAACTCAAGTAATATCGCACATATCAAGTTCCGCACAAAAGGTCAAATCTTGGGTCCCGTTCGCAAAATCGAAATTTCACAAATTTGAAAGACGCAAAATTCGAGGGACTACTGTATTTGCATGAAATCTGATGTTCCAGTCTCGAAGAACTCACCTTGATCAATCGTTAATTAATCCTGCATAAAATCAGGGCATAACAGTCTGTATTTAAAATATTAGGATATAGTTCTATTTTAATTTAATTAATTATTATTATTTTTTTATTATTAACCCTCTCACCACGGAAGGGCTCTTGAACGCCCATAAAAAAGCATATAACAGGTACCCGGAAGGCCTCTTGAACGCCCAGTGGTTGAAAGCCTGTGAGCTTGGTGTGCGAGGCGTCGGTCCGACGCATGTAAACAACAGCCGGCTGGACCGACGCCCCGCATCTCCGGCCACAAGAAGGAGAGCGTCGCTTGTTCGTGTGTGCCTGTATGTTGTTGTTAACCCGTACAGCCCCAGCGACGCGTCGGCAATGTATGTAACGCACAGCCCCAGAGACGCGCCTGACGCGTCACCCTAATTGCGCCGACCGTAACCTCAGGTGTAGCCACTCAAGAGGGCTCAGATTTGTATGGGAACTGTGTACGTATCCCACGCAACCGTGCCGATGGTTGAAAACTCTCAAAGTCCACGTGCGTGCGCGTGAGCGCACAATAACCTGTTTTTTTGGGGTAATTGCCTTCAATTTTTTACTCTTGTAAAATATGTTTTCGGGGGCTCTGTAGGACCATTTTTTAAGCTTTTTGAGCAGTTTTTCGTGGTTTTTCCTTCATTCCTAACCCATTCGCTATTGTTTCTGGAATAAAACCATTTTTTGAAAACCGGCCGGGTTCTGGTGAACAAACATTACAAAACTAGCCGGGGCTCCACGGGTTAAGTATCGAAAAGTGGTGTAAAGTGGCTGTTTTGGCCATAAAGTTATCTCCAATGAAATCATCATCACAGCTCAACCAGTTGACTTAGAGAGCTCTACTTAATGCCATTCTACAGGTAAATAACACAGCTACGCTTGGGGATGCGCGGGAATGCGGGAAGCAGTCTGATTAACGAATATACGGTAGCCTAGCCTAGACGTTTTTCGGCCAAAACACCCGGGTTTCGAGGAATATATATATATAATACATAGCCGGGGCTGGAGGGTTAAACATAATTCAGATAAAAATTGAAGACCCCCCAGACAGCCTTTTTACTAGTTAACCTATAAACGGCGAGCTGGATGTATTGAACGTGAGATATACAGTGAGATATACTAAATTAAGAGTTGATGCTAGGACGTATGAAAATGTATCGGACATGTGTGAGGTAATGAATAACAAATTGGGGTCAGTTTTTACTAGAGAGGAAGGTTTTGACGAACCACAGGCGGGAGTACTGGAGAGTGGTCTTAGTAAGATTGAAATAACTAGAGATGAGCTGTTATCTGCGATGAGAGGACTTGAAGTAAGGAAAGCTATGGGACCGGATGAAGTGTCTGCCTGGGTTTTAAAGGAGTGTGCAGAGCAATTAGTGGAGCCAGTGAGGGACATAATTCAAGCTTCCTTAGATAAAGGACAGGTTCCTGTTGAATGGAAAAGAGCTAATATCATTCCGATATACAAGAATGGAAACCCTGAGGACCCTCTAAACTATAGACCAGTTTCACTTACTAGTATTGTATGCAAGATTTGTGAAAAACTAATTAGGAAGAGATGGATGAAAATGTTGGAGAGAAAGAAGATAACCCCAAAGCAATTTGGATTCAGAGAAGGGACATCTTGTGTTACCAGTTTGCTATGTTATTACAGTAGGGTGATAGATGTACTCCAAGAAAGAGGCGGATGGGTGGACTGCGTCTACTTAGACCTTTCCAAAGCATTCGATAAGGTACCACATAAGAGATTGTTATCTAAGCTTGAGACACTAGGATGTGTCAGGGGGAGTTTGCTGAAATGGATGGAGAGCTATTTAACAGATAGGGAAATGAGGACCAACATTAGAGGAACTTACTCATCGTGGCGGAAAGTTGAGAGTGGTGTGCCGCAGGGATCTGTGTTGGCACCTCTCATGTTCCTTATGTACGTGAATGACCTGCCGATAGGCATAAACTCTTACATGTCAATGTTTGCAGATGACGTAAAAATTATGAGACAAATAAAAAAGTAGTTGTGAGGAGCTGCAAGGGGATTTAGATAAAATATACGAATGGAGCACCAAGTGGAAAATGAAATTTAATATAAGTAAATGACATGTGTTAAATATGGGAAGAAGTGTGAATAGACCAAATTGGGAGTACAGGATGGGAGATAATATAATTAGCAAGGCCGAAAAAAAAAAAATTTAGGGTTGATTATACAAGATAATTTGTCGCCAGAGAAACATATTAACAAGCTCTTTAGCGGAATGTATGCAATGGCCGGGAATATGAAAGTTGCTCTGAACTACTTGTCTGAGACCATGGTAGCGAAAATTATGAAGAGTATGATTAGACCAAGATTGGAGTATGCAGCAGTGGTGTGGTCCCCGCATCTAAAGAAGCATATTCACAAGTTAGAAAGAATCCAGAAAGCAGTCACTAGATTGGTTCCAAGTCTCAGAGAGCTGCCATATGAAGGGAGGCTAGACAAATTAAATCTACCGAGTCTAAAAGAGAGGAGAGAGAGGGGAGACATGATAATGATGTACAAATGTACCCGGGGGCTGGAGAGGCTGGATAGGGAGGATATATTAATTATGGATACAGGAATAACTAGAGGCCACAGCTACAAAGTAAAAAGACCTACCTGCAAGAACGATATCAGGAAGTTTAGCTTCCCCTATAGATGTATTGACAAATGGAATGGGCTGGAGGAGGAGGTGGTAGGGGCAAGGAACATCCATATTTTCAAGAAAAAATTGGATAAAAAGTAGACTGAGAGACGGGACAACACGAGCTTAGCTCAACTCCTGTAAACTACAATTAGGTAATTACCTGTATGCGGATGACACTAAGCTGTATAGAAGAGTGAGAAGTAAGGAAGATGTGGAGGGCATGAAGGGATGGTCTGAACATTGGTTAATGCCTTTTCATCCAAAAAAAATCAAGTACATGCGGATTGGGACAAGCAAGATAGACAAGGTAAGATACAGTATGTATGAAGCGATGGAGGAAGTGAATGCAGAAAAGGATATAGGAGTAGTGATAGACAATAAGTTAAATTTATCAGAACATTTAGCAGAAAAGATAAACAAAGCCAATAGAATTGTAGGGCTGATAAGGAGGACATTTGTGTCACATGACGAAGAAATATTCAGGAATCTCTATACAGCGCTGGTTAGGCCGCACCTGGAATATGCGAACCAGGTGTGGGCTCCATATATGGTAAAGGATATAGAAGCAGTGGAGAAAGTGCAGAGGAGAGCTAGCAAGCTAGTACCAACGTTGAAGAACGCGGGCTATGAGCAGAGGTTGAGGACACTGGGACTTCCGACACTGGCATATAGGAGAAAGAGAGGGGATATGATAGAGACTTTTAAGATAGTGTCAGGAAAGTATGATGAGGATGTGTGTGAAGGTATCTTCTTGATGCGGGAGGGAACAAGAACGAGAGGACACTCTAAGAAAATTTACAAAGAAAAAAATAGGCTTGAAAAGGCAAAGAACTCATTTTGTGATAAGAGTGGTAAATGAGTGTTACGCACTGCCCCAGTATGTAGTCGATTCCGAATCAATAAGGAAGTTTGAAAGTAATCTTGATAAAGCAAAAATACAGAATAGTAAAAATGTTGCGTCTGCTGCCACCGCCGCCAACACAGTGAACGACCGCAGTGCAAGTACTGTACTGGCACTGAGCTGGATACACAGGCCTAGTTTGCCTTTTTCCAGAGGATCTACTGTAAGAAACTGAAAGAAACTGTAAGTCAACTGGTTCAGTTGTGATGACTATTTCCGTGGAGCAAATTTTGCCGCAATGTTGACAATATCAGAGCTTTTCAGATACTAATTTCGTCATACCATACAACAACATTGATCCGACGTCTCCTTGTTTTCGGAGGTACGGTGACGCAATGACCGGCTTTGTTTACATCATTACATGTGTCGGCGTTCAGACCAAGCTGAATAGGCTTGCAAGCTTACTGCCTGGTATAAGGACACCCGGGGCCCTGCCCAACTTCCGCGGTGTCCTTATATAACAGGACAGCCGGGCGGGAAGGGTTAATGCTGGCCTAAACACAAAAATAAAAAGCTAAGAAAAAAATATTTTCCGGTGGATAAAAATTATATAGGCCTAGGCCTAGGCTAGCCGGCAAGAATGTTAAGTGCGGGCATACCGCCAGCTTTGTTTACACTACGCGTAGTGGCGTCGGACCTTTCCCATCATGTTCCCGTCTATTTTGACTGCCTTTGGATATAAAAATACATTAGCCTAACCAAACAACCTAACCTAACCTAGTATTCATGTAGGCCTAGTAATGACAGGGGGCAAATAGCAGAAAATATAGCGTCGAAATAGACAGGAACGTAACTGCGAGCGCAGAACATGACGACCGTACGCCCGATCACTACATCCATCCCGGCTAGCCTAGCAATTAAGCATAAAATGATAGGAACACAAAACTACCATTAGAAATGAGATCCCAGCTGTGGTGCGGCTCGTAAATATTGACCCAACACACTAATCAACACAACACATATGATGTGTGTTCACGAATCAGGTGCAACTACTGTTAAGATATAAACTCAAGTTACTCAGAATAAATATATAAGGAGTTACTTTCCAAAGGATAAATTAGTTTGCCATTATTTAGTTCCATTTTCTGTATTGCCCCTAGCGGCCATTCTTGTAAGCTTTGTTGTTATTACGGAGAAATAAACCGTTGAAGGAGGATGTGTTTTCCCTGTGCCCCACATATTTAGAGTGATATCCACTATCATGTCGGCGACCAGTTCAACAACTACCACTAACTAGTTTTTTTGTGGGCAACATCAGAGGACTCTACCCACGAAACAATCAATGTAAAGTCCCCATGTTGGAAGAAATTGCAGAGGAAGAGAACTCAATTTTTCTAGCCCTCACAGAAACACACTTGAACGAAAACATTTTGGATGCAGAGATCAATATCCATAATTTCACACTATTCAGAGCCGACAGAGCGGACAGAAGCCACGGAGGAGTAGCACTCTACCTAAGGGAGGATATGGCTGCAAATACCGAAACTTTAGTTGCATTCTCAAACGGCACAACAGAGCTACTAGCAGTACACATAAGACAAACCGACATGCTCATCATACTTTTGTACCGACCTCCAAACACCACAGGGGAAATTTTCAAGGAGGTCACAGAGAAGATACAATCACTCCTACAAAATCTGCCAACTCTCGCTACAGATGTCATCATCACAGGAGATTTCAACCTGCCCATCATCAATTGGGCAACCATGAAAATAGACGGAGGATCCAGGGATGAAAAACTGCAAGCCAAGGAGCTAATGACTATCATGGACACTGCATACATGAAGCAATACATCGAGGAACCTACAAGAGGCAACAACACACTGGACTTACTATTTGGCAACAACTTCGACCTGGTACACTCGTACGAAACTGTAAAAACTATAATGTCCGACCACAGCCTCATCAAAGTTAGAACCCCCACACCAGCCTCACCACCAAGAAGATGTCAACAGGAATCAAGCCAAATCCCCTGCACCTCTCTGAAAGATCTCAACTTCTACAGCAAAGATAGACTGGGACATACTGAGAGCAGAACTGGCAGTAACTGATTGGAGGGCACTATTCGAAGATAAAAACGTCGACGAAACTCTCAGTATCCTCAGAAACAATGCCTGGAGACCTGTAAAAACACCATACCACCCAAATCAAGCAGGAAGCAGATAAAACAGATTCCCAGAGATAGAAAAATACTAATGAAGAAAAGGACGTACTTGAGAGCCAAGCAAAGGAAGACCAGCCATGCGCACACTATCACCAAACTACAAGAAGAGCTCGATGAAGTTGAACGAAAACTCATCCAGTCACACCAAGAGCAAAGAACACGTGAAGAACTCCAAGCAGTTGCAAACATACGAGTAAATAGCAAATTCTTCTATGCATACGCAAAAAGGAGACTCAGGGACACCTCAACAATAGGACCACTTGCAAAACCTACGGGCGAACTTGAGAGTGACCCAACCGAAATGGCCAAGATACTCAAACAACAGTACGAAAGTGTCTTCAGCCCGCCAAATGAAGACAAGAAAATCGATAATGAAACGACCTTCTTTGACAACGCTCCTGGGACACCACATCAACTCTCCTCGGTAACAGTATCAACAGAGGACATAATAGCAGCCATTGACAAGATTGGACCAAACTCTGCGGCAGGACCAGACAGCTTTCATGCCCAACTGCTAAAAATCTGCAAACATCAGCTAGCCTTGCCTCTAAAACTGCTGTGGAGCAAGTCCCTCCAAACTGGATATGTACCACAATCCCTAAAAGAAGGTACCGTCACACCAATACATAAAGGGGGTAGTAAAGGCATAGCCAAAAATTACAGACCAGTGGTGCTGACGTCACATCTTATTAAAATCATAGAAAGAACAATACAAGCTAAGATGGTCAGCTACCTGGAAGATAACGAGGCATTCAACAAGGGTCAACATGGCTTTAGACAAGGCCGCTCCTGCCTTTCACAACTACTATCGCACTACGACAAAATCCTACAGGATATTCAAGATGGAGAAAATGTAGACGTCATATATCTAGATTTCGCCAAACCTTTTGACAAGGTGGACCATTGGATCCTTCTACATAAACTCAAATCACTGGGAATAGGGGGAGACCTTGGAAGATGGCTCCACAGTTTCATCACCAACAGAAAACAAAGAGTCACGGTTCAAGGAAGCCTATCAGAAGCAGGTGGGGTCATCAGCGGAGTACCACAAGGATCAGTACTGGGACCTCTCCTATTCCTCATCATTAGGAGACATCGACAAGGACCTGGAACACTCAACAGCCTCATCGTTTGCAGACGACACCAGACTCATGAAGAAAATCACCTCACAACATGATGCACAGCTACTACAAGACTTGGACAAAATCCTGAAGTGGGCAGAAGAAAACAACATGGCCCTAAACGGAGACAAGTTCGAGCTTCTAAGGTACGGGAACAAGAGAGCACTACAAAACGACACCAACTACAAAAGTGGACAGCAAGAAATTACCGCCAAGGACACAGTGAAGGACTTGGGAGTAAATATGAGCAGTGACGCCACTTTTTCCCAGCATATTACCAAAGCCACAACAATAGCAAAACAAATAGCAGGCTGGATCCTGAGAACCTTCCACACAAGAAATGAGAGGTGTATGTTAACACTGTGGAAGTCACTGGTCCTACCACGACTGGAGTACTGCTCTCAGCTCTTGTCTCCCCAAAAAGTAGGAGAAATAATAGAAATTGAAGCCACCCAGAGGACACTCACCAGTAAAATCCATGGGTTTCAACACTTTAACTACTGGGAAAGACTCAAGGAGCTGCAGCTGTACTCACTTCAAAGACGTAGGGAGAGATACATCATCATCTATGTCTGGAAGATTTTGGAAAAAAAGGTACCAAATCCAAACATCCAAGAGACTCAACACCAAAGGCGAGGGAGGCTGTGCTATGTGAGGACTACGCCGGGATCAACACAAAAAATCAAATCCCTGATCCATCACAGCTTTACATACAATGGAACCAGACTGTTCAACTGTATACCAGCCCCTCTCAGGAACACGACCGGGGTGTCTCCAGACACCTTCAAGAAACACTTGGACATGTGGCTGGCCAAAATACCGGACCGGCCACCAACACCAGGATACCCCAGCACCAACTCCAACCGACTTCTGGAATGGAGAGTGGAAGAAAGGGAGCTGCCTGGTCGCAGTGGAGCCCCAGCTCAACTGTGTCACTAACGGACGGAATACAACCAAGTGTAACTAAGTGTAAGTGTAAGTGATCAAGATTATTTGGTTTAAATTAGTTTAGACTATTATGAAACATAGCTTAGCCTAACATTATGGTAGCCTAACCTTAATTTAATATTACTTGTAGATAAAGCATACATTTTGTTCGGTCGAACAGGTATTAGGCTAGGCCGCTAGGCGGTCAATATTTACGAGTCGCACCACAGCTGGGATCTCATTTTTAATGGTAGTTTTGGGTTCCTATCATTGTATGCTTCATTGCTAGCCTATATACTTTTTTTTTCCACCGGATTTTTTTTTTTCTTGGCTTAGGCCTAGCCTAGCCTATTTTTTTTTTTAGCATTAGGCCTAGGCCTAACCTAACCTAATAGCCCCCAAATACATTTAGGTTAGGTTTGGTTAGATCAGATCAGATGTTGTTCGGGAAGTACTGTACAGTAATGCCTTAACAACGGCACTTCCCTGAGAGGTTCTTGTAATTTTTCTTTTGTGACGTGCTCTGTTATATTATATTGTATTTCTTTTTCTTTTTTCTCTATGTTGCATTATAATCTATTTCTTCTTATTCCAGCTCCTTCATTTTCTTGGTTCTTGTTCTCCACATACGATATAACATCTTCACTCGTTCCTGGTTTCCTTCTTTGAACAGTAGATTTCCTATCACTTGATTTTCCTCCTCAACGTAAGGTTGTTGTAGCGCTGTTTCCTTTACTCTCTCCTCTATATATATAGGGCACCATAAAATAAAGTGTTTGATGTCCTCTATCTCAGCATTACATAGTAAGCATTTTATATCTCCTCCTACATGCCTGTTCCTGTCTCTTAAATTTAAATTATTCATTCTACACCTATATAATATGACTGAAGCTTCTGTATTATCATAAAGTTCCTGTTCTCCCTTTATTTCTGATTTAAAGGCCCTGTATATTTCTAAACTGCTTTTCTCCCCTAGCTCTTCCTGCCATTTCCTTGTATCCCAATTTTTAACTTTCTTCTTAATTTCTTCCTTCAGTATACTCGCTAAATCTGTTTCTCCTAAATTTAAAATGTTTATATATTTTCTAATTTCCATTGTCCATGGATCTTTTTTGTTGTTTAATTTTTCTTCTGTTATTCTTCTAAGTAAATCATTACTGTCTTCTCTTAAATATTTTAAATATTTTATACTTCCTTCCATTGTGGATGCTCCTATCTCCCCTCTCAGGGTCACTTTTTGTGCATATCTCGGTGCCCCAAATATTTGTCTAAATACCCTATTTTCAATATTTTGTAACTTGTTTATTTCTGTTTTTGTAAATCCTATTATGCTTGAGCCATACAGGACCGACGGGAGCACCACACTCTTCCAGTATGTTTTACCAATTAGAATTTTGTTGCAGCTTTGTGCTATTACCGGATAGGTCATATTAGCCATTCTATTCGCTTTTCCTATTGCCTCAGATTTCTGGTCTTTGAAACAATTTCTAGTATCATTTACTTTTATTCCTAAATACTTAATCTGCTTAACTACTTCTATTTCTTTGATATTGTTTGGTTTCTCCTTCATATTAAATATTAATATATGACTTTTATTTTTATTTATGTTTAGCCCACATTCATTTCCTATTTTAATTAGATCTTCTATTGCTTTTTCAGCCTCTTTTATTGTATGTGCCATAAGTAAACCATCGTCAGCATAGAATAGCACCTTTATTTTTAAAAACTCATCTGTGAATCCTCCTTCTTTTTCCAAGTTTTTTATAATTTCATGAGTTAAAAGTTTAAAAAGTGTGGTCGATCCCGTGCAGCCTTGTCCAATGCCACTAGTGACTTGAATCTGTGTTTCATTTTTATAACCTTTATTTATAATTGTGCTGTCGCAAGGGAGCGAGCTGTCGCTTCAAACAGTCTACTGATGTCCTGATGTGGCGACGTCTACGCCGTGGGACCACCTCCCGGAGCTGCCAACCGCGGATGGCTGCCGACCCTCCGCGGCCAGAGACAAGATCAATCGACCAGTGGAGGACAACCGGATGCCGGCCGCGGGGAGCAGTTTCGGGAGCCAAACCGTCACAACTATCCCCTGCCCCCCCCCCCGGGGGCACGGGTCCTTGGAGTGGCTTCGGTCGCGCCGGGAATTTCCACACCTCTCACACCACACACACACATCACACAGTTTTTCCTACACCGAGAAATGACTCTCCGGCTGTCATTTCTCGAAGACTTCTTCTAGCCGGAGACATTGAGAGCAACCCAGAACCCACGTACACATACATATGTCCAACTTGCTCAAAACCCATCACTTCGAGTCGCCACACTAAGGGTTCAGTTCTCTGCAATTCATGCAGGAACAGGACCCACTTCACCTGTACAACACTTGCCTCCAAGAAACACTACACGAACACCTGGACCTGTTCCTCATGCCCCTCCCTCTCCCAGTCAAATCCCTCGCCTAAAACCCGTCCACCTCTCCTCCCCAACCCACCTAGCCTTCCCATATCATCCACTCCCCCCCTAAAACCCGTCCACCTCTCCTCCCTAACCCACCTAACTTTCCCATACCATCCACATCCTCAACTCAACACACCACACCCCATCCTAATCCATTCCAACCCCCATCTCCTGCTCCCCAATCCCCACCCCCACCTCACCCATCCCAACCTCCAGCCCCTCCCTCACCCCCACCCCATCCTCGTGCAGCAGCACCCAACATACATCGTGCACATAACATTAACATTCTCCAATTGAACATAGATGGCATTAACACAAAGAAACACGAACTCTCACACTTCATCAAACAACACAACATACACATTGCCATCTTACAAGTTACAAGAAACAAAACTCCGCACATCACAAAAAACACCCACATTTCATAATTTCACCACCATCAGACAAGACCGGGCTGTCGGCGGGGGCGGTGGACTCTTCACCCTGGTACACAATGAAATATCATACATAGTAACCAGTGTACAAACCAAATCCCTCCTCCCCCCAAATGATAACACAACAGAAATACAATCAATTAAAATACGCACTGGCAACAAATCCAACATAACCATCATAAACACATACATCCCTCCCCAAACATCCCCTACAGTACCAAATGAATACAGACCACACTTACAACACATCACAAACACCCCACACATCATCCTGGGTGGTGACTTCAACGCCAAGATGTCGGCCTGGTTTGTCGACAACCCCGACACAGACAGAGGGCTGGTACTACAAAACCAAACAGATAACCTCATCATCCTTAACGACATCCATCAACATACCCATATTCCTCACCAAGCCCTCTATAACCCAT
This sequence comes from Paralithodes platypus, assembly GCA_032716605.1. Taxonomy (NCBI): domain Eukaryota; kingdom Metazoa; phylum Arthropoda; class Malacostraca; order Decapoda; family Lithodidae; genus Paralithodes; species Paralithodes platypus. Next base: position 77,442,166 of record CM064492.1, on the reverse strand, counting down.
CATCTCCAGACATCACCTTTTGCTCCCCAGAACTCGCCCCCACAACATCCTGGAGGGTGGTCAGAACCTTAGGCTCTGACCACCTCCCGATCATTATCACCACCAAAACCAGACTCACCCCAGCTAGCCACAAACACACATACACCAATTATAAAAGAGCTAACTGGGAAGCATTTACAAATGAGACAGAACAACACTTCACAACTCTAAACAGTACACCCATCACTAACATCAACAATGCTGTACACATACTCAATAAAACTATCCAAAACACTGACAAGAAACACATTCCAAGAGGTAACAGAAAAAGACACAACCCCAACTTCACACCAGAAATTCAAAACCTCATCAGACAACGCGACACACTGAAACACTCCCCAGCACCCCACACACAAGACATCACACAACAAATTCAAGCACTCAACACCCAAACTAACAACAAAATACAAGAACAACAAAAACTAAATTGGAATAACTTCCTACAAACACTTGATCACAAAACAAACTCCAAAAAACTCTACAAAACACTAAACAGCATCACACTTTCCAACAGCAACACAACACAATCACATGCTGCAATCACAACAACAGACTCTACTCCTTCATGTAAACAACAAGCAAAACACTCTCATCAATCACTTCTCACATGTCAGCCACCTAAAACCTCACAAAGACGACCGACGTGTCATCCGACGTAAGAGACAATTCCCCACAGACCCTGACTATACACCCTTCACCAATCACCAGACAAAGCATATCAACAATCTCAAGCACTCACCCGCCTGTGGCCTAGACAACATAAGCAACATACACCTCAGACACCTGGGACCACAAGGCATACAAACACTCACTAACATATCAAACTACAGCTATTCACACAACACAATACCAGACATTTGGAAGCATGGTATCATCATCACATTCCCCAAACCCAACAAAGACCCCACGCTACCCTCCTCGCACCGCCCCATCACACTCCTTTGCTCCCCCTCCAAAGTCATGGAACGCCTAGTATTACAACTAATTACACCCGACGTACCCCTAGCTCCAACACAACATGGCTTTAGGCCACTGCACTCCACAAACACTCTTCTCACAGACCTTACACAAAGAGCTTTTGACGGCATCAACTCAGCTAGACCACCACACAGATCACTATTAGCCACACTCGACATTAGTAAAGCCTTCGATGCCATCCCCCGCCACAACCTAACAAACAAAATCTACAACACAAAAAGGTGGCTGGCCAACTTCCTAGCAGGCAGATGTGCACACGTATCTTTTGCCGGTCAGTCATCTAAAATCAGAAACTTTCCAAACGGAGTCCCACAGGGATCCGTCCTATCGCCCGCACTCTTCAATCTGTACATGCACGATATAACTACACCCAATACTCCCCAAATAAACTTAGCCTCCTATGCAGATGACATAACACTCACATGCACACACCATGACCCAAGAAGAGCAATAGATCTCCTTCAACCCTATCTCAACACACTACAAGGCTGGTGCACTACAAACAGACTGAATCTAGCCCCAGCCAAATCCACCGCAACCCTGCTCACAAGCTGGACAGGTGAACACGAATACATCCCTCAACTCACCATAAACAACACACCCCTAACACATACACACACACCCAAAATCCTAGGAGTAACATATGATACTCATATGACATTCAAACAGCACACCACAAACATTAAAAAGAAACTGACACCCAGACTTAACGCCCTCAGGTCACTTGCTCACACAAAATTTGGACACAACAAAGAAACTACCACCACAGTATATAAACAATACATAAGATCAGTAATGGAATACGCAAGCCCAGCCTGGGCTTCTAACCTAGCTGAAACACATCATAAGACCTTACAGACTATCCAAAACAAAGCCCTGAAGATCATTACAGGCTGCACAGCTACTGCACCCACAGATCATCTACATCAAGAAACCAAAATCCTCAAAGTCAAAGACCATCTGGACATGAGAGGCACTCAATTCCTGGCAGCAGCCTCCACGAACCAAGACCACCCACTAAACTACATGGCAACACACCCACAGACACCAAGAAATATCAAAACAACACCCAGCATCACACACAGTTATTGTCCTCTCTCCCTCCCTGCCCACCCCGAACCAACTTCCAGAAGCACATCCATACTCATATCTCTCGCCAATCCATCCACTCACTCACAGACAACACGCAGCTGCATGCACGACCTCCCGAAATCCATCCTTCCGAATCCTCCCTCCCTCGCGAGGACAGAGTCCACCTGGCCAGGCTGAGATGCGGACACCATCCAGCTCTCCTGAGCTATCAGAAGAGACTGGATGACTCCGTTGTCGACGCCTGCCCGGGATGTAACACAGCACCCCATACCATTAAACACATCATAGAAGACTGCATTTCACACAACCACTTACGCCAACAACACAACCTACACTCAATGAGAGCTCTGTGGGAAAGCCCGATCGTGGCCATGGCCTTCCTCAGGGACTCGGGGCTGTTCGGCCAGGCAGCTTAGGGAACAACAACAACAACAACAGTCTACTGCACCAAATCACCACCCATAACGAGGGGCGTCGCGCTCCTTGGTGCCGCTAGAAGAGCGGCGAACACATCTAAAGGTAAGGTATGTCATCAATATAAACTTTACTTATTACATTAATTATATCTGAATTTATATTATAGTCCTTTAACACTTCAATCATCTTCACTCTTCTTACTGAATCGTACGCTTTAGAAAAATCAATAGAGATGACAATTAGTGGTTTCTTTAGTTCAAAAGCTCTCTGTATACAGTACTTCAAGATAAAGAGGTTATTTACTATTCTGCCTTTACTTGTGAATCCACTTTGAGTCTCTCTAACCTCTTTATTATATGTTACATGTTCCTCTATTTTATTTATAATTGCAGTTGTCATAAATAATTTATATGATACATCTGTAAGTGCCAATGGTCTTAATTCATTCACCTTTGGTTTACTTATTTTTGGTATCATCACGGTCTTTGATTTTTTCCAAACTTCTGGTATTATGCTAGTATCTAAGATTATATTAAAGCAGCTTGTCAGTTTCTTTAAACATATATCACTTTGAATAATAGCTTTATAAACCTCAGGTTTTAATGAATCCAACCCAGCTGCTTTCCTGTTTTTTAACTTCTCCTATAGTTATTTTGGGTCTATCCATATATTTAATATAATTATCAATCTTAAAAGCCATATCCATGTGCTCCGTTAACTCTTCTGTTACTGTTACTGTATGGATACCGGTACTATAGTTATGGTCTTCAACTACTGGTACTCCTATTCTTATTTTTCTTACTTCCCCCCCTTGTCTGTCTTGCATTTCTCTCTCCCTATCTTCTCTATATTGATTCTGAATATCTTGATTCCATACTTCGTCAATCTTAATCTCATGCATTTTATATATATTGCTCCAGAAATTCTTTAACTCCTCAGGTGCTTCTACATCTGTTAATTGCCTCCCTTGATCATTATAAATTTTTAATTCATTCTTCTGGCTTACATTTATATTTCTTAGTTTATTTATATGTGTCCACATCTTTTTACTTGTATCCCCACTATCTTTTATTTCTTTAGTTAGTTTTTTCTCATGTGCATAGATAGCTTCCCTAACTTCCTTTTGTACTTTACCTTTTTGTTTTATATACAAAGTTTTATATCTTTCTTCTTCGTCTCTGTCTTTTGCGTTCCTCCTTCTTCTGTTATACTGTCTCCTCTTTTTAATTCCTGGTCTTATACTGTACTGTCATTTATCCATGGTGCCTCTTTTTTAGTTTTATCCTTCCCTATTCTTCTTCTGTATGTAGTTTTAAGTTTATCATCTGCTACCTCCTTCATAGTTTGGTTGAATATTTGTATATCATTGCTTTCACTATTTAACAATCGTCTTTCCAGTTCTGTTATATATTTTGACAAAGACTCATTATCTGTTTTGTAATATTCTCTTGTTTCCCACTTCTTCCTGAAGTTCCTGTTAAAACCTTTGCCTTTACCTGTACTCCCTTTGCAGTCAAAATCTACCTGTATCATATTGTGATCTGTCAAATCAAACATTTCCTGTTTCTCATCTATTTTCATTTTTCGGAAGTCAACATACATTTTATTTGAAATGAGAACATAATCTATTGTACTGTATTGTTCATTTCTCCTCCATGTCACTTCCCCTTCACATCCTGGGTCATCATTTAACATGATTAATTTATATTTCTCCATCCACTCAAGTATAATTTGACCATTTCTATTCAGTTTTTGCTTTCCCTTAAACCCGACATGTGCGTTTAAGTCTCCAAGTACAATCATTCTATATCCTCTTCTAACTTATCCAAATGATTCTCAATTTCTCTCTTAATTTCAGAGTTTCTTCCCTCATCTTTTACTGATAAATAAACTAGAAATATATGAGTTTCCTTTCCATATATATTACCCTTTACATACAAAAAATCTGTTTTTAGATTCTATTTTACTTAAATTTATTTTGTAATTTTCTTCCAATAGTAACATTAACCCTCCTCCTTTTTTGTCTTTTATGTCTCGCATATTTTCATATACGTTAATGTTTTGATCAATAAATATGTTTCTTACCTTTAACTGTGTTTCGGTTAAACAAAAAATTGTATGTTTATTTAGCATTTGCTTAATTTCTTCATATTTAAGTTTAGTCAGCCCTTGTATATTAATAAGCTTAAACACCAAATATTCACTATTTGTCATCTCATCTCAATCTGTTGTTTCTTCCTCTACGTTATTTTCTCCATCTCTGTCAGATTCAAGTTGTGTCACTGGCTCTATATCTGATACACTTCCTTCACCTGTCCCTTCCCGCTCATACTCGCTCAAACTCGTACACAGTTTGGTCGTAACTCTAACTCTAACCAGGCAAAGGACGCCCTGGATCAGTTTTTAGATATTAATTATCATTACAAAAATTATGCCATCCATAGTCAGTCCAGGTATGAGGCTTCACTGATTGACCATCTCACAACCAACTCTAAAATATTCCATTCTTATATCCGGAAAAAGAAGGTGGGTAGACCCAGTATTGGCCCACTCAAGTCTTCCACAGGTAACATCATTTACGATGCAGGGGCTATGGCTGAACTATTTGTGTCTTCCTTTGCCAGTGTTTTTTCAACATCTGCTCCCACCTCCCCTGCCTCACATCAGGTAACAGATAGTATAATTCCAGATATCAATATTAATCTTAATGATGTTATATCTGTTCTCAACAAACTTGATACGTCCTCATCGATGGGTCCAGACGGTATCCACGCCCACCTACTCAAATCCTGTGTCCATACCCTTGCATATCCTCTTTTACTGATATACCGTGCCTCATTGGTCTCTGGAACTCTCCCTTCTGCCTGGAAGAGTTCCTCAGTTGTGCCCATTTTTAAAAAGGGTTCTCGCTACAATCCACTAATGTATAGACCAATCTCTCTAACTTCCATCTGTTCAAAGTCCTTGGAACGTATTATAACTAAATTTATCTATGAATATCTTGACTCTAACAATCTTCTCAATAATGACCAATTTGGATTCAGACCAGGCAGATCATCAGAGGACCAACTCCTTCTAACTTACAAGGACATCACCAAATGGATGGACCAGGGTTGCAATGTTGACTTGATCCTGTTTGACTATTCCAAGGCCTTTGACGTGGTTAATCATGACATTCTGATCACCAAACTTTATAGCTTGGGAATTAGGGGTAGGGTACTGGACTGGATTAGGGACTTTCTCCATAACCGTATTATGCATGTCAAAGTAAATAATCATTTTAGTTCTTTCAGGGATGTGCTTAGCGGAGTCCCTCAAGGCTCTGTCCTTGGTCCCCTGCTTTTCCTCATATTTATCAATTATATTACTCGTAATATTAATTCGTCTACCAAAATATATGCTGATGATTTGAAACTGTATGTAAAAATCAAATATGATAACCTCTTAAATTTTCTTAATTGTATGTTTGCTTGCCAGTCTGATATAGACGTGCTTGCTAAGGTCTCTAAATCCTGGGGCCTAACGATGAACCCAGATAAATGTGTCCACCTAAGATTTTTTAGGAAAGAAATTGATTGGGATGACCTGGGTCATTCTGGCAGATACTATCTTGACAACTCCTTAATCCCTATTAGAGACTCTGCATCCGATCTAGGAATTTTAATCGATTCCTCCCTTAAGTTTCATACACACATCTCTAATATTGTCCACAAGGCTGGAGGACTCGCCCATAGTATCCTAAGGTCAACTGTCAACCGGGATGCCTCCTTTATGATGCCACTATTTATTTCCCATATTCGTCCCATATTAGAATATTCTTCCTCTCTGTGGAACCTTGGGTATTTGGGGGACCTAAGACTACTGGAGTCTGTTCAGAGACGCTGGACTAAATCTATTGGGGGTCTCGAGAATCTTGATTATGGTGAGAGATTGAGGATATTAAACCTATTTTCCATTAAGGGTAGACTTCTTAGGCATGACATAATTAAGTACTGGCAAATATTTCACGGTCTCTGCTCAATTACTCCTGAAGATGTTTTTGATCGTCCCCAATATTTTGCAACCAGGGGTCACCCATATAAAATTGCTCACTCGAGATGCCAGCTTGAAATAAGAAAAAGATTTTTTAATCTTAGATATGTGTCTCTGTGGAACTCTTTGCCCACAGAATTGGTATCCCTGACTAACCTATTATCTTTCAAGGCTGCCCTTTCCGACTATCTTGCAGGAGTTTTATATGAATATTCATGATTTTGTTCTCGATGTCACACCTTCTGGCCTCCTCAACCACTTATACTTGTACCTTGTTTGTAAACGTAGCTGCTTATGATGCACTTTCCAGTCCATAGATTTCTATACTCCCTGTTTTTACTACAAATTTTAAATTATCTTTGGGCTGGCGCATCAGCAGTGTGTGGCTTCCGTGGACCCTGACCTACCACTTAGCTCTGGGGTCTGGGAAGCCCACCAGGTAAGAATACCAGGTAAGAATATCTCTGCCTATGTCTTTCACCTTCTCCTATTTGTACCACCTTTCCTTTCTTAATCATCCATCTACCTCCTTCTTGTCGTCTAGCTCTCATCTCTTGCACCAATTTCTTATTATATTCCCTCTCCTCTCGGGTCATGTCTAGGTTAGGTTAGGCTAGGCCTAGCCGCCTAGGACTAGGCTAGCCTAATGCAAAAAAAAATTTTTTTTTTTTTTTTTTTTTTTTTCCCGGTGGATAAAAAGTAGGCTAGCCTAGCATATAGGCCTATAGCAATGAAGCATAGAATGATAGGAACCCAAAACTACCATTAGAAATGAGATCCCAGCTGTGGTGTGACTCCTAAATATTGACCGGCTAGGCTAGCTCGAATAGGAATGCATTCGCTCGATTATGCATCCGCTCGAAATGACACGCATTCATCTAGCCTACCCTATTCCAAATAGCCTAGGCCGAAACTCTTGAACATTAACCTCTAGGGCCTAGGCCTAACTCACAAACTAAAGTAGCCTAATGAAGCTAGGCTAATATTCCTACCATGTAGGAAGGGTCAGCAAGGGAATAGGTGTGGACATTTCCAGCCCATTTGCTCATGCCCTTTTTGAGTTAGGCCAAGGCCTACATAGGTTAGGGTTCATGGTTTCTGGACTAGCCTACCTAGCCTATTGGAATTTGGAACACAGTTATAATAATAATAATAATAGGCCTAATAATAATAATAGTTCTTAAAGCTAGCGCATGCTAAGCTAGCTAAGGATAGCTCAATAAGGCCGATTAGGCGTATTTCCATTGGGGTCCTGTACTACTACCCCATCCCTTTGCTCATGAGGGATGGTAACGACTCAGTGCTTGTGAAAAATCTTTAATGCGCCGAGCTTGGGCGCGAACCCGGGCCTTCTGGGTGGAAGTCCGAGACGCTAGTCGTCACTACACCAAGCGAGCCGCTTTTATCTTCTTCTTCACAGTTTATTATAGAATGCATACCTCTGTAGATACAACGCAGTGTCAGGCGGGCCTTGTGAGTAGTCCAATAATATAAAATAACAATACACCGTGTGACCGACAGGAAGTGGTAGAATGTGGGAAACCTCCGGCCTTTCCGAGCAGCTGCGGCCCTGTCACTGTCTGTCTGACTCTGACTCAGTGTCGACAGTCGGCACTCGGCAAAGTCGAAAACCCCTCAAGCCTCAACACTTCTCTTTCGATCACATGATCCACTGTCCGTTTTCTATACTCAAATTTACATACGCACTATTTTAATATAACATTGGCTTAATTAATCAATGTGTTTCAGTTATATATTGACGAAGGTGAGACCCCTATATACATTAATAGTCGAAACATATATATGTCCATACTAACAAGTTACAAACAATGATTCAACGAAATACGATATTCCCATGGATCCGAACACAGTTGAGAATAGAAAATGTAAGCAGGGTGATGAACTGTGATGATTAAACCAAACATCCGTCCGACTGTCACGTGATATTATCTGTAATTCTGTATGTCACTCTCCCTGGCACTACTGTACGATGTTATGTAATATCGGTAGCTTTCATAACTCAGTGCTTAAACAAGCATTGCACACAATGAAACCCTCCCTCCCCTACATAAAAACATGAACATTGAGAAAACGGGAGTCTGTAGAGAGCCGATTGGCCCATACACGGCAGATCCCTTTCACACCCAACCCATCTCGTCCATATGTCTAGGCTATCTAATTATATTTTGAAACTATCGGTCTTGTATATATGTATACAGGGTGTTCCAGTAATGCTTTTCATAAATTATATGGTGGACTCATCAGACATGAACATGAGGTTGAGTATTTATAATAACGGAGTTATTACACGATTTAAGTTAACGATAGATACAATGCCATTCAGTCCAAGGGGTAATGTTACCATTTTAGTGGATTATATCCATTTGGCCTTCGCTATCGCTTGCTAGCCTCAAGATAGTGAGCAGTAGCGATCTGACTTTTCGGTAGAAAAATATGTCCGGCTTCGCCGGATTTTATTTTTTTAACGGCAAAGCCGGACATATTTTTCTATCGAAAAGTCAGATCGCTACTGCTCACTATCTTGAGGCTAGCAAGCGATAGCGAAGGCCAAATGGATATAATCCACTAAAATGGTAACATTACCCCTTGGACTGAATGGCATTGTATCTATCGTTAACTTAAATCGTGTAATAACTCCGTTATTATAAATACTCAACCTCATGTTCATAGAGTAATTTATTCTTATTTTTGTCTGATGAGTCCACCATATAATTTATGAAAAGCATTACTGGAACACCCTGTATACTCATGCCCATTTCCCACTTTTTCCTATTTATTTTATTTTATTTTATTTATTTATTTATTTTTTTTTTTTGGGGGGGACTCAAGACAGAGCCCGAATAGTGATAACACAACAGAAACAATAAACACACACAAACAAAATAGCCTACAAATTCACACACATCTAGGTCACCCAGAGACCAGGGTCACCAAGGTTCCTCCAGCACTTCCCCGGCACCCGACCACCGGAGAGGTTCGATCCGGTCTCAGCATGCAGGCAGACATGCAGCGAAGCCGAAACCACAAGCCCGCCCACCACACTTCCAGGCGCACCCTTCATATATATACCGGCTCCCCGGGCCAGGCGCCTGATGGACTATTATCTAGTCCAACTTGCGCCCGACCCCCTCTCCCAAATGACCCCGTGTTCACTCATCTATTCACAATTAAGCATTCTCCATTCATTCCTGTTTATAATTACCACTTCTCTTGCCTGATCTATATATTGTATATAGTCATTCCTCTAGGCCATCATCTAAAGCTTGTCTTCGTACACAGTCTCTCCATCTCAATGGGGGTCTTCCTGTCCCTTTATCTCCCCTTTTTTCTGACTTACATATTCTTTTTGTAAGCCTTTAATCTTCCATTCGTTCAACATGACCATACCAGCTCAACACCCTTCTGTCCACTCTGGCCGACAAATGCTCCTGCTGCCCCACTCTCCTATGTATCTATCTCTTCATTCTTCAATCTGTCTCTATGAGTAACTCCACACATATTCCTCAAGCAGCTCATCTCCATCACATCCAGCTTTCTTCTCTCTTTTACCTTTAGAACCCATGTCTCAGCCCCATACATCACTGTTGGCACAATTCCTTGATACATTGCACTTTTAACATTCATTCCGAGATTTCTCGCCTTTCACATACTTCCCGGGCCTTGCTCCGAAAACTTTCCTTCCTTCACATACTCTGTTTTACCTCCATTTCCATACCTACATTCCTGCTTATCATTCCTCCTAGATATTTAAAACACTCTACTTGTTCCAATATTTCCCCATACAGCCTCACATCTAGATTCACCCTACAATCACCCCTATTACAGTACACATAACCCCCAGGGGGTAATCGGGCCTTCATCTGATGGTGGAGGAAAAAAAAGAATATGCCTCACGTATCCTACTGCGTGTCGTACAAGGCGACTAATAGGGGGGGGGGGGGATGGCGATAGACTTGTGGACCACCAGCCATTACTATGCAATAAAGTCTTTATCTTAGCACTGTCTTGGTATGGCACTGCCGAGGTTGGTGAGGTGCTGAAAGGTGCCACAAGAGACCGAGTCTAATTATCTGGGCGCTGTTTGTACCACACCTGTGTCGGCAACAGTGTTTGCGTGTTGGAGCAGTGTTGGGACAGGACTTTATTGTTCTATACTCCAAATTGCCTAACATACATTAGAGTACGTTTTGATATGGTGCTATCTTTTTGTAACACTGTTAAGGCTGGTGTGGTTGCAGATACTACAGGTGTAAGTGCTGCAGGGGGACTCTGTATTGAGTCTTGCTGAGGCACGGTTAGTGAAATACCACAGGAACAAAAAACCTGAGAGCGAAACCCCCACCCCTAACGAGCCACAGGAACAAAAATCCTGAGAGCGAAACCCCCACCCCCAACGAGATCCCCGACCCCTTTTCCATCCCCGATTTGATCTCTCTCTCTCTCCCAATTCATTCCACATATTATACGTCTCTCAATCACAGTCTTCCAATATACAAACCACAATACTTTACTCACTGATATTCTTGATGTACCACCTAAGTATGTATTTAATTATGTAACCACCATAAATGTTATGCCCTGTTTTTCTACAGGTTTAACTTGGGTAATGTGAGTTCTAAATGACTGGGTATATAAGGCTGCATGCACAATACAAGATATGAGGAATAGAGAACACAAAGAAACACATGGTAGCAAGTTACATGATCACGTTTATTTATATACCACTGCATAATACTCGTGCAAGACAATATAATAGAATCGAACAACACTAGCATAAGTGGATCTGGATGGAGCCTAGTCTCCCACTTCCAACGTTCAGGTATTAATCTTCTGATCACTGGCTTTAATTCAACAGGTTTATATACCGAAGACCATCAATGTTACTTATAGAATCATATTCACTGTTAGATTTATTACTGGTAGCTCTGGTGCACAAGTAGTAGTTCACAGACTAGATTAGACACGCGTATTTTAGAGCACGAGAATTCTAGTAACCTCAGGGGGTACTGATCTAAGTTTTATATTCTTGTCTCAGAAATACATAGAACGCAAATCAGTGGGCGAACGTTCAGATATCACTAGGATTTCCTTCTAGGTAATAATATCTGGATATATGGTTGATTACGAGAGTTAGTATCGCCTGTTAATTATTGAACACTGATACGCTTAGCACTTCCTAATTGAATGGTTATATGAATTATACTCATATAGCAACTCAGCAGTTGCTTTACCAGCTTTCTAATCCATGGTTTCCTACCAGAATCTATGATGTCCGTTACCTTGATACCAGTAATTAAAGACAAGGCTGGCAAAATTACATCAAAAGACAACTATAGACCTATTGCCCTTGCCAGTATTGTAAGTAAGATACTAGAGTTAATCATTTTAGACAGAATCTCAGTGTATATCTCAACTAATAGTAATCAATTTGGTTTTAAAAAGAATCATGGTACGGACCAGTGCATCTACACTCTGAAGGAGCTAGTGGATGGGTACATCAAAATGAACAGCTCTATTTTTGCATGCTTTCTTGATGCTAGTAAGGCATTTGACAGAGTCTGCCACAATATCCTGTTTGATAAATTAGCAACAAGGGGAGTGCCATCCTATATACTGAGAATCTTGAAGTACTGGTACGCCAATCAAACATTTAATGTAAGATGGGGTAACATTATTTCGGATTCCTTTACAGTAACCAATGGAGTGAGACAGGGTAGTATTCTCTCACCTTACTTATTCAATGTATATATGGATGAATTAAGTGATAAATTGAATAAAGAGCAGATTGGATGTTATGGTGGGAATAAAATCATCAACCATCTCATGTATGCTGATGATCTGGTCATTATTGCACCGTCTTCTGCGGGTCTGAGCAAACTTCTTGATATATGTGAATCTTTTGGTAGTAAACATTGTGTTAAATTCAACCCACTGAAAAGTGCTGTTCTTATATTTAGATCAAAATTACTGTATAAAAGTAAACTGCCAAATTTCTCACTCAATAATCAAATTATTCAAGAAGTAAACAAAATAAAATACCTGGGACACATTATCTCAAACGATTGCTCAGATGATGCAGATATCGGCCGTCAGCGCAGACAGCTATATTTACGTGGTAACACCATCTTGAGAAAATTCCACATGTGTAATTGGGAAACTAAAGTCACTTTGTTCCGGACATATTGTTCCTCTATGTACACGGCCCATTTGTGGTGGAAGTATAAGAGAGCCACCATAAATGGTCTGTGTACATCCTATCATAATATACTCAAGATGTTCATTGGTCTCTCTAAATATGAAAGCACTAGTATGGTGTGCACACTGTTGGATGTGCAGTGCTGTCGGGCTGTCATCAGGAGACTGGTGTACAGCTTTTCGCAGCGACTGCAATCCTCCAGTAACACGCTGATTGTAGCTCTTTGGTCTAGTGATCATATCTATGAATCCCGTATTATATCTCACTGGCAGAAGCTGCTGCACACATAGTATGTACTGTAATGTAATATATAGGTCTAATTGAACTATGAGCAATGATCTGTGCAATAGGTGTTAACCAACATTGAGCAATAGCCTTAGTTAGCCTATCTGTGTTATATTGTGACAAAATGTGATATGTGCTCTATTCTGTAAATAGGCCTACTGTATTTTTTATTTTATTGTGTCTTTATTAATATATCTTTGTGTATAATTATTATCTGTGCTCTGACGAGAAGTGTATGTGATATGGACCACTAGGTCGTACTGTATTTATACTGTATCTATCTTATGTGTCTGGAATAAAGAATTATTATTATTATTATTATTATTATACTGGGGCAAAGAGATAGCCACTTCGTAGAAATATTAATTAGTGAATCTCTAAACAGCACAGTAATATGTAGTACTGATAAAGGGAATCTTGGGTAGTATCTGATGGGTCTGGTCCTGGTTATCTTGCGTCCATGATGTTGGGGGCTAACGACTGGTTCCGCGGCCGTCCAGGGGGTCCATATGTGTGAAGTTCTCAAATACGTGGGCAGGTCCTTCTATCCAAATCTGCCACGGAGTCTGCCGGCTCTGGAATCTCAACTCCGGAACAACACAAGGGCAGAGCTAGAAGTTAACTGCAGGGTAGTGACCCCTGGTTGGTGTCTAGCTTTCAACTGATTTGACTGGGGGCGGGAGCTAGATTTATAGGCTCGGTTCTGGACCCTGTAGACAGTAGGGATCTCGAGTCTTATGGACTTATTTGAGCTCTCAATAGATATGGGGACTAGGTAAGATGGTATTTACTGTTGTGGCACATGGCTATAGGAAGCCTTTATATTTTCATATAACTGAGCCTTAGTAAGAGGTACTATTTTGGCTATACTGGAAGTATGTAGGGGAGAGAGACTGGATCTACTTTGCGAGGAGGATGGGGACAGCTGTGATACGAGCGTCTCTCTTAGATTGTTCAATCTTCATTCTATGGTATAGCTGAGGTGCTAATTTAGTGATCAGAGTATGCAAGAAAGGTAAATGGTTTATTGTGAGTTAATAGAAGTTAGTAAAGGTGTTAGTCATGCATGGTTAGTTCATTGATAGGAAGAATTCCTGTGCTACCTGGCAATGACTCAGAAGTCAAAACAGGGGCCAGGTATACCTCCACGGGGGTGGGGGTCTCCCTCCTCGGGTGGGCAAAAAGGGGGAGCTGGGCGCCCTCTCTCTGTGATAGTCGTCCGGCGGCTGTGACTAGGGGCTTGCCATATCACCAGTGTTTGTAATAACCCTCTGTTATGAGACAGATGTGGGTGTCCTTAATACCAAAACCGAAGGTGCCTTAGCTAGCTGGTTTTACTCGGCTGGTTGTTAATTGTAGGGTTTGCTGGATGTGGTGGAGACTGGGTTGCTAACTCTGCCACATTTATCTGGAAGTATGGCAATAGAAGTTAGTTACTGGCGAGGCGGCTAGCCTCGCACCGACGACCATTGGGTGCAGGGTTGTGAATGGGTTGTAAGAGAATAGATGGCATGCAAGGGGCTAGTAAAGTTCTAATGTTGTTCTGGCCTACTAAGTGAAGGTAGGCTGGATAGGAGTATATATATAAAAGGTTGGAGAGCGTTAGCAATGGACAATTCAAGGATCTTCAAGAGGTATGAGAGAGAGGCTAGGTCGGACAAGAGTAGAGAAGCGCGGGGTCTTATAATGAGAGGGGAGGAGTGCAGGGGGGCTATAGGGGAATTTGACCCTAAGGTCTCTGGGCGTGGGGGTGGCATTAGGCTGCAGTTGATATGGAAGTTTGAAAAGGCAGTAGAATACGTTAGCCAAATACTACCGGGGAATGCAACTATGGGGTGGTATATGAGTCTGGAAAAGATAGAGTTATGTGATCAGTCCGAGGGGTTATGGATACTATTAGTTGGCCCTGGGAACTGCGTTTTCTATGAAATATATATACCAACAACAGCGGCAGTTCGTAGGGGTACTTAGTTATTGTTTCGGGGTACTTATGACAGATACTGGTAACAAGGTTATCTTATACAATCTCTGGTTGGGGTAAGAGGTGTATGACACGAAGTAAATTGGCGTAGTGTGGACTGTGGATACGAAGGAGGCAAGGGGAAGACGTATGACAATTGTGGAAAAGTAAATGGAAAAAGGTGAACACAATGGCGGATAAAAATACTTAACCTAAGGATTGAATACATAGATTTATGGGGCGATGGGTAATCAGAAGCTTAGTTTGGCAAGACAAGATGTTAAGGAATGTTAATATTAATACTTAAACTAAGGATTGCATACATCGATGAACGACGACATTATAGTCGTCGTCCTAATAAGGTGATGAAACCTGGTGGATCTGTACTTGGCACAATACGACACAAGGACAGTGCCGCTATGTCGTATCAATACTGGTGGCAGTTAATATTATAGAGACACTTAGTTACTAGAGGAACAATGCAAGGGGGCGACTGAGCACGGGTTACATAATTATATCTATACTCGTCATGGGAAATGATATACAAGGTCTAGGGACAGGCGTGGGTGTTTTAACTTCTAAGATATATAACATCTACTTCTCGAATGTAAGAACATACATAGATATAATTATGGCTGTCTGATGTGTTGGCATTGGCTCAACGTCGGGACAGGGCATGGGTGTTTTTAATATGAATGTATATTCCTGTTCATCATCTTTGTAGTTAGGAGTGTAGGACACGAGGGGGTAGTGTACATGAGATGTGGAAAAATTATCAGTTTAGAAGGGGTATCTAGGTGCGGCCTGGAGCTGCTTAGCCCTGCGGGCTTGGGCCTGTCTGAATTGGCTGGCTCGGTCAGCTGGTCCTTTCGTTCTGTGGACCTTTCCTTTGGGTGTTTCTGTGTGGTGTTCGTTCGTGGCTTCTGTGGTGGGCTTCTCGTTCTGGGGCATTTTACAGGCTATAATACTTTCATTGTGTAGGTTAGAGGCGATCTAAAAGACACCTTAGCTTCCATTTCACTCCAAATCAGATCGTGATTACGTCAGCCCTGTATTTAGTTATATAACAATCATAGTCCCCCCCAATTCTAGTAATTCTATGTCTCTAACCTCCCGTTGTTTTATCCACTAACTATATATATTCCCAACCTTCCTAATACCACCTCCATTTCACTAGACAAAATACCTAGGAGTAATTCCGAGATTAATTATGAAATTACACTAGACAGCCCCATAACTCACTGAGATCCACATTGCTATTTTATTGATGTACCAACTCCCTAATGTTAACATTATTTAGGGAACTTGTAAAAAGAGAAGACACCTTCGTTCCCCATTTTTAGCAGTTAGCTATACATAACCTCACGTTGCATTGTTCGTCTGTCAATTTGTGTCCCTTGCCAGTTCTTGTATTGATTTATGCCTGTTGATTTAGATAAGTTAATTACGAGTTATGTAACAACCTTTAACCACAACTCTATACACCCGATAACCCCATACCAGTTATTGTATTGATTTAGGCCTGTTAATTCGGATAAACTCACTATGACCAATCTGCAGACGATTATCAGGAGAGATGCAGGAAAGCTACCTCGTATCTCTGTCTCCATGACGAGTATAGATATATGTACCCCCGTGCTCAGTCGCCCCCCTTGCCTTGTTCTTCTAGTAACTAAGTGTATATATAATATTAACCGGAGTATGCCACCAGTATTGATACGACATAGCGGCACTGTCCTTGTGTCGTATTGTGCCACGTGCATACCAAACTGGTTTTCATCATCTTATTAGGACGACGTCTTAATATGCCGTCGTTTATGCATGTATTCAATCCTTAGGTTAATTATCTTTTATCCGCCATTGTGTTCCTCTCTTCCATTTACTTTTCCACAATTGTTATACGTCTTCCAATCACCTCCTCCGTATCCACAATCCACACTACTCTGTTTTGCTTCGTGACCCTATGCTCAGTGGTCACCTGTTTTGTGGGTCACCCTGTCTTTTGCTCCTTCACGCCCCGCTGCACACGCCACCCTACCTGTTCGATCGTAGGGGAATGCCACCCCTATGTCCAGCGCATTAAGGGTGACGACCCTAGGTCACGAGCGGCGTGGCGCCTAGCCTCAAACCACCCCCTTTCCAATATCAAACCCCCCCCCCCCCCGTAAAGACGCCCAGACGAACGTTCTAACATGCCGATCCCGTTCATTTCCTCACCCCAATAAATAGCAGATAAAGACTCATTCTTGTAACCCCATTTACTACCCTCTAACTTACTAGCCCAACTCACAACCTGAGCCAGGAGGGCGGACGGCGCGAGGCTACAGCAGCCAACCTCTCACCCCTAAGAAGTCGACGGTTCTGCCTGACTTGCATTTTCACGAAAACTACTATTATGAGCCCCATGAGTAATCCTAGTAAGTAAAAACTAGAACCCAGGATCAACCCTCCCTAGGAGTATCACTCTTGACACCACCACATCATAAGAAAACCCCATTAGCGTAGAGAATCCCATATATACATATTTAAGGAGTGGCATGCCCCCCACCCCAAAGGGACACCCCCAACCCCCGCGGACGTTCACCATGACCCACACGTAGCCAACAACTTCTTGCCAGACACCAGGTGAATTTCCAACAGGTGATGAACTAACCCTCTAAATACCTATCCAAATACCATCCTATCCCATCCTTAACCAAAACCAAAATCTTCCTTATCCCATCCTAGATTAAGAATAGCATGTCAGCTAGACCAGAGAAGGATATTTAGGTGAATTGATGAATAATACCTCCCAGCCTATTCACGTAGTGCGCCAGTAAAGTAGTCCCTATGAACCTTCACCAAATCCGCCTAAATAACTCTACTAGTACCTCATACTAGAGTTAAGATATCCACGATCATAAATCAGATCACAAGTTACGTACCGCCACATTAAAGACCCCCTCCCTAACCCCCTAAGTTCACCAGAATAAATTAACTACTTCATAGCATTGACATCCAATACTTCTAGAACATTCCTGAAGCTTCCTTGACCTGCCTATAAATAAGACCCAGAGACAACAGTCGGGCAGTTGAATATTAGAGCCCAAAAGCAACGGCTGGCCAGACTGCGTTGGCGTCTAGTCTTCCCTCCCCCCCCTCAAGATTCACGATAGTTCGGCGTTCCGTAATCTGTGCAACTCTGTGAGGAAGTGAATTAACCCTTTACGAATATTTTATTGCGATCGGGACTACCGGCAGTAATATTATATTGGTAGACAACAAATTCACAAATTATTGATTGTTTCATTAACTTCTGATAGTGCACCCTCCGCTACTTGAGCTACGAACGATCATAACTCATAACTGATCTAAGGCAGAAAGATCTTTTTATGTTAGAAGGGATTATGCGAGAAACTCTTGAGTGAGGACTCTGCAAGAATAATTCCTTGGCAACAATCGACTGTCTTAACCCATCAGCAATTGTTGCCAAAAAGGTGCACAACCGCCCGCAAGAAGCCCATCTGCAAACCTTCTCTACACTGCCGGACAGCTTGGACGGCCCCAGAGCTACTGTTAACCCCCAACATCACTAATGCAAGATAACCAGGAAACTCCATCACAGTGTTACTTCACAGAGTACCAGTGTTACGGTGCTACTAACTATCAACCATCCAGTGTATTCGATTGTGTCTCAACGTTCTCCGATGATAGGAAATAAGTGATTATGTTAGTACACATTAATATATATCAGTGAAATTTAGCTTAGGCGAATTGACTCCCGTAATTATTCTTGCCATCAGGTTTAACCTGATTCGCCCTCACTGATATTTTCGGTCCGAAGTATCACCTAGACAAGTGAATATCCTAGACCAGTGCAACTAGTGACAGTTATCCCTTTACGTTAATTATTGGGCAATAACCACATTACTTATACTTTCATCCTTGATTAAGAGTCATATTACCAGAGAGAGTTAACAAAGCGAAATACCTAACCTGTGTGATTCATGTACCCTACGTATCATAAAGCAATGTGATCAGAAGAATAATGCTTGAACGTTGGAAGTGGGAAGTATGTCTCTATCCAAATCCGCGATAAGTGCTGGGAGATTGTAATAAGTCCAATAACCTACCTGAGTGCTCCAACCTCTATTGTTCGTGGAATTCTATTACGTACCTTCTACCTGAGTGTTATTGAGAATAAAGCTGTATTACAAACCATTTATCCGAGATTATCTATGTCCTCTATAATAATAATAATAATAATAGTTCTTAAAGCTAGCGCATGCTAAGCTAGCTAAGGATAGCTCAATAAGGCCGATTAGGCGTATTTCCATTGGGGTCCTGTACTACTACCCCATCCCTTTGCTCATGAGGGATGGTAACGACTCAGTGCTTGTGAAAAATCTTTAATGCGCCGAGCGTGGGCGTGAACCCGGGCCTTCTGGGTGGAAGTCCGAGACGCTAGTCACTACACCAAGCGAGCCGCTTTATGTATTTGGCAAGAAATCCAATAACCCAGTCTTGCAGAACTCACCTATACCAAGTTAATCCTGTATAAAATCAGGGCATAACAGTTAGCACTATACCAACATCAGTCACAGTGATGATTTGGTGGGGCAGTGCTGAGGCAGGACTTTATTGTACTAAAGTACACTCCAACTACTAAAAGACAATCCCGTCTAAGCCGTTACAATGCATGTAATGGACAAATGACGCTAAACCATTGTATGTATGTATGTTCACCTTCAGTTTCCTCCTCCCACAAGCCACACCAAACTCTTTGACTTCCCGCTACAGTTTCTCCTCAGAATCCGCCACCAACGCTGTGTCATCATGAGCGAACAGCAACTGATTTAACTCCCAATCTCTACCATTCTTTCTTACTAAACCCAATCCTCTTCCCATAATTCTCATTTTCACCTTCCTCACCACACCATCCATAAATATATTAAACAGCCATGGTGACTGTAATGCCCTCGAAAATATCCCGCAACCCCAATAATGTACTACCTGAGTTGACGTCTGGTATAGTGTAAAATAGTCGTTGATGGGAAGTCCAATAAACTCATCACGTGAATCACCACGAGACTATCACCTGGTTCTTACAAATTGGACTAAGGTTACTATACTTTTGTACGTCCGTGGTAGTACAGTGGGTTAGCGCGCGGGCCTGGTTGACCTATGGAGGATATGGTTACTAACCAGGGTTCGAACCCCACCCAAGGTATCTCAAAACTTGTGGGTTTTTAGGAGGGTTAAACTCCCTTCAGAGGTTCGAGCCCCGCGCCAGGCACCAAGGAAGTGGGCCTGGGGAGTTTTCAGACCATAAATTCCCTTCACACCCAGCATTTCATTCCTCTGAAGGGAGTTTAACCCTCCTAAAAACTGGCTAAAACTAGATGATTGTATGCAATTTAAGAAAGACGTACAGTGGCGCTAATAATTAAGTCATGTCCCAGCTGTCATTACGTTTGGCTTGCTTTGTGCTGTAGGCCTATTAATGTCTGTCAGATATTGAATATGATGGGTAAGTGTAAGAACATGTTTGTATATTTCAATCGATATGAAGAAATGAAGCTTAGATATTCCTGATAACAATTATTGATCAAAACATACTTGATGCCGAAACATCGCTTATTAGCGCGACTGTACCTATATTACTCACAGGGTTTATTGAGATCGAATTTACCCCTTAAAATTGAGTCCTAGAGGTAGACTATAACCTAAAGAAAATCGTCTAATGGTAACCAGAATTTGATGAAAATGAAGTCCTCGAGTGCTGAAGGAGTTAACAAATCTACTAAAGCCTATAATCATATATACCTTTTACCTTCTATTGCAGCAGGGACGGAGAGGACTCATGGTATCACTGGATTTTTAGGGAAA
This sequence comes from Paralithodes platypus, assembly GCA_032716605.1. Lineage (NCBI taxonomy): Eukaryota > Metazoa > Arthropoda > Malacostraca > Decapoda > Lithodidae > Paralithodes > Paralithodes platypus. The sequence goes on along the minus strand of CM064492.1, from coordinate 77,421,278 downwards.
CTAGGAGAAAGCCCGTTTTTTATGTTCGTATACGGTCACTATAGTTATACTGTATGTGTAAGGTATACAAATATAAATCGTGATCACCCACCCTGTTTGTCATTCTACTTATTATAATCGCTATAACGTAAAGTTTAAATTGAAAACTAGTAATATTTACCGGGCTATATGTTTAAATGATGTATATGTTATTAACGCTGCTATAATATATAATAATTCCCTAGTGAAAATAACAGCGAAACCCACCCAAACAGGTTACGAGGGTAACTGGAGACAAACACTGTATTGGCAATTTTTCGCCGAATACTCAGTTCAGTTGATAGACTAAGCCTTTACAACGGCGCTTTCCTAGGGTTTTGGTTTTACTTTTATTTATTTATGTGTATTTATGTTTCGTGCTTTTTCACTGTGATTCTTTTCTTAGTCGCTCATGTTTCCTCCAAATCTTGTAGATGAGATTTTTGCCAACGCTTATAAGTGAAAGAGAAGGTATTGAGGGATAAGCCTGTACAGTTGTTCTCAAAAACTGTGCTTCCGTGCTGACTCCCTGCCTAGGCAAACTCTTTCGTCTCTGTCTATCCTCTAACGTCTTCCCTTCATGCTGGAAGTTTGCTCACATTCAACCTGTCCCAAAGAAGGGTGACCGCTCTCAACCCTCCAACTATCGTCCAATTGCTCTTATCTCTTGTCTTTCTAAAGTTTTTGAAACTATTCTTGCTTCCAAATTTCTTAAGCATTTCTCTTCTCATAATCTGCTCTCAGATCGCCAGTATGGCTTCCTTATGGGTCGCTCTACTGGTGATATTCTTTCATATCTTACTAACTCTTGGTCATCCTCCTTTCGGGACTTCGGTGAGACTTTTTCTATTGCACTAGACATATCGAAAGCCTTCGATAGAGTCTGGCATAAATCTTTAATTTCTAAACTACCCTCCTTCGGTTTCTATCCCTCCATCTGTGCCTTTGTCTCTAATTTCCTTTCTGGCCGTTCCATAGCTGCGGTTGTGGACGGCCATTGTTCACTTCCTCACCCTATAAACTCCGGTGTTCCTCAGGGCTCTGTCCTATCTCCTATTCTCTTTCTAATTTTTATAAATGATCTCCTTAACTGTACCTTAATTCCCATCCATTCATACGCAGACGACTCAACCTTACACTACTCCATTAGTTTTTCAGAACGCCCCAGCCAGCAATCCCTCAACGACAAACGTAATGAAGCCATAGAACTCTTAAATTCTGATCTAAATACTATTTCCAATTGGGGCAGAGAAAACCTTGTTAACTTTAATGCTTCCAAAACCCAATTTCTCCATCTATCTACCCGTCAGGATCTCCCAGCGGACTATCCCTTATTCTTCAACAATACAAAAATCAACCCTTCATCTTCTCTCAATATTCTTGGTGTCTCTTTTTCTTCTGCTCTCATTTGGAAGGACCATATTACCAGTCTTGCTAAGGCAGCCTCCCAGAAGCTGGGTGTGCTCAACCGCCTTAGGGGGTTCTTTTCCCCTGCACAGCTTCTTGCTCTGTACAGGGGCATAGTGCGCCCTTGTATTGAGTATTGTTCACATGTGTGGGGAGGTTCCTCTCACACCGCTCTCCTAGACAAAGTTGAAAGGAAGGCCTTTCGTATCATTAACTCCCGTCCACTCACCAACTCTCTGCAATCTCTCTCTCTCCGCCGCAATGTTGCATCTCTCTCGCTATTCTATCGCTACTATAATAATCAGTGTTCCTCAGAGCTATCCCAGTGCATACCACCTCCTTTACGTAGGGCACGTGGTACCCGTCTTGCAACTCAATCCCACCCCTACTCTGTGCAACTCTCCAACCCAAGAGTGAAACGTTACTCTCAAACTTTCTTCTACTCAACATCTGAGCTCTGGAACTCTCTCCCAGAATCAGTCTTTCCCTCTTCCTATGACTTAAATTGCTTCAAACTCCGTGTGTCCAGGCATTTTGGCTCGAACGTCCCTTGATTTTGGCCCTGTCACTCTTTCAACTATGGGGGAGGCACTCGCTATAGGCAGTTATGCCTTTTGCCTCCCTCAATCACATAGAAAAAAAAAAAAAAAAAAAACGGCACCTCGTATCTACTTTTCGAAGAGTGTTGAGAAGGGAGAAGGGGTGTTGGAGAGAGATAATGCTGTTGGAGTGGCTTTGTTGTGGTCAGGTCAGGTATTGAGGGGTAAGCCTGTACAACGGCACCTTGTATCTACTTTTTGAAGAGTGTTGAGAAGGGAGAAGGGGTGTTGGAGAGTCATAAAGCTGTTGGAGTGGCTTTGTTGTGGTCAGGTCAGGTATAGAGGGATAATTAGCCTGTACAACGGCACCTCGTATCTACTTATCGAAGAGTGTTGAGAAGGGAGAAGGGGTGTTGGAGAGAGATAAAACTGTTGGAGTGGCTTTGTTGTGGTCAAGTCAGGTATTGAGAGATAATTAGCCTGTATAACTGCACCTCGTATCTACTTATCGAAGAGTGTTGAGAAGGGAGAAGGGGTGTTGGAGAGAGATAAAACTGTTGGAGTGGCTTTGTTGTGGTCAAGTCAGGTATTGAGAGATAATTAGCCTGTACAACTGCACCTCGTATCTACTTATCGAAGAGTGTTGAGAAGGGAGAAGGGGTGTTGGAGAGAGATAAAACTATTGAGTGGCTTTGTTGTGGTCAAGTCAGGTATTGAGGGATAAGTAGCCTGTACAACGGCACCTCGTATCTACTTATCGAATACTACTACCTACAGATACGATGGCGCGTTTGTTTTCTGTTATCTGGCTATTATAGACAATTATTTTCAGATTGGGAAAGGTAAGTGGAGGTCAGAGGGCTAATTGACCACTTGCGAATTTCAGGCTATAAGGAAGTTGGAGCCGTGAACATCGATATTAAACAGAAATACAATACTAATTTAAGTTTCTGATGGATAAATAGTATGTTCAATTGGGTTTTATGTATTTATATATGTACTCGTACATCCGTATTTTATCTGTAAAGTATGTTACATATCGTAGTCTACAGCTCCAACTTCCTTATAGAACGAAACTCGCAAGTCGGCAATTGAGATAGTCTGTACCCTTTTAATTCCCACAGATCCTTCCTAAGTTGTATACAATTGTTTAACCCCTTCTGTACCGGCGACGTTTTTTTTATTTGATTTCAGCTACTTTTAGACGATTTTATGAGGCTTAGGAAGGATATGTGGTAGCTAAAAGGATTCACTGAGATAGTTTGTAGCCTTTTGATTGGTAGACGTCCTTCCTAAGCTCAATAAAATCATCAAATAGTTGCCAGAATATAATGAAAAGTACATCACCGGTACAGAAGGGGTTACTGATAGCCAGAATAAACTAAAAATGCGACATAATCCTCAAGGGGCCAAGTAAATGAAAGCCATCCATACAGGTTTACTAAATAAATACAAATTTAGAAGATAATAAAAGTAAACTAAGCTTCTTTAACCCTATTATTATTATTATTATTATTATTATTATTATTATTATATTATTAGGCGCAGGGTGGGCCAATTTCGATCCTCCCTGTTTTACTCCATTAGTTTGTAGATTTTAAGACGTTTGACCTCATTAGTTTGGCGATTATAAGATGCTTCAATCCAATAAGGTGTCAATTTTTCCTGGGCGAGCGATAGCGAGCCTGCAATTTGGGAGAAACCGGCCTTTGGCCGGGAAATTTTTCTACCGAAAAATTTACATATTTAGCTTGAATGGGGTCTGGGGGACGTTTTTTAGTTTAAAGGGGGTCTGGAGAGGCGTGTTTCTAAGTCTCGGGGTGAACTAAAAAACACATTGTTCAAAAATGACTAAAACAATTCAAACCCTCAATAATAATTAAACAAAATATCATAATAACCCCCAAGACGTTGCACCTAATAGTGTTAATTAACCCTTTCAGTATGCAAGGACGCAATTTTCACTTTATTTTGGCTAACATTGGACGGTTTTATTCAGTTTTGAAAGGCCCTCAGGGAATCAAAGGGGATAACTCTATTTCAATTAACTCTCTGACCCCCACAGTTCCTTTCTAATCTGATAAAGTCGTCTATTAATAGCCAGGATATAGAGAAGAAAGGCGTCATTGTAACTTGAAAAGGTTAAATCTTTCCATTATAGACCTTCATATCTAAATTAATATCCATCAAATGAGAAACAAAGTTAAATATTGTACAAATATTGCCTATCTCCATAAAACTAAAAACAGAAATAGAACACAGATTACCCTAATCTCCATAAAACTAAAAACTTAAAAATTAAATGCATTAACTATATTAATAAACAAGCTAATACAACAATGTAGGTTCCTGATGGATAGGCATGCGCTCTACTGAGTGGCCCTCTCGTTGATGATTAACCCCTTTGATAACTATCAATCCTTCCTAAGTCGGTCAAAATCCACTGCCAACCAAATGGAATCGATCGCTTCCAAATCATCATCAACATTTTCGTTTTCAAGCTTCTCAGTGTAACCCAAATCAATCAATCTTGTGTAATATTTACCCGGGGTGCCACAAACCATAACATTCTCATAATGTATATCACCATGGATGTAACCAGCATCGTGAAGGTCCTTGACTTTGCGGTTCATATCTTGTTCAAGCATCTCAGTCAGCTGACTGGTGCTAAATGCATTTTTGGAAGCAAAATCACGCAGAGTCATGCCCTCGACATACTCCATAATGAAAACTGAGCCATCATGACTTAGAGCTATTACCTTAGGTACACCTCCAGCCCCATTTAAATATCATACATGACTTGAGCTTCTGCCACAAAGTCACTATCCTCCGCTCCGGTACTCTCCTTCATACAACAGTTTACTCCCTTGTATCAAAGTTTAGCAATGTGTGCATTATGGGGGATTTTAATTTTCCGAACATTGATTGGCAGCACCAAATAGGCGACTCCGATTCAGTAGAGTTTATTGAGGTTGTACAAGATAGTTTTTTATTTCAATTCATAGATACGCCGACTAGAGGTATTAATATTCTTGATTTAGTTTTCAGTAACAATGAACATATGATAAATGATGTAGAGATTGGTGACCACCTAGGAAATAGCGATCATAAATCTATTTATTTTAATATACAATGGACAGGGAATGCTAAAGAGAATACGACACTTATCCCAGATTTCAGAAAAACCGATTATAGTGGGCTAAGAAGAGACTTAAGGGTGGACCCTATTGTTAAGCAATTAAGTCAGGATATGCCAGAGTTAAACTTGCCACCTACATATAACCAGTTTATTGCTTCACTCCACAATGCTCAAAATAAATATATCCCTAAAAGAAAATTTAGATCGCCGCAGAACCAACCAAAATGGATGACTAATAAGCTAATAGAACTTATAGGAAAAAAGAAAGGAATATATAGAAAAATAAAGAAAGGCGAAAATCATCTACATATATACTATCAGACTCTATCAAGACAGGTCAAAAAGGAAATCAGGAAAGCAAAAAGAAATTATGAAATAAGGATAGCCAGTGACTCAAAAAATAACCCTAAAGCTTTTTACCAACTATATAAATCTAAAGTTAGAGATGTAATAGGCCCCCTAAAAACTTCAATAGGAGAAATAACAGAAAATGATTTAGAAATGTGCAGTACATTAAATAGTCAGTTTCTTTCCGTTTTCACTAATGAAAATTTGGCACAGATTCCAGAAGTCAATATGGTATATAGTGATAGTATAGAAAATATGTTAAGTACAGTTAGTATAAGTAGAAATGATGTGCTTAAGGAAATTGACAGACTGAAACCTCAAAAATCGCCTGGTCCTGACGAGGTATATGCTAGAGTATTAAAAGAATGCAGAGATGAGTTAAGTAGCCCATTAGCATTTTTATTTAACAAGTCTTTAGAAACAGGTTTAGTTCCAGAAGCTTGGAAGCTTGCAAATGTAGTTCCGATCTTCAAAAAAGGTGATAAATCGATAGCATCCAATTACCGTCCCATTAGTCTCACATCAATCATAGGAAAGTTGCTAGAGTCTATTATTGCTAGGAAAATTAGAAGCCACTTAGACAAATTTAACTTAATAAATTCTTCTCAGCATGGATTCACTCAGGGACGTTCTTGCCTTACTAATTTGCTTAGCTTTTTCTCAGAGGTATATGAAGCAGTAGATAGTGACAAGTCATATGATATTATTTATTTAGATTTCAGTAAAGCTTTCGACAGAGTCCCTCATGAGAGATTGATGAGAAAGGTTGAGGCACATGGAATAGGAGGATCGTTGTTGGGATGGATTAGGTCATGGCTAATTGGTAGGAAACAGAGAGTCAGCATAAATGGTACCAAGTCAGAGTGGGGAGCAGTCAAAAGTGGTGTCCCCCAGGGATCGGTATTAGGTCCCCTGTTGTTTCTTATATACATAAATGACCTAGATTTAGGTATAACTAGTAGGATAAGTAAATTCGCAGACGATACTAAAATGGGGAGATCAATTGATTCAGATAGCGATATAGAGTGCCTCCAAAGGGATCTAGATACCTTACATGAATGGTCAGTAAATTGGCAGATGAAGTTTAACATTGACAAATGCAAGGTATTAAAGATAGGGAAGATGCATACAAATGTTAAATATAAACTAGCTAATTTAGAATTAGAAAATTCAGACTGTGAGAAAGATCTAGGTGTGTTTGTTAGCAATGATTTGAAGCCTAGAAAACAGTGTATAAGCGTTCGTAATAAGGCAAACAGGATTCTCGGGTTCATCTCTAGGAGTGTGAGTAACAGAACTGCTGATGTTATCTTAAAACTTTACTTGTCATTAGTGAGACCCCATATGGATTATGCTGTCCAATTTTGGTGTCCTTATTACAGAATGGACATAGATTCATTGGAGAGAGTACAGCGTAGAATGACAAAAATGATCCATAATATTAGAAATCTTTCGTATGAAGAAAGGTTGAAGAAATTAGGTTTACATTCGTTAGAGAGACGCAGAGTTAGAGGGGATATGATAGAGGTGTTCAAGTGGGTTAGTGGGATTAACAAAGGGGACATGACAAATGTACTAAAGCTCAGTGATAGCGAAAGAACTCGTACCAATGGTTTCAAATTAGATAAATTTCGTTTCAGAAAAGATATAGGCAAATATTGGTTTGGTAACAGAGTTGTAGATGGGTGGAATGGACTACCAAGTGCTATAGTGGGGTCTAAAACGGTAGGGAGCTTTAAGATAAAATTGGATAAGCATATGGACGAGAAGGGTTGGGTGTGAAGGGGGATCAGCCGGGTTGGGCCAATCAGCACTCTGCATACCCCCATAATCCTGCGTTAATCTCTAACCGTTTTGGTAAGATGATCCTCAGGGTATTAGAGTGTTGAGCCTATAATTGGGCTTTGTAATTTAACTGGGGTTGTGTGGGACAGGGATCTGCCTTGCTTAGGCCAATCGGCTTTCTGCAGACTCCCATTTTCTTATGTTCTTATGTTCTTATGTAACCAAAGATACAAGGCCAAATTCACCTTCGCCAAGTTCTTTGATAATGTTAACATGACCCATCACCTCCTCTCGGGTGTACATTAGTGCGTCCATTTCACTATTTGACACTTTTTGACACGCTGTTATTATAAAAGCGTGTCAAATAGTTAGTTATAACGGTGTTATAGCTAAAAGAATGTTGATATAATTATATAATATTGCTCGAGAGAGTGGAGGTAATCTTCTGCGTATTGAAAGACATAAGCTTGGTGCTCCCTTCTCGCAACACCTGAACCGGACAGCTGCGAGAAGGGAGGACCAAGCTTATGTCTACTACTAAATACGACATAAGAGATAGACAAACCAAACTGAAATGATTACTGATTACGGAGTACTGATATTTACTATAGGATGTAAGGTATCTTAAAATAACCCCCTAGAAATACTTTCTCTAAAGTATCTATTTCTTTATCCTCCCCATTTCCCCAGCTAACCTAATCCCATAAGGACCCCAATGGAAATACGCCTAACGGCCTTATTGGGCTATCCTTAGTTGGAATTATGCAAGGCTGGTACATGTCATATTTATAACAAACTATGTGGTACCAACTCTGTAAATTGCTAACTGAATAAATATTATTATTATTATTATTATTAAAAGCAGGAATCAAAAGGGCGACTGATGAACAATTGCTCAGCAAATTGTCGACATATACATAATCGCTTATGAAGTCTCTTTATAATTATACTTTTTATTATATTACATGATAATAAATTACATTAAGTCAAATAGATCACAAAATATAAGTAAATAATTATTCAAACAAATATTTAAGTCTAAATTATGTGCACTCTAAATATAATGAAAGGTTACCCCTAAAAAATACAATTTTTTCTTATTGTTCTTGGAGCTGAAGAAAACTAGAATTTAAGGGTAACTTTACTATTACTTTTAACATGTTGAGGGCCCGCACACTTACACTTAGTTACACTTAGTTGTATTCCGTCCGTTAGTGACACAGTTGAGCTGGGGCTCCACTGCGACCAGGCAGCTCCCTTTCTTCCAATCTCCATTCCAGAAGTCGGTTGGAGTTGGTGCTGGGGTATCCTGGTGTTGGTGGCCGGTCCGGTATTTTGGCCAGCCACATGTCCAAGTGTTTCTTGAAGGTGTCTGGAGACACCCCGGTCATGTTCCTGAGAGGGGCTGGTATACAGTTGAACCGTCTGGTTCCATTGTATGTAAAGCTGTGATGGATCAGGGATTTGATTTTTTGTGTTGATCCCGGCCTCGCCTTTGGTGCTGAGTCTCTTGGATGTTTGGATTTGGTACCTTTTTTTCCAAAATCTTCCAGACGTAGATGATGAATCTCTCCCTACGTCTTTGGAGTGAGTACAGCTGCAGCTCCTTAAGTCTCTCCCAGTAGTTAAAGTGTTGAAACCCATTGATTTTACTGGTGAATGTCCTCTGGGTGGCTTCAATTTCTGTTATTTCTCCTACTTTTTGGGGAGACCAGAGCTGGGAGCAGTACTCCAGTCGTGGTAGGACCAGTGACTTCCACAGTGTTAGCATACACCTCTCATTTCTTGTGTGGAAGGTTCTCAGGATCCAGCCTGCTATTTGTTTTGCTGTTGTTGTGGCTTTGGTAATATGCTGGGAAAAAGTGGCGTCACTGCTCATATTTACTCCCAAGTCCTTCACTGTGTCCTTGGCGGTAATTTCTTGCTGTCCACTTTTGTAGTTGGTGTCATTTTGTAGTGCTCTCTTGTTCCCGTACCTTAGAAGCTCGAACTTGTCTCCGTTTAGGGCCATGTTGTTTTCTTCTGCCCACTTCAGGATTTTGTCCAAGTCTTGTTGTAGTAGCTGAGCATCATGTTGTGAGGTGATTTTCTTCATGAGTCTGGTGTCGTCTGCAAACGATGTGGCTGTTGAGTGTTCCAGGTCCCTGTCGATGTCTCCTATCATGATGAGGAATAGGAGAGGTCCCAGTACTGATCCTTGTGGTACTCCGCTGATGACCCTACCTGCTTCTGATAGGCTTCCTTGAACCGTGACTCTTTGTTTTCTGTTGGTGATGAAGCTGTGGAGCCATCTTCCAAGGTCTCCCCCTATTCCCAGTGATTTGAGTTTATGTAGAAGGATCCCATGGTCCACCTTGTCAAAAGCTTTGGCGAAATCTAGATATATGACGTCTACATTTTCTCCGTCTTGGATATCCTGTAGGATTTTGTCGTAGTGTGATAGTAGTTGTGAGAGGCAGGAGCGGCCTTTTCTAAAGCCATGTTGCCCCTCGTTGAACGCCTCGTTATCTTCCAGGAAGCTGACCATCTTAGCTCGTATTGTTCTTTCTATGATTTTAATAAGATGTGATGTCAGCACCACTGGTCTGTAATTTTTGGCTATGCCTTTACTACCCCCTTTGTGTATTGGTGTGACATTACCTTCTTTTAGGGATTGTGGTACATATCCAGCTTGGAGGGACTTGCTCCACAGCAGTTTTAGAGGCAGGGCTAGCTGATGTTTGCAGTTTTTTAGCAGTTGGGCATGAAAGCCGTCTGGTCCTGCCGCAGAGTTTGGTCCAATCTTGTCAATGGCTGCTATTATGTCCTCTGTTGATACTGTTACCGAGGAGAGTTGATGTGGTGTCCCTGGAGCGTTGCCAAAGAAAGTCGTTGCATTCTCGATTTTCTTGTCTTCATTTGGCGGGCTGAAGACACTTTCATACTGCTGTTTGAGTATCTTGGCCATTTCGGTTGGGTCACTCTCAAGTTCGCCCGTAGGTTTTGCAAGTGGTCCTATTGTTGAGGTGTTCCTGAGTCTCCGTTTTGCGTATGCATAGAAGAATTTGCTATTTACTCGTATGTTTGCAACTGCTTGGAGTTCTTCGCGTGTTCTTTGCTCTTGGTGTGACTGGATGAGTTTACGTTCAACTTCATCGAGCTCTTCTTGTAGTTTGGTGATATTGTGCGCATAGCTGGTCTTCCTTTGCTTGGCTCTCAAGTACGTCCTTTTCTTCATTAGTATTTTTCTATCTCTGGGAATCTGCTTGATCTGCTTCCTGTTTGATTTGGGTGGTATGGTGTTTTTACAGGTCTCCAGGCATTGTTTCTGGAGGATACTGAGAGTTTCGTCGACGTTTTTATCTTCGAATAGTGCCCTCCAATCAGTTCCTGCCAGTTCTGCTCTCAGTCTGTCCCAGTCTATATCTTTGCTGTAGAAGTTGAGATCTTTCAGAGAGGTGCAGGGTATTTGGCTTGATTCCTGTTGACATCTTCTTGGTGGTGTGGCGGCTGGTGTGGGGGTTCTAACTTTGATGAGGCTGTGGTCGGACATTATAGTTTTTACAGTTTCGTACGAGTGTACCAGGTCGAAGTTGTTGCCAAATAGTAAGTCCAGTGTGTTGTTGCCTCTTGTAGATTCCTCGATGTATTGCTTCATGTATGCAGTGTCCATGATAGTCATTAGCTCCTTGGCTTGCTGTTTTTCATCCCTGGTTCCTCCATCTATTTTCATGGTTGCCCAATTGATGATGGGCAGGTTGAAATCTCCTGTGATGATGACATCTGTAGCGGGAGTTGGAAGATTTTGTAGGAGTGATTGTATCTTCTCTGTGACCTCCTTGAAAATTTCCCCTGTGGTGTTTGGAGGTCGGTACAAGGCTGTTCTCGGGCAGCTGCGCAGCATAATATGCGCGAGTTGTGCAGGAGGTGACGGCATAAGGACATAATTAATAAGAAGATAAGCATTAATAGTATAAACGATGAGTTAACCAGAGAAAAGAAAATCTCGGTAATCACATTTTAAACCTTAACCCCTTCAGCACCATGACACATTTGTACCTTTGTTACTGGCTAAAAAACAGACGATTATGTGCAGCTTAAGAAGGACCTATGTCACTAAGAAGATTTTTTTTAAATCGTATTTACCGATTTGATTCGTAGAGGTAGATATTAAACTAAAGAAAATTGTCTAATGGTAACCTGAATATGATGATAATTACGTGATGGTGGTAAAGGGGTTGAGGGTGTGTTTTATTCTGGACCCCCTTCTCCCTCATGATTAACACCATTAGTTTCAGGGTTTTAAGACGTTTGCTCCATTAGCTTAGGTGATTTTAAGACCTTTCGCTCCATTTCTTTGTCAAGCTTTAATGCTATTTAGGTGTCGATTCAGAACAAAGAATAAAAATGCGTATAGGAGCTTGAAAGGGTTTAACTTTCCTGTACAACGGCACCTCGTATCTACTTATCGAAGAGTGTTGAGAGGGGAGAAGGGATGTTGGAGTGAGTGGAAGCTGTTGGAGTGGCTTTGTTAATTTCATTGGAGGTGTTTGGTGTTGTGGTGAAATTAATTAAATATAAATAACAGGAAAGTAGAAGAACGTAGCCAGGTTTAGAAAGAAAAAAAAACAGATTAAGGGGGGATTGTTCACTTTTTGGGCGATGTTTGCATGTATTCATTATTTTTCTAGTTTCCTCTCTAGACCTCCATCAAATAAAAAAAAAAAACATCCATTAGATCCCCCTTCTAGATTAATTTGTAAATTTTTCGGTAGAAAAATGTCTCGGCCGAAGGCCGGTTCTTCCAACATTACAGGCTCACTATCGTTTGTCAGGGAAAAAATCGACAGCTAAATAGCACGAAAGGTTTAAATATTGACGAAGATATGGGGCGAAAGGTCTTAAAATCGACTAACTAATGGGGCAAGCATATTAACATCTGAAAACTAATGGGGCTAAACATGAGGGAGAAAGTGGTCCAGAAAACCGGCCCATGTTCCCTTAAAGGCTTAAACTATGATAATCTCCGAGGAAAAGTAAAGCAACTGATATTATACACAGTAAGACAAATCTTGAACCACGTATTGCAAACTTAAGGGGGTCACCTGCTTTTTTTCTCTCCTTTTCTTTCTTTCTCTGGCTTGTATCCATTCGGCCCCATTCAGCCTACTGTTTTAAGACATTTATCCCCATCCAGGTGTCGATTTATTCCTGGTTTAGCGATAGCGAGCCAGCATTGTATGGAGAAATCCGGCTTCGCCGGTGACATTTTTCTATCGAAAAATGTACAAATTTTGCCTGTTGACAAAAACATTATATAAAATATGCTGGCTCGTTACCGCTCGCCAGGAAAAAAAAGACACCTGGGGATAAATGTCTTAAAACAGTAGCTAGGCTGAATGAGTGAATGGGGCCGAATGAATACAACCCAGAGAGAGAGGGAGGGAGAGGAAACAAAAACGAGGTGGGCCCCCTTAAGCAAGTCAAACCCAAAGGAATTCTATGGTTAAACAAGGGGACGGTGTGTTTATAGTGTGTCTAGATGTGGAGAACGTACTGTAGGCTATATGATAAGATTAGTAGGGGAGTGGCAGAAGTGGTGATGGAGAAACTAGGAGTGAGTAGGAAGATAAGAAATATGATAATGAACATGTACGGTCGCACTAATAAGTCATGTCCCAGCTGTCATTACGTTTGGCTTTCTCTGTGCTGTATTTATGTCTGTCAGATGTTGAATAGGGTGGGTAGGTGTAGGAACATGTTTGTATATTTCACTCGATATGAAGAAATGAAGCTTAGACATTGCTGATACCAACTATTGATCAAAACATACTTGGTGCCGAGACATCACTTATTAGCGCGATTGTACATGAAGGGGCGGAGGCAGAAATTGTGTGGAAAGATATTGTAGTGAAAGGAATCAGGAGAAGGAAAGGGCTAAGACAGGGGTGTATTTGTCACCAATAATTTTTGCAATGTATATGGAGGAGTTGGTAAGGAGAGTTAAGAGTAAGGGAAAAGGAGTGAAAATAGGACAAGATAAGTTAGCAATACTGACATTCGCGGATGACGTAGTATTGATAGCAGAGAGGGAGGAAGATATGAGAGAAATGTTACAGGAGGCGGAAAGGTTTGGAAGAGATTTGGAAATGAAGTTCAGTGTGGAAAAAAGTAGCATGATAGTAGTAAATGGGCCAGCGGAAGACATGAGAATAGGAAGGGAAAGAATAGAAATTAGGGAGGAAGTGAAGTACTTAGGGGTATGGATAGGGAAGGAAGGGCGACAGAGGACAATGAATGAGACAATCATGAGGGTGGAACAGTGTAGTGGGAAACTGTGGAACGTGACAAAAACTAGAGTGAATAAATATAAAATAGTAAGGGAGGTGTGGAAGGACTTTGAAGTGCCAAAAATAATGTACGGGATGGATGTGAGAGGTGTAGAAATTGGTTTTTACATCATACCCGAAAGAGGATTTATGGAGCTCCGATCTTACTCTCAACCATCTGAACAATTTTACCAGCACACCTAAACTTCGTTAGATGCGGGAATAGCCTCCCGAAAATACCAAGCCCTGGTAGGGGCTTGAATTCTCGACCCTTGGGTTGTGAGGCAGACACTATACCAGTTAGACCAATAGAGATATCCCACTTGGCCTGGTCGGCTCAAGGTATTTCCGCATCCGAGGTCTGTTTTAGGCTAACCTATTTTCACTGACTTTACAGAGGGAGTACAGGGGGGAAAATTAAGAGACTGGAGGCGGGGCAGAATAAAATAGGAAGAATAAGGCTAGGAGCAAGAAGGTGGACAGCGAATGAAGCAGTGAGAGGGGAGATGGGGTGGAGTACATATTTTGAGGAAAGAGTGGCGAAGGCAAAGTTAAGATATAAGATTAGATTGGAGGAGATGGAGGATGATAGGTGGCCAAGGAGTGTATGAATGGGGTGAGGGGAAGAGTGGACAAAAGAGTGTAGGAGAAAACTGAATAAAATAGGAGTGTAATAAAGAAGGGTGGGAGAGGAGTGGAGAGATATAGAGAGAAATGCAGGACTAGGTCAGGGAAAGAGGTTGGAGAAAGAGATAAGAACGAGAGTGAGGGAAGTAGAAAGACAGGAATGGAAAAGAAAAGTACACTGGAAAGATATAAAAGCAAGGGGAGACCGAGAAAAGAGGAGTTCTACGATGGAAGTTGGGGAGCTGAATTATTATTTAAGGCTAGGGCAGGGGCATTGGAGACAAATAGAAGAACATGGAGGTGGAACGGGGGAGTGAAAGAGTGCCTGAAGTGTGTGTGGGAGGGAGGAGAGTGGAGGAGACGATAGAACATATAGTGACAGAGTGCCAGTGGTATGATGGGGAGAGAGATAGGTTAGAGGAAGAGTTTAAACGGTTGGTGGGGGAGAGGGAATGGGAAGAACAGAAAGAAGAGGATGATGATGGAGTAAAGTTTGTGTTAGGTCTAGGGACAGAAGAGGGGGGAGACGAGGAAGTGGAGAACAGAATGAAGGTAGTAAAAAGATTCCTGGAGTAGGTGTGGCAGAAGAGAAAAATAAATAGAGTAGAATAGGGTAAGGGGGGAGAAGCCTAATCGCCAATCTAATGATGGGAAACATCCTACGACCTCCAAACGAATGGGGTCCAACAGGGAGGACCCAAGATACGTTGCTCGAAAATGGACACAAAAAACAAGTCAAATCCTCAATAATAATCAAGCCAAATAGGATAACAACCCCCAAGACGTCGGAGCAGAGAGTGTTAACCCCTTCTGTACAGGCGACGTCTTTTTAACTTCATTTTGGCTACTATTAGACGATGTATGCAGTTTAGAAAGGGCCTCCAGCAATCAACAGGCTTCGAAATATCTCACTTAACCCTTTTTAAAACCACAGATCCTTCTTAAACTGCACAAAATCGTCTAAACATAGCTAGACCAATATTAAAACAACGTCGCCGGTACAGAAGGGGTTAAGTATAGGAATGAGGTAATGATATGAGTTATGAAAAGCGAATATCATACCATTGAACACATTGGTCCCATGATATATTATGCTTCACGTGTCGGTGTATACAAAGAGAATGAGAGTGAATATATAACATATAGGGAGATGGGCCGGGTTTTTTTTGGTCTAGGCCTATTGATGCAATTATTCCTTTATTTCTTAGTTTCCTCGCCGCTAGACCTCCATCAAACTTTAAAACACATCCATTAGATCACCCTTCGAGATTAATTTGTACATTTTTGATAGAAAAATGTCACGGCCGAAGGCCGGTTTCTCCGCAATTACATAAGAACATAAGAACATAAGAAAATGGGAGTCTGCAGAAAGCCAATTGGTCTAAGCAAGGCAGATCCCTGTCCCACACAACCCCAATTACAAAGCCCAATTATAGGCTCAACACTCTAATACCCTGAGGATCATCTTACCAAAACGGTTAGATTAACGCAGGTTTACGGGGGTCTGCAGAGCGCTGATTGGCCCAATCCGGCTGATCCCCCTTCACACCCAACCCTTCTCGTCCATATGCTTATCCAATTTTATCTTAAAGCTCCCTACCGTTTTTAAACCCACTATAGCACTTGGTAGTCCATTCCACCCATCTACAACTCTGTTACCAAACCAATATTTGCCTATATCTTTTCTGAAACGAAATTTATCTAACTTGAAACCATTGGTACGAGTTCTTTCGCTATCACTGAGCTTTAGTACATTTGTCATGTCCCCTTTGTTAATCCCTCTAACCCCCTTGAACACCTCTATCATATCCCCTCTAACTCTGCGTCTCTCTAACGAATGTAAACCTAATTTCTTCAACCTTTCTTCA
This sequence comes from Paralithodes platypus, assembly GCA_032716605.1. Lineage (NCBI taxonomy): Eukaryota > Metazoa > Arthropoda > Malacostraca > Decapoda > Lithodidae > Paralithodes > Paralithodes platypus. The sequence continues at coordinate 77,405,239 of CM064492.1, read as the reverse complement.
TACGGAAGATTTCTAATATTATGGATCATTTTTGTCATTCTACGCTGTACTCTCTCCAATGAATCTATGTCCATTCTGTAATAAGGACACCAAAATTGGACAGCATAATCCATATGGGGTCTCACTAATGACAAGTAATGTTTTAAGATAACATCAGCAGTTCTGTTACTCACTCTCCTAGAGATGAACCCGAGAATCCTGTTTGCCTTATTACGAACGCTTATACACTGTTTTCTAGGCTTCAAATCATTGCTAACAAACACACCTAGATCTTTCTCGCAGTCTGAATTTTCTAATTCTAAATTAGCTAGTTTATATTTAACATTTGTTTGCATCTTCCCTATCTTTAATACCTTGCATTTGTCAATGTTAAACTTCATCTGCCAATTTACTGACCAATCATGTAAGGTATCTAGATCCCTTTGGAGGCACTCTATATCGCTATCTGAATCAATTAATCTCCCCATTTTAGTATCGTCTGCGAATTTACTTATCCTATTAGTTATACCTAAAACTAGGTCATTTATGTATATAAGAAACAACAGGGGACCTAATACCGATCCCTGGGGGACACCACTTTTGACTGCTCCCCACTCTGACTTGGTACCATTTATGCTGACTCTCTGTTTCCTACCAATTAGCCATGACCTAATACATCCCAACAACGATCCTCCTATTCCATGTGCCTCAACCTTTCTCATCAATCTCTCATGAGGGACTCTGTCGAAAGCTTTACTGAAATCTAAATAAATAATATCATATGACTTGTCACTATCTACTGCTTCATATACCTCTGAGAAAAAGCTAAGCAAATTAGTAAGGCAAGAACGTCCCTGAGTGAATCCATGCTGAGAAGAATTTATTAAGTTAAATTTGTCTAAGTGGCTTCTAATTTTCCTAGCAATAATAGAATCTAGCAACTTTCCTATGATTGATGTGAGACTAATGGGACGGTAATTGGATGCTATCGATTTATCACCTTTTTTGAAGATCGGAACTACATTTGCAAGCTTCCAAGCTTCTGGAACTAAACCTGTTTCTAATGACTTGTTAAATAAAAATGCTAATGGGCTACTTAACTCATCTCTGCATTCTTTTAATACTCTAGTATATACCTCGTCAGGACCAGGCGATTTTTGAGGTTTCAGTCTGTCAATTTCCTTAAGCACATCATTTCTACTTATACTAACTAAAATGCCACATGAACGAAAGGACCGGTGTCACAGGCCAGGATAGCTATAAGGATCACCACACCAACTTCGTTGTCTCCCTTTCACATAACTCCACATATGTATACGTCTCTCCAATCACACCCTTCTAGTATACAACCCACATTACTTTATTCCTTAACATTTGTATGTACCAACTAAGTATGTATTTAATTAAGGTACCAACCATGCATGCAGACTATAATATTTTCATTGTGTAGGTACGACGGCGATCTGAAGACACCTCAGTAAACCTATGACCCTCCCCCTGTTCTGGAGTCCACCACGACTGTCCGGTAATACGAACCTCAGCCGTGTGACTCGCCTAGTCATTCTGGGCAATTATTTGTTTCAATACTCCCCAGGTCTCTCAACTTGAGATATTAATTGTTTCTTTGTTGTTAATCCGTCACTTAAGACACTCGACTCATATCGATTGTTATTAGTACTGGCGATTAAAGAGAGTAATCCCGGCGTAGTGGGTAGGGCCCACGATTTACGCAAATGGGCAGTATCTTTACGTTTTCTAAAAAAAAAAAAAAAAAAAAAAAAAATCTGTTGAAGACATAGCTACTCAACTATGGGCTTCAAATCATACGTTTTTGACTCGATACCTGTCGGTAGCACTAGACAAACCATCAATGCCATGTATAGGCAGCACCATTGTAAATCATCTCATGTATGCTGATGACCTAGCCTTAATCGCGCCCTCTGGAGCAGGACTGGATAAATTATTAAGAGTATGTGAAAAATTTGGAATCGAACATTCAGTCAAATTTAATCCTATAAAGAGCAATATCATAATATTTAAATCTAACCTTCTATTGAAATCAAAGCTACCTAAATTCCATTTGTATGAAGAAATTATAGAAGAAGTAAGTAAAGTAAAGTATCTAGGACACTATATTTCATGTGATCGCTCAGATGATGAGGATATGGGTCGTCAGCGAAGGCAACTTTACATGCAGGGAAATTCAATGTTAAGAAAATTTCATATGTGCACATGGGATACAAAAATAACATTGTTCAACTCCTACTGCTCACCAATGTATACAGCACAACTATGGTGGAACTATAAGAAAATTACAGTGAATAGACTAAGTATCTCATATCACAATATCATGAAAATGTTTCTGGGGCTCTCAAAATATGAGAGTACGCTATGTGCCTATATGAACTTACACTGTTACAAATCACTCATTAGAAAGCTAACATATAAATTCATTCAGCGCCTTAACACTTCTGAGAACAGGATCATTAAAATGCTACAAACTCCAAGCATAGTGTACACCTCCAGGATCCAGGCACACTGGAGGAAGTTGCTCTATATTTAACCTTAAGTAATGATTTCAGGTCTGCTACTCTACAGAATTAGCATACCGGTACTGATCCTCATAGTGCAGTACAGTACCGATATTCCTATACTGTACTGTAGCAACATACTGTACCGGAAGCTAAATGATGTGAGGCATGGTACTGTACACAATTAGGACAGTGGTTTTGGTAACACAGTAGTTTGATGACCACTGTTTTTGGTTGAGGCAGTGCTGTGAACTACATGATAGCAAGCTGGGTATTATTTAATTTCTTTTTATTTTATGTAGCCTATGTACAGTAGCTTATATATATTTATATATATTTATGTTACTGTAAGGTATATATGGACCCCAGTATGGTCCCCTCTGTACTGTGTGAGTCTGAAATAAAGTATTATTATTATTATTATTATTATAGCGTTACGGCAAAGGGTCTAGATGGGTCTCTAAGTCACTAATTGTTTAGGTTAAGAAAGAGGGGGGTGGGGGGGTGTCAGTGAAACATAAGACACCCTAGACCCCGCCGGAGGATATGTACAGAGTATACGAGCTGTGATACAATGTATAAGTGTTGTGATTAAAATTTCTCTGTAGTAATGCCTACGGGAAATGTTGTTGAGGTACAGTAGTACAACAATGGTTTCTTTCAGTGGGATACACTGTTGAAGCAATTTTATTGTAAGAGTTCTCGGTAGTTGCAACTACGAGTAGCATTTTAGTAAGTACATCTGCGATAGTACAAGAATTTATTCTATTTTTGTGTCTAATTTTAAGGAATATACACATTAGAATAATGGGGTTTATATATGCACATGTAAACATAAAGTTTTATTTTTCACCACTTAATTTAAGTGGGGTGCCTTTAACTTTCAGATCTGTGAACAGATTCTCATAGTTACCTTTTTTCCTCAAGCAGGCTTCTTTAAGCACGCCCCTGCTTGTACCCCTTTTTATATGTTGTATAAAGTTTATACATAAATATATATTTTTTACAAAGTAAGAATACTATGTGGTTGTTTGATTATCTGCCTATTCTATTTGCAATGGTTATGATATGATTACGAATGTCCCCCTCCAGTCTTAGATATCAGGCATAATAGTCAATGATGGAGGGGCCACTAATAAATATAGGTTTGACTCCTGCAAGGAGATAAAGAAAACCTAATATTTAGTAGTGGCCCCGTAATCATTGACGACTGGGGCCCTCCCGACCATCCCCTTCCCATTCGTTGATGTATTAACTCCTTCAGACTCATATGACGCAGAGGTTGCCAGATTAGCAATAAGGAATAGAGTTTTCTGAATATGGAAAGCTTATGAATAGTTATTCTTATTTTATTTTTATTTTTTATTTGTTACAAAGTTTTTTCGTAGTGAGAACCCAATCATAAAGACGAACCATGAGTGATTTTGCGTGTGCTTATGATGAGCTCCTCTGAGCTCTGCGGCGGTAGATTCAAACTACGCTTATGAGCGTTTGAAGAGGTAGCCTTATGTAATAGGCATAATCGTCAATGATTACGGGGCCACTACTAAATATTAGGTTTTCTTTATCTCCTTGCAGGAGTCAAACCTATAATTTTGGATAACATACAAGGCAGTGAAAAAAGTGTGACAGGAGAGTCTCACATTTCACATATAAATCTTAGAAAATAATAATCTCAAGAGCTACAACTGCAAACACTAGAACAATTACTATTTGGGACCGGAGCCACGCAACCTGAACAATTTGGATGCTAAAACAGTTTGTTTGAACAGTTGCCCTTGACCAGTGCGGACGTCCCCAGTGACCGCTAGTGTAATAATAATAATAATAATAGTTCTTAAAGCTAGCGCATGATAAGCTAGCTAAGGATAGCTCAATAAGGCCGATTAGGCGTATTTCCATTGGTGTCCTGTACTACTACCCCATCCCTTTGCTCATGAGGGATGGTAACGACTCAGTGCTTGTGAAAAATCTTTAATGCGCCGAGCGTGGGCGCGAACCCAGGCCTTCTGGGTGGAAGTCCGAGACGCTAGTCACTACACCAAGCGAGCCGCTTGTTTATCCTTAGTGAGGTCCTAGTGAACTTTCTTAGTGATGGCTGTTGTTGATGATTCTGCTGTCTCCTCCCATACTCGCCAGCTTTGTCTTGCTTTGCAAGAAAGACTGGAGAGTGTAGAGCAGGAGATTCAGTGTCTCAAAGATGAAAATTTGGCCTTGAAACTAGCTATGGCGGAGAAGAAGTGTGAGGCTACCGGAAGTGTTCCCAGGGATCGTGAAGCCCCTTGGAAAGTGGTGTCAACAAGTGCAACGGCCTGCAAGCTGAAAAGGCAGCCACTCAAGACCCACAACAACTTCAACACCTTGGCTGATGAGAGTGATGGCGAGGAAGTGGCGATCATCGAGGCAGTGAGAGGGGAGGGGGGGGGGGGGGGGGGAGTCTGCTGCTGTTGCTGCAACAACTGCTGCTACAACTGCTACACGCCGACAACGGAAAAAAGCTAAGTTCATTGTCAGTGATTCAATGGTTAGGTACCTTGACGGGGCTACTAACACTCATGTTAGTAAAGTTGTCTGCCTACCTGGAGCCGGAGTCGGGAGGGTGGCAGAGAAGATGGATGGTGTCCTAGAAGTGGGTGGGGAGGACCCCATCATCTTCATCAATGCAGGGTCCAATGACATATGGAGATGCAGGACTGAGGAGTTGCTGACCAAGTATCAGGAAATGCTGGAGAGGATCAAGAAGGGTGGATTTCCTGTGGTACACAGTATCCTGCCAAGAAGAGGGGTATGGAAGGAATGGTCCTCCAGGGCTATTGGTGTAAATAGCCGGCTGGAGAAGTATTGCAAGGCAAAGTCAATACCATTCCTAGATAACTGGACCCACTTCTATGGTAAGGATGAACTGTATGCCCAGGATGGAGTACATCTTTCTCGACTAGGAGTTTCGATCTTAGCCAGCTCACTGGACAAGATTGTTGCGGGGTTTCGTTAAAAAAACCTGGGTGTGTAAGTAAAATACTGTCTCCATATGGAGCAGGTACTTCATGTGACAAACCAGTGAGTAAAATAGAAATAATCAGTCAAGATAGTGCGGATATAGTGATGTGTAATAGTAGTATCGATAACACTACACATGTAACTGATAGTAAAGATGAGAATACTGATAGAGTAGAATTTCCGTCTAGAGCTAGTAGTTCAACAGGAAATAATAAGTTAGCTAAACACAATAGAAAATTAGTTGCAAAGAAAAGTAATAGGTTGAGGGTAGGCCTATATATTATACAAATTGTAGGAGTTTATGTAACAAAATGAACGAACTTAGAACACTCGTTAGCACAGAAAATATAGACATAATAGCACTAACTGAAACGTGGATTAATACAGAATCTAGGCATTTTTTTAGCAGAATTTGATATTCCAGGATATAGTTTGTTTAAATATGACCGAACAAGTAGGAGGGGCGGGGGTATAGCAGTGTTTGTCAGGAGTACATTAAAAAGCTGTATTAAATCAGGTATTAGACTAAATAATGATAATGAAAGTGTTTGGGTAGAGGTTAACGAAGGTAGTGAGACCATAGTTATTGGAGTTATATATAGACCGCCTAATATGGGTAGAAATGGCGGAACATCGTTATGGGAGGAAATTAAAATAGCATTAAGGTTTAGCAATGTGTGCATTATGGGGATTTTAATTTTCCGAACATTGATTGGCAGCACCAAATAGGCGACTCCGATTCAGTAGAGTTTATTGAGGTTGTTATGCCCTGTTTTTCTACAGGTTTAACTTGGGTAATGTGAGTTCTAACTGACTGGGTATATAAGGCTGCATGCACAATACAAGGTATGAGGAATAGAGAACACAAAAGAAACACACGGTAACAAGACACACGATCACGTTTATTAATATACCACTGCTGAATACTCGTGCAAGACAATATGATAGAAATGAACAACACTAGCATAAGTGGATCTGGATGGAGCCTAGTCTCCCACTTCCAACGTTCAGGTATTAATCTTCTGATCACTGGCTTATTTAACAGGTTTATATACTGGAGACCATCAATGTTACTTATAGATTCATATTCACTGTTAGATTTATTACTGGTAGCTCTGGTACACAAGTAATAGTTCACAGACTAGATTAGACACGCGTATTTTAGAGCACGGGAATTCTAGTAACCTCAGGGGGTACTGATCTAAGTTTTATATTCTTATGGCAGAAATACGTAGAACACAAATCAGTGGGCGAACGTTAGATATCACTAGGGTTTTTACTCCTATGAAATAATATCTGGATAAAGGTAATTACGAGAGTTAATGTCGCCTGTTAATTAATAAACACTGATACGCTTAGCACTTCCCAACTGGAATGGTTATATATGAATTACACTGGGCAAAGATATAGCCACTTCGTAGAAATATTAATAAGTGAATCTCTAAACAGCACTGTAACAATGTAGTACTGATAGAGTGAATCTTGGGTAGTATCTGATTGGTCTGGTCCTGGTTATCTTGTGTCCATGATGTTGGGGGCTAACGACTGGTTCCGCGGCCGTCCAGGGTGTCCATATGTATGAAGTTCTCAAATACGTGGACAGGTCCTTCTATCCAAATCTGCCACGGAGTCTGCCAGCTCTGGAACTCACTTCTCAGCAACTAGCAAGGATAGAGCTCAAGGTTAACTCTGGTGACCAACCTGGGTTGGTGTCTATCTTTCAACTGATTTTACTGGGGGCTGGAGCTGGGTTTATAGGCTTGGTTTTGGGCCCTGTAGGCCATAGGGATCTCGAGTCTTATGGACTTATTTGAGTTCTCAATAGATACGGGGACTAGGTAAGGTGGTGATTACTGTTGTGGCACATGGCTATAGGAAGCCTTCATAATATGATATAACTGAGCCTTAGTAAGAGGTACTATTTTGGCTATACTGGAAGTATTTAGGGGAGAGAGACTGGATCTACTTTGCGAGGAGGATGGGGACAGCTGTGATAGGAGCGTCTCTCTTAGATTGTTCAATCTTCATTCTTTGGTATAGCTGAGGTGCTAATTTAGTGATCAGAGTATGCAAGAAAGGTAAATGGTTTATTGTGAGTTAATAGAGGTTAGTAAAGGTGTTAGTCATGCATGGTTAGTTCATTGATAGGAAGAATTCCTGTGCTACCTGGCAACGACCCGGAAGTCAAAACAGGGGTCAGGTATACCTCCGCAGGGGTGGGGGTCTCCCTCCTCGGGTGGGTAAAAAGGGGTAGCTGGGCGCCCTCTCTCTGGGATGGTCGTCCGGCGGCTGTGGCTAGGGGCTTGCCATATCACCAGTGTTTGTAATAACCCTCTGTTTATGAGACAGATGTGGGTGTCCTTAATACCAAAACCGAAGGTGCCTTGGCAAGCTGGTTTTAATCGGTTGGTTGTTAATTGTATGGTTTGCTGGATGTGGTGGAGACTGGGTTGCTAACTCTGCCACATTTATCTGGAAGTATGGCAATAGAAGTTATAGTTACTGGCGAGGCGGCTAGCCTTGCACCGACGACCATTGGGTGCAGGGTTGTGAATGGGTTGTAAGAGAATAGATGGCATGCAAGGGGTTAGTAAAGTTCTAATGTTGTTCCGGCCTACTAAGGGAAGGTAGGCCGGATAGGTGTATATATATAAATGGTTGGAGAGTGTTAGCAACGGAAAAATCAAGGATCTTCAAGAGGTATGAGGGAGAGGCTAGGCCGGACAAGAGTCGAGGAGTGCGGGATGTTAATGAGAGGGGGGGGAGTTCAGGGGGGCTACGTGGAAATTTGATCCCAAGGTCTCCGGGCGTGGGGGTGGCATTAGGCTACAGTTGATATTGGAGTTTGAAAGGACAGTGAAAGTACGTTAGCCAAATGCTACTGGGGGATGCAACTATGGGGTGGTATATGAGTCTGGAAAAGATAGAATCATGTGGATTGTGGGGTTGTGGGGGGAGAATGAGGTTAACTGTAGGTGTGTGCTTGACTGTGGATAAAGTAGGGAAAAACATGGTGGATTATTACTCGTCAAGATGAGGGGTTATGGACACTATTAGTTGGCACGAGTTTTTGTATGTCTAGTTGTCCTTGGGAACTGCATTTTCTATGAAATATAGACCAAAGAAAAACGGCAGTTCGTAGGGGTACTTCGTTATTGTTTCGTGATACTATGGTGGCAATGGACAACGAAAAAGTTATCTATACAATCTCTGGTTGGGGTAAGCATTAAGTTATAGCATGGTGGCTAACATCTGTAGTCATGGCTGTCTAGGTCTTACAGGGGCAATGGTTCTATATCACTGGTGTACCCGTGGGTATCTGAATCTCTTATTAATTTGGACATGGGGTTTTAACATCTATTTCTCGGATGGAAGAACATACATAGATATATGGCTGTCAGATTTGGTTGGCATTTGCTCAACCTAGGGACAGGGCATGGGTGTTTTTAATATGAATGTATATTCCTGTTCATCATCATGTAGGTAGAGTCGGGCGGGTAAGAGGTGTAAGACACGAAGCAAATTGGAGTAGTGTGGACTGTGGATACGAAGGAGGTGAGTGGAAGACGTATAACAATTGTGGAAAAGTAAATGGAAAAGATGAACACAATGGCAGATAAAGATAATTAACCTAAGGATTGAATACATAGATTTATGGGGGCGATTGGTCTTCAGAAACTTAGTCTGGCAAGACAAGGTATTTTAGGGTATGTTGATATTAATACTTAACCTAAGGATTGAATACATAGATTTATGGGGGCGATTGGTCTTCAGAAACTTAGTCTGGCAAGACAAGGTATTTTAGGGTATGTTGATATTAATACTTAACCTAAGGATTGAATACATAGATTTATGGGGGCGATTGGTCTTCAGAAACTTAGTCTGGCAAGACAAGGTATTTTCGGGTATGTTGATATTAATACTTAACCTAAGGATTGAATACATAGATTTATGGGGGCGATGGGTCTTCAGAAACTTAGTCTGGCAAGACAAGGTATGTTAGGGTATGTTAATATTAATATCTTAAACCTAGGGACAGAGCATGGGTGTATTAACTTCTAAGGTATATTCATGTTCGTCCTCATGTAGGTAGAGGTGTAGGACACGAGGGGGTAGTGTACGTGAGGTGTGGCAAATGGTCAGTTTAGAAGGGGTAGGTGGGTGTGGCTGGGAGCTGCTTAGCCCTGCGGGCTTGGGCCTGTCTGAATTGGTTGGCTCGGTCAGCTGGTCCTTTCGTTCTGTGGACCTTTCTTTCGGGTGTTTCTGTGTGGTGTTTGCTCGTGGCTTCTGTGGTGGGCTTCTCGTTCTGGGGCATTTTAGAGGTAGTACAAGATAGTTTTTTTATTTCAATTCATAGATACGCCGACTAGAGGTATTAATATTCTTGATTTAGTTTTCAGTAACAATGAACATGATAAATGATGTAGAGATTGGTGACCACCTAGGAAATAGCGATCATAAATCTATTTATTTTAATATACAATGGACAGGGAATGCTAAAGAGAATACGACACTTATCCCAGATTTCAGAAAAGCCGATTATGGTGGGCTAAGAAGTGGACCTTATTGTTAACCCGGGAACTGCGGGAAGACTCTTAAGAGTTCCCCAGGCGGACTGCGGGAAGACTCTTAAGAGTCAGAGAAAAAAAAAAAAATTTAAACATCGATTTTTTTTTTTTAATTTATATATATTTTTTTGCCCTTGGGCCATGCAAAATATCAGTCCTCTACCTCCCCTCCTTCCCCACTTTCCTCACCTCCTTCAGTTATCACCTATTTTCCCTGTTATTCCCTTATTCTGAGGTATATTTTCGTGCTAACATTAGCGAGTTGCAAGCAGGGCATTGTCATCACTGTTAGCAAGTGAGTGCAAGAGAGAGAGAGAGAGAGAGAGTATCGATCGACAGTGTCTCAGTGGCCTTGGGGGAAATTGGCGGGAAAGCAGGTTGCCTCACCCATACATTATGTAACTCGCGGCCTGTAGCGCCGATTTTAACCATCCAAACGCTGTTTTCACTCGTTTTATTGTTGTAACAGGTTAATACCTTTATAATCAACCTATAATAGGCGCATATGGATAAGTATTAATGCTATTTATGGTAAAATAAATATTTTAGTGATGGAAACAGCTCAAATACATGCGCACAGGCAGAGGTGTCTAATTACCCCCATGCGCACTTAAGAGGTTAAGCAATTAAGTCAGGATATGCCAGAGTTAAACTTGCCACCTACATATAACCAGTTTATTGCTTCACTCCACAATGCTCAAAATAAATATATCCCTAAAAGAAGATTTAGATCGACGCAGAACCAACCAAAATGGATGACTAATAAGCTAATAGATCTTATAGGAAAAAAGAAAGGAATATATAGAAAAATAAAGAAAGGCGAAAATCATCTACATATATACTATCAGACTCTATCAAGACAGGTCAAAAAGGAAATCAGGAAAGCAAAAAGAAATTATGAAATAAGGATAGCCAGTGACTCAAAAATAACCCTAAAGCTTTTTACCAACTATATAAATCTAAAGTTAGAGATGTAATAGGCCCCCTAAAAACTTCAATAGGAGAAATAACAGAAAATGATTTAGAAATGTGCAGTACATTAAATAGTCAGTTTCTTTCCGTTTTCACTAATGAAAATTTGGCACAGATTCCAGAAGTCAATATGGTATATAGTGATAGTATAGAAAATATGTTAAGTACAGTTAGTGTTATGCCCTGATTTTATACAGGTTTAACTTGGTATAGGCGAGTTCTGCAAGACTGGGCTATTGGATATATTGCAAAGTACATAAAGGAAATCAACAGAGGACAAAAATAATCGTGGATAAATGGTTTGTAATACAGCTTTATTTAAACTGTTAAACACTCGGGTATAGAGTACGTAATAGGATTCGCACGAACAATAGATGTTGGAGCACTCGGTTAAGGTAGTGGCCTTTGTATCGTCTCTCAGCACTGCTCGCGGATTTGAATAGAGTTCTTTCGCTTCCCACTTCCAACGTTCAGGAATTATTCTTCTGATCACATTACTCAACGATACGTGGATTACTTAAATCACAAGGCTAGGCATCTCGTTATCTTGAGTTGATGTGTTGGGGGCTAACAGCGACTCTTTTGCCGTCCAAGTTGTCCGGGAGTGTAGAGAAGTGTACAGTTGGGCTAATTTGTCTAGCCGTTGATGACACGTCGTTATGGGACTCCTACTGAAAGCCTTAAATGCCTCTGTCATCGGCATAGCCAGAGAAAACAGTGGAAACAGTGAGAAAACGTAAAGATACTGCCCATTTGCGTAAATCGTGGGCCCTACCCACTACGCCGGGATTACTCTCTTTAATGACTTCTACTAGCAGAGAAGCCATTTTACGTTTCATTAATCTTTTACCTGTACTCGATACCCATAAAGCACCTTGTTGGTTAAGAGGTGCCACTCTCATATATTTGGTTAAAGCTTGTACAGGACACAAATTATGGTGCACTTTACCCCGTTTCAACGCCGGCACCGTGAACTCCGAGAAAACATGTTCACTATGTTCATTCTTGGCGATGAAAGGTGCAATATGATGAAATCATTTAGTCTACCAAACCTTATGCAATTAGGGGTGTTGCTCAAAGTAGTGGCGAACCGGCTGACAATACGTTTATGAGACAATCAAAAAGAATTTATGAATCGGTTGTTGAAAGATATAATCTTGCCCCTGGTTTCTCAGTTGCAACAATATATTTTGTCAAGGATTGATTCGCTCCCTCACAGAGGCACTTGGATCGCGAACACTGCAAATCACTGTATATCCTGAGGGTGGAGCTGGGTAATATATCCACGACTGCGGCGCTTCCGTTACATGGCTTATATCCTCTCGAACTGGCTTGTTTTTGGCGCGGAACTATATATATGGAGAGGGGGTTCCTTTGTCTAACTTTTGGATGTCGGAGGGGAATACAAGTTAATTTAATCCCTTGGTTGAAGAGGGTAGCATTAAAGGTCTATTTTAAAGTTAGCATGTAGGCCGCAATAGGAATTACCTTTTTTCTGACATTTACTCTAAGACAAATCATTAATATGAGTTGAGAGGAGGATGTTGGGGAAACAAAAAACTAGTTTGTCCAGCGCCTTTGGACTCAAGCGGTAAGGCAGCCTATGTTAATATTATCTCTAGGATCCTCCTCTGAGTTAGCTGAAATGCTATTAGGAGTCTAAGACGGGTTAAGGGGGACTTGGGGGTTAGATAGGAACGGGATAGGAATAGGATTTAGGCTGGAATCGAAAACTTGGAGGTTGGTATGGGTTGTAAATACCCGGAGTTTCTAGCAAGAATTTGGCGGGCATAAGGATGTCGGTAGTCCTACGCGAGGGGGAGATGCTGGGCCTCTTTGAGGGGAGGAAAGGGGGGTTAGCCTCGCGCGCATTAATTCACTGCCCCAGGTTGTAGGGGTGGTTAGTTATGTTAAGGGATAGTTAAAGGAGGTACCAAATAGGTTTGTACTCTCTGTTTATGGAAGCTTGAGAAAATTACTTGCTCGGCACAATTTAACATCCTGATGGCATCTTTTTTAGAGGGAGTTATTAAGCTCGGGTTGGTATGGAAAAACGACAGGGTGGATAAAAGGTTACCTGAGCATGCTGTTACTACGCAAAGTATTGGTGGATTAATGAGAGTTAACTTAGGAAAAAGTGACATGCATGAATTGGACGGTATTTTGCCGTCGTTAATATAAAAGTATAGAACCTGGTTGAATAACTCAAGTTCAATTGTATAACTACTTAGGTGCTAGAACGAATCCCGGAGCATGGGGTAATATACGTTTATCTTCTTAAATGGAGAGAAAAACTAGGTGGCTTCCCTAGAGCTCTCTGGAGAGGATTGTATTCAGATTTGTCATAATTAATCTTATATAAACAACAGAGATACGAAAACAGAGTAGTGTGGATTGTGGACTAGAAGGGATGACTGATTAGATATGTATAATAGGTGTGGAAAGAGACGGAAAAGGAGGAACACAATGGTGAAGGAAAAATAAATACTTAACTTACGAAAACGAAATGCGTGCATAAAGTGACGGTATTAGTCGTTAATATAAAGCGAATGAACCCTGGTTGAAATGCACGGAATACGATTCGACATGGGCAGTGCCTCTGTGTCAGATCCATATCGATCGGGCAATTTCTGGTTCATATAATATCCTAGGCACTAAAACGAAACAGCTGAGCTTGGGGTCGGTGGATGTGACATTTTTATGGCCTATACCCTCTTTCAAGGGGGTGGGAGGGGGGCATAGCCTCGCGCGTTCTACCCCTACGGTTCAGGTGGGGAGTGTGGTTTACTTAGGTTAGAGGATCGTGAAAGAGATACCAGAATAGGTTTGCACTCTCTGTATACTGGGGTTCGAGTCGGAACTGACTCGGCACGAAATATAAAAACATCCTGATGGGCGTCATGCGAGGGGGAGGTTTGTGAAGTTGGGTTGGTAGGCCTACGGGGAGAGGACAAAAGGACAGGGTGGCTCAAAAATTTACCACTGGGCACGCGGTCACTAAGCAGAGTATTGTGGATAAAACTTTTTCTTTAATTTAGGAATGGGTACATGCATGAGTGACATCGATCTATCTCATAATGGAGAGAGAGAGACTAGGTAGTTTTCCTGCACTTCACTGGAGATGATTGTATGCAAATTGGATATTATTAATTATATAAATCAACAGATATGGATTAGTACAAGCACAGGGTTAGGTTAGTTTTCTGTGGATCGGTGGCATACATAGAAAAACGGGTTTTCATGGGGTAACAAGTTTTGAGGCGGTTGTACCGAGTTTGACCCGTAGCCAAACTCGCGCGAAATTAATACGACGATATTGTCCGGCACGACACTTTCCTAAGCACAGACCCGCATACGAAATTGGGGATGGTCTGGGGGCTTTCCAAATCAATGAGTAATTGCCTAATTAAATCTCGGAACTACTCCTAGGTATCTTGTCTAGTGAAATGGAGGTTGCATTAGGAAGGTTGGGAACATATAATTGTTACATAATACATAACTAAGTACAGGGCTGACATAATCAGATAGACATGTAGATGGTATATTAATTCAGGTAACGTCTATCTTGAGGAGTTATAGAATCGTCTCAACATAATCATTTCGATCTCCAACTCTCGAATATAGATTCGTAGTCGGGGATGTTTTCTCATCTGAAGCAATAGTAATAGTAACACACAAGGGATAGGGTACATAATAGGTTGAGGATAAATCCTACACAAATGTGGTTAAGAATCTCAGTGAATTACTGGCAACAAAGGTGAAACATGAACATAGTATTAATGAATTCTACTAGCAGAGAAGCCATTTTACGTTTCATTAATCTTTTACCTGTACTCGATACCCATAAAGCACCTTGTTGGTTAAGAGGTGCCACTCTCATATATTTGGTTAAAGCACAAATTATGGTGCACTTTACCCCGTTTCAACGCCGGCACCGTGAACTCTGAGAAAACATGTTCAATATGTTAATTCTTGGCGATGAACCCTGGGGAAGGTGCAATATGAATGCAATCATTTAGTCTACCAAACCTTATGCAATTAGGGGTGTTGCTCATCGCCGCCAGCTCAGACACCCTGTTACCAGTTGCCAAAGCCATAAGGAACACAGCCTTTTTTTAATAGTAATTCAAAATCTGCCGTATTCTGATACAGACGGGAATGAAGCAAAGATAACGCTTTATCAAGAGACCAGGTAGGCATGAGCTGACGGGGAGGTGGGCGGAGTTTGAAGCATGCCCTCATGAAACCCGTTTCTTCCGCTTGTGGTATGGTTAGACCTGTAAGGTCAAAGAATGGCACCCTGATAGCTGTTAAGTGAATTTTTAGAGTCACTACAGATAGACGTTTCTGTTCAAACAAATAGTTTAAATAATTAAAAACGAATGCCACCGAAGGTACTGTCTGTTCTGTTCTAACTATCCAAGAAGTAAAGGACTGCCAATGAGATTGATATTGCCTCTTGGTAGATTGTGTGTACTGATTCATAAATTTATCTGTCACGGTTCTACCATACGGCGTTAACCACTTGGCCTCCTGAATGTCCACAATGCAAAAGTCAGTGAAGTCTTTAGGTTGCCAATCGTGTCTAAGTGGAAATACCCGACCGGAAGCGACACCGGGTTTGGGCACCACGTTATCAATCGCTGGTACCACAACTGCGCTGGCCACAGGGGCGCGATTAACGAGACTACGCCTCGATAATCCTGTAGTTTGTTGACTACGTGGCACATTAGAGAAGCGTCTGGTGGCGGAAACAAATAAATGGAACTCCACATGTTCCAATCCATTACCAATGCGTCGGGCCCCCCCGCCGGCGTTAATGTCCGGCGTGTGAGGTACCGAGGGAGTTTGTGATTCTCCTCTGATGCAAACAGATCCACTTGTGGACGGTAAGGCTCTGCAATCATTTGATCGAAAATGTTCTGCTTGAGTGCCCACTCTACCGTTGTGATCCGTCTCCGACACAGAGCGTCTACCCAGACGTTTGCTACGCCTGGGAGATATGATGCATGAAGATGAATGTTCAGCTTGTCGGCTAGAACAAAAATATTTTCTGACACGTCTAGCAACTTCCGAGACCTCGTTGACCCTTGTTTCTGAATGCAGTGAACTGCATTGAGATTGTCCATCCTGAAAGCCACCGATTTTTCCCGTAAAGTAGAGCCGTGAACTTGAAGGAAATACAAGGGGACTAGTAATTCTTTTACATTTATGTGGGAGGTTTCTGAATGGGACCAAAGCCCTTGACGCTGATGCCCGAGGTTTGACTGAAAGCCCCAACCTATCGTCCCTAACGTATCCGTGTCCACCCATACCGTCGGCGGAGGAGAGGTCCATGACATGACTGAGTGCAACATTTCCCTCTTCGCCCAGACCACTAGTAAGCTGTGTATTAATGTTGGGATAGGCCATAATGTTCCCGCCGGTAATAGTGGGAAATATTTGTTGCCCTCCAAGATTAAACGTTTGACTTTCAACCGGCTCAACTTCACAGTTAGTTGAATCCAGTTGAGAGAACCGACTAGAGATTCCCAGAGTCTCCGTGTCGTAGTCAGATTGTGGAGAAACATAATTTTGTTTGCGAAATCTGTTTCGATTGCCCACACTCTGACTCAGAGTGAGAGATGCTGTGTCCCAGACCAGCCCTATCCACTGAATTACTCGTGAGGGAACAAGGTTTGACTTTACTAAGTTGACCTTGAATCCTAGAGATTTGACATGGATTAACGTAATGTTGACATGAGTGTTGCATAACTTCTCTGTCTCTGCCACCACCAGCCAGTCGTTGGTGAAACCTGTGGCCTTTACCTGAGAATTTACCCTGTTTATACCCGACTTGAGCCTGACCCTGGGTGGAAGGGGACTTTGGCTGATGAAAAGGCTTAGACCCACTAGCTTGAGCTTTCGAAACTGGTTTGGGCTTAGGGAAAGTGAAGGTAGGCTTCTTAGGTAGAGAGGGACTTTGTTTGAATGCTTGTGCCATATTGAAAACAGTCTTCCAAACTGCTGGTGAAATCAAAGAAGTAGTTAGAACTGGAGACAGAACTACTTGGCTTGCAATACGGTCAGGAAGTTTCTTCACTAAGAACATCCTCAGATCCTGCCTTGCTCGAACTGCCTCTAATAAGGCTGTCCGAATATCTCCTAAAGACTGAATGGAAGTTTGGAGAAGCAAGCGCCGGGAAAGTTCAATGGCCTTCCTGACTTCCGCAACTTCGATCGCCTGAGAAGAGCGTAACATAGACTTTGTTACTTGCTGGGTAACAATATATTGCGAAAACAGTCTAAACGCTTTTCCTCTTAACCTAAACTCACGGTCTAGGTGAGCTGGGGAAGGCGTGCTAAAAGGATCTTTTAATTCGCACAAATTGATTTTAGGGGCAGCCAAGAAATCAAACAAAGCAGAGGGGACTCCTGCGGCACCAAAAACCGGAAGAGAGAACCAAGTATGGTTTTCTTGAGGGATTTGGTGAGAAGATTTTGAAGTGAAAGTAGTGGCAAAAATTTGAGCCTCTGTTTCCCATTCCACCCAAGGTCCCGTACCCAACTGCCCAACCTGCAAGACTGGATTAGAGGCTGAGTCTGTGATCGGAAACATACCCAACTCCGGCGTCAAAGCAGAAAGTGCCTTGATGTCGTTAAAGCCATCATTCTTAGTCCAGTCAAAAAATAGCTGTGAAGCTGAGGCCGGGGGTAGGGCTGGTGTTGATGCATACACAAAAAAGTCATGGTTATAATAACTTGGAAAGGCCTTAATATGAACATCTAAAACATTTCCTTGACTATCCAATGCTCTGAGTTTTCTAGACTTATTGCCTTGGATTACCCACTCATGTGGTACAGGGAGCTCCCCCGAAATAGTAGCTTGTGCTGCCTCTGGCTTAGTTGGTAACATTGCTACCCATGACTCATCAGGCCCGTATAAAAGAGGCATAGCTCCTTTTTTGACTGGTGCCTTGTCTAAAGGGGGGGGGGGGAGTTATGTCTGATATGACTCGCACATTGGAAGTAGTGAGAGCTGCTGTGCCTGGCACATTGGAAATTGGATCTGACACAAGAGGAGGGTTAGGTATTTTAGCTAAAGCAATGGATGTAGCCAGAGGTCGCACATTCGTCGACGTCGCGGGAGCTCCCACACCAACTGTAGGAGTTTCCGGCGTAGGGCCAAAGAACTTATTAAGTGCATTTAATAGTAATCCATCAATCTCTTCTGTAGTTACATACCTAGCAGATGACGAACTCCGTGGAGATTCGACATTACCCTGAGAGTCGTCTAGATGGTGACCTGACTCTTCAACTTCCATCTCTGAGACCAGAGAACACTGTTCTTCATCCCTTAAGTCTGGCCTATCATGGGAAGATCCCGCCGAAGCCGGGACCTCCACATGCCGCCATGTTAAATCTGGGATAGAAGATGGTACACCGGCATCCCGGTGGATGTCAGCCACTACTTGAGTCCCAAAAGGATGTGTGCTGTCCTGCCAGGGCTGTGAGTATTGCCATACACCTTGGCTGTGGCTGTTACTCGCTTGCGAGCTTGGTATACTCTCCAATTGGGAGCCCTCACCCGAGCACCCTAGAGGTTTATAGTTTCTGTAAGATACTTCTAAATCTGAGGCTGACACAAGTGACCTGGTAGAAAAAGCATGAATATCAGGTGATGAAATGTCCGCCGGGGCATCCTCCATCACATTCTCTGACTCCACCCCCGACCTGTCAGATTGGACGTTAGACTTGGTGGGGGTAGAGGCAGAAAGCGGGGTACAAGGCTCTGGCGACAGCCGTGAGTCCTTTCGCGCCGGAGGATCCCTTTTGGATGATTTATGACTTCTACTTGACTTATGCTTAGTTCTAGTAATGTCTTTAGGTCCCCTACTCTCTTCCTTTTGCCTTTTCTTTGAAGGTGAAGCAGAGTGGCCCGAAGCTTTCACCTGCTTCCTCAGGGGTGACCTTGATTTGGACCTCGTCGCCGTTGCCGAGGGTGACGGTGAGCGAGGCCTCTTAGATTTGCCGGGGGAGGGTGTGGTAACCTGTCCCCGCCCAGTCTCTGAGGTCTTACGTGCACGTATCTTACACTTAGGGGGGGCATGTTTGATAATTAAAAGCTCCCAAAGCTCAAGGTTATCACATTGCAATGCTTTATGTGCTACATTCGTTGAATAAGTAGCGAGAAGTTGTTTCACTTCTTGCAAAGCCACCGCCGCAGTATTATCCTTTTGAATTAAAACTTTAACACTTAAGAAGTTACAAATAGTGCAATTCTTTGAAACCCATATCCTCCGTGACTGATCGAGGCATTTAACACATTTAATGCAAAGCTTGTGTGCAAAAATAGGGATACCTGAGCATAACGGCGTTGAACATAAAGCAATGAGAGGTTCTAGTGCCGACATGACAGAGACAGGTGGAAATCTACCCCACCCCCGGGATCTACCTGGTCATCTGGCGCCACACCGGTACTCCGCCCTGGAAAGAGAAAATGTCCAGGAATTAATGCTCACAAGGTTACCCCAAAATGTTTCAAAAACATGTGTCACAAAACCGCTGGTCAACGAACCGTAGCCCACAACCACTACTTTTCGTTTTCCTTTAGTTTCATATTAAAGATTTCAGCATATCTTTACCTGTCCAAAAGATTTAAGCATATCTTCTGAATCTTCATAAAGATGAAGCATATCTTTATTAATGATGAAGTCTTTCAAGTATCCCTTTACACTTGAAACACTAGTAAGATTCAGGCATCTTTTTATCCCATAAAAAGTCTAAGCCTATCTTAATCTATAATCCGACTTCTCCCAGAAGCCCTCATAGATCGCCGTCTTAAAGGCTGTGATACCCTATTGTATCAATCAATTGTTTGGCAAACCATAGCGAATTGCAAATCCGTTAATATAACCACCCGAAGGTACATCCGCCGGGTTTCATATTAAATGTCAAACCAATTGTACCTGCCCCAGACCTCTTTGTAAAAAGGTCGTCAGGAGGGAAAGACCAAACAAACAAACAGCATTGTTTCAATGGCTTTGAAAAGCCGAGAAAACCATATCCAACAGGTGTCAGCATGATCACCTAGATAAATGTGTGGGGCACACCTCGCCAGGAAAAAACACAGGAAGCCTGATCACAGGCTCGACCACAGAGAACGCAGTTTCTGATGAGCCCTCAAGCTACCCAACTCGCCGGGGTAACTACCGATTTTAACCAACTTGATTAAAACCCGGTAAACAAAACGGCTTTCTCGGAGCAATCGAGAAAAACCGCCGGAAAGGCAACTCACACCAATCAGAACGCAATCTGATAAACATAATCAGACACAGTCCGAAGCTCCTGGATCAGCCAATCACAACTAATCCAGGACACACATGACACATGAATACATTTTTATAATAATAAACAATGAAAACACTTGCATATGTGATAAACTACGAGTGGCTGGCTAGGCCTGGTGAAAACGGAAAAAAACACTTAATGACATCGAAACACAATCGAAAAGCACTTCATCCCACCAAAACTGGAACAGCTGCCACACCAACATCGTAGAAAAAACCTGGGTAAGGGAAACACTGACTCGGGACCCAGAAAGAACTCCACTACGTGAAGAAAAAACACCAGGAACGTCAGTATAAAATAACATAGGCTACTCCATCTGAAAGATAGCTAGAAGCCCGACATCGCGTAGTTAAAGCCTCCTAACAAGCTAGGACTAAAGATGGCTAAACACGAAAAACAGTTTCAGAGCGTCGCCAACTCGGCCACGAGGGTCCGTCCGAAATAGACGCCCCAACAAAAACGACCCAAAATACACTTGTTCTGACAGAAAACCACCCATGACAGCCCTGCTAAGCTAATCCTAACCTTACTCAAGACATCCCAGAGTAAACAAATGAGAAAAAACTCACTAGGGACGCAAGAATGTGGAATCAAAGCGGAGCACTGTGGGGGACACGTCCGGGTGGGGTGAACGCAGAGCAAGGAAGGCGGATAGATGCGCTAGTCAGCGTCTGGTCCAAAAATCCACAGAAGTACATCCACGGAATATGGAAAGCTTATGAATAGTTATTCTTATTTTATTTTTATTTTGTATTTGTTACAAATTTTTTTCGTAGTGAGAACCCAATCATAAAGACGAACCATGAGTGATTTTGCGTGTGCTTATGATGAAGGTTCCTCTGAGCTCTGCGGCGGTAGATTCAAACTACGCTTATGAGCGTTTGAAGAGGTAGCCTTATGTAATAGGCATAATCGTCAATGATGGAGGGGCCACTAATAAATATACTCCGGTAATATGTATAGTATAAATTTAAAACTTGGTCACTACTTAATTGAAACTAATAAGTAGCAATTCTCTCATATTCCTTCGGTCTAGCCCTATCGGGGAAAAAACCCCACAAGACTACATGAGCTATATAGCTCATGTATTCCGATTTTGTTTTCCTCTATGTGGATGTGGGAGACAAAAGGCAAAACTGCCTGTGACGAGTGCCTCCCCCAGAGTTGAAAGAGTGACAGGGCCAAAATCAAGGAATGTTCGAGCCAAAATGTCTGGACATACAGAGTTTGAAGCAATTTAAGTCATAGGATGAGGGAAAGATGGATTCAGGAGAGTTCCAGAGCTCAGCTATTGAATAGAAGAAAGATTGGGAGTATCGTTTCTTGGGTTGGAGAGTTGCATAGAGTAGGAGTGGGATTGTATTGCAAGACCGGTAGGCCTATTACGTACCCTACGTAAAGGAGGTGGTATACACTGAGAGAGCTCTGAGGAACACTGATTATTGTAATAGTGATAGAATAGTGAGAGAGATGCAACATTGCGGCGAAGAGAGAGAAGGATTGCAGAGAATCGGTGAGTGGACGGGAGTTAATGAGACGAAAAGCTTTCTTTTCTACTTTGTGAGTTAGTGAGACGAAAGGCTTTCTTTTCTACTTTGTCTAGAAATGCTGTGTGAGAGGATCCCCCCACACATGCGACCAATACTCAATACAAGGACGCACTGTGCCCCTGTACAGAGCCAGAAGCTGTGCAGGGGTAAAGAACCCTTGAGGCAGTTGAGCACATCCAGCTTCTGGGAAGCCGTTTTAGCAAGAGTGATAGTATGGTCTTTCCAAGCGAGATCAGAAGAAAAAGAGACACCGAGAATATGAAGGGTTGATCTTTGTATTGTTGAAGTATAAGGGATAGTCCTCTGGGAGTTCACGGTGGGTAGATAGATGGAGAAATTGGGTTTTGGAAGCATTGAAAGCAACAAGGTTTTCTCTGCCCCAATTGGAAATGGTAGTTAGATCAGAAGATAATTGTTCTATGGCTTCATCACGTTTGTTTTTGAGGGATTGCTTGCTTGGGCGTTCTGGAAAAATATTTGAATAGTGTAAGGTAGAGTCGTCAGCATATGAGTGGATAGGACTGGAGGTACAGTTGATAAAATAATTTATAAATATTAGAAAGAGAACTGGAGATAGGACAGAACCCTGGGTTGAAAGGATGAGGAAGTGAACGATGGCCGTCCACAACCGCAGCTATGGAACGGCCAGAAAGGAAATTAGAGATAAAGGCACGGATGGAGAGATAGAAACCGAAGGATGGTAGTTTAGAAATTAGAGATTTGTACCAGACTCATTCGAAGGCCTTCGATATGTCTAGTGCAATAGAAAAGGTCTGACCGAAGTCCCGAAAGGAGGATGACCAAGAGTTAGTAAGATATGAAAGATCACCAGAATGGTTTAAAAAACTTTATAGATGCAAGAAATGAGAGCAATTGGACAATAGTTAGAGATTTGAGAGTGGTCACCCTTTTTTGGGACAGGTTGAATGAGAGCAAACTTCCAGCAAGAAGGGAAGACATTAGAGGAGACACAGAGACGATGAGTTTACCTAGGCAGGGAGTCAGCACGGAAGCACAGTTTTTGAGTACAACAGGAGGAACACCATCCGGACCGTACGCTTTCTTAGTATTAAGCCCAGAGAGGGTAGAAAGTATACCTTTAGAAGAGATTATATTAGGCATTAGTAGGAGAGAGGGGGGTGGAGAGGGAGGAATAGCACCGGAATCATCATCCAAGGTGGAGTTTCTAGTTTGAGCGAAGAGTTCAGAGGTGATAGTTGTGCTCATCAGATTGGAAAAGGGGAGGGAAAGAAGAGGAAGAAGAATTGTTGGAGAGGTTTATGGCTAGATGCCAGAGAGCTTGGGTAGAGCTAGAGTTGGATAGTTCAGTGCATTTATTATAGATGAAATAGTGTTTGGCGAGTCGAAGAACAGATTTGGCTTGATTCCGGGCAAAAACATAGGAAGAATTAGATTCTTGAGTTTGAAGGTGTTCGTACCGTTTGAATGCTTCCTCCTTGTTGCGGACAGCAGTAGCACAAGCGTGAGTAAACCAAGATTAGTTTGCATTAGTCCGAGAGAAAGAAAATGGAATGTATGCCTCCATGCCCGATAGGATTACCTCGGTAATGCGTTCAGCACTCACCGAGGGTCCACAGCCACGGAAGCAAAAATTATTCCATGGGAAGTCAAAGAAGTACTGCCAAAGAGCCACTAATGAAAAAAAAAAAAAAAAAAAAAAAAAAAAAAAAAAAGCATAGCATTGTACTACACTATAGCCTACTTAGGATAGGCAGTGTCCTCTCACCCGAAGTGTCTATTCACCTAGCAGTAAAGTGGAATCTGGAATTGGTGTAGATATGTAATGTCCCATCTGGGAAGGAAAACTAGTAACCTGAATAATATGCAGTAGCAATTATGTACCAGGCTGGATAATTCACCCACCAAAGGCTCCAAAGTGCAAAGATACAGAGATGAGCGCCTAATCAATTCACAGCCTAGCATTCGCCCCAAAACTTTACTATTTTACTACAAATTAAAATTGTTACTGGTATACTATTCTGACTGTATTATTTATTACCCTCAATTATAAACTCATGTCCTTGAGCTGTTGTGAATAATCAACATAATGTAGACTTTTTAAATTATACAAACAAGATAATGGCTATTTTTTCAGTCAAATATTTTTGGGTTTGCTCTTACAAAACAAATTTGTAATAATATTCCTAATATTAATGCATTATTTATAATAGATTAATTGGAAACACCTCTTCTTTTGTGAATAATCATAAGAATTACAATTGTCAATTAACTATCCCAATCAATAAAATGCTTGGCGGTGTGGTGGGCTGGATCTGTCAGAGTGAGGATTTCTTGTCCTCTACTGTACTTCCCATTACCATTTCTGACTTTACCTTTTTCATCATTCTTATTTCTATTTTTTTTCCTGAGAGTGGTGAAGGCAATGGGGCCATAATGGTGTGCCCCATGGTTCCCTAGTGTCTTACTCTCACAGCCCACTGGCACAAGTCGGCCTTTCTCTGGCGTAGGGATGCGGTGACCCCACCGCCCACCACTTTGGTGGTGCAATCAGCTTCTGGAGCAGTGGACCACTGGTTCCTATCTTCAGAAAATTCCTGTGCTTGGTGTGCTTCCAGCCAGGGTCCCACTGGGGTAAATAAAATAGCAAAACAGTGGTGGAACTGCCATCCGGGTGAGGGACTGCTCTGGGTCTGCTCCTTCAGTGTTAAGGGCCATATAGGTTATTCCACGTAGTGGAAATGGCACTGTGGAGTCGGTCAGTGGAGGCATGTCTGAGAGCCTGGAGGCAGTTTCTGCTATGGCCATCCCTTTTGGGGTGCTTCCTTTGGAAGCGTGGCGTCTGATTGATGATGATTAAAATTTGTTTTTGCAATTACTAAAACAATAATACGTCTTGAAATGAACCAACACTTGTTTTTTTTTCTTACGGTAACTACAATAATAATATTAAAAAAAAAAAAAAAAAAATGCAGCTGAATCATATTATACGGTCAGCTCAATGCTACTCAGTATTTTGCACCTGGCGGAAAGCATATTCTCTTAGCAGCTGATTTTCCGATAAAAAAAAATGAAAAATAAGAAACTATTATGTATCTGTACAGTACTCGTATTTTGTTAATGCCAAGTTTTCATAATTAACAAAGTATTTGGCTATACAAACCGTTGTTATAGATCAGCAATTAATATAGGGACAAGACAATTTCCAGCCAACAAATAAAAACCAGACTACACTACCGTACTATACACATTCCCTTTACCCCATCAGTACCATGGCACCAATTATCGTGTATTCTGGTTAACATTAGACCATTATATTCAGTATAGGAAGAACCTGTGGCCATCAAAGGGAAATTGAGTATATACCCTTTGCATTCCACAAGCGCCTTCCTAAACTGCTCAAAATAGTCTAAACATAAGACAGAATAACAGAAAATGGCATGATCAGTATCATTGTATCAAAGGGGTTAATAATTAGTCTGCAATGAAAAACAAAAAATAAAAACTCCATTCATAAATAAATTTTATACATTTTCTTTGAATCCACTTACTTGCAATTTAACATTTGGTATTATAAATCTACATGACTGATGATTAACAATATACTGTTTATCAACTAAAAACGGACATTAAACATTGATGGATTTTTGTTAGTACTGTAATATTTTCCTGTGTAAACTTACTATAACGGAGATCTATGGTTCACCCTTAACCCTCTCAGTACAATCACGTCATGTCATTATAATCAGGGTATCATTAGAGCATATTCTACAACTTAGGAAGGATCTTTGTATTAATCCCCTTGGCCCGGAAGATGTCTACTGGTGACTGATGCATACATTTTTCCACATCTTGGGACATTCTCACATGCCTCTCACCCTCACCATGCCTAACCTACATATTCAACTCATCGCCACAGGAAGGCTACGGGAAAGTCTATGGCGTCTATTTATAGCAGTAATAAGGACCTTGATTATGAGTTACTTACTTTGTACCCCGACTCTTTCTTTTAGAGAGATTAAAAAAAAGGTAACATACATACATACATACATAAAATTTTAAGACTGAGTGTCCACACATAAGTGCAGTTTCAGTCTCTTGTCCTAATGGCAGCGTTCCAGGCAACCCTGTTAAGGGCTGCTTCACTTGTCAAGTTCTTGGATTTGAGATCGGCACGTATAGTCCGATCCCAGGTCTTCCTCGGTCCACCCCTTGGTGCAGCTCCCTCCACAATCACAGACCTGCATTTTTTCACCCAATTTTGTTCATCCATTCTCTCCACATGTCCATACCATCCCAGTCTACTTGTACGCATCACCTCGCTAATACTTTTTATACCTAAACGTCTCCTCAGCTGAACATTTGTTATTCTATCCTGTAGCCTGGCCCCACACATCCATCTCACCATTCTCATTTCATTACGCTCCATTCTGTTGACATCCTCTACTTTAACGGCCCATGTTTCTGAGGCATACGTCATTGCACTTCTAACACATGAGGCATACACCTTTCCCTTCAGGGGGAGAGGCATTCTTTTCATGGTCAGGATTGGCATCAGTTCTCTGAACTTCCCCCAGCCACACCTAATTCTAGCAACTGTGGCAGCCTCGGCCCCACCACCGGCAGAGATGGTATCTCCTAGGTAACAAAACTTGTTCACCAGCTCCAAAGACTCTTTTCCAAAATTCACAGCCACAGGATCATCACCTAACACAAGCTCGCCTTTGCACACTACGCACTCAAATTTCTCTATTTCTGACTTATCCTTCGGCAGGGGTCCCTTTATTCTACTACAGTTCTTACTCCCATGGTGTACCCAACATCGACAGATGCTACATTGAATTGAGTTAGCGCCCACTCCCTTTCCACACACTGCACATGGGTATGCACCGCTCTTTTCCACATTGCCTTGTCTCAATCTACAATGCATAACCTTGATTTTGTTAATATTGACTCTTAAACCCTTGCTCGCCATGCCCTCTCTCCACTCTCTGAATTTGGCCTTAGCATCTTGCACACTGTCAGCTATTAGGACTAAATCGTCTGCATAAAACAGTTCCAACGGGAGTCCGCCTCTAAAAACTCTAGACTGTGCCTCCAAGACCATAATAAAGAGGAGGGGTTTTAATACTGAACCCTGATGGACTCCAACACGGACTGCGAACTCATCACTCAGTACACCCTTCACCCTCACCGCACTTCGCGAATCCTCATACATCTTCATTATCACACGCACCAGCCACTCTTCCACACCAAGTTTCCTCATAGCCCACTGCACATCTCTAGGCACCCTATCAAAGGCCTTCTCCAGGTCTACAAACACAAAGTAAAGATCCTTGCCTTTTAGCAAGTATCTTTCCTGTATCTGCCTGACTATGACGATAGCATCGGTTGTACCCCGTCCTGGCATAAAACCAAACTGCATATCATCAATAGAGATGCTTTGCCTGATCAAACCCTCAAGGACTCTCTCACAGACCATGATTTGGTCAAGCATTTTCAGGCCCCTATAATTTCCTCTATCTAGCGCATCTCATTTTCCTTTGTATATATTCACTATCACACTTTTGAGCCAATCCTCTGGGATTTTCTCATCCTTAATAATGGTGTTTATCAACTCTAGTAACTAAGTTTACACCAGTCTCCCCTGAGGCTTTTATCATCTCAGAGACAATGTCAGAGCAACCTGGAGCTTTACCGTCCTTCATTTTATTGATTGCGTCGCTCACTACAGCTGGTGCTATCAAAGGAGGGGGCCCAGATATTGGTTTTTCGATACTAAGCTGTTCCTTATCCCATTCAAACTCTACATTTAGCAATCGTTCATAGTGTGCCTTCCATGCTTCTCTGATTTCATTTTCTGCATACACAATCTTCCCATTATCGTTTCTAACACACTGTTCACCTATAATATCCCTACTGTTATTTTTAACTTGCCTAGCTAGGTTGAAGATCCCATTGGGATTGTCAGTGTTACACACTTGTTCGAGGACCAGGTCCTTAATGCGATTTTTAGCATTGTAAATAACTCTTTTGGCAGTTCGTTTAGCTGCCTGGTATTCCTCCTTGCTGCCTCCTTTCTTCCATGCTTTGAAGCATCTCCTTTTCTCTTTTACAGCATGTTCTACCTCATCGTAACAAGAAGCTTAACCCTCTCCGACATATGACGCGATTTCGAGGCTATTGGGGATATTTAAAGCCTTTGTTACCATCAGGGGTAATTAGAAACCTTTAGTTTAGTTACTTCAACCTCTGCAGTTGTCTTTGAGTTAGCTGTGGGCAGAAAACTAATTTTGGAGAGGTAATTATAAGAGTGAGAGAACTCTTATTTCTTATTGCTAATCTGGCAACCTCTGCGTCATAAATGCGTGAAAGAGTTATAAACTACCTGGGGACCAGGAGGGTTAACGAGATACAAAGTAAAGTACAGTAGAACCCCTCCCATCCGGTGCTCTCAGATCCGGAAATCCAAGAGATCTGAACAGACATTTTGATTCAGACTCATGTTTCAGCCAACCAGACTTGTCTGGATGCCTTGGGAAAAATATAAGTCAATTCGGAAACGTACGAGATGAATATAAGTTTCCACACATATTATTTACATCCAGTGTTAGATATCCAGACTTGTATGTCAGCCATCCAGATTTGTCTGGATGGCTGAAACCTAAGTCTGGTTGTTTAAGTTACATATCTGGACTCATGTTTCAGCCATCCGGATTTGTCTGGACAAAATCTGGATGGCTGAATATATGTCCGGACTTTCGGCAGATCCAGACAGGATTCTCCCCCAATTAGTCTGGATGGGCGAGGTTTCACTGTATCTCCCATCATCCCTTTTTCCACAGATCCTTCATAAACTGAATATAGTTACTCAATGGATGGCTTGAACAAAATTAAGAAAGGCATCATCATACTGAAAGGGTTAAAGTCACAAATTTACCCCTGATTCACAACACTTACAATAGCGTCAGAATATATATACTGCACAAGTATTTAAGTATATAAAAACTGTATTTACTTATATGTTTGGTTTTACCTGCAATTTTTACCCCTACTGTCTATCATAATATTAAAACAATAGCTTCATATCCACACATCCAAATAAGTAATTTACAAAGGTAACATCAATAACATTAAAGTTGCCACTGCATTAAAGTTGCCATCTGCCCTAGAAATTGTCAGTACACATTCATGAGCGACATTATTCAGGTTATTTCCATTATGGTTCATGACTCCAGTTATTTCATATTTTTTCACCAACCAACTTTACTTCTAAACTCAATTAATAAAATCAACGAATACATGTGGCACTCCAAGGACTCGAACCTAGGATACTCGAAGCGAAATTCCGCGCATTTATGCATTACGCTATCAAGACAATAGGATTAGTCCCATGGACAGTGTTACATGAGTAGCCACTTTACATCCATGATAGCATGGCTCAGCCTGTGTGTGCCACATCATAGTTTACCAGGGGACAGAGTCACTGTTCTAAAGGACAGACAGTACACTGGTGGCATGGAGTTGCCAGGAGACAGAAATGTAGCATTTTCTAAGTTAGATGCCTTCCCTGACCTACCCATTTCAGTTGCCTCTCATGACACATATTTGGGTATACTGTAGGAGAAATACTGCCCCAGAGCCAAGTTGACACCCCCTATCCCCCAGGGGGGATATTGACTTCCTTCACCTCACTTTTTTTCTCTTTCTCTCCCTCTCTCTTTGGCTTTTATCCATTCGGCCCCATTCAGCCTACTGTTTTAAGACGCTTACCCCTATTCAGGCGTCAATATTTTCCTGGCGAGCGGTAGCGAACCAGCATATATATATTTTTGTTTTGACAGCAAGCTAAATTTGTACATTTTTCGATAGAAAAATGTCTCCGGCGAAGCCGGATTTCTCCATACAATGCTGGCTTGCTATCGCTCGCCAGGAAGAAATCGACACCTGGATGGGGATAAACGTCTTAAAACAGTTGGCTAAATGGGGCCGAATGGATACAAGCCAGGGAAAGACAGAAAAGGAGAGAAAGACTAAAAAAGCCGGTGACACCCCTTAAGGAACACACTCTGCTGTACAGTTTATGCATGCGTGTATAGGTTTCACGTCTCCAGTAACATAAGGAAGGCATAGTTGGTTATGACCATTTTAAATATATCTTTTCCACAAGGTTGTACAATCGGGGGTATTAAGTGTTGTCATAGATTCCAGTGGTTTTCGCTCTAAAAGTGTTATTGGTATCTTTATAGTTACTGGGAAAAGTGCTTATCCCTCAGAGTATTAGTCAGTGTCCGAAACTTTGTGAAATATCTGACAACACTTATTAACCTCGACTGTACAGTATATCACCAGTAGCATGGTACTGTATAGATGGCCTTGGTGCTTTTCATGGTAAGTTATTAGCAGGTGAAGACTTTAACAAACTAGAGGCTTTAGTGTTGTTGATGTTAGGTATAAGGTGGCTTCTAGAATCTTCCTTGTTTTCCAGTTCACATTTCTACACACAAATGACCAACCCCTTCCATACCACAGCATCACCAGTTTCATTGTATTCTGGCTAACACTGTACCTGGCGAAAAGTTTACTCCATGTTAGGTTAAGTAGAGCAGATTAACCAGACCACTGAGCTCCATACGGAACTCTCATAGGTCTGGCAGTTTACTCCATGGGCAGCTAATTTATCTAATGGACAAATATGAACTGCTATGTCTTTGTATCATATTAAAGGTAAGTTTTCACAATTAACATAATACAGTATATGGCTATAATTTTTTTGTAATAACAGAGTAATTAAAATGAGCACAAGTCAATTTCTTGCCAGCTTTAAAAAAAAAAATATACATGACATTGTTCACTTTAAGAAGGCTCTGTATAAATCAATGGTGTATAAATGACATTAACCCCTACTGTACCATAGGGCACTAGCATAAATGCACCCCCCAGTCCCAAGCAATATGGCCAAAATGGCTTCAGAGGAAAGATATAACAACCTCCCGCCTCAAAAGATGGAGGAATACTGCCTCTCCCAGCATGTGGGGACTTGGATATAAGCTGAGAAGTGTTGCCAAAGTCTTAGAGCAATGCTCAAACGTCGTGGTACCAGGTACTGCCTGATACTGGCAGTTACAAGGATCATATATTACTGACGGCTGGGAGCCGTCGCTGGGACTGGGGAAATGATTTATCTACCGACGGCTCTCTGCCGTCGCTGGTACTGAACGGGTTAACCCTTCAGCACGATGACACCTTTTTTACCTTTTATTCTGGCTAACATAAGACAATTTTTATGCAGTCTAAGAAAGTCCCCTGTTATTCACTGGTTTACTGAGATAGTATTTTTACTACTTCGAGTCCTAGAGATTGATAACAAAAAGTTCAAGAAAACTGTCTAATAGTAACCAGAAAAAGATACAAATTATGTCATAATGAAGGGGCTGATAAACTCTGACTGCCATGGGCCCTTCCTAAAGATGGAGTTACACCAAAGATTTTTCTGGCAATGTTTGACCACAACTTCTGATCTGGCAGCTTATGGAATAGTCTTTAATTACTATCACGCCTATCAGTCTACCTTCAGCTTAGTTACCGATACCAGTGCAAAGTGATCTCAAAATGTTACCAATATTAAGTTGCAGATAAAAAGTTGACAGAAAATCTCCTGTATAATTCCACCTTAAGGGGAGATAGTCCCCTTTCTCCCTCGTGTTTAGCCCCATTAGTTTTCAGATTTTTAAGATGTTTGCCCCTTAGTTAGTCAATTTTAAAATCTTCCGCCCCATTTCTCTGTCAATATTTAGACTTTTCGTGCTATTTAGCTGTCAATTTTTGTCCTGGCGAACGATAGTGAGCCTGTAATTTTGGAAGAACCGGCCTTTGGCCGGGACATAATTCTACCGAAAAATGTACAAATTAATCTAGAAAGGGGAATGTAATGGATGTTTTTTTAAGCTTGATGGAATTCTAGGGAGGAAACTAGAAAAATAATAAATAAATGAAATTATCGACCAAAAAGTGAACCATCTCCCCTTAAGCTGCATAAAGTTGTCTCACAGTAGCCAGAGTGCACTGAAAACTGGCATCATCGTACTGAAAGGGTTAACACTTTCTATATAGGTATCCGATTCAGTACCAGAGACGTAGTTTTTATCAGATTCTGGCAACTATTAGACAATTTCATTCAGCTTAGGAAGGACCTCTAGCAATAATAAGGCTTCAATATATTTCAACTAACCATTTTAACTACCACAGATCCTTCCTAAGCTGCACAAAATTGTCTAAATATAGCTAGAATATAATAAATAAGCCCTCGCCGGTACTGAAACGGTTAATACTTTCTATATATCAGACATAATAAAATGAGTACAGTCAAAGGCCAAAGTTCCCGTCCACCCATCCTTGCTGTGAGGGAGGTCAACACAAAAATAACTGAAAGCCGGAATATCTCAGCAACTGCATTAACCCCTTCTGTACCGGTGACGTCTGTTGTATTTTATTCTAGCTATATTTAGATGATATTATGCAGCTTAAGAAGAATCTGGGGTATTCAAGAGAGTTGATAGAGATAGCTCAAAGCCATATAATTGCTAAAGATCCTTCCTAAACTGAATGAAATTGTTTAATAGTTGCCAGAATATAATGAAAAGACGTCGCCGGTACAGAAGGGGTTAACCCTCTCTAACCCGTGGGTGTGTTTTTTGGGGTGCACCTATTTTCGCCCAGTTAGTTTGATGATTTTAAGAAGCTTTGCCACATTATTTTGGTGACAATAAGGGGTTTCACCCCATTCAGATGTCCATTATATCACCCAGAAAAAATTGAAGAAACCAGCCTTTGGCTGGGATATTATTCTACCAAAATGTTTATAAATCTAGCTTAAAGGGGGCTCTAGGGAGGCTTTTTATGTATTTTGGTGTTGTTAAGCCTTTTGATCAGATGAAGCCAATATTATTATATTCTAGCCCACTTAACCATCTGACATGTTCTTTATTTTATTCAACTTAGGAAGAGCCTCTAGGTATCAAAGCTATCAACTAACCCTCTAACGTTCTGCATAAGTTGCATAATAATTAAGGAACAGCCCGTTCTTAACATTAATCCTCCATTACAAACCCCACGGCTGATTTCCGTTACTAAAAGCTCTCAAGTGACATCCCCTTTACAAATTAACTTACTCATATAGTGATGTACATTCTAGCCTATGTTATGGTTTTGTGTTCGTTTATTTCCAAGTTGTATTTTGCTAAATCATTATTTCCACATAGAGTTTGATAAATTCTTTTGACTTTAGATTGTGTCGTCCAGTGTTTTGGTTTGTTTATTTTGCAAGTTTTATATTATAATTTCTCTCACGTTCAAGCTTTCAGGCCTTTTTTTTTTACTTCTTTTATTTCATAACTTTTTTATTTTAGTAAGCGTTATTTCCACATTGCGATTTTGATCAGTTATTTTACCTTTATCTTGTATCGTCCCAGTTTTGGTTTGTTTAGTTTGCAAGTTTTACATTTTAACTTCAACACAGCATGGGCGGGGTAGAACCTTTGGCTTTGCACTGTACAATTTGTAATACAGTAATTATAAAATAATAATGCTAATGAAAGAGTAAAGAGGGAGCAGCTGCAAATATATTAGTTCAATTCCAAGCTTGAGCATAACGGCCTTTAACCCTCTCAGTATAGTCAAAATCAATAGTTCCTGAAAATTTTGAGGGTAATTTGTGTGAAATTTAGAGATGTGGATATTAACTGGACACTTTGACAATGGGCAACAAAAACTACTAGAAACACATGAGGACTGTTAACCCCTAATGTACCATACAGTAGGGTACAGTAATAAAAGTCCCCCCCAGTCCCAAGCAATGTGGTCAAAATGGCAAGCTATAACAACCTCCCACCTCAAAAGATGGAGGAATACTGGCTCTCCCAGCATGTAGAGGCTTGGATATAAGCTGAGAAGTGTTGCCAACTCTAGAGCAATGCTCAAACAGTCGTGGTACCAGGCACTGCCTGATACTGGCAGTTACAAGGAAAGTATATTACTGACGGCTCTCTGCCGTCGCTGGTACTGAACGGGTTAAATGCAAGCGATAGTTACTTGGAATGACAGTTACTGAGCAAGGTGCACGGCGAACTATTGACATTACCTGCACCACAACGCCACTCTCCATCTTACTCTGGCTATCATTAAATTATTTTATGCAGTTTAGGTATGACGTGGGAGTCACAAGGTTCAGAGATATATATAAATTTCTTTGATTGTTAACCCTTTGAGTACTAGCAACGTGTTATATTCATTCTAGCTATACTTAGAGATATTATGCTGCTTAGGAAGGAAAGTGGGAAAGTGGGGATTGGGCCTGAGTAAATAGATAGATAGAAATAGGAAGGATCTGTGGTAGTTAAATTAATTGGTTGAGAGTTTGAAGTCTTATTATTGCTAGAGGTCCTTCCTAAGCTGAATATAATCGTCTAATAGTTGCCAGAATATGATGGAAAGGACGTCCCTGGTACTGAACGGGTTAATAGTAATTCCTAAACTGAATATAATAGTCTGATGATAGCCAAATATAATGAAACAAGGTATCATTGTACTGAATGGGTTAATGACAAGAGTGGGTGCAACAAGGGGAGTGTGTATCATTGAATGCACCGTGTTGTGAGCCAGTCTGTTTGTGGATGTGTGTATCTGTGTATGTGAGCATCTGTGTAATTGTGTATGTATATATGTGTGTGTGTGTGACCATGAGTGTTCACATTCACCTATTTCACCTATTACATGTGTGTGTATGTGTGCATCTGTATATGTGTATGAATGCCCATGTATGTGTGCCATGTGTCTGTCTGTTTATTGGTGTACAGTATGTGTGCTTGTGCTGGTATGTGTGTGCGCATCTTCACTAGGCAGGAAATTCCCATGTCCTTATCTTGATTATTGAGCTGTGCCTTGATATTAATAATGGATACGGGTCTTTTTAAACGTAATGTATGAAGACAAACTATTAATAGAAAGCAGAGTTGCAGTAGTCTCATATTCTGCAATTATGTGTCAGGAAAGCAACTGCTAGGGGATAAAAAATCTATCCCAGTTAAGGGGACAATTTTAGTTTGCTTTCTAAACTCCATCAAGCTTTAAAAAAATACATTTGCAGCTTATTCAACCCTTCTCACAGTTGCTCCCGATTGATTTAACATATTTTAATCTCATTATTTACCTTCAAAGGTCGCTCCACGCACCATTGTCAACCAATCACGTTCATTCATAATCATCTCAAAAGGTGGGGATTTACTGCCAAGCTTATTTGAATAGAATATAATGGATGAAATTTCTCGCCTGAAATGTCAAATGCCTCGCCTGAAGAATATGCCGTTTCTGCAGATATGTATTATAGTCACTTATTCTGCAACGTATGGGAAGCGAGAGAATGACTAAGAGGGTGTACGAGAGCGAGGTGGAAGGATGGAGTGAGGAAGTATATGAATGAAGGCGGTGCTGGTTGGGAGGAGCGTCGACTGAATGGGGGCAGAGGTGCATGGGGGCGGTTTGTTCGTGGCCACCCCTTCGGGGATCACGGCGTCAGGCAATAGATAGATAGATAGATAGATTCTGCAACAAAGTGTTAGGAAATCAGCTGCTAGGGCATGACATTTCTTGCCTGATAAATATGAACTGAGTATAGTGTATGGGATAAACAGAGTGAGGTGGTCGGCAAGAGGTGATGCATAACATATGGGGCGTCAATAAAGGGGTCATACTCTTAAGGGGAGGCAGACCATTTTTCTGGACCCCCTTCTCCCTAATGTTTAGCCCCACTAGTTTTGATATTAGAAGACGTTCTGCCCATTAGTTTGGCGATTTCAACACCTTTCACCCCATTTTGTTGTCAATTTTAAGACCTTTCGTGCCATTTAGGTGTCAATACTTTCCTGGCGAGCGATAGCGAGCCTACAATTTTAAGAGGAACCGGCCTTCAGCCGGGACATTTTTCTACCGAAAAATTTACAAATTTATCTTGAAGGGAGGTCTAGGGGGTGTTTTTCTAAGCTTGATTTAGGTCTAGGGAGGAAACTAAAAACATATATGAATACTGTACATGAATTAATAGACCAAACAAACGGTCTGCCTCCCCTTACAGCGAACAGACTATAGGGCATGACATTTCTTGCCCGGTAAATATGAACTGAGTATAGTGTATGGGATAAACAACAAAGTGAGGTGGTCGGCAAGAGGTGATGCATAACATATGGGGCGTCAATAAAGGGGTCATATTCTTAAAACTTGTGGCAAAGCTTTTGCTTATCTTTAACTAACACTACAGAATGATAATTATACCTATACCCTGTTCACTATTAGTAGGCTAAGAATTGACCACTTGCGAGTTTCAGGCTATAAGGAAGATGGAGCTGTAAACCGAGATTAAACAGAAATACAATAATAATGTAGTTTTTTTTATGGTTAGAAAGTACAGTGAATTTGAGTTTATGTATTTATAGATGCACTAAAACCGTATTTAAGTAAGTTATTCTGTTAAATATCGGGTGCCTATAGCTCCAACTTCCTTATAGCCTGATACTAGCAAGTGGTTAATTGGCTCTGTCCCAACTAGCATGCTGAGATGTGATACAAGTTACTGGAAAGTAACATGGTGATGGGCTGGTCTATCAGAGTGAGAGCTGAGCGATCTCTGCCATACCCATAGCTTACTTTGACTGTTCCTCTTACTTATATATCTTCTAGATCTCAAGTGACGGCGTCTTTTCCGTGGATCGACCTCCCTACTGCCAACCTAAAAGTTGGCAGATTGGGAGCCAAAGCGTCACATTTTTCCCTTCATAATTGCTGAGGGGCACAGGGCCTTGGGTGGGGCTTTGGTTTCCCGGGCGTTTCCGCGCCCTCCTCAGCTCCCTGCCTTAGAGTGGCTTCGGTCACCCGGGCTTTGTTAGTGGTAAGCAGGGAGGGTTTTGTGGGGGCGCTCTATGGCCTTGGCCTTGCTCGGGACCTTGGGGCTGTTCGGCCAGGCAGCCTGGGAAATAACAATAACAACAACAACAACTGGAAAGTAACAAAAAATGGTAGCCTACTAATTATTAACCCCTTGATGCTCACCTACTAATTATTAACCCCTTGATGCTCACCTACTCGAATCGCATGATTTGGAGGTTTTGTCTGAAGTGGTCGGCCACATGAATCGCGTGGCTAAACATGCTTTTCCGTAATATAAATAGTGTATCGTAATAATAGTGTACTGGTAAGAGCCATTTCAATATCTAGTGGTTACGAGTGTTCAGCCGGTATCACACGAGAGCTTTTATAGTTAACATTCAATGATCAACATTTTCCTGGCAACATTTCTGGAATATTTTGCACTGGTATCGGAAACTAAACTGATGGTAGATGAATTTAATTAACCAAAATATTTTAAATGTTGACCTCATAAGCTGCCAGACCAGTGTTGAGGATAAATGTTGAGGGAAAAAGCGCTCGTGTGATACCGGCTTTATCAGTGGAGAGTGAACATTGCGTACAAATAAATATTTATAGAAAAAAAAATATATATATCAGCCCTAGGAAGTTTATTTAATTATCTTTCTTATAAAATGAGCTATACGTAAAGTTATAATTCATAGCTATAAAGCTAATAAGAACCAAATTAAACAAATATGAGGTAAACCATTTTTTGCGCGGATTTGTTTGTTATAATTACAGTACCGTATATAAAAAAAGCTATTGACGATGAAACAAATTCTGATTTCACCATTGGAAAGTGTGTGAAAGTACTGTGTGCTTTATATATAATTAGTTGAAGTTGGAACTATTATATTCATATACAAAAACTATTAATGATAAACAAATTCTGATTACACTGTTGGAAAGAGCGTGCAATTTTGTTTAATTATTTCCTACTAGTTATAATATCATTCCAATAATAACCCCCAACTGAAATTAATGACAAGAGACTGAAACTGCATGTATGTGTGGAGCACTCAATCTTAAATTGTTTTGTATGTATGTATGTATGTATGCGATCCTCCCAGGATTCGAACCCAGGATACCACATACAGAACTTACACGCTATAACCATTACACTATCAAGACAGTTAAAGGTAGGCTACAGCACATGACCACGATTAATATCCATTTATTTAATACTGAATATCAATCTAATCATCGCAGGAGATTGTAGACACCAATCGACCTGGGCAATATCCAGGGGAGGCCTCATAGGCATGTGATAAGGAGTTGCTGGAACTTTATTTTATTTTTTATTTTAGTAAGCGTTGTTTCCACATAGCGATTTTGATTAGTTATTTTGTCTCTTTACTGTGCTTCGTATACGTTTTGGTTTGTTTATTTTGCAAGTTTTACATTATAATTCCCTCACTGTCTCTGTTTGTGTCTCACCTACACAGAGTAATCCAACTAGCTCTCACAAACACCGCCTCTTCCTATTAAATTTCACTAGACTATACAAGCAAACCATACTTCTTTCCAATAGAAAAAAAATACATAAATAATAAAATAAAGTAGCGACTATCAACTTTGAGGGAGACACTTGTTAGAGGCAACTTTGCCTTTTGTCTCCTTAATACACATAGATAACACAACTTATGTACTGGACCTAACTGCACTATGAATAGCCTAATGCTTATGCAACAGGAAAGATCTCAAAAGACCAACCTCGCTACAAAAAAAAAAAAAAAAA
Source organism: Paralithodes platypus (assembly GCA_032716605.1). Classification (NCBI taxonomy): domain Eukaryota; kingdom Metazoa; phylum Arthropoda; class Malacostraca; order Decapoda; family Lithodidae; genus Paralithodes; species Paralithodes platypus. The sequence goes on along the minus strand of CM064492.1, from coordinate 77,366,637 downwards.
AAAAAAAAAAAAAAAAATATATATATATATATATATATATACCGTATATAATAATAATAATAATAATAATAAAAAAAAAACTAAGCCAAAAATAATAAAAAAACTAACAACAAACCAGTAACTGAGAATATAAAAAAATATGATGAGTTTAACTCAAAATTGCGCTAATTCAAACTAGGATAATCCAAAAATACCAAGTCCAAATTTTAAAAGATCAGAAATATTATTAACTCCCAGCCACCGGCCTTTGAATATTCCTGCCAGTCCACCTAGCCGGAAATACAGGTGTGCAAGCGCCTTGTTTATGAAGCTTGTAGCTTGAAGAATAAACAACATAAAATAATCAACCAAATACCATGATCACATACTGTGCCATTATTCATCAGGAGTATGGTGAAAACCCCATAGTTCAATGTTACTTTGTTCCTTATTTATCATCGCCAGAACCTCAGTAACATTCCATTCCTTGAGCGCTTGTGCATATACAGTATAAGTGTGGCACTGAAAACTGATCAATACTCGTCTGTGTGTGTATGTACAGTATGTGTCGATCACGTGGGCTCAGAGAGGGTGGTGAGTCGCCCTCTTCTTCACTCTGTCAGTGTAACACTGCCTAGCTCCCAGGAAAGATTATTTAATCAGTGATGGGTAGGGGGGGTGGAGATGGTTGGGGGTGCCTATAGGTGGGGGGTAGTAAGGAGAGGGTTGGGGGGAGTGAAGGATGGGCTGGGCATGAAGCTTAGTTCATCAGAAAGCCGATTGGGCAGAGATTGCACCATGGAGAATTTTATTGCTCGGTACAAAACATGTAGACCCCATATGGCGACACACGGGATGCTGCCCATTAACCCTATTGGCGTCACCCGGCCTTAAAGGGTTACAATGGGAAAACATTTAGAAAAATTTAAATGTGTGCCAAATCGGTGAAGGGGAGACATGTGTAGGTGCAGACATTGCCAATCTACTACACCCTTTTTATGTTTACATTAGTTTAACCAGACCACTGAGTCACAACAAGTCTACTACACCCAACCACCCTCTATGAGTGTACCCTAATTATCGCATAACACTGCAACCACAGACCAACAAATATGCCACCAACACCATCTACAAACTTAGCAATCTTTATTATCCCTAATTCAATTCAAGTTCTCAACATTAAGAAATTCACAATAAAGGAATAACAAGTCTTAGGCCATGTTATCGTAGGATTTATATGGCTAAATTTAATTTGTTTTAGAAATTTTTGTTTTTTGTTTTTTTAATTATTTATTTGTTTATTGAACATTTATGTAATTGTATCCGATAGGAATCAATAATGACAATATATGACTAATAATATCTGCCCTAAAATATTATGAAATTTACAACAGACACAGAGTAGTGCCAGATTAACTTGTTCATGTAGTAATGTACAGTCCCGGACAGATGAAACAGCAACACCTCGTCCACCCGCTATGTGGCGAGGGGCTCTGTGGATTTGGTAACACTGGCAGGAGGTGGGAGGGATGTGGGAGGGATGTGGGTGGGTGGGTGATGAGGGGAGGTATGTGGGTGGTTTAGGGGGGAATTGGGAGGGTGAAGAGGCAGCAATCATGGTGTGGCTGGTGGGAGGGGGAATACAAGTGACAGGGTAGGGGAGAGCAGACTGTTAAATTTGTTAAATGTAGCATACAGTGATATTGTAGGTGTGTGTAAATTTAAAATCCTGTGGGAGTAGCTTGTTCTATAGGAAAATTTGCTTGTCACTCTGTTCTCCCCTACCCCGTCACTCGTTTGCCCCCTCCCACCAGCCATACCATGATTACTGCCTCTTCACCCTCCCACACTCCCCCCCTCATCATCCACCCACATCCCTCCCACCTCCTGCCAGTGTTACCAAATCCGCAGAGCCCCACACCACACAGCTGGTGGACGGGGTGTTGCTGTTTGATCTGTCCGGGACTGTACATTGTACACCCTATGTGGTGGATTGTGTTCTTTTACTTCATAAATTTTATTTTAGTAAGCGTTGTTTCCACATAGCAATTTTGATAAGTTGTTTTGCCTTAATATTGTCTTTGTCCTAGTTTTGGTTTGTTTAGTTTGCAAGTTTTACATTTTAATTTACTAATTTGCTGCAGAAATGTTTTCATAGTATCTTACTTTTTTTAAATTTATTTATTTATTCTTTTATATTCACTTGCCTGCATCTACAGTGGACCCTCGGGTAACACGGCTTTGCACAAAGCGGTTGTGTTTTAACATGGGTACCCCAAATGTGACAAGTCACCTCTAACACGGTTTGCCTCGGCTTGGGGAACACCACTAACTCAGTTTCCCTTCCCACCCATGTTAAGGCAGACACAATCTTGTGGTCCAAGTGTATTTTATGTGCCAGCCCACTTCTCTAGACCATCCTTACCTACCTTTTTGTTACTCTTTTGCTATCATATCTTATGCACATGGCATGTGATGTAATGTTGAGTGTTGTTTGGTCGGTATTTTGAGTGATTTGCATCAGCTTTAGGGCGGAGAAGGCTCAAAAAGGGGACTTTGGGGAAGTTGCTGGGACGAAATGCCATATTTCCCATATAACCTACTGGTATGCTTTACGTAACATGGTGTCATGGCAGGAAAAAAATTAAGTGTTACCCAAGGGTCAACTGTACTCATCAACACTTCTATGCATTACCGGTGAATCATAGAATAACCTATACCATTTTATGTGCTTAGGCTATTTAATCATCATATACAGTCGACCCCCAATTTACAAAATGGTCTCACGACAAAATTTAGGTTGTACTAAGATTGCAAATACATATGCCTGAGTATATTCAGAAACTTGGAACAAAATCCCATTAAACCAATAATTCCCCCCAACACAATTTCGCTTTGCGATTTTTTTTTTGGAACATAACTTGTTCATCAATGGGGTGCTGACTGTACATATTTATAGTGTTTTCAGAGGTCACCCCCCCTCCCCCCTCCAGAACACTTCAGAATAAAATAAATAAATATAAAAGTAACCCGAATGATCATCATTCCTCTGCCCTTCGGATTAGAAGACTTTTGCTGTAATATGTGCTTTCCTCTTACGATCTATATTCTGGTACATTGCATGTAGGGGCGATTATTGTGGGTTTAAAACAGAGCGATAATATATGTGTTTAACCTCCCGGCTCCACTCCAAGTAGCGCTTGGGGTAAGATTCTTGGAAAATAACAAAGTTAAACTTGAGCGAGAGCCAGAGGGTTAAATTATATTAAAAGGATGATTGTTATACCGTTATTATTTTCCTCTTGTCCTTGATTATCAACAAAGCAGCAGCAATGGAAGGACAAATCCTTGCCTACAAAAAGTGAACAAAGTATGGTATATTTGAATATTGATTTTGTTGATGAAGACCCATGGTTTCCTCACGTCAGACTTAACAATACTCCCCTAAGAATCAAACTAGGGTGCTGCTATAGGGAAAGATAGATATGAGAGATAGGCAGGGAAGAAGAAGCTAGCCACTCATAAGATGGGTAGGACCGTTCTATAGACTTCATCGTTCTTCTATATTGAGTGTCTCTTGGGGGAAAAGTTTGTAGTCCATCAACGTCTTGGACATGTCCAGTGAGCTCACCTGTATACAGAAAAAATAGTTATCAGAACATGTAAAATATAACATCTATTTTATTATATTTTCTAATATATAATTTTTGTTTATCTAACTACTGTAGTGAGGAAAGTGGACTACCATTACTTACGGTATGAGCATGGCCCAGAATGAAAATTGGTACCATTCAAGAAGGTTCATAAGTATATCTACATACGACAGAGTTTGCATTGTTGTACAGATGCTATTTCCAGTTGATAACTTGGTTAATGAATATCTACGGTATATAACTTAATACCGTAGCTGTTCATTACAGCTTATGCCAAGAATAATTTGTCTTCATATGGTATACATTTTTCTAATTTTTAACATTGTTTTTAACACCAATAACACCCCAAATTAAATTAATGAAAGCATGTGATTCGAACCTAGGATATTACATACACAATTTACATGCTCTAACCATTACATCAGCAAGACAGGATCTGGTCCATGGATTACCACATTAATTTACATTTTCCATTCTTAATCTTAGTTAGCCTGTGTTGGCTATACTATGCCTCGGGTAACCTCACGTCAGGTCCACGTTCACTAAAATATGCTGATGGACCCAAGATAATTTTTGCTGGCTGAAATAATGATTCAAGGTTGCTTAAAACTATTGAAGTACCGTACTCACATCTCTGCGCGGCCATGACTGCAGACACTTGTACTCATCAGCAGGGTAACCCTTAACGTGCAAAAAGTTGAGCAAAACCTGTTCAAGAGAAAGAGACAAATATATAGTCATTCCTCACCTAAAGTTATAATTCTATCTATTTATCTATTGCCAAAAGCCTTGATCCTCGAGGGGGTGGCCATGGAGACAAGTAGTCTACATGCACCCGTCATCTATAAGCTGGCGCCCGTCTTCTCACCAAACACCACTCTCACGCCTATACTTCTTGGGACTACATTAATTTAAAATGTTAAACTTGCAAACTAAACAAACCAAAACTTGGACAAAGACAATATAAAGGCAAAATAACTTATCAAAATCGCTATGTGGAAATAACGCTTACTTAACCCTTTGTGGGGCGGAGTGTTTTTGGAGATAGTGCAAATGAGCGCGCTCATAGGTCCAAATCTGCTTGATCCCTCGCATGATCAAATTTGGTCACTTGCCCTATAAAGGGTTAATTAATTAAATAAAATTTATGAAATAAAAGAACACAATCCACCACATAGGGTGTACATTATGGTACTACATGAGCAAGTTAATCTGTTTCCCAAGCAAACTAATCGCACACATGACAACGCACTATCGTCATGTTCAAGGGAAGTCCGGGACATTCTGGTAAATTTTTACTAAACTCTGCATGAATAAAGAAACTGTAATTAGTGTCAAAATATCCTATTAAAATCAAATTTGCAATTTGACAAGACATTAACAATAGTACAAAATACAAATAGCACTCAGTAACGATAGTGCTATCAGGTAGGTACCTGTAATAACTAAGACACTTTTAGTAAAGCAATTCACCTTCTCCAAACACCTTGCTTACTCCTGGGAAACTCTCACCTAGCATGTTCACATCAGATACTATTCTGTAGCTTATCCAAACAAGGTCTCTGAGTGGTGATGGGCTGGTCTATCAGAGTGAGAGTTGAGCATTCTCTGCCATACCCATACTCTGACTCTTCCATTTACTTACATATTTTCTAGATCTCAAGTGGCGGCGTCTCTTCTGTGGATTGATCTCTCTACTGCCAACCTATAGGTTGGCAGACTAGGAGCCAAAGCGTCACATTTTTCCTTTTCTCCTCAGCTTTCCCTTCATAATTGTTAAGGGGCAGCGGGCCTTGGGTGGTGCTTCGGTGTCCCGGGCGTTTCCGCACCCTCCTCAGCTCCTTGCCTAGGAGCAGCTTCGGTTACCTGGGGGCCGCTCGGCTATGGCCTTGGCCTTGCTCGGGACCTTGGGGCTGTTCGATCAGACAGCCTGGGGAACAACAACAATAACAAAGTTTCTGGCTGACCTGAAGTGTTGTATTGGCCAGGAAATTGCGGCAGAAAGTTTCTCCGCCGGGGATGCGGAAGCGCAGTGTTGCCACTGGGTCGGGACAGTCTGGTAGTGGCTCCTCTGGTAGGTCTGTCTCCAAGGATGCTCGCACTGCCTGTAATAGAACACAAGTCAACAAATATAATTAAGGAATACATACATAACATTTTAAGACTGAGTGCAACTTCTGCCTATGGACGGACAGCGCTTGGTCCACAATACTGCAAATACTTCAAATGAAGCAAGTTTTTTTTTTTTTTTTTTTTTTTTAAAGAGACAATGAACGGAGGAAGGAAAAACACATAAAACAAAAAGGTCCATGTGCCTAAAGGCATCCTCCATTCATAAAATGTTTGTAACAACTGGATTTAAACATTTGTAGATTGTAAGTTTGTGGAAAGCAATTTGAGGGAAGTGAATTCCAAATAGTAGTAGTTCTAGGGATAAATGAATTTTGATAAGCAGAAGTTCTGCATTGTGGAGGAGAAAGTGTAAACTCATGGTCACTTTCAGCTGCCCTAGTTCTACGGGGAAAGATGTGGAGAGGCGGCACAATTGAAGCAAGTTCCTCGGAACAATTGCTGTGAAAATATCTGTAGAATAATGCAAGGGATGCAACGTTTCTTCGTATGGATAATGTAGGAAGGTCCTGTGTGATTGCAGGGTTATTGATTAATCTAATAGCTTTATTTTGAATTTTGTCCAACTGCCTCAATGCAACCACTCCACTTCCACTCCACAGAGGTGAACAGTAATCCATCTGAGAACGCACATGACTTTTATATATTACGGCCAACTGCTCGTCAGTGAAGAATTCTCGAACTCTGTACAGGAGTCCCAGTTTTTTAGAGGCATTGGACGTAAGTGCTCGAGGTTTTTGGACGAGGGGACAACAGGATTTTTTCGACATCAGAATCTTCAACCCAAGAGCACAAACATATCGTGAGCGAGGACACAAGGCGGCATACTTGAGAAACGAAAGTGAGAAAAAACGCGCTTATGAAGAAAGAATTTTGAACAGGGATCAAGGAAGCTTTACTCCTCTGGTCTTCTCATCGTCGGGAGGTATGGGACCTTCTGCAAGTGTCTTCTATGCCAGATTAGCTGAACAAATATCGGAGAAAAAGCGCCAGCATAGAAGCCAAGTCATAACTTGGATGAGATGCCGGCTCTCTTTCTCTCTTCTCAGGTCTGCACTCCTATGTCTCAGGGGTACAAGGTCCTCCCCGCTACAGAAGACAAGAGTGAGAGACTTGGACTTTGAAATGGTCGTGGCGGAGGGACGAATTGGGGAACAACTAGGTTAATGGTAGGGAGGTACTGGTACAATAAGATAAACTACAATGTAACTAGAATAAGATAGATTGTACACCACTTTGTAACTGTCACCTTAATAAAAAATTTATATATACTGTACTGTATATATATATTTTTTAAATATTGTGTTGTGTTGTTCGGGCTCTGTCTCGAGTCAGCCACCCCCAGCTATGGGGTATGTGCCAGAGTATAATACATAAATACATACGGTACTATTGTAACAGTATTGTTAATATTATAAATGAGTTTGTAAGGAGGACTGACGACTGGCAAGCAAACTCCACAGGAATGTTCGAGTCACGCAGGGGACAGATGCCACAAAAATATACACCTACTAAGCTGGTGACTCGGTCAACCACTGAATCTGGCAGACCAACTTGCCTGCTTCTCCCATTTTGGACTATACAGTATAGCAGTTGGAAAAACAAAATGTGTACAGTACCTCTTTGAAGGCATCCTCCTGTAGCTTGATTGACTCTGCTCTCTCTCGCTCTTGTATCACTGCCATTTCTACTTGCTTCTTTTTTGCAGCCTGGGGAATATATATACAAATAAATATTAACAATCACAATAACATAAAGTAAACATATCCACAACAAAATATATCACACTTAGACTCTTTCTTTACTTTTTCAAGCTAAATGCAAACCAAATATATTGACTAAAAAAGAAATAACTGTAGCACATTATTTTTTGCAGCAGAATGCAAAGCGATTAAATTGGCAAGGAAAGAAAAATTTGAGATATACTAGTAAGAAGTCTTCATGGATGGCAGAAATGTTTCAATGGGTATAGTAGTACAGTAGGACCTCATATCTCGTATCTAATTGGTACCCAAAAAATGCGATGAGATTGGAAGTTGTTGTTGTTCCCTAAGCTGCCTGGCCGAACAGCCCCGAGTCCCTGAGGAAGGCCATGGCCACGATCGGGCTTTCCCACAGAGCTCTCATTGAGTGTTGTTGTTGTTCCCTAAGCTGCCTGGCCGAACAGCCCCGAGTCCCTGAGGAAGGCCATGGCCGGGATCGGGCTTTCCCACAGAGCTCTCATTGAGTGTAGATTGTGTTGTTGGCGTAAGTGGTTCTGTGAAATGCAGTCTTCTATGATGTGTTTGATGGTATGGGGTGCTGTGTTACATCCTGGGCAGGTGTCGACGACGGAGTCATCCAGTCTCTTCTGATAGCTCAGAAGAGCTGGATGGTGTCCGCATCTCAGCCTGGCCAGGTGGACTCTGTCCTCGCGAGGAAGGGAGGATTTGGAAGGATGGATTTCGGGAGGTCGTGCTAGCAGCTGCGTGTTGTCTATGAGTGAGTGGATGGATCGGCGAGAGATATGAGTATGGATGTGCTTCTGGAAGTTGGTTTGGGGTGGGCAGGGAGGGAGAAAGGACAGTATTTGTGTGTGATAGCGTGTGCTGGGTGTTGTTTTGATATTTCTTGGTGTCTGTGGGTGTGTTGCCATGTAGTGTAGTGGGTGGTTTTGGGTCGTAGAGGCTGCTGCCAGAAATTGGGTGCCTCTCATGTCCAGATGGTCTTTGACTTTGAGGATTTTGGTTTCTTGATGTAGGTGATCTGTGGGTGTGGGTGTTGAGTGTAGATTGTGTTGTTGGCGTAAGTGGTTGTGTGAAATGCAGTCTTCTATGATGTGTTTAATGGTATGGGGTGCTGTGATACATCCCGGGCAGGTGTCGACGACGGAGATTGGAAGTACAGGTATGTATTATATGGGAATAAATGGGATTGGTACCGGTAAGTCTCTGACTTTCCCCATGAACTTTCCACCTACACTTGCATACACAATAGCACATGAAACATTTAAATACTTATGAACATATACATACATAAACAATAAATAAACACTACCACTGCTACTCGCTTGTGCCTCACCACTGCCGGGTACCAGTAGTGATATAACATCCATGTCATCGATAATAATGAGCCTACGGTTCATGCATATGTTTGTGTGTAGAAGGAAATACCAGGAGCGCGTTGTCTACCCAAACGGGATAGCTCTACTGAACGTGATCGCCTATGATTCGACAAATCACGTTTGTGATTATTATTATTATTATTATTATTATATGAGATGCAGAAATCTCCAACCAGGGTGCAGAAACACCATCAAGATCAATCCACACAAAACACCCGGAGGCACTGGAGAGAGACTATGGCAACTTAGGAAAAAATAAAAACATACACTGTATACTGTACTGTACATATACACATATTAAACACAGATAACATATTATGCAGTGGAGGATATCAAGCTTAAATATAATACAATAAAATAGAATAAAATAAGTTTAAAAATTAGAATTAATGCTGCAAAAAAGCATTAACTCTAGACTTAAAAATGGAGATATTAGCTGAATTGACTAGCTCATTTGGCAACTTATTCCACAAGTCAACCATGGCCGGCACAAAACACCGTGAAAACTGTGTAGTAGAAAAATTAACACGGCTCATGGCAAGATAATTAAGATTGCTTGTGAATCTAGTTGCACGAGCCCGGACATAGGGCCCAGGCAGAACCCCATGTAAGGGATGCTGAGGGTTGTTAAAAACTTTAAATAAAAGACTAAGGGCACCAACTTTACGTCGATGACACAGATCAAGAGACAAATTAGGTAGAATAAAACTGATGGAATTTAGCGACCTGTCAAGCAACTTGAGATGGCAGTCAGCTGCTGACAACCAGACAGGTGAGCAGTACTCGAAATGTGGCAAAATAAAAGCATAAAAAGACTTGATAACTGTGGCGTCACAAGCAAATGTTTTATAAACCTTGCGAAGCAGACCAATTTTCTGGGAAATGGAAGAGGAGAAAGAACGAATATGCTTTTCAAAAGTAAGTTTGGGATCAAGAGTAACTCCTAACAAACGCAGAGTATCCACATTCTCAATTTGCTCGCCAGAAACTTGTAGATAAGGATGGGGAGGATCCAAGGTACGAGATCTGCTGATGATAATGGAGTGTATTTTACTAGCATTAAGTTTCATGCCCCAAAGTTCACACCATGATGTAATTTTGGCTAAATCCCTATTCAGAGCAGTAGCAATTACGTGTCGATCTATTGGTGATGCAATTGACGCATATAAAGTTGTATCATCAGCATAGGAGATTAGTTTATTTTCAAGCTCGGAACACAGGTCAGCAGTAAAAATAATAAAAAGCAAAGGCCCAAGGACACTGCCTTGTGGAACACCAGAAACAACAGTAACAGAAGGGGAATGACACCCATCAATGACCACAGACTGAGATCTTTTCGTCAAAAAATCTTCAAAGATCCTTAAAAAATTGCCACCAATACCAATGAGCTGTAACTTAAACAGAAGTGCTTTATGGTTGACTAAATCAAAAGCAGAACTAAAGTCAATAGCCACGACGCGAGACTCATGTCCCTGGTCCAATGAAGATTGCAAGTCATGGGTGAGTGTCAGAAGTGCATCACATGTACCCAGTCCCTTACGAAAACCAAACTGTGAGTTTGGTATCAAATTATGACTATTACAATAAGAGGAAAGGCGTCTGGACAAAAGCCTCTCATAGAGCTTGGATAGGATAGGTGTAATGGAGATAGGGCGATAGTCATTAGGAGATGATGAGGCAGTATTTCCCTTTGGAATAGGAGTGATAATAGCCTTACGCCAGCAAAGAGGAAAACTACCTGATTTCAAAAGCAACCTAAACACCACTGCCAATTTAGGTGCCAAGACCACTGCAACCTTTTTAAAAATGAGAGGGAAAAACCCATCCGGGTCTGTGCCACCATAGGTATCAAGATCCAGCAAGTACCTTTTCAGTTCAGCTGATTTGAATGCCATTGAATTGAGGTTGGGTCTAGGGAAACATGTCAATGGCAAAGACAATTCCTGATTACTCTGCTTATTAATAAAAATATTAGATAGAATATTGGCCTTCGATAATGGATAAAAAGAGATGGAGCCATCAGAATCACAAAGAGGAGGCATGGAGGAATCTATTCCAAATAAAGAGGATTTCAAAGCGGACCACCATTTATGAGGCTGTGTAGCTCCTGCCAGAACATCCTGAAGATGGGAGTTATAATCCCTCTCAGCACCATCATAAACTCTCTGCGCAGCTGCCCTTTTAAAAACATAATTTTCCCAATGCAAGGGGGTTTGATTACGCCTCCATAGACGATATGCAGCCTGTTTGTCATCAAATGCACGCTTGCAGTCATCATTAAACCATGCTTTATCCCTGATACGAGACTTAATTGTCTTTGATGGAACTCTTTTGCGAAGGATACCAAGAAGGGAATTGTTGAGAGCTGAAACCGGGTCATGAGATCTTAGTATGTGATTCCACTCAATATTACAAACATCATTACAAACGTTGTCCCAGTTAACCCGGGATTTAAGGTAGACTTTACGTGAGAGAGTAATATCAGGAACAGAAAAATCAAGATTAATTTTACACATGATGGCATTGTGGTCGGAAGTGCCAACAGGTACAAGAACGGAGGTTTCTACAACGCCAGGAATGTCTGTTAGTACTAGATCAAGACAATTTCCAGACATATGAGTAGGTCCTTGGATTAGCTGTTCACAACCAGATAAGTTTGCAAAATCCAATGCAGCATGACCATTTCTGATTGTTTGCAATCAGACGGCGATCACGCTAACACTCCGTGGAGGTGACTAGCGAAGCTATCATAACAGTAGGCCTAAATCTCACCTCGACAATATATTATCATAATTAACCGGCTGAGTGCCAGGTCCGTATATATACGGACTAGGGTCTTGTCACGCCCAGTGCCAGGTCCGTATATATACGGACTCGCCAAACAAAAATTGTAGCAGCGAAACGACTGCACCTATGGCTTTCATATTTCTACCACATGTACCTTACCCTTCTGGCTTCTTGCCACCACCAACACAACCCCCTCCCCCAACCCACTCGCTGACTATCGGTCGCCTCACAAGGAAAAAAAAGGAAAATCTGTGGCGGAGAAACGACCGCACCAATCGGTTCCATATTTGTGTGACAAGTCCCTTACCCTTCTGCCTTCCCCCCACCACACCCCCAACCGCCTCCCACCACCCACTTCCAGCGTATTCGTACGAAGAAAAGGAAAAAAAGGAAAATCCGTGGTGGCGAAACTACCTCACCAATCGGCTTCATATTTGTAACACGAGTCAATTACGCTTCTACCTTCCCCCCACCATCCCCCAAACCACCCTCCTACCTACACGTTCCGATACCATAAAAGTCGATGATTTACTCTGAAAATGTCAGCTACATTCGGGACCATCGGGGACCTGATTTCTGGCGAAAATGGACAAGGGGAGTGTTTTTTTTAACATTATCCTTCCTTTCTCACCCAACTTGATAGATTTAGCCAAAAAAATAAAAATAAAAAATCCTCTGGCACTGGCAGATGCATAGGGTCAAAAATTGTCTGGCACTCTGCGGGTTAAGCATAATTAGCCTCCCTCCATGCTATTTATGTGTCGCAATCTTAATTATAAGGTGGCACACCTATAAAAATCATAGTTATCATGACAAATTTGCTATATACTGTACTGTATAACCTAAAACAAGCAACTTGGAGCGCAAGTCTCGCAGCTACTTCGTCTGGATTTCAGTGCGGTAAGCATAGCCTAGTCGGTAACGACTTCGCTTTTAAATCCGCAAGGGTTCGAGGCTCGATGAGTTAATGTTTTTTTTTTTTGCGGTTTTATTTAATTTTTATCGTTATATATTGGTAATGTTACTAGGCCAATGATATATTTTAACGGGTTATAACTTGCTGTACAGGTTTTTGAGCGTTTGTCTATATTATGAATTGATTAACCTACTCTATTTACATTTCTTGAAAACAATTTCTGAGGCCTAATTGCATCGAAGAATGTTAGGTCAGTGTCTAGTACGGTAGCCTACCCACGCTATAGGCCTAGTTCAATTTTCAAATGTAATATAATTGTTAAAAAATAATAGTAATGAACCTTCCATTAATATACAAATCGCCTATATACACATAGATCGTAAGGAAAAGAAAATATGCCTACACATAAATTGCCAGGAAGAAATAATATATATACTATTTAACACTTAAAGAGCGAGGCCCGACTTAAGTTCGTATCTAAAAAGCAGCAAGTTAGGAGCATTATTAAGGCTTTTAAAGGGTTAAAATCGAGTGCAAATGGCCGGGAGCGCAGCAGGCCACACGGCCGACACCCAGGGCTTACCGCCGCCCACTGACTCACACTCCCTCTGTTCTCGAGAGGCCGGCAGTGTAGCCAGTAGTGAGCGTAGCTGGAAAAAATATGCCGCTATAAGCTGAACTCCCATGTTGGTGGTACCACTGCATCAAAACGACGAGTGCTACGTAGCTCGTTCTGGTCTCATTTTGAAGCTTGTAGCGCCTAGTTTTATGCTGAATACATTTCTTTTCATGCAGATACTTGATTGATCATTCAGGAGGGCCTGAATATGCCCAAAATAGCCCAAAACCCCCCGCTAGACGAGGGTTAATTCAGCCTCCACATACATCGCCAGGGAAAGAACATTATGTATAAGATATTTAATTCAGCCTATTCATACATCGCCAGAAAAGGAAAATATACTTTTATATTCCCCAATAGACTAGCGGAGAATTGTTTGAAAATTACACGGGGAATAAAGAGCTACCTTTGCCAGATAATGACCATAATAACTTTGTCAACATTTCCTGATAAGATAAATGTTTCGCAATGTTCCCGTTATAATATCCTCAAGTAACCTATTAAGAACTGGTCAGGGGACTGGTTATAACTTGTAGGATGTTTAATTGAAGTGCGGAAATCAGTATTTACTGAGAAATAACATTCTTAAAATGCGCCATGTTTTTTTTGAGTGCGTAGTGTGCAAAGGCGAGCTTGTGTTAGGTGATGATCCTGTGGCTGTGAATTTTGGAAATGAGTCTTTGGAGCTGGTGAACAAGTTTTGTTACCTAGGAGATACCATCTCTGCCGGTGGTGGGGCCGAGGCTGCCACTGTTGCTAGAATTAGGTGTGGCTGGGGGAAGTTCAGAGAACTGATGCCAATCCTGACCATGAAAAGAATGCCTCTCCCCCTGAAGGGAAAGGTGTATGCCTCATGTGTTAGAAGTGCAATGACGTATGCCTCAGAAACACGGGCCGTTAAAGTAGAGGATGTCAACAGAATGGAGCGTAATGAGATGAGAATGGTGAGATGGATGTGTGGGGCCAGGCTACAGGATAGAATAACAAATGTTGAGCTGAGGAGACGTTTAGGTATAAAGAGTATTTTTTTTTTTGTTTTTTCTTTTTTTTTTCTATGTGATTGAGGGAGGCAAAAGGCATAACTGCCTATAGCGAGTGCCTCCCCCATAGTTGAAAGAGTGACAGGGCCAAAATCAAGGGACGTTCGAGCCAAAATGCCTGGACACACGGAGCTTGAAGCAATTTAAGTCATAGGAAGAGGGAAAGACTGATTCTGGGAGAGAGTTCCAGAGCTCAGATGTTGAGTAGAAGAAAGTTTGAGAGTAACGAGGTGATGCGTACAAGTAGACTGGGATGGTATGGACATGTGGAGAGAATGGATGAACAAAATTGGGTGAAAAAATGCAGGTCTGTGATTGTGGAGGGAGCTGCACCAAGGGGTGGACCGAGGAAGACCTGGGATCGGACTATACGTGCCGATCTCAAATCCAAGAACTTGACAAGTGAAGCAGCCCTTAACAGGGTTGCCTGGAACGCCGCCATTAGGACAAGAGACTGAAACTGCACTTATGTGTGGAACACTCAGTCTTAAAATTTTATGTATGTATGTATGTACTCGACCTTTTCTTTGGGTCACCCAGGGTTAGGTTAGGTTAGGTTATTTATTATTTATCTGTGTTTCTGCGTCTAAGTCCATAAAAAAAAAAAAAATGAAATAAGGCAAATTTTAGGGGTGGGAGGGGCATTTTAAGACTGTTATTTCTCAGTAAATACTGATTTTCGCACTTCAATTAAACATCCTACAAGTTATAACCAGTCCCCTGACCAGTTCTTAACCTAAGAAGTGTGCATGGGGGGTATGAGACACCACACTCCTGTGCTGACGTATTTGAGCTGTTCCCATCACTAACATCGTTATTTTACCATAAATAGCATTAATACTTATCCATATGCGCCTATTATAGGTTGATTATAAAGGTATTAACCTGTTACAACAATAAAACAAGTGTTAACAGTGTTTGGATGGTCAAAATCGGCGATACAGGCCGGGAGTTACATAATGTATGGCTGAGGCAACCTCCCTGCCCTCCACCCCTCCCCTTGTCTGGAGAGACACTGTTCCGCAATAGTCTCTCTCTCGCTCTTTCCCACGCTTGGTAACAGTGATGACAACGCCCTGCTACCAACTCGCTAATGTTAGCACGAAAATAAACCACAGAATAAGGGAATAACAGGGAAAATAGGTGATAACTGAACGAGGGGAGGAAAGTGGGGATGGAGGGGAGGTGGAGGAGTGATATTTGGCATGGCCCAGGGGCAAAAAAAAAAAAAAAACGTTTTTTTTTTTTTTTTTTTTTTGGGTGTTTTAAATAGATTTTTTTCCCCCCTTACTCTTAAGAGTCTTCCCGCAGTCCGCCAGGGGAACTCTTAAGAGTCTCCCTGCAGTTCCCAGGTTAATAGGTTACTTGAGGATAGGAAAATGGGAACATAGAGAAATTGTTACCCCTGATAAGATTATAAGACATAATAGCCTGATGGTAGCATACTGTGTGTCTTGAGCTTGAACTGACTGACTGTAGACAGTGTGACTACCTTAGTCAATAGCCTATATTGATGGATATTATTTATTAAAATTTATTGATTGAACTAAATTGACCAAAAAAGCACATGTTACAAGGCCTAAAACCTTTGCCGGCATCACCAACAAAAATTGAATTTCGCGCTCATAGCCACTGACCAATGAGCGATGAGAATCAATGTTTGGCTATCAATGTCGTTCACCCTACTCAATCATAAACAGGATTGCTCAAACAGAAACATTATTGACTGATAGGGTGTACTGAACGCACTCCAGGAGTGAGGTAACATCCACGTAATCAATAATGTGTACGGTTCGTGTGTATGTTTGTGTGTGTGGGGAGTGGGGGTTACCAGGAGTTGCGTAACGTCCACCCGATCGATAATGAATGTATAGTTCATGTGTACGTTAATTATTCTGGCTTTTTGTATTGTGCTGCTTCATTCCCCCTCCTTTCCCACCACCCAAAGGCCCACCAGTGTTACTTTGTAGCTACAAGATTATGGTTATAACTGAATCACAAACACTAAATGATCGCATCGAGACGCGATAAAGTATGTCGAGTTTCGTCACATGGTAAACATTTGAAGCAGCGTCAAGATACGCAATGACAAATTTAAGTCTCCAGATTTGAGGTTCTACTATACCCAAAGAAAACCCCACCATCATCAGCAGCAACCACCACAGCCCTGTCGCACCCCAGCCAGCTAGCTTGTCTTGACAACTGCAGCAATCACTGCAACCCTCCTCACAAGCTGGACAGCTGAATACAAAAACACCCTGCACCTCACCATGCCCTAACACAAACACACAAAATCCTGGGAGTAACATATGATACTCTAATAACATTCAAACAACATATCACAAACATAAAAAAATATACTGACAGTGATTAATGAGAGTGTTTGCTTGTTGTTTATATGAAGGTATAGAGTCTGGTGTTGTGATTGCGGCATGTGATTGTGTTGCGTTGCTGTTGGAAAGTGTGATGCTGTTTAGGGTTTTGTAGAGTTTTATGGGGTCTGTTTTGTGATCAAGTGTTTGGTGTTAATTACCGGTATTCCAGTTTAGTGTTTGTTGTTCTAGTAATTTGGTGTTAATCTGTGTATTGAGTGCTTGGATTTGTTGTGCGATGTCCTGTGTGTGGGGTGGTGGGGAGTGTTTCAGTATGTCGCATTGTGTGATGAGGTTTTGAATTTCTGGTGTGAAGTTGGGGTTGTGTCTTTCTATTACCTCTTGGAATGTGTTTCTTGTCAGCGTTTTGGATAGTTGTGTTGAGTGTGTGAACAGCACGTGAAGGGGTAGACCTAGAAAGACGTGGGATTAGGTTCTATGATTTAATCTCAAATTAAAATACTTAAATGGTAAAGCAGCCCAGAACAGGGTATCCTGGAATTCTACCATTAAGATACAAGACAGAAACTGTATGTCTTATGGATCATTTAGTCTTTATAAGCTATAGATGAAATAATGAATAATATTTTTTCACCAACCAACTTCAATTCTAAACTAATTAATGAAATCAACAAATAAATGTAAATAAATAAATCGGCGGGTACCCAACCCCGAAAAGGGTTGAAATAGGGGAGCTATCCCCCCGCCAATGGCGGTTTTCTAGGGCCTTTCCTAGCTGATGCTGAGAGGATTGGGTTCTAGTCATGTGGTGATGGGCTGGTCTATCAGAGTGAGAACTGAGCAATCTCTGCCATACCCATAGCTTACTCTGACTGTTCCTTTTACTTATATATTTTCTAGATCTCAAGTGACGGCGTCTCTTCCGTGGATTGACCTCCCAATCTACCAAGATTGGAAGCCAAAGCGTCACATTTTTCCCTTGCCCCTCAACTTTCTCTTCATAATTGCTGAGGGGCACAGGGCCCTGGGTGGGGCTTTGGTTTCCCGGGCGTTTCCGCACCCTCCTCAGCTCCCCGCCATGGAGTGGCTTCGGTCACCCAGGCTTTATTGTGGTCGGCGGGTAGGGTTCTGTGGGGGCGCTCGGTTATGGCCTTGGCCTTGCTCGGGGCCTTGGGGCTGTTCGGCCAGGCAGCATGGGGAACAACAACAAATAAATGTGGCACTCCAAGGACTCGAACTTAGGATACTAACACCAAAATTCCGCGCATTTATGCATTACGCTATCAAATCATAAGCATTATGGTTGCACCATCACACAAACCTCATGATCACTGGCAGCAAACACCAAAGCCTTGCCATACTAAAAAAGGGACATGGTAAAACCAATTACTGTATCAATCACAATAATGAGGTAGTGGCCATGGAGAAAAAAAATATATATATCGTATATATATTTAGGGGAGGTGTGGTGGAGTGGTCATGCCACTGGATTGGTAATCCAATGGACCCGGGTTCAAATCCCGATATGTCAATGGGAAGATATTATTGGGATTGAATTTGTGCTGTACCTAGTATCAGTGCATTACCACAAAGCCCACCGAAATGCCAAAAAAATACCCTCATTGTTCCCTGATTAAATAACACTGTATGAATATTCCCATATTCAAAATATGTTACAGGGGGACAATGCCTAGTGAGTTCACTGCTCAATAGTGGCGTTCTGAGAGTGAGGGTCTGAGTCTGGAGGGTGAGACGGTGAAGCACTTGAGCGAAGCAACCGGCCGCTTCAGAGATGGAGCTGCTTCGAGCCATGATGGATGCTTCACATGTCTCACTCCCCAGGCTGGAACAAGACCTCACGGGCTTCACCGTGTTGAGCGGTGGCATGTACAGGCTCTCAGCCTATGCCCGAGAGGGAGTAGTTGGAATATAGAAAAAAAAAAAAAAAAAAAAAAAAAAAATATATATAAGTAAATAAATAATAATAATAATAATAATGAAAATAAAAAATAATAAAAATAATTATATAAAACATAAATAATAATAAGTACTGTATATAAATAAAAAAAAAAATCCATGCAGCTCCATCCTCGATCAGGAGCCCTAGCTCCAGCCCTTTAAAAGTAGCCAGTATGATGGCTGGTAATATCCAGAGTGAGGTTTGGCATCCTCTACCCAACCTTAGCTGTTTCTGTTTGTCTCTTTTACTGTCCTACTTTTCCTTCTGGGGGCAGGGGGCTAGGAATCCTCCTCCCCTTGTATAATTCTCGTACTTGACGAGACAGAGAAACAAGTGAGGGAACACAACAGTGGTCCCGGACTCTGAGAACAGGAACTTGAAATGTTGTTTCTGTTTGGGCTCTGTCTCGTGTCGGTCACCCCCAACAATGGGGTATGTGCCTGAGTACCGGTATATAGGCTACATACTGTATATACATGATGTATGTAGACAGAGTTTCTTCCAATAGATATGTCTTAGTGTGTAGTGAGTTACCTTAGCTCTATCAACCTTAAGACTTTCGAGATAAGCAGCATCTTGTTCAGCCTTCACAGCTTCCCGTTCCTCTCGTGCCTGTTCTTCAGAAACCTCTGTGGATCGTTGTTCCTCAAACATCTCGGTCGCGTGAAACAACGACATCACCACCTCATCCAGCACGCTGTTACCTATGATATGGAGATGAATACACATTAAAACAAAATATGTATATTGTTCCCTACCATACAGAAAAGAAAATACCATATAATATAAATAATTAAGTGTAACCCAAGAAGAGTCCTCAAATAATTTCATGTTCTCCATAAAATGAAAGGAAACAATGCTGTTCGCAGGCTGGTTATTTCTTAAGTGTTTATAAGTAACTGAGCACTATAAACATTATATTATTCTGCCATTGATATTAATAGTATCTGTACTAATTTTCAACCAAAAATTAAGATTTTTTAGTTTTATATCTTAATTAAAATGTAAAACTTGCAAACTAAACAAACCAAAATTGGGACAAGGACAATATAAAGTCAAATTAAATTATCAAAATCGCTATGTGGAAACAACGCTTACTAAAATGAAAATTATTAAATAAAAGAACACAATCCACCACATAGGGTGTACATCACTACATGAGCAAGTTAATCTGTTTCCCAAGCAAACAATCGCAAATAACAACGCACTATCGTCACGTTAACGGAAGTAGTCAAGTTTGGGAAGTCCGGGACGTTCTGGCAAATTTTTACTAAACTCTGCATGAATAAAGAAAACTACATGTTAATGTCAAAATATTATTTAAAATCAAATTGCAACATGACAAGACATTAACATAGTAAAAAAATACAAATATTGATAAGATATCTATACTATTACAAAAAATATATAAAATACAGTACAGCACTCACTAACGATAGTGCTATCGGGTAGGTACCTGTAAGCATAGCATGCTTCAAGTGACCCCTATCAATAACTACCCTACAAAATAACCTACATTTATAGCACAAATAAACTAAGGAAATCGCAAAAGTAAGCATTGATACTATCGACAATGAATTCCATATAATATAAAGAGAAATAATTGCAAAATATGAAGTAACAACCGATTTAAACAAAGAGTACTCTTTAACAAGAACAATAATTTTAAAAAATCATCAATATTAATAATAATAATACTATAATAGAAAAAGAAAAAGATAAACAATAAATACAGACAAAAAGTAAGCAGAGGTTATACAAGAAACTTCCAAGTTAAAAATGCTTGATTAAAATTATTTATGTCAAATTTTAGAATACAGTCACAATAATTGACCCTAAAAAGATTAAATTTATGGAACAATTTACTTGCCTCAAAACCTCTGTCCACTAAGAGTCTGTATAGTAACCTAGCTCTAGCCCAAAAGTCATCTACTTTAGTGCCGATTTTACAAAATCTTATTAATTGGGAATAAAAACAATTATAAGTTATTTTACTATCGATATTACTACTAGGGAAAGGAAGTTTATTACGTTAAAATTAAAATCATCAACTTTGTGATATACTTTTAGTATGCACTGTTCATTAACAATCTCTATATTTATATCAAGAAAATTTTCAACTTTATAATTTACGTTACATTGTGTGAGGGGAATAGAATTAGGGTAAATAAGTTTTAGCAACTTGATTAAAATTTAACAAATTGCAAACAATGAATATCATCAATATATCTACTATTATTACTTAACAGTTTAGCAAGTGCTAATTTTTCTGGAATTTTATTTTTCTTGCTACTGTCAACTAAGTCTTTTATATATTTAAATTCTAAAGCAAGCAAGAATAAGTTTGCAATTAAAGGGCTAGCATTTCCACCCATAGGAATTCCTAATATTTGTTTGAAAATGTACGGCCCGAATCTAACATAAGTATTGAAAAGGAGGAATTTAAGGGCATCTTTAAGTTTAGTTCTATCAAAATATACAGAACTAGTGGGAGTAGAGCTAAGTGATGCATTATTAAAATATGTATAAACATTTATGAAATAATTACCATTCCCAACGGGTACCAGGGTATTTTTCAATGTTTAGCTTCTTGACCACCCACGGGTTAATGCCATGTCATATAACAGTGTACATAAATATAGAGAACTGACCGTGTATAACTGAGAGAACTTCTATGACTCCCCGTGTGCGTGTGATAATCAGTAGTGCTGGCAACTTGTCAGTACTGAAGCTCCTTACGGTAGATGCCGCTACTGACCCAAAGTGTGTTGTCACCAAGTTCAGTAACCTGCAATAACACTCACAATTAGAAAACTGCTACTGGTAACATCTAAATTTGGTTGACAATTTAACTAAAATATATCCGCGGGTGCCCAACCCCGAAAGGGGTTGAAATAGGGGAGCTATCCCCCCGCCAAAGGCGGCTTTCTAGGACCTTTCCTAGCTGATGCTGAGATGATTGGGTTCTAGTCATGTGGTGATGGGCTGGTCTATCAGAGTGAGAACTGAGCGATCTCTGCCATACCCATAGCTTACTCTGACTGTTCCTTTTACTTATATATTTTCTAGATCTCAAGTGACGGCGTCTCTTCCGTGGATTGACCTCCCAATCTACCAGATTGGAAGCCAAAGCGTCACATTTTTCCTTTGCCCCTCAACTTTCTCTTCATAATTGCTGAGGGGCACAGAGCCCTGGGTGGGGCTTTGGTTTCCCGGGCGTTTCCGCACCCTCCTCAGCTCCCCGCCATGGAGTGGCTTCGGTCACCCAGGCTTTATTGTGGTTGGCAGGGAGGGTTCTGTGGGGGCTCTCGGTTATGGCCTTGGCCTTTCTTGGAGCCTTGGGGCTGTTCGGCCAGGCAACTTGGGGAACAACAACAACAACTAAAATATATAAATTGGAAGAAATAATGACTAGAAATATGAATGCGAAGGTGGGTGATTGGAAAGTAGATAGGGTGACAAGGAATAGAGTAGTGAGCATGGAAGTAAAGAAGTAATTGCATGACAGTGTGGTATTCCTGACACTGACATACGGGAGTGAAGCATGGACAATTTTTGGAGAGACATAAATCAAGAGTTAGCGGGATGAAAATGGGTTACTTGAGAAGTACATGTGGAGTCACATGGAGAGATATACAGACAAATGAGGAAGTACCAGAGCGTTGTGGTGTGGATGTGGACGTGCTGGAGAGTGTGAAAAGGAACACCTTGAGGTGGCTTGGTCCTGTGGAGTATCTGTTGGGTGAATTATATAAGTGTGTATGAGAGGGAGACAGACCAAGAAGAGTGAGATAGAGGGATGGAGTTGAAAGGTAAATTTGTTTGTTTTTAAATATTAGTTTAACCAGACCACTGAGCTCCACAAAAGAACTCTCATAGGGCTGGCCCGAAGGATTCGATCAAGATATATAACTAAACGAGTCAAGATAGAAAGGAAAGGGCAGGAGGGGAACAAATCGAGGAAGGTGAAGACACGCAGACATTTCTCGCCATTTCACCAGTTCAGCCGGACCACATGAGCTCCACATCGGAGCTCTTATAGGGCAGGGCTGAAGGATGAAGCAAGAACTGCTACACCAACCAAGAAGTGATCAGGGCGAAGAATGAGAGATTAGGTCGAAGGTAGAAAAAATCACATCGAGAAGCAAAAAATTAATTACCGAAGGGAATCAAGTCAGTTCGGCCACATCAGCAACCGAAGAGACAAAACGGGTCAGGAGTCAACTACCTAGCCAGGCCAGGGAGACATGCGATATAGACTGCCCGAGGACAGCCGAAAGGGACAGAATAAGAATAGAAGGGGAAAAACATAGAATGAGGAAAATAAAAACTACTCAAAATTAGTCAAGCTGAGGACGAAAGCTCTAGGGGAGTGGGAGGGAAACAACCAGATCCCTCCTCCATCAAGCCCCAGTCGCTGGCCCCGAAGCCCCCCAACCGCGACAAAGGAGAGTAGTACCAGGGGGGTTGTTGTTGTTGTTGTTGTTCCCTAAGCTGCCTGGCCGAACAGCCCCGAGTCCCTGAGAAAGGCCATGGCCACGATCGGGCTTTCCCACAGAGCTCTCATTGAGTGTAGATTGTGTTGTTGGCGTAAGTGGTTGTGTGAAATGCAGTCTTCTATGATG
Source organism: Paralithodes platypus (assembly GCA_032716605.1). NCBI lineage: Eukaryota > Metazoa > Arthropoda > Malacostraca > Decapoda > Lithodidae > Paralithodes > Paralithodes platypus. The sequence goes on along the minus strand of CM064492.1, from coordinate 77,343,492 downwards.
TGTTTAATGGTATGGGGTGCTGTGTTACATCCCGGGCAGGCGTCGACAACGGAGTCATCCAGTCTCTTCTGATAGCTCAGGAGAGCTGGATGGTGTCCGCATCTCAGCCTGGCCAGGTGGACTCTGTCCTCGCGAGGAAGGGAGGATTCGGAAGGATGGATTTCGGGAGGTCGTGCATGCAGCTGCGTGTTGTCTGTGAGTGAGTGGATGGATCGGTGAGAGATATGAGTATGGATGTGCTTCTGGAAGTTGGTTCGGGGTGGGCAGGGAGGGAGAGAGGACAATAATTGTGTGTGATACCGTGTGCTGGGTGTTGTTTTGATATTTCTTGGTGTCTGTGGGTGTGTTGCCATGTAGTTTAGTGGGTGGTCTTGGTTCGTGGAGGCTGCTGCCAGGAATTGAGTGCCTCTCATGTCCAGATGGTCTTTGACTTTGAGAATTTTGGTTTCTTGATGTAGGTGATCAACCAGGGGGGTTGAAAGGTATAGTATATGAGTGAAAGTGGCGTTAAGTAGGAGAAGCATGGGAGTGATTCATTCATGGCCACCCCCTCAGGGATCAAGGCATCTGGCAATAGATAGATAAAAGAGATCAGTACATGTTGAAAAGGCAGTTTCATGTTTTACATGGGTAACAAAGCAACAGTGGTCTGCTTCTAACACTTTAGTATGGAAATATAATGTAAAACTTGCAAAGTAAACCATAAACGGCATACTATACAGACAAAAGAACTTATCAAAATCACTATGTGGAAATAACAATTTAGCAAAATATAAGCTTGAAATAACAGACCTGGATAGCAAATGATACAGATCTCTCAAACTTGATACCTGTGGAGATGAACAATCTCAGAATGGCATCTGGTGTATGTATGTTCATAGTTCTTATTTTCACCTCCCTCACCACATCATCCATATATAGATTAAACAGCCACAGTGACATCACACAACCCTGTCGCATACCTATATTTACCTCAAACCATTCACTCAACTCCTTATTTCCTACTCTAACAAATGCTCTGCTCTCTTCATAAAAATCTTGCTGGAGACCTCAAATAGCCCTGGGTCTCTGGGTCTTCTCCTGGGCGACCTAGATGTGTGTGAATTTGTGTTTTGTTTTTTTGTTGTGTTGCGTTATCCCTGTTCGGGCTCTGTCTTGAGTCGGCCAGCCCTAACTTTAAATAACAAAAATAAAATAAAATAAAATAAATAAAAAAGGGTACCTTTTTCCCAATTTTATTTAATTTTAATTTTTGGTGGCCGACTAAAGACAGAGCCCAAATAGGGACAACACAACATTAACAAAAAAAAAAAAAAAAAAAAAAAAAAAAAGCACAAATTCACACACATCTATGTCACCCAGGAGAAGACCCAGAGACCAGGGATCAGCAAAACTTATTAATTGGCTAGGTACTTTTTCCTGTATGTATCAATATGATTAGAACATTACCTGGCCTTGTTAGCTTCATGTGTAAGGTCCCAGCCCCAAACCAGGAAGTTGGCTGAGAGATAGTCCACCACAGAGGATTGACAGAGAGCTTGAGAACAGAACACATTGGAGAGAACACTGGCATCATGGTGGAGGTAAACTGCTAACAGGCGTCTCTGTAGGAACACAAAACATCAATTATATTATGATTTATCTAAGACATACCGGTATAGTATATTATATCACAAACACAAAGTCGGGGCTGTTCGGCCAGGCAGTTTAGGGAACGACAATAACAATAACAAACACAAAGTAAATAGTTTTTTTTCATTCATATCTTTCATCATACCAATAGTTTTATACATAATTAGATAATAAACAAATATAAATTAATGTTACATCCTTCACTTTCAACACATTCCTAACACAGGCGAGGCTGCCTGGATAGAAGAAAATAGAATTAAAATTTAAAACTTGCAAACTAAACAAACCAAAATTTGGACAAGGACAATATAAAGTCAAATTAAATTATCAAAATTGCTATGTGGAAACAACGCTTACTAAAATGAAAATTATTAAATAAAAGAACACAATCCACCACATAGGGTGTACATTACTACATGAGCAAGTTAATCTGTTTCCCAAGCAAACTAATCGCACATATAACAACGCACTATCGTCACGTTAACCCTTCCTACCCGGGCTGTCTTACCCAATGACGGTCGCCCCTACCCGGGCGAAATGGCTGAAAAACGTCTAGGCCTAGGCTACCGTATTTATGTTTATTTTCACTGCTAGAACTTTCCCATTCATCTATAATCGTAGTGCGGTTTTCAATCTGTATTTTGGCGTTGAGTAGAGCTCTGCAAGTCAACTGGTTCAGTTGTGAGGACGATTTCAGTGGAGCCAATATTGCAGAGATGTTGCCAATATGGGGGCTTTTCAGACACTAATTTCGTCTGACGTCAGAACAATAACATTGAAGAGTCTTCTCCTTCTTGTTTTCGGAGGTGCGGTGACGCAACGCTTGGGTTTGTTGACATACGTCGTACGCACGGCGTTCAGACCAAGCTTAATTAGGCTATTAAGCTGCTGCCTTAGGTAAGGCATACCGGGTAGCGGCCCTTCTTTCGAGCTGTCCTTACCTAAGGCAGACCGGGTAGGAAGGGTTAAAGGAATTAGTCAAGTTTGGGAAGTCCGGGACGCTCTGGCAAATTTTTACTAAACTCTGCATGAATAAAGAAACTACATGTTAAATGTCAAAATATTATTTAAAATCAAATTTGCAACATGACAAGACATTAACAATAGTACAAAACACAAATATTGATAAGATATCTATACTATTACAAAATAATATATAAAATACAGTACAGCACTCACTAACGATAGTGCTATCGGGTAGGTACCTGTAAGCATAGCATGCCTCAAGTGACCCCTATCAATAACTACCCTACAAATAACCTACATTTATAGCATAAACTAAGGAAATCGCAAAAGTAAGCAATTGATACTATCGACAATGAATACATATACTGTAATATAAAGACAAATAATTGCAAAATATGAAGTAACAACAGATTTAAACAAAGAGTACTCTTTTAACAAGAACAATAAATTTAAAAAATATCATCAATATTAATATTAATAATAGAAAAAGAAAAAGAAAAAGATAAACAATAAATACAGACAAAAAACAATAAATACAGACAAAAAGTAAGCAGAGGTTATACAAGAAACTTCAAGTTAAAAATGCTTGATTAAATTATTGTCAAATTTTAGAATACAGTCACAATAATTGACCCTAAAAAGATTAAATTTATGGAACAATTTACTTGCCTCAAAACCTCTGTCCACTAAGAGTCTGTATAGTAACCTAGCTCTAGCCCAAGTCATCTACTTTAGTGCAGATTTTACAAAATCTTATTAACTGGGAATAAAAACAATTACAAGTTATTTTACTATCGATATTACTACTAGGGAAAGGAAAGTTTATTACGTTAAAATTAAAATCATCAACTTTGTGATATACTTTAAGTATGCACTGTTCATTAACAATCTCTATATTTATATCAAGAAATTTTCAACTTTATAATTTGCGTTACATTGTGTGAGGGGAATAGAAAGCGAGAAAAATACAAAGACCTCGCCAGACGTCATTAGTTCGAGCCTCTGGTATTCAAAACATCAGGAGTGTTCCTCCCCACCACCCTCAATATGGAGAATGAAATTGGCTGCAAAGTCAGAGCAGTTACAGAAGAACCCCAGAAAACCCTTTGGCGCAAGCATAAACTAGAAATGGCCATCCATCGGGGCAATGCCAACCATAGTCATGAGCTCAGTATGACTGGGCCATATCATCGTGTGAGGCCCAGGGAGTCATGGTGAATCCTTAATCTTTCCACACTAGGGTTTCAAAATGTTCTACATATATTTATGTTGTATGGTGAACATGAATAAAAGGGGGCGTGTCATATGGTTTAAAGCCACAATTGCTCGCGTGCTTGGGGCTAGCAACAAGTACTGTACTATGAAAAGCATGTACAGTGGTCCCTCGCGTTTAGCAGATTTCAGCTTGGCGAAACACAGTATTGGCGATAGGTTGGATATGGTACCAGAATCCGAATTTGGCGCTTCAAATACACTTTTGGCGAGAATGCTGACGTCACAGAATGGCGTCGGCCCAGAATGCGCCGCCCGCAAGCTAGTCTCACCAGGCCTAACTCTAAATAATTCATGGTAAATAAAATCTGTTATCTATTATCTATTGTCTTTTCTATTGCTGTTAATGTTTCATGTAGGCTACAGTAGAGCGCCGTATTGAGTTACTATTAGGCTGAGGCTAGGCTATAGATAGGCTTAGGCCTACTCACAAAACCCTAACTGAGCTGCTTGGATAGCGAGAATATCCCAGGTATATTTCATAAACGTATATTAACAGAGTAATCTTGACCAAACCGATTTGTGAACCTCATATCTCTTGTGTTTTGCTTTGTTTAATGTGCCAAACAGTCTGCGACACACAAACACACACGCGCATCAGCTGACTCAGGGGCCCAATCGATAAATATAATTAATCAAAGAAGTGACCACGGATCCAAAACCAATTTCATTATTTTGCTCAATCGAAAAGCAGTTGGTATAGAAAATTCTAGTCTTCACCATTCACAAGGTAAAAGTGATTTATGCCTCCTGATATATATCTAAGCTAGGTTAGACCATTTCTTGGTCTGGCTAGCTAGTGACTTAGCAACTTGTTGCTAAGGTTATGTGGTTATTCCTTATCAATAAGACTATTCACAAGATAACAATGAATTCTGATGCCTGATATAGGCAGTGTTGACAATTCGTTAGAAGTTATTGATAAAATAAATACCATGCCGAAAGTTACCTCGGTACATAGCTTCGACTTTTCAACTTTGTATACCAATTTGCCTTTAGATTTAGTATATTCAGAGCTTTGCTTTATTATAGATTTTCACTTTGACAGGTTCGTTAGGAATGGTAATTATTTCATAAATGTTTATACATATTTTAATAATGCATCACTTAGCTCTAATCCCACTAGTTCTTTATATTTTGATAGAACTAAACTTAAAGACTCCTTTTCAATACTTATGTTAGATTCAGGCCTTACATTTTCAAACAAATATTAGGAATTCCTATGGGTGGAAATACTAGCCCTTTAATTGCAGACTTATTCTTGCTTGCTTTAGAATTTAAATATATAAAAGACTTAGTTGACAGTAGCAAGAAAAATAAAATCCCAGAAAAATTAGCACTTGCTAAATTGTTAAGTAATAATAGTAGATATATTGATGATATTCTCGTTTGCAATTTGTTAAATTTTAATCAAGTTGCTAAACTTATTTACCCTAATTCTATTCCCCTAACACAATGTAACGTAAATTATAAAGTTGAAAATGTTCTTGATATAAATATAGAGATTGTTAATGAACAGTGCATACTTAAAGTATATCACAAAGTTGATGATTTTAATTTTAACGTAATAAACTTTCCTTTCCCTAGTAGTAATATCGATAGTAAAATAACTTATAAACAATGGCCGGCCAAGGCAAACGGAGGCAGAGTTTATTGGGAGATGAAGAGAGCTATGAGTTTGAGGGATTTCTGGCAGAGGGTGGTGAAGTGGAGGATCAATTGACTGTAGTGATGGGACAGATGATGGGTCTGTTAAGATGGAAGGGAGTTATGGAGAATTGGAGGAGAGATATAGGTGTGAAGGTGGAGTCACTGACAGAAATATGTGGAGCCAGTTCAGTAGCAACTGCAGATGGGCCATTAATTGCTAACCTAGATGCAGTGATAAGGAAAGTAGATGAGCTGGAGGCAGAGAACATGGCACTCAAGGAGCAGCTAAAGGAGTATGAGGGCCATTTAAGTGAGAAAGTAAAGGAAGTAATAAGTGAGGAGAAAGATGAGTGGACAAGGGTGGGGAATGCTAAGGTGGATGCATTGGAAGAAATCATGAAGGAGCAGGTGGACGAGAGAGAAAGAGAGAAAAAGAGAAAAGAGTTTGAGAAGAATGTAGTGCAGGTTTTGAAGAGCAAGGAAAAGGTAGTGAGGCAAACAGCGGAGACCAAAAAGGAGCCGACCAAACGCACCACTGAGGTGGTAGATGGTGGAAAGAAAAAAACTGTCTGGGACCATCAGGTCCTGGTAGTGAAGCCAAAAGACCGATCCTCCGAGCCAGTAAGCCCACCAGATACAAAGGCAACCGAGACTGCTTTGGCTTCGGTTCCGGTTAACAAGTTAACTAGAACTGAGTCAGGTGTACTGGTGGTACGACTTCCATCCAAGAAAGCCAAAGAAGATGCAGGAAGGGCCATCAATCAGTATTTGGGGGTGGACAGTGCCTTCAGTGTCTCCGAACCAAAGAAGATGATGCCAAAAATGACTCTGGTAGGCATTGCTAATGACGCTGAGGATAATGAGATAATTCCCAGCATCCTCAACAAGAACCCAAGAATAAAGTCCCTGGTCGACGATGGCTTAGCTATGAATTTGCTATTCACTAAGCAAAAGAGTGATGCACACACTAAGATTGCGGTAGTAAAAATGTCACCTGAAATACGCTCTTCCATTGTGGATGATGGCAATTCTGTGTATGTTGGACTTGTGAGATGTCGTGCATACGATCGCTTCTGGGTAACACAATGTTACCATTGCCAGGGCTTTGGTCATACCAGTGACAGGTGTTATCGGAAAAATGAGGATCCAAAATGCAACTTCTGTGCTGGTACTCATAACTCAAAAGACTGCACCAACAAGACTTCCCCCAAATGTATAAATTGTATGAGCTCCACATCAGTTACGGAGCCGCCAAATCATTTCGCCTCAAGTAGAAATTGTCCTTTAATGACAGCTCAGAGAAATAAAGTTATTGAGAACACCGATTTTGTAGGTTCAAAAAACTGAAAAATGCACATGGGAGCCGGTTGAAACTGGGTCTGTTGAATGTTCGTTCCTTGCGTAACAAAATGGATCATATTTGCGAGATCTTGGATGAACGTAACCTTGATGTATTATGTCTCACTGAGACCTGGTTGTTCGAGTCAGATCTGAATATTATCCAGGCGGCATTGCCTAAAACCCATTCCATAATAAATGTTCCTAGGCCTAGGGGAGATCATCCGGGTGGTGGAGTGGCAGTTGTCTACTCCACATCTCTGGTGAATATCTTGCAAATAAGCCATAACCCAGCCCCTCTTTATTATGAACTGTTGGAAGTGGAAATAAAACTCCATCAACAAATTCTAAGAATGGCAGTTGTCTATAGGCCTGGCCATCGTGGCACAGATAGGGGTTTTATGGAAGAGTTTGGGCAGTTTCTCGAGGAATTTTCTGCTAAAACTGGAAGACTTTTGATGTGTGGAGATTTTAATTACTGGGTTGACAGCCCTCATCTGAAGCCATTCTCTCCTGAGTTCCTTGAGTTGACTGATCAGAACAATTTTGTAAACCATGTGTCCCACCCAACTCATATCTTAGGACACACCCTTGACTTGGTTTTCTCTCCTGTGGGTTGTGGTGGTGTTCTGGATGTTGATGTTGAGAATGCTGACCCTAATACCTCTGATCATGCTTTGATTACTTTCAGCTTTGATTTCCCTAAGCCACTCACACATGAAAAAGTAATCAGATTTAGAAATTATAAAAATGCAGACCTAAATTTGGCTAGCAGTGAAGTAAAACAGTACTTGGGAAGTATTGATACTTCCAACCTTACTTCAGATGAGCTGGTGGAGGTACATGGAAATGCACTTAAATTAGTGTTCGATCATCACTGTCCAGAAGTAGAGAAGAAAATCATAGTACGAGATGATTCGCCCTGGTATAGCACTCGAGTTAAATTTCTTAGAAGAGCGCGTAGAAGAGCTGAACGTGAATGGCGGAAAAATAAAACAGACTCTACATGGTTGCAATATCTGTCAGCCAGAAGAGCTGTGGTCTACAAAATCAAAGATGAAAAGAAAGTGTATTATCAGGGAAAAGTTGACTCGTGTGGTAACGACCAGAGGAGGTTGGCTTCAATTGTAAACAGTTTACTTGGAAAAACAAGAGTCAGCTTAAGACCTTCTGTACCTGATGCCGAGTTGGCTGCCAACTTTGTGGCATTTTTTGCTGGCAAGATAACTCGCATAAGACAGGAATTGGATGATGCTTCTGTTGGTGAAGAACTTTCAGTTGTACTCCAACCCCGACACATTCCTAATAATGTCCTCTCATCCTTTCACTCAGTAGAGGTGGACATGATCTCGTCCTACATAAGAAACCTCAATAAAACATTTTGCCCGTTGGATCCCATAAATGTTTCCAAGCTACCAAGAGTCTATGATCACACAGTTGAGTTTATTTCCAAAATAATTAATAAGTGCTTCTCTGAAGGTAGCTTCCCACATTCTGAAAAGCATGCACTACTCCGACCTACTCTAAAGAAACCTGGACTTGATGTTGAGAACATGTTGAACTATCGTCCTGTCTCCAACCTGTCCTTCATATCAAAGATATTAGAGTGTGCAATACTTGACCAATTACAACCACTACTTCAGCAGAATGAAACTATCCCAATTTTTCAGTCTGCTTACCGACAGCATCATTCAACTGAAACAGCATTGATTAGAGTACATAATGATCTAGTTGAGAACATTTGCAATGGTGTGGCCTCACTATTGGTCTTGCTTGATCTCTCTGCGGCTTTTGACACAGTGGATCATGAGTTGTTATTGAGTGATCTTTATGATTGTGGTGTGCGTGACTCCGCTCTCTTGCTTCTTGGGTCGTACTTGTCAGGTAGATCCCAGAGTGTGATGGTAAATCAAGTGGTCTCGGACTCGACACCCCTGCAGTATGGTGTTCCGCAGGGATCAGTTTTGGGTCCTATCCTATTTATAATTTATATTAGCAGTTTGTCTCTTCTGCTTCGTGCACATAATGTCACCTTTCACTTTTATGCAGATGACACCCAGATTTATGTGAGAATCATAAATATAGTTGATATACGGAGTAAGATGGAATTGTTGATGTCTGATATCAAGAAGTGGATGAGAGCGAGAAAACTTAAACTAAATGATGGTAAAACTGATATTCTCATCATCCGAGGAAATAGAAGAGCTGATGATATGGTAGGTGCCCTCTCCATCAATGTGGGTGGATCTCAGCTGCGACCGGCCAACTCTGTTCGAAATCTGGGTGTATATGTGAACTCCCGATTAGATTTCAAAGAGCATGTAAACCAGATAGTTAAAAGTTGTTACTTGCACATCAGAAATCTCTATTTGGTGAAGCCGTTTATAACCAGACGTTGCCTCCTGACGTTGGTTCACTCATTGGTCTTCTCTCGTGTTGATTATTGCAATGCCCTGTTGGTGGGTCTTCCAAATTATATTTTGAAGAAAGTTCAGTCTGTTCTTAACAGGGCCGCAAGACTAATTTTTGGTGTTCCACCTAGAACTCCTACTACATCTCTTCACATAGAACTGCACTGGCTGCCAGTAAGAGCAAGAATAGAATTTAAGTTGTGTTTGGTGACTTTTAAGGTTCTCAAATTTGGTGAGCCTAGGTACCTTGCGGAGCTGCTCAAGCGCCCACCGGCACACCATGGTGTAGTTGTGCGTCATGACAATGACCCTTTTCGTCTTGATGAACCAAGGGCTTTCCAGCAGTCTTCTTTCTTTGAGAGGTCATTCTCCTACATGGCTCCGAGGTTGTATAACAGGTTGCCGCTGTCCATGAGACAACTGAGTTCTGTTGAATGCTTCAAGAGACAACTTAAGACTTTTCTCTTTGAGAGAAGCTATGATCTTGAGAGAGGTGTCATGACAGATGGCTATAGAGTTTAGGCTATTTTGCCACTGCTAGTGATTGTTAAATGTGTGTTGTATATGAGCCTTCTTTTGATGCATTGATTTTTGTTCTTTTTTCTTTCTCTTTTCGAGCGCTAGTGAATTCTTCGGAAAAATTGGCGCTTATGAGAAATAAGTAACATGCTTATTATTATTATTATTATTATTATTTATAATTGTTTTTATTCCCAGTTAATAAGATTTTTTAAAATCTGCACTAAAGTAGATGACTTTTGGGCTAGAGCTAGGTTACTATACAGACTCTTAGTGGACAGAGGTTTTGAGGCAAGTAAATTGTTCCATAAATTTAATCTTTTTAGGGTCAATTATTGTCACTGTATTCTAATATTTGACATCAATAATTTTAATCAAGCATTTTTAACTTGAAGTTTCTTGTATAACCTCTGCTTACTTTTTGTCTGTATTTATTGTTTTTGTCTGTATTTATTGTTTATCTTTTTCTTTTTCTTTTTCTATTATTAATATTAATATTGATGATTTTTTAAATTTATTGTTCTTGTTAAAAGAGTACTCTTTGTTTAAATCTGTTGTTACTTCATATTTTGCAATTATTTGTTTGCTTGGGAAACAGATTAACTTGCTCATGTAGTGATGTACACCCTATGTGGTGGATTGTGTTCTTTTATTTAATAATTTTCATTTTAGTAAGCGTTGTTTCCACATAGCGATTTTGATAATTTAATTTGACTTTATATTGTCCTTGTCCCAATTTTGGTTTGTTTAGTTTGCAAGTTTTACATTTTAATTTATATAGGTTCAGGGACAGTATAGATGTGAGGACGGTCTGTACTAGTGGCAACATTAGTATACGACGTGTTCCCCATGTACTGTCCCTTCCTTTACTTGTACTCGTTGACGAACCAGGACCGGCCACGGACTACGTGTCAGAAAATTCTATGTACCCACGCACCCGGCAAAATTATAAAAACTTAAATAATGAAAAATAAAAATAAAAATAACCGGCGTCTTTTCGTTGATAACTGTAAATGTAAACTCTGTGTGAATGAATTTGATTTTGAACATCAAACATTTTTTAAAAGTTACATTACCAATACAAAATTTTTGTTTCTAAATTCTTCTGTTAATGTAACATCTCCATGTAAAGTAAAAAATGTTATCTATTTAATAACCTGTGAGAAATGTGGTATACAATATGTTGGAAAGACGGAGCAATGTTTAAGAGAAAGAGCCTACGGGCATAGATCAGGAATTAAGAACGGCATCGACTCCAAGATTCTTCTATATAAGCATTTTAACACAGATTGTACTAAATTTGATTGTAAATACAAAATTATAGAAATTGTTCAAAGTAATCAAAATGTTTTAGATAGAGAAAATTATTGGATTGGAAAATTAATGACCATCTATCCATTTGGACTTAACAATCAAATAAAAAATGTAGGCAACATTTTGTATAAAGATTTATTAAAAAACGATTTTAATAACCCATATTTTAACTTCCCTGTTTTAAACAGAAGACCTGGTAGACACGGTAATAGAAGACTAAATACATTTAATAAAAAGAAAAGCAGGTCTGATATTATAATTATTGTTAATAATTTATATTCATTATATCGAAATTTCGGAATTAAAAAATTAAAAGATTCATTGAAAGGCCTACAAAAGAAAAGTTTTGCTCCTTTTATAGAAAATATTCTAAATAATAAACATAATTTCACAAATAAATTTAAGAATATAGTCTTTGCTTTTATGGGATATATTAGAGCTAATTCTAAGAAATCCAAAGATAACCGTATTAAAGATAAAGTCCTGTCCACTTTAAATTATTCCTCTAAAATTTTAGACAAAATTAATGTTAACAGTCTTATTAATTCAAAGAAAGTTAAGTCCATATTACCAGATGGTTGTAAAGATTTCAAACCATTAATAGTGTATTCATATGAACGACCTGTTGGGTCTATTATTTGTAATTATAATAAAGTTTTAGGAAATCTTTCAGATAATGATATTTTCAATAATAATAAATGCGTGTGTGAAAGAGTCATGGATATGCCAGCTAGCAGACGTGATGCACTAGCAAAGTTCATTTATAGTCCGATATGTCACATATTAACAGGTGATGTAGAACTAGTTAAACATTTTGCAAACGACAAATTAGCGGAGCTATGTCGTAAAGGGTTTAAATTTAGAATAGGGAGTAATAAAGTAACATGGGACATAATTTTAAAAGATATTGTTTTTTCAGTCAATAAATTAAAAGATAAATTGTTAAAAATTGCGTGCTGCAATGCGAGAGAACTAGAAGCATGGTCTAAATTATTAATTAAGTTAATTAGAAATAAAATTTTCTCGCTTAAAAATGAATTTAATCTTTCAGATTTTATAGACTATAATTATAATAAGCTTAAAGCTGATTTAATAAATTTACATAAACATTTTGTAATCACTACAGTAGATAAAGCCAGCAATAATTATAGCTTCACATGTAAGAAATTTTATCTTGAAAATATGAAAAAAGAATTAGGTATTAAGGGTAACATATTACGTAAAAATATTTGCGGTAATTCTGTTTATGAAATTCAAAATAATCTGAATATTGATAACTTAATCGATGAACATACCAAGAAAAATATAATATTTGATATTAAACTTTCTGATAAGAACAAGTGCATTGCAAAATTATACATGTTACCTAAATTTCATAAAAGACCTTATAAATATCGCTTTATTGCCGGAGCAAAATTTGCTACCACTAAAACTCTATCAGAACAAGTAGTAAATTGCTTAAAATACATTAAAAGTACTCATAAAAGATATTGTAATACCATCATGAGAAGAACTGGCATTAACTATTATTGGAGTGTTGACAATTCGTTAGAAGTTATTGATAAAATAAATACCATGCCGAAAGTTACCTCGGTACATAGCTTCGACTTTTCAACTTTGTATACCAATTTGCCTTTAGATTTAGTATATTCAGAGCTTTGCTTTATTATAGATTTGCACTTTGACAGGTTCGTTAGGAATGGTAATTATTTCATAAATGTTTATACATATTTTAATAATGCATCACTTAGCTCTACTCCCACTAGTTCTGTATATTTTGATAGAACTAAACTTAAAGATGCCCTTAAATTCCTCCTTTTCAATACTTATGTTAGATTCGGGCCGTACATTTTCAAACAAATATTAGGAATTCCTATGGGTGGAAATGCTAGCCCTTTAATTGCAGACTTATTCTTGCTTGCTTTAGAATTTAAATATATAAAAGACTTAGTTGACAGTAGCAAGAAAAATAAAATTCCAGAAAAATTAGCACTTGCTAAACTGTTAAGTAATAATAGTAGATATATTGATGATATTCTTGTTTGCAATTTGTTAAATTTTAATCAAGTTGCTAAACTTATTTACCCTAATTCTATTCCCCTCACACAATGTAACGTAAATTATAAAGTTGAAAATTTTCTTGATATAAATATAGAGATTGTTAATGAACAGTGCATACTTAAAGTATATCACAAAGTTGATGATTTTAATTTTAACGTAATAAACTTTCCTTTCCCTAGTAGTAATATCGATAGTAAAATAACTTATAATTGTTTTTATTCCCAATTAATAAGATTTTGTAAAATCTGCACTAAAGTAGATGACTTTTGGGCTAGAGCTAGGTTACTATACAGACTCTTAGTGGACAGAGGTTTTGAGGCAAGTAAATTGTTCCATAAATTTAATCTTTTTAGGGTCAATTATTGTGACTGTATTCTAAAATTTGACATCAATAATTTTAATCAAGCATTTTTAACTTGAAGTTTCTTGTATAACCTCTGCTTACTTTTTGTCTGTATTTATTGTTTATCTTTCTTTTTCTTTTTCTATTATTATTATTATTATTAATATTGATGATTTTTTAAATTTATTGTTCTTGTTAAAAGAGTACTCTTTGTTTAAATCTGTTGTTACTTCATATTTTGCAATTATTTCTCTTTATATTATATGTATTCATTGTCGATAGTATCAATTGCTTACTTTTGCGATTTCCTTAGTTTATTTGTGCTATAAATGTAGGTTATTTGTAGGGTAGTTATTGATAGGGGTCACTTGAAGCATGCTATGCTTACAGGTACCTACCCGATAGCACTATCGTTAGTGAGTGCTGTACTGTATTTTATATATTATTTTGTAATAGTATAGATATCTTATCAATATTTGTATTTTTTACTATTGTTAATGTCTTGTCATGTTGCAAATTTTATTTTAAATAATATTTTGACATTTAACATGTAGTTTCTTTATTCATGCAGAGTTTAGTAAAATTTGCCAGAACGTCCCGGACTTCCCAAACTTGACTACTTCCTTTAACGTGACGATAGTGCGTTGTTATATGTGCGATTGGTTTGCTTGGGAAACAGATTAACTTGCTCATGTAGTGATGTACACCCTATGTGGTGGATTGTGTTCTTTTATTTAATAATTTTCATTTTAGTAAGCGTTGTTTCCACATAGCGATTTTGATAATTTAATTTGACTTTATATTGTCCTTGTCCCAATTTTGGTTTGTTTAGTTTGCAAGTTTTACATTTTAATTAATAATATATATATTCATTGTCGATAGTATCAATTGCTTACTTTTGCGATTTCCTTAGTTTATTTGGCTATAAATGTAGGTTATTTGTAGGGTAGTTATTGATAGGGGTCACTTGAGGCATGCTATGCTTACAGGTACCTACCCGATAGCACTATCGTTAGTGAGTGCTGTACTGTATTTTATATATTATTTTGTAATAGTATAGATATCTTATCAATATTGTATTTTGTACTATTGTTAATGTCTTGTCATGTTGCAAATTTGATTTAAATAATATTTTGACATTTAACATGTAGTTTCTTTATTCATGCAGAGTTTAGTAAAATTTGCCAGAACGCCCCGGACTTCCCAAACTTGACTACTTCCTTTAACGTGACGATAGTGCGTTGTTATATGTGCGATTAGTTTGCTTGGGAAACAGATTAACTTGCTCATGTAGTAATGTACACCCTATGTGGTGGATTGTGTTCTTTTATTTAATAATTTTCATTTTAGTAAGCGTTGTTTCCACATAGCGATTTTGATAATTTAATTTGACTTTATATTGTCCTTGTCCCAATTTTGGTTTGTTTAGTTTGCAAGTTTTACATTTTAATACATCTAACCTAGGTTAGGTCAATTCTTTGTGGAGATATATAGGCTAGGCCTATGTCTTCTAGCAAAAACAGAGTAAGCAGACGGCGCCGAGTGTGTCGGCGATCGACGATGCGCATGGCGGGCGGTTTGAAAAGGCCCAAAAGGGTGAACTCGGGCCTCGTCAAAGACTAATGGATAATTTTCCCACTTAAAGTACCGTACTATTCGCGTTTGGCGATGGTTTGGCTAGACTAATGAAT
Source organism: Paralithodes platypus (assembly GCA_032716605.1). Taxonomy (NCBI): domain Eukaryota; kingdom Metazoa; phylum Arthropoda; class Malacostraca; order Decapoda; family Lithodidae; genus Paralithodes; species Paralithodes platypus. Next base: position 77,328,295 of record CM064492.1, on the reverse strand, counting down.
TCGCTAAATGAGAGGGACCACTGTACATCATAATACTGTACAGTAATGTAATTTTTTCCTTCTATGTGAATGAAGGATACAAAGGCAAAGCTGCCTGTAACAAGCATCTCCCCCACAATATTTTAAAATTGCCTAAAAGATAACAGGCTTTTCACAATACGTAAATGGAGGTCTTTAAACAAATAAATAAGGTATCTTAACCTAATTCTTATGTGTGACAACTGACAAGCATCCTATTATAGTTTACCTGTTCAGATGTGTATTCTTCAACACATAACTTTACTAATAATGTTGAGTACTTACTGCCTTAGGAAAGTTAAATTGATTTGGCAAATTAAATTTTAATTTGACTGAGGGTGGTGTGTTACTGGGGCTTGTACAATCACATCAAACTTATAGCATGACATACACAAATGACACACACACTTACAGTTCTAGCAGGAAAGTGTACAGACTCCTTAAGTGCATCTTCTAGTGACCCCTGGTAGAACGCCGGCGAGACACTGCCGTACCGAGATCGAAATTCTTCACAGAAGTGTAGGACCCCCATCACCTCATCTTCTATATCCGCGGGGACTAAAACCAATCACAGGAAAAGAATATATATTAACACCAGTGGTGGGCACGATTTCCGCTAATCAGCTAACAGCTAATAGCGAAGCTAAATATTTCGTTAGTTGGTTAGCTTTTAAGCTAACTTGGAAAATCATTAGCGGACCGATTATCTATCTATCTATTGCCTGACGCCGTGATCCCCGAAGGGGTGGCCACGAACGAACCGCCCCCATGCACCTCTGTCCCCAGTCAGTCGACGCCCCTCCCCCCAACCAGCACCGCCTTCGTTCATGTAGTTCCTCACTCCATCCTTCCACCTCATATTCGGTCTACCTCTCCACCTCGCTCTCGTACACCCTCTTAGTCATTCTCTCGCTTTCCATAAATTTACTTTCTAATACCTGTATAGGAACTTATATAACAATAAATAAATACAAATATATACCCAAATACAGTAGATCTATGGTAACATTTTGAAAATGTAAATGTCGTAGTTTTTCTGTAGCGAATTTCTCAAGTCGGCGATTAGCTTCCGATAAATTTACTGCCGCTAACTGTAAGTCGGCTAATCAGCTAATGTGCATTCGCTGGTAAAAAAAAGGTGTATTGGTAACAAACTTTTGCAAACCCTAAAATGACACATATTTATGTGAGTATGTATTTGCAACAGGCAGTATTACACTGACTATATCACATCACATTCACATGTACAGTACACAATACAAGACTCATGAGTCATGTTATGACATGAACGTCACGTGTCGTGAGCCTAGCGCCGACTTGAGAAATTCGCTACAGAAAAACTACGACATTTACATTTTCAAAATGTTACCATAGATCTACTGTATTTGGGTATATATTTGTATTTATTTATTGTTATATAAGTTCCTATATTAGAAAGTAAATTTGTTAACCAGGCAACCACAGTCTCAAATGCATTTTAGTTAATTGTTGATTAACAATAATTAATACTTATATTATAATAACTATTAACCCCTTCAGCACCATGATGTCATTTTCATTATATTCTAGTTATCACTAGATGATTTTCTTTAGCCTATGATCTACTTTTAGGATATAAAACTTAACTTTAGGGGTTAAGCTTATTGATTTTGTTCTACTGTCTATGCCTATCTAAGTTTTGTAACTCAATAACAAAAAATCTATTCGACAGAAATGTCGTTACATAGCTCATGAGTAATAAGTAATTTTCATATATAATCAATCATAAATACTATATTTTTGTTATTATTTACCATCTAATAATATCTTAGCTTTTTATGATATTGCTTACAGACACTGTTGTACATAACTCACGAGAGAAACAATATATTTTAATTTTAGCTACCGGTACTCGCTAATATATTGAATTTAATTTGATTAACAGTGTCCGTAAATATTATGATACAGTAGTAATACTGAACAGTTTTGTATTAATGCATGCAAATAGATTTGATTGTAAGCTAATGTTTATTTAATTTGTTCATTTAATGATTCATGTACAAAAGGATGCACATGCACATTCATTAATCATCTTATCTTGACATTCTATGATTCTTCTAGCCTATGTTTTGGAAAGCTGTGTCTAAGCAATAAACTACAACTACAACCTAATGCATATCATAGTTTTAGCTTTCTAGGTTTGTGTTTAAGGGTTCATGAGGGAAAAATCAAACCAATCCTAAATTCATATGATAAAAGTTAGCTGTTGTTGTTGTTGTTGTTCCCCAGGCTGTCTGGCCGAATAGCCCCAAGGTCTCGAGCAAGGCCAAGGCCATAAACGAGCGCCCCCACAAAATCCTCCCTGCTTACCACTAACAAAGCCCGGGTGACCGAAGCCACTCCAAGGCAGGGAGCTGAGGAGGGTGCGGAAACGCCCGGGAAACCAAAGCCCCACCCAAGGCTCTGTGCCCCTCAGCAATTATGAAGGGAAAGTTGAGGGGTAAGGGAAAAATGTGACACTTTGGCTCCCAATCTGCCAACTTCTAGGTTGGCAGTAGGGAGGTCAATCCACGGAAAAGACGCCGCCACTGAGATCTAGAAGATATATAAGTAAAAGGAACAGTCAGAGTAAGCTATGGGTATGGCAGAGATCGCTCAGTTCTCACTCGGATAGACCAGCCCATCACCACATGACTAGAACCCAATCCTCTCAGCATCAGCTAGGAAAGGCCCTAGAAAGCCGCCTTTGGCGGGGGGATAGCTCCCCTATTTCAACTCCTTTCGGGGTTGGGCACCCGCCCAAAGTTAGCTGTTAACTGTTATCGTTAGCTTCCACTAACTTCTTTAGCAATTTAGCGATTCAACGTTATCGAAGCTAACGTTGTAAGTCAGCTGACTATCGGTTATCTAAGCTAACTTTTCGGTTAGCTGTGCCCACCACTGGTTAACACCTTGATAATGTTTCACAAGTAATCTCTCAGATGTTTTAAGGTTGAATATGTTGTTTGAACGAATGTGATAATTTTGCTTCGCATATTATAATGCAGAAAATATTCTACTGGTCATAATATCTCTTATAATTTTAACTATTTCATTAAGCAAAGTACAGAATGGGATAAAATAAGTACAGTACTACAAAATCATTTATCAAATTGATATAAAATTGAAATACATACTGAGCGTGTGAGATTTTCTGGCTGTGGGCACATCCATCATATCCAAGAAGTCATCATCATCGTGTAACAACTCTGCAGCGTCTTCAAACTCCTCCCCCGAGCTGTCATCCCCCCCCGCCCCGGATGTTCCCGCTGTACTGCCCCCGACCCTGCTGTTAGTGCTGCTGGGACCTGCTGTACTACTGCTGCTGCCGGCTACATTGCTGCTGCTTGCACCGGCCTGTAACACAGTTTTATTAAATTACTTTCTGCTCTGCTCTATATTTTACTTGTCAATATATACCGTACTCATATTTTATACAAAAAAAAATATAGTGAAAAAAAGTAGAAAGGGAAAAGATATTGAAACGCAGAACATCCTCTACAACATAGTCAATTTTTTTCTTCACAAATATAATTACTCCACACTAAGGCTTCTTTGAGAAACATTTCGGAACACCCCATCTTTATTAAAGTCCACAGGGTGCCCATATAAGTTACCCAGGGGCAAAAATTGAGTACCGTATGTCAGTGAAATGTGAAGATGTGTGATTGGTTGAATGCCTTTTTGTTTTAGTTTTCTATTTCTCTTATTTTCATTTTTCCTTGATATTTCATACTTCTGTGGGCCATCTTGCTCAGGTGGGTTATGGCTGAAGCTTACAGGGGTCCCTCAATATTCGCGGGGTTAATGTTCCCGAAAATGCCGCAAATAGCTGAATCCGCGAATATTAATTGCAGATTCCCAATTTACCTTAAAAGCCATTGCAAGTGTAAAGTCAGTGAAAGTAGTCTAGCCTAAACAGACCTCGGATGCGGAAATACCCTGAGCCGAACAGGCCAAGTGGGATACCTCTATTGGTCTAACTGGTAAGGTGTCTGCCTCACACCCAAGGGTCGAGAGTTCGTGCCCCCACCAGGGCATAATATTTTCGTGAGGCTATTTCCGCATTTAACGAAGTTTAGGTGTGTTGGTAAAATTGTTCAGATGGTTGAGAGTAAGATCGGAGCTCCATTAATCCTCTTTCGGGCATGGTGTAAACACGGAGCGAAAGCTCCGACCAGAGAGGAACGAACAGAGAGGAAAAAGACCAGTTGGCAACTCGCTTGGGCGGCTGGCAACTTCCACAACCCAACCCAAGCGCGTTTCACATACACTCCCTGGTCTCTCCTCTCCCCTTCCTTGCCCTGTGGGGATCGGTTTTTACACCATACCCGAAAGAGGATTAATGGAGCTCCGATCTTACTCTCAACCATCTGAACAATTTTACCAACACACCTAAACTTCGTTAAATGCGGAAATAGCCTTACGAAAATATCATGCCCTGGTGGGGGCACGAACTCTCGACCCTTGGGTGTGAGGCAGACACCTTACCAGTTAGACCAATAGAGATATCCCACTTGGCCTGTTCGGCTCAGGGTATTTCTGCATCCGAGGTCTGTTTAGGCTAGCCTATTTTCACTGACTTTACACTACTTCACCTTCCGGGAAGCGAAAGCTCCGAACAGAGAGGAACGAACAGAGAGGAACAAGCTTGAGCCGAATCGACCGAGAGTCCGTCAGAGAGATGAACGGGAATGGTGAGTCAACTTCACTGAGCGGTGCATACACGCACCTACAAACTGCCCAGTTGGCAACTCGCTTGGGCGGCTGGCAACTTCCATAACCTAACCCAAGCGCGTCTCACATACACTCCCTGGTCTCTCCTCTCCCCTTCCTTGCCCTGTGGAGATCGGTTTTTACACCATGCCCGAAAGAGGATTAATGGAGCTCCGATCTTACTCTCAACCATCTGAACAATTTTACCAACACACCTAAACTTCGTTAAATGCGGAAATAGCCTCACGAAAATATCATGCCCTGGTGGGGGCACGAACTCTCGACCCTTGGGTGTGAGGCAGACACCTTACCAGTTAGACCAATAGAGATATCCCACTTGGCCTGTTCGGCTCAGGGTATTTCCGCATCCGAGCTCTGTTTAGGCTAGACTACTTTCACTGACTTTACACAAGCCCCTAAACAGGTTTCTGTGTGCTTATACATGTAAACAAAATTATCCATCGCTTGGACCTGACAACCTTCCCCCTCCTCCCTACCTATTTATCTCCTTTGTTAAATTCATATTTGTTTTCACCAAACCCCCAATTAACTTACAAATAAACCTATTCTATTTTATTCTATATACTCAGGCCCAATCCCCACTTTTCCAATTTTGTTTTTCCTTTTTGTTCCCCACTTTTCCCTTTTTTTTCTTCTTAGGGGTGGCCGACTCAAGACAGAGCCAGAATAGGGACAACAGAACAGAAAACAATGAACGCATAAAAACAAAATACAAATTCACACACATATAGGTCATCCAGGAGAAGACCCAGAGACGAGTACTTCCCCGGCCTAATTAATTAAATCAATACATACATACATACAGTACATAGATAAAATTTTAAGACTGAGTGCTCCATACAACACACACACGTGCAGTTTCAGTCTTTTGTCCTAATGGCGGCGTTCCAGACAACCCCGTTAACCCGGGAACTGTGGGGAGACTCTTAAGAGTTCCCCCGGCGGACTGCGGGGAGACTCTTAAGAGTGAGCGAAAAAAAAAATCAACTTTTGACATTGTTTTTTTTTTGTTTTTTTTTGTTTTTTGGCCCCTGGGCCATGCAAAATCTCAGTCCTTTACCTCCCCTCCTTCCCCACTTTCCTCCTCTCCTTCAGTTATCACCTATTTTCCCTGTTATTCCCTTATTCTGAGGTATATTTTCGTGCTAACATTAGCGAGTGCAAGAGAGAGAGAGAGTATCGATCGACTGTGTCTCAGTGGCCTTGGGGGAAATTGGCGGGAAAGCAGCTTGCCTCACCCATACATTATACAACTCGCGGGCTATATCTCCGATTTTGACCATCCAAACGCTGTTTTCACTCGTTTTATTGTTGTTTCAGGTTAATACCTTTATAATCAACCCATAATAGGCGCATATGGATAAGTATTAATGCTATTAATGGTACAATGAATATTTTAGTGACGGAAACACCTCAAATACATGCGCACAGGGAGAGGTGTTTAATTACCCCCATGCACACTTCAGAGGTTAAAGGCCGCTTTACTTGTCAAGTTTTTTTATTCGAGATCGGCATGCATAGTCCGATCCCAGGTCTTCCTCGGTCCACTCCTTCACACCCCTCCACAATCAAAGACCTGCATCTTCTCACCCAATTTTTTTCATCCACTCTCTCCACATGCCCATACCATCCCAGGCTACTTGTACGCATCTCCTCGCCAATACTCTTTATACCTAAGCGTCTCCTCAGCTCATCATTTGTTATTTTATCTTGCACTCAACATCCCAACTACGAATAAGTGAATCCACGATTTTGCAGGACTCCTGTATTATATTGAAAGATATACAGACAAACACACTTTCCAACCCACAAAGACGTACCTTACGCTGTGTCCTAGGTGTGCGTTCCTTGACCATCTTGCGGACAGTGAGGTGATGCTGCTTGCTGATGCCTGATGATGCCAGAGTTGCCTGTACACCAACAAATAATAACAGTTAAGTAATTCTCATTAGGGTGAACAGATTTTAGTGGGGTGTTAAAACGAGACTATCTAGTTTCTTTCTTACAGTTTCTTACAGTAGATCCTCTGGAAAAAGGCAAACTAGGCCTGTGTATCCAGCTCAGTGCCAGTACTTGCACTGTTGCGGTCGTTCACGGTGTTGGCGGCGGTGGTAGCAGACGCAAATTTTTTGCTATTCAGTATTTTTGCTTTATAATCAAACTTCAAATCTTGTCTTCCCCATGCTTTATCAAGATTACTTTCAAACTTCCTTATTGATTCGGAATCGACTACATACTGGGGCAGTGCGTTCCACTCATTTACCAATATAACAAAATGAGTTCTTTGCCTTTTCAAGCCTATTTCTTTCTTTGTAAATTTTCTTATAGTGTCCTCTCGTTCTTGTTCCCTCCCGCATCAAGAAGATACCTTCACACATATCCTCATCAAACTTTCCTGACACTATCTTAAAAGTCTCTATCATATCCCCTCTCTTTCTCCTATATGCCAGTGTTGGAAGCCCCAGTGTCCTCAACCTCTGCTCATAGCTCGCGTTCTTCAACGTTGGTACTAGCTTGCTAGCTCTCCTCTGCACTTTCTGCACTGCTTCTATATCCTTTACCATATATGGAGCCCACACCTGGTTCGCATATTCCAGGTGCGGCCTAACCAGCGCTGTATAGAGATTCCTGAAGATTTCTTCGTCAAGTGACACAAATGTCCTCCTTATCAGCCCTACAATTCTATTGGCTTTGTTTATCTTTTCCGCTAAATGTCCTGAGAAATTTAACTTATTGTCTATCACTACTCCTATATCCTATTCTGCATTAACTTCCTCCATCGCTTCATACATACTGTATCCTACCTTGTCTATCTTGCTTGTCCCAATCCGCATGTACTTGCATTTGTTTGGAAGAAAAGGCATTAACCAATGCTCAGACCATCCCTTCATGCCCTCCACATCTCCTTGAAGCAAACCCACATCTTCCTTACTCCTCACTCTTCTATACAGCTTAGTGTCATCCACATACAGGTATATCTCACTTCCATTAGTTATAACTTCGTTGATAAATATAACGAACAGTAGTGGTCCCAACACGGATCCCTGAGGTACCCCACTTGTCATTTCCCTCCACCCCGAGCCTATTCCATTCACCAGTACCCTCTGTCTCCGATCTTTCAGGAAGGCTTCTATCCTTTTCACACATTTCTCCCCTATATTATAGCTTCTAACTTTCTCTATTAACCTTTTATGTGGGACCTTATCGAAGGCCTTCATAAAATCGCAATATACCACGTCTATAACATCACCATCCTCCAGAATTTGCATCCAATCATCTACCACCTTAATTAGCTGTAGTACCTGATTTCATATGCTCCATTATTCCTTCTCTAATTACCGTTTCCATTAGTTTACACACAACACTTGTCAAACTGACTGGTCTATAATTTCCTGGGTCATTTCTCTTTCCCTTCTTAAATATAGCTGTTATGTTCGCCTCTCTCCAGTCCATCAGGATTTGTCCTGTATTAAAAGATACCTCAAATAAAAAAATTAATGGCTCTACTAACATCTCACTTCCTTCCTTTATGATTCTTGGATGTATCCCATCCGGTCCCGGGGACTTACTTCTGTTAATTTTTTCTATAGCCCTTCTTATTCTAGCATGGGAAAACTCTATTAGTTCTAGTGCCGGTGCCTGTTTGATGGGAATAGTAGGCACTGCATCATCCGACTCCACTGTTAGTACCTCCCCAAAGTATTTCCCCAGCACCTCTGCTTTCTCCTTATCAGTTTCTGCTCTATTCCTATCATCCAATTCTCCTATAAGTTCTGGGATCCCTACTCTTCTTGTTAACTTTTCCTGAATGTACTTCCAGAATATTTTTGGATTATCCTTCACGTTTCTTGCAATCTCTCTCTCCCTCTCCTTCACCCCCTCCTTGTCTCCCACCTTATTTTATTGTTTATTTGTCTACGTTCCAAATCCACTTCTTTAGCTTCTATACTAGACCCCCTGTTCTTTTTTAACACTTTTAGTCTATCCCACAATCGTTTCTTTCTTCTTATCAATGTCCAAAGCTTTCTTTTCATTGGTAATTCTGGGTTCGTTCTTTTCCTCAATTTTGTTTTATCCTTATATTCCCTTACTGGTACACATTTGGATATAGCATTCTCCAGTTTGACTCTAATCTTCCTCCACATTCCTTCAGCGTCTTCACCGTTCAAGTATTCCCCCCCCCCCCCCCCCCAGTCAATGTCCAAACACCTTCTCAGCAGCTCATAATCTGCTCTATCATACATGTATATTTTTTTATTGCTTCTATTATCCCTCTGTTTTAATATTGCAACTAAAACTTATACAGGCATGGTCACTACGGCCTATAGGGCTATCCACATTGACATGTTCCACTATATCCTCCTCATTGCTAAAAATTAAATCAAGTACACTCCCCTGCATCCCATCTCTACAGTATATCTTGTGGAAAGTAATATGAGAAAGAATACAGGAAAATGAACAGGAAATTGCATTTTTTGGATATTTTATCCCTTCTAGAATTATTTTAACTTTGCACATTCAATGATAGTAACTTTAAAAAAAAATAGTTGAGATGGATGTAGATTCCGGGCGTACGGTCGTCTTTGTTTACATAGGGCGATCACCGCGGTTAACTTCGCGTCTATTTTGACGGCGATTTTTTTTGGTTATTTGCCCCCTGCTGGCAATATATATGATAATATGTCATGGGGGGTGAGAGGGGGCAAAGCCCCCCCTCAACATATTATTGTATCCAAAGGCAGTCAAAATAGACGGGAACATGACGGCAAGCGTCCGACGCCGCTCCGCATAGTGTAAACAAGGCTGGCTTTACGCCCGAACTCTACATTCTGCCCAATTAGTTTTAGGACTGGTTTGAAATAGTCTTGTTTATGCCCAGTTTTGACATACTGTACAGTATCCATATTTATTAGTGACCGCAATATCTAAGACGTATTGCTATATAATGTAGAGAACATGGCCCCTGCTGGGTCTATAACAAGCAGATTTACTGGTCTCACACATTCCAGCATAAAAGCTAAAATTTTAATCGACACTATAAAAAAAAATCTTAAGGAACGTCTTGTCTTAGACGGTACCACAACTAGAAAAGAATTTAGAATAGTGTAACATGACTAACATCATACAAATATAAGTTAATCTTTTGAAAACTGCGCTCTCACTGAACGCTTTCCATCCTTCAGCAGCCTCTCTCGGCATCTGCTCGCAGCCTCATCTTGAGGTCCTTCGCTGGTATGTGCCTGACAGGGTAGGAGATTCCGCTCCTCGCTCTCTTAGTAGTTTACCTTGTTCTAGCGTTGTGCTTCTGCTAATCTGGCCTTGTGGTCCTCCCATAGAGTCATTACTTTGTTGAAGTAGTGCTAGGTATAGTAGGAATAGTTTACAATCAATATTATAGGTCTTCTTCAGCTCATTGTGGGACCCCTGTTCTGGGGTACTATTCCTAGCCATTTTTTGTTTTTCATTCTTCATCCTTTTAATGTAAGTTGTTGGAGTTGCCACGTCAGTTCAGAAAATCCCAAGATAATTTGCCAACTGACTGGTGTGCATACACACTGTTACCATGTCAACTTAGGAAATCACAAGGATTTGTCAACTGGCTAGTTTGCACAATGTTGCCAGGTACGGTTAAAAATTTCCAAGGTGCTCATGAGCGGACTTCACCCAGACAGTTTTCGCTCTCTGGTGGCTATCTGTTACTGCCCAATGTACCATTTGAGATTCCGCTCAGGCAGTGATTCTGCTCTTGTGTCGTTACCTGCTCTTTAAGACCTGTGAAGGGTGTGTAGCACTTGTAGTTTTATGTAAGAAAGCAAGAGTATACAGTATGTATCTTAAGATCAAGCACAATTGCTCTTTTTGTAACTGAGGCACTAAGAAAAGAAAAAAACAGCAAAGGAGGCCAGGTGGTAATACAGGAATACAGGATGTCTAGCACTTCTTATACTCCACCTAAAGCTCTCTCCAGGAAGAGTTTAAAACTTTAAACCTATGCAAAATACAAAAGTGTACAAACTAAAAACAAGGGACTCACATTCTCCTGGTCAGTGTTGGGCGGCCACCCGGTCCAATGTTGGTGCCTGACTGGGATGGCTGTGAGGTCGTGTATATCTCCCTTCACCTCTCTGATCCGTCGACCTCCGGGGAACCTCAAGCTGAAGTCTCGGCTCCCAGTCTCATCGTGGATCAGTAGTAAGTAGTCCGAACCTGCGCTGTCACTAGTACTACGGTGAGCCCCATTGATCCTGCATAAGGAAATATTAACAGATGAAACACATAAAAGTAGCAGTGGATTGTGTTATGGTTGATGAAGGTGAAGAGGAAAACCTATTGCAGGGGTTGGATAAGAACAAGGTACAGGAAGATGAACAGCAGATAGTATTTACCTAATTGTAGTTTACAGGAGTTGAGCTAAGCTCGTGTTGTCCCGTCTCTCAGTCTACTTTCATCCAATTTTTTCTTGAAAATATGGATGTTCCTTGCCCCTACCACCTCCTCCTCAAGCCTATTCCATTTGTCAATACATCTATAGGGGAAGCTAAACTTCCTGATATCGTTCTTGCAGGTAGGTCTTTTTACTTTGTAGCTGTGGCCTTTAGTTATTCCTGTATCCATAATTATTATATCCTCCCTATCCAGCATCTCCAGCCCTCGGGTGCATTTGTACATCATTATCAGGTCTCCCCTCTCTCTACTTTCTTTTAGACTCGGTAGATTTAATTTGTCTAGCCTCCCTTCTGATGGCAGTTCTCTGAGACTTGGAACCAATCTAGTAACTGCTCTCTGGATTCTTTCTAACTTGTGAATATGCTTCTTAAGATGCGGGGACCACACCACTGCTGCATACTCCAATCTTGGTCTAATCATACTTTTTATAATCTTCGCTAACATGTTCTCATCCAAGTAGTTCTGAACAACTTTCATATTCCCGGCCATTGCATACATTCCGCTAAAGAGCTTGTTAATATGTTTCTCTGGCGACAAGTTATCTTGTATAATCAACCCTAAATCCTTTTCTTTTTCGGCCTTGCTAATTATATTATCTCCCATCCTGTACTCCCAATTTGGTCTATTCACACTTCTTCCCATATTTAACACATGACATTTACTTATGTTAAATCCAATTTTTTTAATTGGTGCTCCATTCGTATATTTATTAGTGGCCCCTCCATCATTGACGATTATGCCTATTACATAAGGCTACCTCTTCAAACGCTCATAAGCGTAGTTTGAATCTACCGCCGCAGAGCTCAGAGGAACCTTCATCATAAGCACACGCAAAATCACTCATGGTTAGTCTCTATGATTGGGTTCTCACTACGAAAAAACTTCGTAACAAATAAAAAATAAAAATAAAATAAGAATAACTATTCATAAGCTTTCCATATTCCGTGGATGTACTTCTGTGGATTCTTGGACCAGACGCTGACTAGCGCATTGTTCCGCCTTCCTTGCTCTGCGCTCACCCCACCCGGACGTGTCCCCCTCAGTGCTCCGCTTTGATTCCGCACTCTTGCGTCCCTAGTGAGTTTTTTCTCATTTGTTTACTCTGGGATGTCTTGAGTAAGGTTAGGATTAGCTTAGCAGGGGTGTCATGGGTGTTTTTCTCGCAAAACAAGTGTATTTTGGGTCGTTTTGTTGGGGCGTCTATTTCGGACGGACCCTCGTGGCCGAGTTGAGGACGCTCTGAAACGTTTTTTCGTGTTTAGCCATCTTTAGTCCTAGCTTGTTAGGAGGCTTTAACTACGCGATGTCGGGCTTCTAGCTATCTTTCAGATGGAGTAGCCTATTTTGTTTTATACTGACGTTCCTGGTGTTTTTTCTTCACGTAGTGGAGTTCTTTCTGGGTCCCGAGTCAGTGTTACCCTTACCCGGATTTTTTCTACGATGTTGATGTGGCAGCTGTTCCAGTTTTGGTGGGATGGAGTGCTTTTCAATTGTGTTTCGACGTCATTAAGTGTTTTTCTGTTTTCACCAGGCCTAGCCAGCCACTCGTAGTTTTTTCACATATGCAAGTGTTTTCATTGTTTATTATTATAAAAATGTATTCATGTGTCATGTGTGTCCTGGATTAGTTGTGATTGGCTGATCCAGGAGCTTCGGACTGTGTCTGATTATGTTTTTCAGATTGCGTTCTAATTGGTGTGGGTTGCCTTTCCGGCGGTTTTTCTCGATTGCTCCGAGAAAGCCGTTTTGTTTACCGGGTTTTAGTCAAGTTGGTTAAAATCGGTAGTTACCCAGGCGAGTTTGGTAGCTTGAGGGCTCATCAGAAACTGCGTTCTCTGTGGTCGAGCCTGTGATCAGGCTTCCTGTGTTTTCCTGGCGAGGTGGGCCCCACACATTTATCTAGGTGATCATGCTGACACCTGTTGGATATGGTTTTCTCGGCTTTTCAAAGCCATTGAAACAATGCTGTTTGTTTGTTTGGTCTTTCCCTCCTGACGACCTTTTTACAAAGAGGTCTGGGGCAGGTACAATTGGTTTGACATTTAATATGAAACCCGGCGGTTGTACCTTCGGGTGGTTATATTAACGGATTTGCAATTCGCTATGGTTTGCCAAACAATTGATTGATACAGTTTCTTACAGTTTCTTACAGTAGATCCTCTGGAAAAAGGCAAACTATGCCTGTGTATCCAGCTCAGTACCAGTACTTGCACTGCTGCGGTCGTTCACGGTGTTGGCGGCGGCGGTAGCAGACGCAACATTTTTACTATTCTGTATCTTTGCTTTATAATCAAACTTCAAATCTTGTCTTCCCATGCTTTATCAAGATTACTTTCAAACTCCCTTATTGATTCGGAATCGACTACATACTGGGGCAGTGCGTTCCACTCATTTACCACTCTATCACAAAATGAGTTCTTTGCCTTCTCAAGCCTATTTCTTTCTTTGTAAATTTTCTTAGAGTGTCCTCTCGTTCTTGTTCCCTCCCGCATCAAGAAGATACCTTCACACACATCCTCATCGTACTTTCCTGACACTATCTTAAGTCTCTATCATATCCCCTCTCTTTCTCCTATATGCCAGTGTCGGAAGCCCCAGTGTCCTCAACCTCTGCTCATAGCCCGCGTTCTTCAACGTTGGTACCAGCTTGCTAGCTCTCCTCTGCACTTTCTCCACTGCTTCTATATCCTTTACCATATATGGAGCCCACACCTGGTTTGCATATTCCAGGTGCGGCCTAACCAGCGCTGTATAGAGATTCCTGAAGATTTCTTCGTCAAGTGACACAAATGTCCTCCTTATCAGCCCTACAATTCTATTGGCTTTGTTTATCTTTTCTGCTAAATGTTCTGAGAAATTTAACTTATTGTCTATCACTACTCCTATATCCTTTTCTGCACTCACTTCCTCCATCGCTTCATACATACTGTATCCTACCTTGTCTATCTTGCTGGTCCCAATCCGCATGTACTTGCATTTTTTTGGATGAAAAGGCATTAACCAATGCTCAGACCATCCCTTCATGCCCTCCACATCTCCTTGAAGCAAACCCATATCTTCCTTACTCCTCACTCTTCTATACAGTTTAGTGTCATCCGCATACAGGTATACCTCACTTCCATTAGTTATAACTTCAGGCAAGTCGTTGATAAATATAACGAACAGCAGTGGTCCCAACACAGATCCCTGAGGTACCCCACTTGTAATTTCCCTCCACCCCGAGCCTATTCCATTCACCACTACCCTCTGTCTCCGATCTTTCAGGAAGGCTTCGATCCATTTCACACATTTCTCCCCTATATTATAGCTTCTAACTTTCTCTATTAACCTTTTATGTGGGACCTTATCGAAGGCCTTCATAAAATCGCAATATACCACGTCTATTACATCACCATCTTCTAGAATTTGCATCCAATCATCTACCACCTTAATTAGCTGTAGTACCGTCGACCTCCCCGGCAAGAATCCGAACTGTCTCCCACTGAAAAGTTGGTTTGACTTCATATGATCCATTATTCCTTCTCTAATTACCGTTTCCATTAGTTTACACACAACACTTGTCAAACTGACTGGTCTATAATTCCCTGGGTCATTTCTCTTTCCCCTCTTAAATATAGCTGTTATGTTCGCCTCTCTCCAGTCCATCGGGATTTGTCCTGTATTAAACGATACCTCAAATAACATTTTCAATGGCTCTACTAACATCTCCCCTCCTTCCTTTATGATTCTTGGGTGTATCCCATCCGGTCCCGGTGACTTACTTCTGTTCATTTTTTCTATAGCCCTTCTTATTCTAGCATGGGAAACCTCTACTAGTTCTAGTGCCGGTGCCTGTTTCATGGCAATAGTAGGCACTGCATCCTCCGACTCCACTGTTAGTACCCCCCCAAAGTATTTCCCCAGCACCTCTGCTTTCTCCTTATCAGTCTCCGCTCTACTCCCATCATTCAACCCCCCCACCAGCTCTGGAATCCCTACTCTTCTTGTTAACTTCTCCTGAATGTACTTCCAGAATATTTTTGGATTATCCTTCACATTTCTAGCTATCTCTCTCTCCCTCTCCTTCACCCCCCTCCTTGTTTCCCACCTTATTTTATTGTTTATTTGTCTGCGTTCCAGATCCACTTCCTTAGCCTCTATACTAGACCCCCATCTTAGATACAATAAGGTATCACAGCCTTCAAGACGGCGATCTATGAGGGCTTCTGGGAGAAGTCGGATTAGAGATTAAGATAGGCTTAGACTTTTTATGGGATAAAAAGATGCCTGAATCTTACTAGTGTTTCAAGTGTAAAGGGATACTTGAAAGACTTCATCATTAATAAAGATATGCTTCATCTTTATGAAGACTCAGAAGATATGCTTAAATCTTTTGGACAGGTAAAGATATGCTGAAATCTTTAATATGAAACTACAGGACAACGAAAAGTAGTGGTTGAGGGCTACGGTTCGTTGACCAGCGGTTTTATGACACATGTTTTTGAAACATTTTGGGGTAACCTTATGAGCATTAATTCCTGGAAATTTCTCTTTCCAGGGCGGAGTACCGGCGTGGCGCCAGGTGACCAGGTAGATCCCGGGGGTGGGTAGATTTCCGCCAGTCTCGGTCATGTCGGCACTAGAAACCTCTCATTGCTTTATGTTCAACGCCGTTATGCTCAGGTATCCCTATTTTTGCACACAAGCTGTGCATTAAATGTGTTAAATGCCTCGATAGGTCACGAGGGATATGGGTGACAAAGAATTGCACTATTTGTAACCTCTTAAGTGTTAAAATTTTAATTCAAAAAGATAATACTGCGGCGGTGGCTTTGCAAGAAGTGAAACAACTTCTCGCTACTTATTGAACAAATGTAGCACATAAAGCATTGCAATGTGATAACCTTGAGCTTTGGGAGCTGTTAATTATTAAACATGCCCCCCCTAAGAGTAAGATACGTGCACGTAAGACCTCAGAGACTGGGCGGGGACAGGTTACCACACCCTCCCCTGGCAAATCTAAGAGGCCTCGCTCACCGTCACCCTCGGCATCGGCGACGAGGTCCAAATCAAGGTCACCCCTGAGGAAGTAGGTGAAAGCTTCGGGCCACTCTGCTTCACCTCCACAGAAGAGGACAAAGGAAGAGAGTAGGGGACCTAAGGACATTACTAGAACTAAACGTAAGTCTAGTAGGAGTCATAAATCATCCAAAAGGGATCCTCCAGCGCGAAAGGACTCACGGCTGTCGCCGGAGCCTGGTAACCCGCTCTCTGCCTCTACCCCCTCCAAGTCTAACGTCCAATCTGACAGGTCGGGGGTGGAGTCAGAGAATGTGGTGGAGGATACCCCGGCGGACATTTCATCACCTGATATTCATGCTTTTTCTACCAGGTCACGTGTGTCAGCCTCAGATTTAGAAGTACAGTAAATTTCCGTTAATCCGAAGGGCAGCGGACCGGCCCTCGTTCGGATTAGTGGATTTTTCGGATTATCGGACTTTACCCCTATGAACCTGTGTATGACGAAAACATTGAGGCATTAGGCCACCCAAATGACACAATGGTGCACACACACATATCATATGTTCATGAAATCACTTCAAAAGTTTACCATTGTCATTGTAGCCTATTACCTACTTCAAAACATTCAGATTAATGGTCAAAGGAATCTGCTGCTATAAACGTCTTCTTCTTTCGTCTACTAGCGAGTTTGTCTTGCTCTTTAAGATCAGATCAGATCAGATGTGGTTCGGGAAGTAATGCCTTAACAACGGCACTTCCCTGAGGTTCTTGTAATTTTCATTTTGTGATTTTCCTTTTGTGATGTGCTCTGTTATATTATATTGTATTGAAAGCACCCTTGTCTTGTTGTCTTGAAAGCACCCTTGGGACGCTCCGATCACTGAACTATAAATAGTAGCGTATCGGAACGTCCAAGGTGCGTTTTCAAGCTCAAGACTAATATGTCCAAAGGTGCGTTTTCAAGCTCAAGACTGAATGCGCTTGCAGAAAATGCGGTGCAAGTCAGTAGCGCATCGGAGCGTCCCAAGGATGCGTTCAAGAGCAAAACAAACTCTCTAGCAGACGATGTGGAAGAAGAAGAAGAAGAGGTGTTTACAGTTATATCAGTAGCTTCCTTTGGCGATTAATCTGAATGTTTGCAAGTAGGTAATAGGCTACAATGACGATGGTAAACTTTTAAAGTGAATTCATGAACATATGATATGTGTGTGCTCCATTATGTGTCATTTGAGTGGCCTAATGCCTCAAAAAGGGGACTTTGGGACTTCTTGAAATTCGGACCATCGGGTGAATTCGGATTTGGCCTCAAATTGAAAAATTCGGACTATTGGGAGATTCGAATCATCGGTCGTCGGATTAACGGACTTTTACTGTATCTTACGGAAACTATAAACCTCTAGGGTGCTTGGGTGAGGGCTCCCAATTGGAGAGTATACCAGGCTCGCAAGCGAGTAACAGCCACAGCCAAGGTGTATGGCGATACTCACAGCCCTGGCAGGACAGCACACATCCTTTTGTGACTCGAGTAGTGGCTGACGTCCACCGGGATGCCGATGTACCATCTTCTATCCCAGATTTAACATGGCGGCATGTGGAGGTCCCGGCTTCGGCGGGATCTTCCCATGATAGGCCAGACTTAAGGGATGAAGAACAGCGTTCTCTGGTCTCAGAGATGGAAGTTGAAGAGTCAAGTCACCATCTAGATGACTCTCAGGGTACTGTCGAATCTCCACGGAGTTCGTCATCTGCTAGGTATGTAACTACAGAAGAGATTGATGGATTACTATTAAATGCACTTAATAAGTTCTTTGGCCCTACGCCGGAAACTCCTACAGTTGGTATGGGAGCTCCCGCGACGTCAACGAATGTGCGACCTCTGGCTACATCCATTGCTTTGGCTAAAATACCTAACCCTCCTCTTGTGTCAGATCCAATTTCCAATGTGCCAGACACAGCAGCTCTCACTACTTCCAATGTGTGAGTAATATCAGACATAACTCCCCCCCCCCCCCTTTAGACAAGGCACCAGTCAGAAAAGGAGCTATGCCTCTTTTATACGGGCCTGATGAGTCATGGGTAGCAATGTTACCAACTAAGCCAGAGGCAGCACAAGCTACTATTTCGGGGGAGCTCCCTGTACCACATGAGTGGGTAATCCAAGGCAATAAGTCTAGAAAACTCAGAGCATTGGATAGTCAAGGACATGTTTTAGATGTTCATATTAAGGCCATTCCAAGTTATTATAACCATGAATTTTTTGTGTATGCATCAACACCAGCCCTCAGCTTCAAAGCTATTTTCTGACTGGACTAAGAATGATGGCTTTAACGACATCAAGGCACTTTCTGCTTTGACGCCGGAGTTGGATATGTTTCCGATCACAGACTCAGCCTCTAATCCAGTCTTGCAGGTGGGGCAGTTGGGTACGGGACCTAGGGTGGAATGGGAAACAGAGGCTCAAAATTTTGCCACTACTTTCACTTCAAAATCTTCTCACCAAATCCCTCAAGAACACCATACACTTGGTTCTCTCTTCCGGTTTAAGTGCCGGAGGAGTCCCCTCTGCTTTGTTTGATTTCTTGGCTGCCCCTAAAATCAATTTGTGCGAATTAAAAGATCCTTTTAGCACGCCTTCCCTAGCTCACCTAGACCGCGAGTTTAGGTTAAGAGGAAAAGCGTTTAGACTGTTTTCACAATATATTGTTACCCAGCAAGTAACAAAGTCTATGTTACGCTCTTCTCAGGCGATCGAAGTCAGGAAGGCCATTGAACTTTCCCGGCGCTTGCTTCTCCAAACTTCCATTCAGTCTTTAGGAGATATTCGGACAGCCTTATTAGAGGCAGTTCGAGCAAGGCAGGATCTGAGGATGTTCTTAGTAAAGAAACTTCCTGACTGTATTGTAAGCCAAGTAGTTCTGTCTCCAGTTCTAACTCCTTCTTTGATTTCGCCAGCAGTTTGGAAGACTGTTTTCAATATGGCACAAGCATTCAAACAAAGTCCCTCTCAACCTAAGAAGCCTACCTTCACTTTCCCTAAGCCCAAACCAGTTTCGAAAGCTCAAGCTAGTGGGTCTAAGCCTTTTCATCAGCCAAAATCCCCTTCCACCCAGGGTCAGGCTCAAGTCAGGTATAAACAAGGTAAATTCTCAGGTAAAGGCCACAGGTTTCACCAACGACCAGGTCAGGGCCCACCTCCAGCCAAACCCAGCCAGTCGTCCAAGGGTACACCACCACCACCAAAAAACTAAGGTCTCTCTCACTCCCGGGGCCAGTCAAAGGCGTGTTGGAACAGAGAGTAGTCCAGCCGGCAAACCCCAGTCTGCTAACTGGGTCATTCCGGGCGTGTCATCAGGCATGGCCATTAAC
This sequence comes from Paralithodes platypus, assembly GCA_032716605.1. NCBI lineage: Eukaryota > Metazoa > Arthropoda > Malacostraca > Decapoda > Lithodidae > Paralithodes > Paralithodes platypus. The sequence continues at coordinate 77,308,708 of CM064492.1, read as the reverse complement.
CCGCTGAGACCCAGCGTCGCACGTGTTGCATCTGCAATGTTCGATCACCAGAACCCAGCGACGCAATGGTTGCGTCCAGGTTAATTACTTCAGTCCTATGGCACCTAGAGGGCTCAGATTTGTATGGGAACTGTGTAAGTATCCCATGCAACCATGCCGATGGTTGAAAACTCTCAAAGTCTAACCACGTGAGCACGCAAAAACCTTTTTTGGGGGGAAATTGCCTTAAATTTTTTACCCTTGTAAAATCCGTTTTCGGGGGCTCTGTAGGACCATTGTTTGAGCTTTTTGATCGGTTTTTCGTGGTTTTTCCTTCATTCCTAACCCATTCGCTATTGTTTCTGGAAAAAAAAAAAAAAAATTTCAACCCTCTGGGCCCTGGTGGTACATTTATTACTAACTAGCTGGGGCTCAGCGGGTTAAGAACATGGGCGAGGACTGTGGTACGCAAAGGCATCACTTGGCAGTGGCTCCGGCGACCTCGCTTATGTCAGCCGACAAAGGCCAATCATGTTTCTTTAGAGGTGGAGTCACTAGTTCAGGAGATGATTACCAAGAGTGTCATTATCCCAGTCCCCCCGACTTACCCGGTGTTTACATCCAAACTATGTCTAGTACCAAAAAGGGACAGTATTCAGAGGAGACCGGTCGTAGACCTGTCTTATTTGATTCTCCACATTCACAACGTGTCCTTCAGGATGCTGACAGTGAATCAAATCAGGCTAACACTTCCGCCGGGAGGATGGATGTGTTCATTAGACCTGACAGACGCGTATTGGCACGTCCCGGTAAACAAGAGATTTCAAAAATTTCTGGCTTTAAGAATAATGCATCAGACTTATGTCTTTCAAAGGATGCCGATTGGATTGAACCTAGCGCCACGCATATTCACAAAATTAGTCCGGCAAGCCCTGATGCCCATTTTAGAACAGGGGATCAGGATCTTGTGGTATCTGGACGACTGGCTGGTGGTGGCAGAGACAGAAAAGTTATGCAACACTCATGTCAACATTACGTTAAACCATGTCAAATCTCTAGGATTCAAGGTCAACTTGGTAAAGTCAAACCTTGTTCCCTCACGAGTAATTCAGTGGATAGGGCTGGTCTGGGACACAGCGTCTCTCACTCTGAGTCAGAGTGTGGACAATCGCAACAGATTTCGCCAAAAAATGTTTATGTTTCTCCAGTCTGACTACGACACGGAGACTCTGGGAATCTCTAGTCGGTTCTCTCAACTGGGTTCAACTAACTGTGAAGTTGGGCCGGTTGAAAGTCAAACGTTTAATCTTGGAGGGCAACAAATATTTCCCACTATTACCGGTGGGAACATTATGGCCTATCCCAACATTAATACACAGCTTACTAGCGGTCTGGGCGAAGAGGGAAGTGTTGCACTCAGTCATGTCATGGACCTCTCCTCCGCCGACAGTATGGGTGGACACGGATGCGTCAGGGACGATAGGTTGGGGCTTTCAGTCAAACCTCGGGCATCAGGGTCAAGGGCTTTGGTCCCATTCAGAAACCTCCCACATAAATGTAAAAGAGTTACTAGTCCCCTTGTATTTCCTTCAAGTTCACGGCTCTACTTTACGGGAAAAATCGGTGGCCTTCAGGATGGACAATCTCAATGCAGTTCACTGCATTCAGAAACAAGGGTCAACGAGGTCTCGGAAGTTGCTAGACGTGTCAGAAATGATTTTTGTTCTAGCCGACAAGCTGAACATTCATCTTCATGCATCATATCTCCCAGGCGTAGCAAACGTCTGGGCAGACGCTCTGTCTCGGAGACAGAGCACAACGGTAGAGTGGGCACTCAAGCAGAACATTTTCGATCAAATAATTGCAGAGCCTTACCGTCCACAAGTGCATCTATTTGCGTCAGAGGAGAATCACAAACTCCCTCGGTACCTCACACGCCGGACATTAACGCCGGCGGGGGGGCCCGACGCATTGGTGACGGATTGGAACATGTGGAGTTCCATTTATCTGTTTCCGCCACCAGACGCTTCTCTAATGTGCCACGTAGTCAACAAACTACAGGATTATCGAGGCGTAGTCTCGTTAATCGCGCCCCTGTGGCCAGCGCAGTTGTGGTACCAGCAATTGATAACGTGGTGCCCAAACCCGGTGTCGCTCCCGGTCGGGTATTTCCACTTAGACACGATTGGCAACCTAAAGACCTCGCTGACTTTTGCATTGTGGACATTCAGGAGGCCAAGTGGCTAACGCCGTATGGTAGAACCGTGACAGATAAATTTATGAATCAGTACACACAATCTACCAAGAGACAATATCAATCTCATTGGCAGTCCTTTACTTCTTGGATAGTTAGAACAGAACAGACAGCACCTTCGGTGGCATTAGTTTTTAATTATTTAAACTATTTGTTTGAACAGAAACGTCTATCTGTAGTGACTTTAAAAAATCACTTAACAGCTATCAGGGTGCCATTCTTTGACCTTACAGGTCTAACCATACCACAAGCGGAAGAAACGGGTTTCATGAGAGCATGCTTCAAACTTCGCCCACCTCCCCGTCAGCTCATGCCTACCTGGTCTCTTGACAAAGCGTTATCTTTGCTTCATTCCCGTCTGTATCAGAATACGTCAGATTTTGAATTGCTATTAAAAAAGGCTGTGTTCCTTATGGCTTTAGCAACTGGTAACAGGGTGTCTGAGCTGGCGGCGATGAGCAACACCCCTAATTGCATAAGGTTTGGTAGACTAAATGATTGCATTCATATTGCACCTTCCCCAGGGTTCATCGCCAAGAATGAACATAGTGAACATGTTTTCTCAGAGTTCACGGTGCCGGCGTTGAAACGGGGTAAAGTGCACCATAATTTGTGTCCTGTACAAGCTTTAACCAAATATATGAGAGCGTCACCTCTTAACCAACAAGGTGCTTTATGGGTATCGAGTACAGGTAAAAGATTAATGAAACGTAAAATGGCTTCTTTGCTAGTAGAAGTCATTAACCCTTCCTACCCGGTCTGCCTTAGGTAAGGACAGCACGAAAGAAGGGCCTCTACCCGGTATGCCTTATCTAAGGCATGAGCTTAATAGCCCGAATTGGTCCGAATTGGTTAATTGGTCCGAACGCCGTGCGTACGACGTATGTCAACAAACCCAAGCGTTCGTCACCGCACCTCCGAAAACAAGAAGGAGAAGACTCCTCAATGTTATTGTTCTGACGTAATGACGAAATTAGTGTCTAAAAAGCCCCCATATTGGCAACATCTCTGCAATATTGGCTCCACTGAAATCGTCATCACAACTGAACCAGTTGACTTACAGAGCTCTACTCAATGCCAAAATACAGATTGAAAACCGCACTACGATTATAGATGAGTGGGAAAGTTCTAGCAGTGAAAATAAACATAAATACGGTAGCCTAGGCTTAGACGTTTTTCAGCCATATCGCCCGGGTAGGGGCGACCGTCATTGGGTAAGACAGCCCGGGGAGGAAGGGTTAAAGAGAGTAATCCCGGCGTAGTGGGTAGGGCCCACGATTTACGCAAATGGGCAGTATCTTTAAGTTTTCTAAAAAAAAAATCTGTTGAAGACATAGCTACTACTCAACTATGGGCTTCAAATCATACGTTTTTGACTCGATACCTGTCGGTAGCACTAGACAAACCATCAATGCCATGTGTAGCGTTACGGCAAAGGGTCTAGATGGGTCTCTAAGTCACTAATTGTTTAGGTTAAGAAAGAGGGGGGGGGGGGTTTGCAGTCCGTGAAACATAAGACACCCTAGACCCCGCCGGAAGATATGTACAGAGTATACGAGTTGTGATACAATGTATAAGTGTTGTGATTAAAATGTCTCTGTAGTAATGACTACGGGAAATGTTGTTGAGGTGCAATGGATGTAGTACATCAATTGTTTCGTTAAGTGGGATACACTGTTGAAGCAATTTAATTTTAAGAGTTCTCGGTAGTTGCAACTACAGTACTGTACAGTACGAGTAGCATTTTTATTAAGTACATCCGCGATAGTACAAGAATTTATTCTATTTTTTGTGTCTAATTTTAAGGAATATACACATTAGAATTATGGGGTTTATATGTGCACATGTAAACATAAAGTTTTATTTTTCACCACTTAATTTAAGTGGGGTGCCTTTAACTTTCAGATCTGTGAACAGATTCTCATAGTTACCCTTTTTCCTCAAGCAGGCTTCTTTAAGCACGCCCCTGCTTGTACCCCTTTTTATATGTTGTATAAAGTTTATACATAAATATATAATTTTTACAAAGTAAGAATACTATGTGGTTGTTTGATTATCTGCCTATTCTATTTGCAATGGTTATGATATGATTACGAATGTCCCCCTCCAGTCTTAGATATCAGGCATAATCGTCAATGATGGAGGGGCCACTAATAAATTATAGGTTTGACTCCTGCAAGGAGATAAAGAAAACCTAATATTTAGTAGTGGCTCCGTAATCATTGACGACTGGGGCCCTCCCGACCATCCCCTTCCCATTCGTTGATGTATTAAGGATTTTGGTATACTTGATATGTCAGTGAAGGCGGAACAATGCGCTAGTCAGCGTCTGGTCCAAGAATCCACAGAAGTACATCCACGGAATATGGAAAGCTTATGAATAGTTATTCTTATTTTATTTTTATTTTTTATTTGTTAAGAAGTTTTTTCATAGTGAGAACCCAATCATAAAGACGAACCATGAGTGATTTTGCGTGTGCTTATGATGAAGGTTCCTCTGAGCTCTGCGGCGGTAGATTCAAACTACGCTTATGAGCGTTTGAAGAGGTAGCCTTATGTAATAGGCATAATCGTCAATGATTACGGGGCCACTACTAAATATTAGGTTTTCTTTATCTCCTTGCAGGAGTCAAACCTATAATTTTATCTAAATCCCCTTGCAGCTCCTTACAACTACTTTTATTTGTTATTTGTCTATATAATTTTTACGTCATCTGCAAACATTGACATGTAGGAGTTTATGCCTATCGGCAGGTCATTCACGTACATAAGGAACATGAGAGGTGCCAACACAGATCCCTGCGGCACACCACTCTCAACTTTCCGCCACGATGAGTAAGTTCCTCTAATGTTGGTCCTCATTTCCCTATCTGTTAAATAGCTCTCCATCCATTTCAGCAAACTCCCCCTGACACATCCTATCGTCTCAAGCTTAGATAACAATCTCTTATGTGGTACCTTATCGAATGCTTTGGAAAGGTCTAAGTAGATGCAGTCCACCCATCCGCCTCTTTCTTGCAGTACATATATCACCCTACTGTAGTAACATAGCAGACTGGTAACACAAGATGTCACTTCTCTGAATCCAAATTGCTTTGGGGTTATTATCTTCTTTCTCTCCAACATTTTCATCCATCTCTTCCTAATTAGCTTTTCACAAATCTTGCATACAATACTAGTAAGTGAAACTGGTCTATAGTTTAAAGGGTCCTCAGGGCTTCCATTCTTGTATATCGGAATGATATTAGCTCTTTTCCATTCAACAGGAACCTGTCCTTTATCTAAGGAAGCTTGAATTATGTCTCTCACTGGCTCCACTAATTGCTCTGCACACTCCTTTAAAACCCAGGCAGACACTTCATCCAGTCCCATAGCTTTCCTTACATCAAGTCCTCTCATCGCAGATAACAGCTCATCTCTAGTTATTTCAATCTTGCTAAGACCACTCTCCAGTACTCCCGCCTGTGGTTCGTCAAAACTTTCATCTCTACTAAAAACCGACCCCAATTTGTTATTCATTACCTCGCACATGTCCGATACATTTTTATACGTCCTAGCATCTACTCTTAATTTAGTAATTTGTTTCTTTACCTTCAACTTACTGTTTACATATTTATAAAATAATTTAGGGTCACTTTCACATTTATTTACTATGTTCTTCTCATAGTTAATTTTAACTTGCCTAATTATGTTAACATATCTATTCCTCTCCTGTTTATATTTATTCCGATTACTCTCAGTGTTCCTTCTTCTTAATCTAGCCCAAGCTGCATCACGCCTACCCAAAGCTCTTTTGCATTTCAAATTAAACCATTCTTTCTGCTTAGTAAAATTTCCAGTTTTATATCTTGGGACAAACAGATTGGTTCCTTCTCTATAAATTTCGAGGAACCTACTATATTTACCTTGTACATCTTGTTCCTTCAAAATAAGATCCCAATCTACTCCCTCTAAATATCTTTTCAAGGATACATAATCAGCTTTACTATACAGTAATTTAGTCTGTCATTTATATAGCTATTGTCTAATCTATTGGCATTACTCGAGATCAACTTCCATTTCAGTAATAGGTGATCACTTTTGCCTACAGGACATAGATAGTTTATATCACTAATTTCGTGAGGATCTTTTGTAAAAATCAGATCCGAGTTTAGAAGGTTCGTTATTACCCCTCATTCTAGTATTCTCCTTCACATGTTGTGCAAGTACATTCTCCGTAACCAACTCTAATAGCCGACTTCCCCAGGATCTCTGATTTGGCCCTGCATCTCCCGATTCCCAATTAACCTCACCACAGTTGAAATCTCCCACCAAGATCAATCTATTCTTTCTTAAAAGCAATCTTCTCAACGACTGAATCATATCCTCGACCATCTCCTCAAACTCTAACTCCCTCCATGCTCTGGTCTTTGGTGGCATGTAAACTACTGCTATGTATAGCTTTTTTCCTTCTATATCATTGAGTTCAACTACCATTATTTCTGCCTTGTCATTATTTAACTCCACTTGCTTTGCTGTCACACGGTTCTTAACTAATACTGCCACTCCACCTCCCCTTTTTCCCTTTCTATCACATCTATATAAATGATATCCTTCACTAAACACTATATTGCTGTCAAAGTCCTGGTTCAGCTTTGTCTCCATCAAACAGACTATCTGTGGTTGATCCTGTCTTAATATATCATCTAACTCTACCTTTTTACTGTTTATTCCATCTATATTAGTGTAGTAGCACAGTATATTGGAATCCTCCTCCTTGTTTCTCTTCCCTCTCTGCCTCCTACCATGTTCACCTCCTCTTCCATCCCTTCCCTGACCCAACTCCACATTCCCTGCTAGTTCTATTCTCCTCCCCCCCCCCCCCCCTCCACAATCTCCAGTACCCCCTCTCTCTCCCCCTGTTCCACCTTCTCCACCATGTCCTGACTCTCTCTCCGGTCCCCTGCTCCCTGCATTATCTCTCGCTCCGACTCCTTGCTTCGACTTGGTACTTGTCTCTCTGCCTCTTTCACTATCACTCCTCTTAATTTCGGTTCTTGGTGGCTCCTGACGTACCACTTCCTTAATTGCCCTTCCCATATTCTCCAAAAATAAATCTTCTTTTGCTCTTCAGACAACTTTCCATTCTCTTCATCAGCCTTAGCTTGTAGTTCCCTTAACTGTTCTCGTTCTTCTACACTTAGGTCCTTTTTTACCCTTATATGCTTCAGCTCTGTCGAATTTAATTTCCAGCTTACATTGGCTACTGCTTCTGCCATTGACCTAGACTTAAGTTCTACTCTTAGTGGTCTCATCTCGCCCTTCTTATGCTTTCCTAATCTTCTCACCTCCTCCACTTCTTTCACCCATCCATGACCATCATCTAAGCACTCCAGTATCCCCTCAACTTTCTTTTCAATACTTTCCTTTCTTGCCTTCATATCTGCCAGGTGCTCTTCTACATCTCCAAAAATGATTAAACATTTACCTCTATCTATTGTCTCTCTCACTACCTTCTCTTTCTTCTTTAACACCTTATTGGCGGGCTAGGCGGTCTATTTATATGTACCGCCCAGCGGGGTGTTTTTAGCCAAAATAGGGCTGTTTACGTGATCATTTTCATGCCTAAATAAGACCCAGAGCATAAAACAAGCATCTATCCCTGAAAGGGCATAAACAGAGCTTTCCAATGACACCACAACGATCCTTGTATGACCGCTAGTTTTTGTGCAACAACCGCGCAACACGAGTGCAAAAACCATGTAATTCGGTACTTTCCCCATACATTTCAGTATGTAGCGAGTGTGAGAGGGTGGAGGAGGGTGGGATTCGTGTCAGTAGGCCCGCCGCGGTGGTCTGGAGCAGTCATACGCTCGCTACTCTCCTGCCACCACTTGTCTCTCTCTCTCAGCAACATTACGTGCTGAAATTGCCACACGACCTATGTCGCGCGCCGCCACATAGTCCAAATTTATTTAACTCTACTTATGTTGCGCGCCGCTAATAGAGGGTTAAAACTTGCACTACCTTTTTTTCCAATTTTTTTTTTTTTTCTTTTCTCTCTTCCTTCTGCTCCTTCACAATTTCTTCAAGGGCTACCACCTTTGCACTCTCCACCCTCGTCCACTAATTTTTTACCTCATTAATTACCCTGACTTCCTCACCCAGGTGGCCCTCATATTCCCTAAGCTGCGCCTTGAGTGCCGCGTTCTCCGCCACTAACTCATCCACCTTCGCCATCACGGCCTCTAGGCTGTCACTCACTGGCCTATCCACTCCGCCACTAGCGCCACAAATCTCGGTCAAAGCCTCCACCTTCACCCCCAACTCCCTTCTCCAATTCTCCACCACTCCGCTCCACCTCACCAGACCCATCAACTGCTTTTTAATAAAGACCAACTGCTCCTCATTATCATCGTTGGAAAAGCCCTCAAACTCAAAATCCTCCTCGTCTCCCACCAGGCTCTCTCTTCTTCTCTCCATCGCCAGTTTTGGTTAGAATGAAATAATAAACTTATCTTATTTTTTTTTTTTTTTTCAACTACCTGGGACAGGTCCCAGGTAGCGCCGCCCCCGTCTGTGTCACTCAAAATAAAAAAAAGTGAGATGGAAAAAGGAAACAAAAAAACTACTGGGTGTCTGCGAGGATACCACGGGCAGGTGGGGTGCGACTTGGCTACCCTTTGGGGGTAGCCCAACCGAGGTGTGCGGAAGGAGATGGTAAATTCGTTGAAAACTTTAACCAATATTTTCTATTTCGAGCCTTGTTGCAGAGCCTTATCCTCATTGGTTACGATACTGCCACTGCGCAAAGCAGGGTTGATGAAGGTTAGAAGGAATAAAATACAGGAGTTAGATAGGGGCAGTAGTGGACTCGCAGGGTGTCAATCCGGAGCAATTTTGTTTGAAGATTTGAAATAATATGAGAAGGAATACAAGAAAATTAACATGAAATAGCATTGTTTTGGCTCTTTTATCACTTCCAAAGACATAATTTGAACGATAAACCATAATTTTATCCTAATACATACAATAATATAAATTACAAATAATGAACTCGGCTTTCGTTTGACACCCTGTAGTGGAGAAAAGTGGTTGAGAAAAGGTTGGATACAGATAAGGTACAGAGGAAACAGAGAGGATAATGATAGTACGTAGTGGAATGTGGTAAGGTGGATGAAGGTTTGGAAGAACTATTATATGGCAGGACTTGAACAGAGGTAGTAGCGAGCGAGGAGGAACTATTGCAGGGGTTGGAGAAAATGTACAGGAGGAAAACATTAAGGGGGAGGTAGTCACTTTTTATGGACCACCTTCTCCCTCATGTTTAGCATATTAGTTTTGAGATTTTAAGACGTTTGTTCCGTTAGTTTGGCGATTTTGGGACCTTTCGCCTCATTTCTTTATCAATATGAAGACCTTTCGTGCCATGTAGGTGATTTTTTCCTGGCGAGCAAAAGCTAGCCTGTTATTTTAGAAAGAACCGGCTTTCGGCAGAGACAGTTTTTTACCGAAAAATTTACAAATTTATCTTGAAAGGGGGTCTATAGGGTATTTTATAAAGCTTGATGGAGGTATGGCGAGGAAACTAAAAAATAAACTAATAGATAAATAAATAGACCTACTAGACCCTTAACCCTTCCCGCCCGGGCTTGCCGTCCTAAGGACATTGTTGAGATCCGGGCGATATGGCCGAAAAACGTCAACGCCTAGGCTACCGTATCTTTGTTATTTTAACTGCTAGAAAATTCCCACGCATGTCTAAACGTACTGTGGTTTCCAATCTGTAGACTGGCGTTGAGTAGAGCTCTATAAGTCAACTGGTTCAGTTGTGATGACGATTTCCGTGGCGTGCATTTTTCCGCGATTTTAGAAATGTGACACACTTTTCAAGACTGAATCTGTCTTTGCCGACACACAACACAGCTCCGACGTCTGCTTGCTGCCAGAGGTGCGTGCGTCGCCTCCGACAGGCTTTGTTTACATATGTCGGACGCGCGTCTTTCAAGCTTACGGATTTATATAAGGACACCCGGGTTCCTGCCCATCTGCCGCGGGGTCCTTATATAATGCTGCCCGGGCGGGAAGGGTTAACAAAATAATATAAGGGGAGAGCAGGAAGAAAGTTATGTCTCCCGTCACCTCAAGGGAATAGTAGGCTGAAGTCCTGTCTCCTATTTTCAAAGTGGATCGGTAGTAAGTAGTCTACTCCACCAATGCTTTCACTGTGGAATAAAGACTGGAAAGTGTCACTACTGTATAGGCAAAAAATACTTGAAGTGTTAATGGGGGATGGGCCGCTTTTCTGGACCACTTTCTCCCTGATGTTTAGCCCTATTAGTTTTCAAATGTTAAGATGTTTGCCCCATTAGTTAGTCGGTTTTAAGACCTTTTGCCCTATTTCTTCGTCAATACTTAGACCTTTCGTGCTATTTAGGTGTCGATTTTTTCCCTGGCGAACAATAGTGAGCCTGTAATGTTGAAAGAATCGGCCTTCGGCCGGAAAATTTCTCTACCGAAAAATTTACAAATTAATCTAGAAGGGGGATCTAATGGATGATTTTTTTAAATTTTATGGAGGTCTAGGGAGGAAACTAGAAAAATAATGAATACATGCAAAATCGCCCAAAAAGTGAACCATCTCCCCTTAACCCATCAGACCCGGAAGGGCTCTTAAACACCCATAAAAAACACACCCTAGCTACCCGGAAGGTCTCTTAAACACCCATGAGCTTAAAGCCTGTAAGCTTGGTGTGCGAGGCGTACGTCCGACGCATGTAAACAACAGCCGGCTGGACCGACGCCCCGCATCTCCGGCCACAAGAAGGAGTGCGTCGCTTGTTCGTGTGTGCCTGTATGTTATTGTTAAGTATCGAAAAGTAGTGTAAAGTGGCTGTTTTTGCCATAAAGTTATATCCAATGAAATCATCATCACAACTGAACCAGTTGACTTAGAGAGCTCTACTTAATGCCATTCTACAGGTACGAAACACATCTACGCTTGGGGATGCGCGGGAATGCGGAAGCAGTCAAAATAACAAAGATACGGTAGCCTAGGCGTAGACGTTTTTCGGCCAAAACCCCCGGATTTCGGGGAATATTTATTTAATGCGTAGCCGGGGCTGGAGGGTTAAATGTACAGTAAAAGTCCTGTAATCCGAATAGCTGGGGACCGGGCCTCATTCCAATTACCGGCTTTTTCGGATTATTGGAATTTACCCCTATGAATTATTATTAGTATTAATTAGTATTAATGGCCTGACGAAAACCTGAACAAATAAGCTATGCATATGCACAATATAACGCTATAAATACAATATGACACATAATGGTAAAATTTTAAAGTGATTTCATGAACATATGATATGTGTGTGTACCATTATGTGTTATTTGGGTGGCCTAATACCTCAAAAAAGGGGAGTTTGGGACTTTTTGAAATTCGGACTATCGGGTGAATTCGGATTTGGCCTCATTTTAAAAAATTCGGACTATTGGGAGATTCCAATTATCAGTCGTCGGATTATCGGACTTTTACTGTATATACATTTTGTTTTTTGTAAAATACGCTAAGTGTAGATGGTCAAGGAAGAATTGGAGGGAGATACGGTATTGTGAAATTCTCTCCCTACAAGGAAACCAAATTGGGAGAGGGCCCAGGAGTATGACACAAGGCGAGCAGCTATTAACCCATACTGTACTGTAGGATACAGTATAAATGTCTGCAGCAGTCCCAAGCAATGTGGCAAAAATGGCAGGAGAGACTACCTATCCACATCCAAAGATGAGGCAACACTGGCTCTGTCACCCTTCAGTGGGTCTCATATAAGTTGAGTAGTGTTGCCAACACGGGAGCAGTGCTCAAAAGGTTGTGGTAACTGGTACAGGGTTGTACAGGCAGTAACAAGGAAAGCACTTTACTGACGGATATATACGTCGCTGGGACTGGGGCGTTACTTATATACTGACGGATATATACGGCGCTGGGATTGGAGGGGTTAATGGGGGTCGCCGTTTTTGTTTTTATCTTTCTCTTACCTTACCTTATGATACCTTATGATGTGTTCGCCACTCTTCTAGCGGCACCAAAGAGCGCGACGCCCCTCGTTTTGGGTGGTGATTTGGTGCAGTAGACTGTTTGAAGCGACAGCTCGCTCCCGTGCGAGGCCCCATTCAGTCAACTGTTTTAAAACGTTTATCCCCATCCAGGTGTTGATTTCTTCCTGGCGAGCAATAGCGAGCCAGCATTGTATGGAGAAATCCGGCTTCGCCGGACACATTTTTCTATAAATTTGTTTACAAATTTAGCTTGATGTCAAAACAAAAATATATATATGCTGGCTCGCTACTGCTCGCCAGGAAAATATTGACACCTGGATGGGGGTAAATGTCTTGTAACAGTAGGCTGAATGGATACAAGCCAAAGAGAGAGGGAGAGAAAGAGCCAAAAAGTGAGGTGGGCTTCCTTAAGTGCTTTACAAACATATCCTATATTGTGTACTGACCTCTCATAGAAGTTGTGGAAGGGTAATGATGGTTGTGTGTTGAGGGACAGAGTTCTGGATTCTGGCAGCAGTTCTGGGGTGATCACTGTGCTGTCCTCTACCACGGTCTTGAACCCCTCTAGTACCTGCAATAATACAAATGTTTACACACATTTGGTTGTTGGAGGGTAGTGAATAATAATAATAATAATAATAATAATAATAATAATAATAATTAAAGTTGCAAGCAACGTTGTGCGGGGTTCGAGCGGGGTTGCACGCAGGGTATTGTGTTGGATACAAGGGCTGTGCCACATATATCAAAATATCATATATCTCATCGGGCATGGAGAAAGTACAGAAGGAATATAGTGTAGCCATTTTGGCTATGGCCACTTAGACCATTAAGGAGTGTGACCATTTTGGTTAAAGCTATTAATCCTGTACGAGTTGTTGTTGTTGTTGTTCCCTAAGCTGCCTGGCCGAATAGCCCCGAGTCCCTGAGGAAGGCCATGGCCACGATCGGGCTTTCCCATAAAGAGCTCTCATTGAGTGTAGATTGTGTTGTTGGCGTAAGTGGTTGTGTGAAATGCAGTCTTCTATTATGTGTTTAATGGTATGGGGTGCTGTGTTACATCCCGGGCAGGCATCGACAACGGAGTCATCCAGTCTCTTCTGATAGCTCAGGAGAGCTGGATGGTGTCCGCATCTCAGCCTGGCCAGGTGGACTCCGTCCTCGCGAGGAAGGGAGGATTCGGAAAGATGGATTTCGGGAGGTCGTGCTTGCAGCTGCGTGTTGTCTGTGAGTGAGTGGATGGATCGGCGAGAGATATGAGTATGGATGTGCTTCTGGAAGGTGGTTCGGGGTGGGAGAGAGGACAGTAATTGTGTGTGATACCGTGTGCTGGGTGTTGTTTTGATATTTCTTGGTGTCTGTGGGTGTGTTGCCATGTAGTTTAGTGGGTGGTCTTGGTTCGTGGAGGCAACTGCCAGGAATTGAGTGCCTCTCATGATCACTGATCTTATGTATTGTTTATATACTGTGGTGGTAGTTTCTTTGTTGTGTCCAAATTTTGTGTGAGCAAGTGACCTGAGGGCGTTAAGTCTGGGTGTCATTTCTTTTTAATGTTTGTGGTGTGCTGTTTGAATGTCATATGAGTATCATATGTTACTCCTAGGATTTTGTGTGTGTGTGTATGTGTTAGGGGTGTGTTGTTTATGGTGAGTTGAGGGATGTATTTGTGTTCTGTCCAGCTTGTGAGCAGGGTTGCGGTGGATTTGGCTGGGGGTAGATTAAGTCTGTTTGTAGTGCACCAGCCATGTAGTGTGTTGAGATAGGGTTGAAGGAGATCTGTTGCTCTTTTTGGGTCATGGTGTGTGCATGTGAGTGTTATGTCATCTGCATAGGAGGCTAAGTTTATTTGGGGCGTATTGGGTGTAGTTATATCGTGCATGTACAGATTGAAGAGTGCGGGCGATAGGACGGATCCTTGTGGGACTCCGTTTGGAAAGTTTCTGATTTTAGATGACTGACCGGCAAAAGATACGTTTGCACATCTGCCTGCTAGGAAGTTGGCCAGCCACCTTTTTGTGTTGTTGTGCACGTTTGTGTTGTAGATTTTGTTTGTTAGGTTGTGGCGGGGGATGGCATCGAAGGCTTTACTAATGTCGAGTGTGGCTAATAGTGATCTGTGTGGTGGTCTAGCTGAGTTGATGCCATCTAAAGCTCTTTGTGTAAGGTCTGTGAGAAGAGTGTTTGTGGAGTGCAGTGGCCTAAAGCCATGTTGTGTTGGAGCTAGGGGTAGGTCGGGTGTAATTAGTTGTAACACTAGGCGTTCCATGACTTTGGAGGGGGAGCAAAGGAGTGTGATGGGGCGGTGCGAGGAGGGTAGCGTAAGGGGTCTTTGTTGGGTTTGGGGAATGTGGTGATGAGACCATGCTTCCAAATGTCTGGTATTGTGTTGTGTGAATAACTGTAGTTTGATATGTTAGTGAGTGCTTGTATGCCTTGTGGTCCCAGGTGTCTGAGGTGTATGTTGCTTATGTTGTCTAGGCCACAAGCGGGTGAGTGCTTGAGAATGTTGATGATATGCTTTGTCTGGTGATTGGTGAAGGGTGTATAGTCAGGGTCTGTGGGGAATTGTCTCTTACGTCGGATGACACGTCGGTCGTCTTTGTGAGGTTTTAGGTGACTGACATGTGAGAAGTGATTGATGAGAGTGTTTGCTTGTTGTTTACATGAAGGAGTAGAGTCTGTTGTTGTGATTGCAGCATGTGATTGTGTTGTGTTGCTGTTGGAAAGTGTGATGCTGTTTAGTGTTTTGTAGAGTTTTTTGGGGTTTGTTTTGTGATCAAGTGTTTGTAGGAAATTATTCCAATTTAGTTTTTGTTGTTCTTGTATTTTGTTGTTAGTTTGGGTGTTGAGTGCTTGGATTTGTTGTGTGATGTCTTGTGTGTGGGGTGCTGGGGAGGGTTTCAGTATGTTGCGTTGTCTGATGAGGTTTTGAATTTCTGGTGTGAAGTTGGGGTTGTGTCTTTTTCTGTTACCTCTTGGAATGTGTTTCTTGTCAGTGTTTTGGATAGTTTTATTGAGTATGTGTACAGCATTGTTGATGTTAGTCATGGGTGTACTGTTTAGAGTTGTGAAGTGTTGTTCGGTCTCATTTGTGAATGCTTTCCAGTTAGGTCTTTTATAATTGGTGTATGTGTGTTTGTGGTTAGCTGGGGTGAGTCTGGTTTTGGTGGTGATAATGATCGGGAGGTGGTCAGAGCCTAAGGTTCTGACCACCCTCCAGGATGTTGTGGGGGCGAGTTCTGGGGAGCAAAAGGTGATGTCTGGAGATGATGGGTTATAGAGGGCTTGGTGAGGAATATGGGTATGTTGATGGATGTCGTTAAGGATGATGAGGTTAACAGTTTGGTTTTGTAGTACCAGCCCTCTATCTGTGTCGGGGTTGTCGACAAACCAGGCCGACGTCTTGGCATTGAAGTCACCACCCAGGATGATGTGTGGGGTGTTTGTGATGTGTTGTAAGTGTGGTCTGTATTCATTTGGTACTGTAGGGGATGTATGTGTTTATGATGGTTATGTTGGAGTTGTTGCCAGTGCATATTTTAATTGATTGTATTTCTGTTGTGTTATCATTTGGGGGGAGGAGGGATTTGGTTTGTACACTGGTAACTATGTATGATATTTCTTTGTGTACCAGGGTGATGAGTCCACCGCCTCCGCCGACAGCCCGGTCTTGTATGATGGTGGTGAAATCATGAAATGTGGGTGTTTTTTTGTGTTGTGCGGAGTTTTGTTTCTTGTAAGATGGCAATGTGTATGTTGTGTTGTTTGATGAAGTGTGAGAGTTTCTTTGTGTTGATGCCATCTATGTTCAATTGGAGAATGTTAATGTTATGTGCACGATGTATGTTGGGTGCTGCTGCACGGGGATGGGGGGGGGGTGGGGGGGGGGGTAGGGGGGGGGGTGAGGGAGGGGCTGGGGGTGGGGATCGGGGAGGTGGGGTGGGGATTGGGGAGCAGATGGGGGTTGGAATGGATTAGGATGGGGTGTGGTATGTTGAGTTGAGGATGTGGATGGTATGGGAAGGTTAGGTGGGTTAGGGAGGAGAGGTGGACAGGTTTTAGGGGGGGGAGTGGATGATATGGGAAGGTTAGGTGGGTTGGGGAGGAGAGGTGGACGGGTTTTAGGCGAGGGATTTGACTGGGAGAGGGAGGGGCATGAGGAACAGGTCCAGGTGTTCGTGTAGTGTTTCTTGGAGGCAAGTGTTGTGCAGGTGAAGTGGGTCCAGTTCCTGCATGAATTGCAGAGAACTGAGCCATTAGTGTGGCGACTCGAAGCGATGGGTTTTGAGCAAGTTGGACATATGTATGTGTAGGTGGGTCCTGGGTTGCTCTCAATGTCTCCCGCTAGAAGTCTTCGAGAAATGACAGCCGGAGAGTCATTTCTCGGTGTAGGAAAAACTGTGTGATGTGTGTGTGTGGTGTGAGGTGTGGAAAATTCCCGGCGCGACCGAAGCCGCTCCAAGGACTCCTGTACGAGTAGGCATAATTGCCCGAAATTGCCTTCATTCCCTGCTCATTTTCATGCATAAGCAAAAGCCAGGGCGTAATACAATTATGTATTCGTGAAAGTACGGTAATAGCTTTCAAATTACTCCTGAATCATCCCTGTACGACGTCTGGTTTTCTTGTAAGGATCTTGCAAACGAAGGGCAAAATTGCTAAAAAATACCAAATCCGATAGGCCTAGGCGAAATCGCTAATAATTACCAATTATTTTCTGTTTTTGCTATGTGTGACGCTGCACATAAGTGAACTCTCTCTCACACAAACCTCAGTGTCGTGGCGGGGCCTGTAGGCTCCGGCTGACGTCCATCCGTGCTGCTTGCAAAAGCTGGCCTAGCTCACAGGCTACAAAATAGCCGGAAAATCGTCTCCGTCATATGAGGGGCCCCGCGGGAATTGGGTTAAGAAGTGTGGTTGTTTTGATTATTTGATAGGGTCACCATAAGGGTAATGGTGTGGCATTTGTTCTGTACAGAAGCTTGGCCTTTTTGGTTGGGGCTTCTTAGGAATGTGACCTTTTTCGTTAGCCATGGAGAAACTGCAGAGGTACAAATTATTATAAGCAACCTCATGTTAAAAATATTGTATTGATTGTATGCGTGTATGCCCCGACAGAGGATATACTTGAAAGAAAGAAAGAGGAGTTCTGGATGAATGTTGAGGCGTGCTGGAGAAGTTTGACAAGAACGAAAGAATATTTCTGATTGGGGATATGAATGGTAAGGTGGGTGATAGGAAAGTTGAGGGAGTGGTGGGAGGGTGGGGGGTACCATCAGAGGTGAATGGGAATGGTAGTGCACTTGTGGACGTATGTGTGGGGAGGAGGCTGTGGATAGCCAACACCTTCTTCCGACACAGAATGATCCACAGGTACACGTGGAAACGGATGTTGATGATGAAGGATAAGACAGTGGTGCAACGAAAGTCATTGATTGATTATGTATGTGTGGATGAACGAATGAAGAAATCTGTGATGGATGCTAGGGTGTATAGGGGTATTGGAGGGGGTCTGTCTGATCATTATGTAGTGGTAGCTAAGGTTAGGATACAAAAGAAGTGGGTGAGGAGAGCTGGAGGGAGGCGAGAGGAGGGTGGAATGGTGAGGA
This sequence comes from Paralithodes platypus, assembly GCA_032716605.1. Taxonomy (NCBI): domain Eukaryota; kingdom Metazoa; phylum Arthropoda; class Malacostraca; order Decapoda; family Lithodidae; genus Paralithodes; species Paralithodes platypus. The sequence continues at coordinate 77,290,831 of CM064492.1, read as the reverse complement.
GGGTGGAGAGGTTGCAGGAGGAGGAAGTCAGGGAGGAGTACAGGAGAGCAGTGGAAAGACGACTAGGTGGGTTCGACCTGGAAGTTATGGAGGAAGTGGAGGAGATGAGCAAGGTGTTTAAGGATGAGATCTGTGCAGCATGTGAGGAGGTGTGTGGAGTGAGGAGAAGAGGGAGGGGAGTGAAAGGTACAGCATGGTGGACAGAAGAGGTAAGAATAGCTGTGGAAGAAAAGAAGAAAGCATATAGAGAGTGGTTGGGTAGTAGAGGGAATGAAGATTCCGAGAGACAGAAACGAGCACCTGAGTGTAAAATGGAGGGAGAGTAAGAAACTGTTCTGGGAAGAAGTCAAGAAAGTTAGGGAAGGTAGCAAGGGAAACAGTAAGGGTGTGAAAGATAAGAATGGGAGAATGCTAGCCGAGAAGCAAGAGAGAGTCGAAAGATGGAGGGAGTACTTCAGTGAGTTGCTAAATGTAAGGAATGAAGAGCCAGCAAACATAGCTGGATATGGTATGGGAGGGAGAAGAAGAGAAGTAGTGGAGGAGGAGGTGGGGATCAGGAGGTCAGAAGTGTGGGAAGCCATGAAAAGAGTGAAGTTGGGGAAAGCACCAGGAACAGATGGAGTGTGTGGGGAAATGTTGAGGTATGGTGGTGAGATAGTGATAGAATGGGTATGGAAAATGTGCAAACTAGCATGGGAGAAGGGGAGTGCACCCGATGACTGGAAGACTGGCATAATAGTCCCCCTATATAAGGGCAAAGGGGAAAGAGGAGTGTGTGGTAACCACCGAGGAATATGTCTTCTAAGCGTAGTAGGGAAGGTATACAGTAGGGTACCGGTAGTGATTGAGAGAGTGAGAGTGAGAACGGAGAAATGGATAGGCGACGAGCAGGGAGGTTTTTAGGAAGGGAAGAGGATGTGTAGATCAGATTTTTACCCTGAATTGTGTTGTGGAGAAGTATCTGGAGAAGAAACAAAAGGTGAATGTTGCCTTTATGGACTTGGAGAAGGCCTATGACAGAGTGGATAGAGAAGGTTTGTGGAAAGTACTTAGAATATACGGAGTAGAGGGCAAGTTGCTGAAAGCAGTGAAGAGCATGTATGAGGGTGTAAAGGCGGCAGTACGTGTGGAGAGTGAGCAGAGCGAGTTCTTGGACCTGAATGTTGGTTTGAAACAGGGGTGTGTGATGTCCCCGTGGTTGTTTACTGTATATATGGATGGAGTCATAAAAGAAATACTATCAAGAGCAGTGGATGTTGGTGTATCGCTGGGAGTGCAAAGGTATCAGTACGTGTGAAGAATGAACAGAGGGAGTTCTTTGATCTGAATGTTTGGTAAAGCAAGGGTGTGTGATGTCCAGATGGTTGTTCTATATATACAGTATATGGATGGAGTCATAAAAGAAATACAAGGAAGAGCAGTGGATGTTTGTGTACTGCTGTTTGCTGATGATATGAATGGGAGTTGCAGGGTCTGGTAAATATTTTTGGAACAGTGTGCGAAAAATGGAATCTGAAGGTAAATGCGGGGAAGAGCAAGGTTATGGTCTTCGAAAGGGATGAAGCCACAGAGTGTGAGGTGAAGTTGAACGGTCAGGCTATGGAGATTGTCAGCTCATTTAAGTATCTTGGCAGTGTACAGAGTAAAGATGGGAGTATGGATGAAGAAGTGTGGGAGAGGGTGCAACAGGGGAAGAGGGTTGTAGGAATGCTGAAAGCAGTAACATGAAATAGGGTGGTCAGCATGGAACTGAAGAAGTCATTGCATGACAGTGTGGTAATCCCGACACTGATTTACGGAAGCGAAGCATGGACGTTGTTGGAGAGATTCAAACCAAGAGTGAAAGGGATGGAAATGAGTTACTTGAGAAGTGTGTGCAGAGTTACATGGAGGGATAGACAGACGAATGAGGAAGTACGAGAGAGGTGTGGTGTGAATGTACTGGAAAGTGCGAAAAAGAACACCTTGAGATGGTTCGGCCATGTGGAACGTATGGGAAGCGAGAGAATGACTAAGAGCGTGTACGAGTGAGGTGGAAGGACAGAGGGAGAAATAAACCGAGAGAGAGGTGGAAGGATGGAGTTAAGAAGTATATGCATGAAAGCGGTGCTGGATGGGAGGAGGGGCGTCGACTGACTGGGGACAGAGGTGCATAGGGGTGTTTCGTTCGTGGCCAATCCTTCGGGGATCAAGGCGTCCGTCAATAGATAAGATAGATAAATTCATCTTTAGGGCTATTTCTTACATTTTCTTTATCCTGTTAGTGTACTTTATTAAATTTGTTGGTAATGTAGTTGGTAATTGGTGTAATTTTACATATTTCAGATAAATTATGTCAACAGAATAACAAATGATGAGCTGAAGAGACGTTTAGGTATAAAGAGTATTAGCGAGGAGATGCGTACAAGTAAACTGGGATGGTATGGACATATGGAGAGAATGGATGAACAAAATTGGGTGAAAAGATGCAGGTCTGCGATTGTGGAGGGAGCTGCACCAAGGGGTGGACCGAGTAAGACCTGGGATCGGACTATACGTGCCGATCTCAAATCCAAAAACTTGACAAGTAAAGCATCCCTTAACAGGGTTGCCTGGAACGCCGCCATTAGGAAAAGAGACTGAAACTGCACATCTGTGTGGAGCACTCAGTCTTAAAATGTTATGTACGTATGTATGTATAAATCTGAAGAGCAATTTTTTTTTTTTTTTTTTTTTTTTTAATAGACAATGAACGGAGGAAGGAAAACACAGATAAAACAAAAAGGTCCATGTGCCTAAAGGCATCCTCCATTCATAAAATGTTTGTAACAACTGGATTTAAAAACATTTGTAGATTGTAAGTTTGTGGAAAGCAATTCGAGGGAAGTGAATTCCAAAGAGTAGTAGTTCTAGGGATAAATGAATTTTGATAAGCAGAAGTTCTGCATTGTGGAGGAGAGAGTGTAAATTCATGGGCGCTCTCAGCTGCCCTAGTTCTACGGGGAAAGATGTGGAGAGGCGGCACAATTGAAGCAAGTTCCTCGGAACAATTGCTGTGAAAATATCTGTAGAATAATGCAAGGGATGCAACATTTCTTCGTATGGATAATGTAGGAAGGTCCTGTGTGATTGCAGGGTTGATTAATCTAATAGCTTTATTTTGAATTTTGTCCAACTGCCTCAATGCAACCACTCCACTTCCACTCCACAGAGGTGAACAGTAATCCATCTGAGAACGCACATGACTTATATATATTACGGCCAACTGCTCGTCAGTGAAGAATTCTCGAACTCTGTACAGGAGTCCCAGTTTTTTAGAGGCATTCTTAGCAATGCTTCTAACATAATGTGTCCAGCTCAAGTTAGTAGTTAATGTTACACCGAGAATGTCAATACTAGGGGAAGTGGGAATATTTACATCATTAAAAAATATATGGGAGTCAGTGAGATTCTGTCGGTTAGAAAATTGAATGTACAGTACTTGGTTTTCTGTGCATTAAAGGAAACTAGATTCTTTTGTCCCCATTCTTCAATTCTAGAAAGGTCCTGGTTCAGAGAAATTGCAGTGCTTATTTTTGAATTTATAAGATCGGGATGGGTGAAAGAATTGGTAAATGTGAAGGAACTGTGGAGTGTTGAGTCATCTGTGTAGGAATGTATTGGATTATGAGTGGTAGATATGAGATCATTGATATCTATTTAGGCATTTTCAGTCAGTATTGCTGGGTAAAGGGTAAACATATTAATCTTTTGGAGTATTTCTTCCATTTATTTATCCTGTTAGTGAGTTTTATTGATTTCAGTGCTACTGTAGTGGTATTTGGCGTAATTTTACATATTGTAGATAAATCTGAAGAGGACATGCAATATATTTGGGCATTTTCAGTCAGTATTGCTGGGGAAACGGTTAGCATACTGTAGTCATCTTAGGAAGGGAAGAGGATGTGTAGCTCAGATTTTTGCCCGGAAATGTGTTGTGGAGAAATATCTGGAGAAGCGACAAAAGTTGTATGCTGCATTTATGGAGTTGGAGAAGACCTATGACAGAATTGATAGAGAAGGTATGTGGAAAGTACCGGTACCGGTACTGAAAATATACGGAGTAGATGGCAAGTTGCTGAAAGCAATTAAGAGCATGTATGAGGGTGCAAAGGTGTCAGTATGTGTGGATAATTAACAGAGCGAGTTCTTTAATCTGAATGTTGGGTTAAAGCAAGGGTGTATGTGATGTCCCGATGGTTGTTCAATATATACCAGTACAGTATATGGATGGAGTCATGAAAGAAATACAAGGAAGAGCAGCGGACATTGGTGTACCGCTGATAAGGGAAGGAAACAAGTGGAAGTTGCCTCAACAGTACAGTACCGGTACTACTGTTGCTGACAACACAGTTCTGATGAGCGATAGTGCATGGGAGTTGCAGGGTCAGGTAAATATGTTTGGAACAGTGTGTGAAAAACGGAATCTGGAGGTAAATGCTAGGAAGAGCAATATTATGGTCATTGAAAGGGGTGCAACCATAGAGTGTGAAGTGAGGTTGAACGGCTATGAAGAATGTCAGCTCATTTAAGTATTTGGGCAGTGTGTTGAGTAAAGATGTGAGTAGGCCTATGGATGAAGAAGTGTGGGAGAAAGTGTAACAGGGGAAGAGCGTTGTAGGAACTCTGAAAGCAGTAAGAAGAAATAGGGTGATCAGCATGGAAGTAAAGAAGTCCTTGCATGACAGTGTGGTAATCCCGACATTGACTTATGGGAGGGAAGCATGGACGTTTCTGACTGGGATTGATCATTGATAATCATCGGTTATGCTAGTTGGAAAATTAGTGGGGTAGAATGTAGAGTTCGGGTGTACCGCCAGCCTTGTTTACACTACGCGGAGCGGCGGCGGATGCTGGCCATCATGTTCCCGTCTATTTGACTGCTTTTGGATACAATAATAGGTTGAGGGGGGTCACCCCCCCCATGACATATTGTCATCATCATATATATTGCCAGCAGGAGGCAAATAACCGAAAAAAAACGCCTTCAAAATAGACGCGAACTAAAGGCTGGTTCACACATAGCCGAGTCGGTGCGCGAGTCCAACACGAGTGATGAAATTTTGCTATTCAGCAATGACTCGTCGATACTCCTCAACACTCGTATAGACTCGTGCTACGCTCGTGTATACTCGACACACTCGTGGGTACTCGCCACGGGGTCCAAAAATTTCATGCATGCATGAAATTTTTGGGTCCCGTGGCAAGTACCCATGAGTGTGGCCTAAATACGTGTAGACTCGTGTACATACGTGTTTGACTCTGAATAACTCTTCGTTATTCGTGTTAACTCGTGTTGACTCGTGTAAACCCGTGTAACACTCTTTGGTGATTCGTCGCTTTTCGTCATCATTTCGACGTTGACGAAGCAACACGTATCTACACGCAACAACACGTATGTAACACACATGCAACACGTATCAACAAGAGTAGAAAGCACGAATGTGAGTGCCAAAATTTGGTGCCCCCATGATGCCAGAGTTTACACGATTCAAACACAAGTGAAAACACGAGTAAACAAGAGTAAACACGATCCACTGAGAAAAAAACACGAGTGTAACACGAAAAAGCAAGTGTCATTTGAAATACCGTTATTTCAAAAATGTAGGAAGAATCAACGAGAGTTTACACGGATGTAACATGAGTCAACACGTGTGCAACAGAGATCCAACGAGAGTCAACGCGTTGTCTTTCGTGTTGATCCGTATAAAAATTGTGTTGATCCGTGTAACAATCGCGTTGACTCGTCCATACTCTTTGTTTACGTGCCCTGGAATGTGGCCATTATTTTTCAAATTTTTGACACTCGTGTTGGGTTCGTGTTACACTCGTTTTGACTCTCAGTTACTCGTACAAACTCTTGCATGAACACGTGTTGACTCGAGTTAACTCGTGTTACACTCGCCTTGACTCGGGAACAATTGCTACTCGTGGCCGACTCAGCCTCCAGCGACGGCGATAATCGACGAGTGTGACTCGTGTTGGACTCGCGCACCGACTCGGCTATGTGTGAACCAGCCTTTAACCACGGTGATCGACATATGTAAACATTACGGCGGCGGTGGCGGCGTCGGACACTTGCGATAATGTTCCCGTCTATTTTGAATGCCATTGGATACAATAATATGTTGAGGGGGGGCTTTGCCCCCATGACGTGTTGTCATCATCATATATATTGCCAGTAGGGGGCAAACAACCAAAAAAATTGCCGCAAAGCCCTCCCCTCAACATATTATTGTATCCAATGGCAGTCAAAATAGACGGGAAAATGATGGTAAGCTTCCGTCGCCGCTCTGCGCAGTGTAAACAATGGTGGTGGTACGCCCGAACTCTACATTCTACCCGGCTAGGCCTATATTATAGGCTACAATAAATAAGTAGGCTAGGCTATTTTTTCTATAGGCTATGCCTAGTCTAATATTACAATTTAAGGTAGCATTCAAGTTGACTACAGCAGGACTTACCCTTGACCAGGTATAGGCTATCCTAGTGTTTAATAGGCCTATACCCCTTTGAAATGACATTAGCCTAGTCTAACCTAACAACCATACCTAACCTATTATAGTAGGCTATTATGGGTGGGGGCTGCTGCCCCCACACCCCAATTTTTGGTGTATTTGTCTATTTTGTCTGTGAAGTGGGAATTTTTTCAATTTGTCGATAACGAAAATCCTCCATGCGGACTATAGCTTATGGAGAAAAATATGGCGAATCTATTGTTGCCTATTATCTCTAATAAATTGTTTCTCATAATGCTGCAGTAGTGTCGTTTAAAATACCAACCATTTAATTGTGTGCCTTTAAAAATGACCTAAATTAGGCTATAGGCTACTGGAAGATTAGAATAAATCTTTAAGAAAGAGTAGGTTAGGGTTATTGTCGTGCCAAAGCTAGATTATAGCCTAAATATAAACGGAAGTGAATAAAATGAAATATGCCGAAAAAAATCGACGTCATAATAGACGCGAAGTTAACCGCGACGATCGCCCTATGTAAACGTGACGACCGTACACCCGGTAACTACATCCATCCCATTAAAAGTTACTGTGGGACACCAAATATGTTGAGGGGGTCTCTGCGGCTCTGCCCCCCCACGTCGGCCCGTCACGTATTATGATGTACGGTAAGTCATCATCATCTGTGCTAATTCATAGGATACCCAATTAAGGACAAAGTCAATCAACAGACGAAATAAGCTCCCAAATTACAATAACATAGTGGCCCGCCGTTTATGGGCGACTTTTTACACATCATTTTAAATGTTACTTTCCTGCCCTGGTCTAGGCCTAATAGATTTTCCAAAGAATCAAACTTAAATTAAAAGGAAGTAGCCTAGCCTACAGTTTATAGGAAGGCTATTCCAACATGCATTCCAGAACTTAGGCTAGCCTAGGCCTAGGCTATATGAAAATTTGTGGGTGGTCTGCCAAAAAAGAATCACTAGGCCTATTAGGCTATGGGTAGGCTAGTATGGGGTGCATTTTGCAAATTTTCTGAACTCTTAGGCCTAGGCTAGGCTAAATTAAAACTCACAAAATCTGAGTAAAACCAGCACTAGAATTTTGTCTTGTCTTATCTTGGGGCAACCTCAGGCGAATACTCGCCCACTCCGGCCCTACCGTAGTCGCGGAGATCCTATGTCACAATTAAATTAGTGTATAGTTAAGGTTAAAATTCACCACCGTGTCACTTTCATTCTAGGTCATTCGTAGAACCGTAACACTGTAAAGGCAACAACCCAATAGCAGGTCATCAGGTGGTGAACCAGAGACCTACAAACCACGGTACTAGGGCCAGAGCAATGTCTTGAAGCGAGGTGCCCTTATCAACCAACCCCAGACAATCCAGTAGGAGCTGTCGGAAGGAATCCATCTTTGAAGCCAGAAAGGGACGCCCATCCACATGCTCAGTGATGGGACGAGGCGAGGCTTAGGAGGCATATGTAGAACGACCAGATGTAGGATGTGGAGGGGAAGGGGTACCGTACGACGATACATGGGATGCGGAGACAGCGGAGGGAAGAGCTCGCCAAAGTCATACGGTTCCTCAGGACCTCAACAATAACCGGGGGACGGCCGGTGCGGGCAATGGTCGATCGCCGTAGTTAATATAAGTTCGCGTCTATTTTGACGGCGATTTTTGTTGTAGTTAGGCTAGGCCTAGGCTATTTGCCCCTGGCAATATATATGATGATGACAATATGTCATGGGGGGCGATTGACTCCCTCAACATATTATTGTATCCAACGATCTCTAACCTCTGTATCTCAAAAAGGGCTAGAGCAAATTGGCTGTAAATTTCCACATCTAGGCTATTCCTTGACAGATTTGCTCCCTCCAATTAATATTTATTAGCATAAATTCAGCCTAGTTTAGCCTATAAAACAAAAACTAACATTTGTTTAGCCTAGGCCTACATATAAAAAGAAAAAACCCACTCGTACTGCAATTATAAGCATAAATATGAGTATCTAAGTTACAAAGCAAATGTGTTTGTATAGCCTAAAATAAACCATAAAATTGTCATCTTTCAACTGTTGAGGTCATAAATATAAAAAAATCTAATACATTAGGAAAAAATGCGTTAAGAGTTGTGTTAGCGGGTCTATCGTCCCCTTTCTTTACGTAGTCGCACGCTCGCAGTTACATTCGCGTCTAATTTGACTGTGGTTATTTGCCCCTGCTGGTGATATAGATGATGATGACAATAAGTCATAGGGGGATAAAGCCCCTTCAACCCATTATTGTATCTCACGGCCAGGCGTTGGGTAAATTGTTTTGTTACCGGCCGGCGGATTGAGGGTGGCTTTACCAAGTTTACCCCAGCAGTTAAATTAGAAGCGAATGTAGGCCTAACTGTGAGCGTGCAACTAGGCTATATAAACAAAGCTTTTGGTATGCCCACAACTACAACTCTTACCAAAACTGCAATTAGCCTATTTTTGTTTTGTTTTTTCAGTCTAGGCTAAATTGGTGAGGCTAGGCTAAATTATTTAGCTGCAATTAGCCTAGCCTATTTTTGTTTGTTCTTTCAGTTTAGGCTAAATTGTGGTAGGCTAGGTTAAATTCTTTAACATGTGTACTATTGTGTAGGCCTGTGCTTTCCAATAGAAGTAAAAATATGTAGCATAGCCTAATGCAATTTTACTAAAACCCAAGCCTACCTGAATATAGCCCTATGCAGAGCTCAAAAGCAAAAAAAAAAAAAAAAATATGTTGAGCAGTGAAATAAAATTAAGCTAGGCCTAGGCCTGGTTTCTCATAGGCCTAATAACCTAATGAAGTATACTATAGCCTAACCTAATTTAAGTTATTTCACAAAATACTAATAGGCCTACCCAGCCCTCCTCATGCATTATTTTCCATTATAAAATAAGTTTGTGATACACTACGAAAGATTATTCAACATGGAATTTGAATGGAATAGAGAAGCTTAGCAACGAAAAGCCAATACTCCCCCCTCCCTGTGATTGTGCCAGCTTTTGTAAGCAGTGCAATAACTTAATGAAGGACAGAAAAGCTGCATGATGCTCTGGCATTCTAGCCGAGATGATTAAGGTCTCAGGTGAGAAAGGAGTAGGTGTGTTCAATGAGCTAATTAACTTCATCATCAGAGAGGAAGTAATCTCTGATGAATGGCACAAAAGTATATTACAGTATATACTGTATACGAGCAAAGGGGACTCATTGGATAGGGAAAATTATAGGGGCCTGAAAATACTTGATCAAGTCATGAAGGTCTGTGAGAAAGTCTTTGAAGGTATGATATTGACGATATGCAGTTTGGTTTCATGCTAGGACACGGCACAATTCAAGTCATGAAGGTATTTGTGTGATAATGAAGACGTATGAGGACTCACAAACGGCAGTGAGGGTGAAAGATGTACCGGTACTGAGTGATGAGTTTTCAGTTCGCGTCGGAGTCCACCAGGGCTCTGTGTTAATGAAGCCCTTTCCTCTTTTTTTTTTTATGGTTCTGGAGGCACTATCTGGTGATTTCAGAGTTGGGCTCCCCTGGGAACTGCTATAAGGGTCCTGAAAATGCTTGACTAAGTCATGAAGGTCTGTGAGAGAGTCTTAGAAGGTATGATAAGGGAAAGATACTGTATGTACTGTATGTACTTAAAAGATAGGGATCTGATGTTCTGTTTGCAGACCGCTGAGACCGGGAGAAGGCCTTTGATAAGGTGGCCAGAGAAGTTGTGCAGTAGGCTAGGAGAAAACTTGGCGTTGAGGAGTGGCTGGTGCATGTGATAATGAAGATGTACGAGGACTCACGAACGGTAGTGAGGGTGAAAGGTGTACAGCTGAGTGAGGGACATATACAGTACTTCTTGTTGAGGATATAGGGTAGTGAAGCTGTGAAGCTTATGTCACCCTATCCGGGCGGAAAGGACCCCAGGGTGGAGAGGTTTCACAGGGAGGACGGGGACATCGTAGATTTCAGGGGAGGGCACCCATGCCCCGCCAACCTCAGGAACTTCTTCGTTAGCAGGAGGACCTTGGATTGACATACAGTACGGTACTAGATATTTGGTAAGGGTTAGCTTTATATCCCATGTACTGGTTACTAGGGACATATACTAGGTGTTAGGTGAAGGTTAGTTTTGTATCCAAAGTACTGGGTACTAGGGACATATACTAGATGTTACGTGAGGGTACTGAGTGATGAGTTTTCAGTTCGCGTCGGAGTCCAACAGGGAAGTGTGTTAATTAAGCCCTCTCCTCTTTTTTATGGTTCTGGAGGCACTATCTAGTGATTTCAGAGTTAGGCTCCCCTTGCAACTGCTATAAGAGGCCTGAAAATGCTTGGCCAAGTCATGAAGGTCTGTGAGTGTGAGAGAGTCTTTGAAGGTATGATAACTTCATAGTCAGGCAGCTGCAGGAAAGATATCTAAGAGGTGTTTTTCCGGTCCCGTCTCAAGACCACCGTCGCAAGATCTACCCGAAAAACTGTTTTTCTGGTCCCGTCGCAAGCCCACCTTTAGCAAGCGAGACACCAATATTCTCTTGCGACGGCAAGAGAGCTCCGGAGCTGGGTTGACGGCAAGCTGAAACATCTCACTCAACTTACTGTTTCTCCATTCTAATTTATTTTGGTATATTTGTTTATCCAAACATTATGTTATAATTTACTTGCCTATTATTAGGAAGTAGAGTAATAAGAGCCCACAGTAACGTATATCCAATTTTTTTTTTTTTTTTTTTTTTTTTTTCTATATTCCAACTACTCCCTCTCGGGCATAGGCTGAGAGCCTGTACATTCCACCGCCCAACACAGTGAAGCCCGTGAGGTCTTGTTCCAGTCTGGGGAGTGAGACATGCGAAGCATCCATTGTTGATAATAAATTAATGTGGGACAGTACGCTTGGTTAAATTTTGTCCACGAAACAACAACAAACCCCAGCTTTGACTAGGCCTAGGCTATGCTATTTACCGATTGTTTTTTCATATCAGAATTGCATTTATATAATCCTTATGATAATTAAATTGGCGGTGAATGTTATTCCGATGAAATGAAAGTTGTATAGCCTAGCCTATATATTTGTAAGATGTGTGCTGGCTTGGAGCAAGCCTGTGTTGTTTTTCCTGTCCTGTGATGATCTTGTGACGGCTCGGTTGAGACGGTGGTCTTGCGACGGGCCCGGAAAATCACGTCTCTACTGAAAGTAAGAAGTTGTGCAGTAGGCTAGGAGAAAATTTGGCGTAGAGGAGTGGCTGGTGCGTGTGATAATGAAGATGTATGAAGACTCACGAACGGTAGTGAGGGACATATGCTAGGTGAAGGTTAGTTTTGTATCCCACGTACTGGGTACTAGGGACATATACTAGGTGTTATGTAAGGGTTAGTATTGTATCCCAAATACTAGGTACTAGGGACATATACTAGGTGTTACGTGAGGGTTAGCGTGGTATCCCACGTACTGGGTACTAGGGGCATATACTAGGTGTTACGTGAGGGTTAGTTTTGTATCCAACGTACTGGGTCTAGGGGGCAGCAGCCTCCACCCATAATACTAGGATAGGTTAGGTAAGGTTGTTAGGTTAGGCTAATGGGGATGGATGTAGTTTCCGAGTGTACGGTCGTCATGTTTACATTTGTCGATCGCCGTTGTTAACCTGCCCTTCCCTACCTATCATGTGTTGATTGGTTGTCCATCTTGATCTAATTCTTCAGGCCAGCCCTATTAGAGTATTTTGGGGGAACTCAGTGGTGTGGTTAAACTATTTTTAACATATATTTGTTTAAATATGTAAGATATGCAATAAATTATGTAAAATATATTGTTTTTACTTTATACCTATACATATAATTGTCATTATTAAGGAAATTCCATTGACTATTTACATCGCTAGGCCTAGCTTCCTTATTTCTATTAATTTCCTCCAGTTCACAATGAAACCTATTGCTAATTTCCTTGTTCTTCAGCAGCCGCGGCGGTGTCGGCGTTGGACGCTTGGGATAATGTTCCTGTCTATTTTGAAGGCCATTCGATACAATAATATGTTGAAAGCCCCCCCTCACCCCCCCATGACATGTTATCATCATATATATTGCCAGTAGGGGGCAAACAACCAAAAAAATTGCCGCAAAGCCCTTCCCTCAACATATTATTGTATCCAATGGCAGTCAAAATAGACGGGAACATGATCGCAAGCATCCATCGCCGCCGCCGCCGCCAACATGTTTACATGGTCGATCGCCGCAGTTTGGTTAGGCCTATTTGCCCCCCTCAACATATTATTGTATCCAACGGCATTCAAAATGGACGGGAACATGATGGCAAGCTTTCGGCGCCGCTCCACCGCCATGTTTACATGTGTCGATCGCCGTGGTTAAGTTCGCGCCTATTTTGACGGCGATTTTTTTCGGTTATTTGCCCCCTGCTGGCAATATATAAGATGATGACAATATGTCATGAGGGGGGGGCCTCAACAATGACCTCTAACCTCTGTATATCAAATAGGGCTAGAGGAAATTGGCTGCAAATTTCCACATCTAGGCTATTCCTTGACTGACTCTTCCCAAATGGTCGACATATGGTCACATATTAGCTTGATCACTCTAGGCCTAGTTGTTTTTTAGTTACGGAGGTTATAGCCTAGGTCATGATTTCTTCCCTACTTACAGCGAATAGACTAGGCCTATTGTAGATTGGTAAAATAGGTAAACCTGACTTTTTGGACCGACAGCAATTTCAGTAAGTTTTAGTTTGTTTTCTGTAATTTTTCCTTCAGATATAGTGTGGTTTTATACTGAAGAGGAGCTGAAATGAGTATTTACCCATTATCCAACAATCTAAAAACACGCCCCCCACTAGTGGGGAGGGCTATGAAGTTCAGGGAAAATGAGGGGTTAAACGCGTAAAAATACATTAATATAGCGTTTTGTATCAAAACTTGGCTCGGGTTTTCCCAAATTGCAAACCCATACAACCCAATTTTGTGAATACCCGAGCCAACTTTTGACGAAAGCTGGCTCGGGTTGGAGTGGGTAACTTAATATCTCATGTTATAAAAATAGTCAACTTTGGGAAGACATTAGCCTAACCCAACAACCTTACCTAACCTATCCTAGTATTATGGGTGGGGGCTACTGCCCCCAACACCTCCGCTGGTTGTGTTAGACTAGACTTTTTTTTTTTTTTTTTTTTTTTAAATGTTCTAGGCTATTAGCCCAACCTAACAACCTTACCTAGTATATGGGTGGGGGCTGCCGCCCCCACACCCCCGCTTTTTTTTTTTTTGTAGGCTAGCGTATGTGCTAGGCCTATTAGCCTAACTTAACAACCTAACCTAACCTAACCTAGTATATGGGTGGGGGCTGCCGCCCCCACACCCCCGCTGGTTGGGTACTGGCTGAAAAACTTATTGTTTTACAGTATATATGTATTTTAGCGTTTTTGGTTTTTTTCTCCCTTATAATACATTTCAGCTCTTAATGACATATATAGCAGTGATGTATATGCTCTACCGGACCTATTAGGCCTAAAAAGATCGATGGGCTAACTGTCGGTCCAAAACATCAGTATAACCGTAAAATATTTGCTTAATAGGCCTAGGCCTAGGCTATGCAACTGTCTCAATTTGACTAATTTGACCTAATTAGGCCTAAAGCAGCCTCAGTCTATTCCCAAACCCCAAATAGTATCCCATGACTAATTTTACCTAATTAGGGCCCCTAAAGCAGCCTCAGTCTATTCCCAAACCCCAAACAGTATCCCATGTTAAGCCCTAGGCCTAATCCCACTCTCAATCAAAATTCGAACTGATAAATTAGTACCTACCGGTAGCGCTGCCTAGGCTAGGCCTATATTTTTCTTGAATAGATATAGAAAATGGTTTAAAGGAAAGAGCATCCTATATTATGTTCAAATAATATGTAATAGCACTGTGTATGGTTGTATTACATTTAAATAGTGATAGATGTGTATATTAATGGGATAAATACTCCGAAGTTCGCATACGTTCAGAAAATTGTGTGCAACACTGTTGCCAGATACTAATCAATCCCATTATCATTATATCATGGATTTTGCTCATTTGCATAATTTCAAATACCTAGGACATTAATATAATATTTTCCTATCTTTTTTGTAGTGATATTTGTCTGATTTAGTGGTATATTGGTGTCTGTCTAGGGTTATAATGCATTGTGAAAGTTACCTCTGCATCTCTGACTTGGCTTAAGTACCCCTGCTTTCTTTGAGTACTACACGGCAAGAGAAGCTTTCGGTTCTGTCACAGACTGTCAATTACTGTTCAAGGTAAACACAACTGCTAAATTCAACATCATGTTCAAATAATATGTAATAGCATTATCTATGGTTGTATTAGACAACAATCATGATAGGTTTCTATTTTATGTGGATAAATAGTATTAACCCTCTCCGTCATATGACGCGATTTTGAGGCTATTGGGGATACTTTAAAGCCTTTGTTATCATCAGGGGTATTTAGAAACCTTTAGTTTAGTTACTTCAACCTCTACAGTTTCCTTTGAGTTAGCTGTGGGCAGAAAACTAATTTTGGAGAGGTAATTATAAGAGTGAGAGAACTCTATTTATTATTGCTAATCTGGCAACCTCTGCGTCATAAATGCGTGAAAGGGTTAAGCTGAATAAACTAAATACCGAAAGTTCACTAGAGTGGTTGTTGATACATAGATGAGGGAGGAGGGACGGAGGAGGGAATGGCTAGGCAGTGTTGCCAGTTGTATCGCTACATATTACCGCTAGATGTAGAGGTATTTACTTCAAATTAGCAGCCATTTTTTCATATCTAGAGAGATTTACTAGGGATAATTTAAACATTTCAGACATTCTAGTCATATTACATTGTAAAATTTGCAAAACAAACAAACCAAAACTCTTTAGAAATTGCAGCATTATTCTAACATTGTTTGACTATGTAGCAACATGCTAGCGACTTTTGAGAAAGGATCTAGCGGTATTTTGTGGAGACACACTGGGTGGTGGTTGCAGTGGTGCCAGTTGTAGAGCTATTTACTTTAATCTAGCAGCCATTTCTTTTATATCTAGAGACATTTACTAGGGATAATTTGAAAATTTCAGACATTCTAGTCATACTACATTGTAAAATTTGCAAAACAAACAAACCAAAACTCTTTAGAAATTGCAGCATTATCCTAACATTGTTTGGCTATGTAGCAACATGCTAGCGACTTTTGAGAAAGGATCTAGCGGTATTTCGTGGTAACACTTTAGGAGGGTTAAAATAGGAGTCACACGGGCAATTGCCAAAACTTTAAAGGTCCATATCATTGTTATTAAACTAAGCATTTGGCAAAGGGAGGAATTGTTAAAAACCTTAGCCAATACTCTGTCATTTACCAAAAATAAATTTGAATTTATCATTATTATTTGGTAGGGTAGGTATGTATAGGTAGGTTGGCTAAATAATTGCTGGAATTCGTAGGGACTCGAACGGTTTTGAGAGAGTTCAATAAAAAAACAAAAGTTAGGACTGAATAATAAAGAGATGATGTTATTAAGCAAAACTGGGGGATGCGTGGAAGCCTATAGACTGTACAGTAGACGGTAAACTTTGTGTGTGGTAGCGAATTCGGTTTTAAAGTAATTTGAGAATAGACAGTTTTCAATGCTGCGGCCAAACTATTCCACCCATTTATATTGTTTTGGTATCAAAACGTTCGGAATCGCGAGCCTCACCCAACTACGCAAGCATGGCTCTGATCATCGGCGTAGTTTTCAAGATGTGGAATTTTAAGTGGAATTCGAGGTTTTTTCAAGATTGCCGGAAAAAACCCCACGTGCAAAAGCAAAACCTTCTCTATAAAATTTGCGGAGCATTAGTAGGGGAGTGCGTATGCCAAAGCCCAGTCGTTTCCTGTGAGTGGGAGAGACGGTATTTAGGCGTCAAGTTTTTCGGGAAATCGGCTGCCACGGACCTGTTTGGCCACCATGCCGGATGTTTAGCATATCAAAAGTTGCCCAATACAAAAAG
This sequence comes from Paralithodes platypus, assembly GCA_032716605.1. Classification (NCBI taxonomy): domain Eukaryota; kingdom Metazoa; phylum Arthropoda; class Malacostraca; order Decapoda; family Lithodidae; genus Paralithodes; species Paralithodes platypus. The sequence goes on along the minus strand of CM064492.1, from coordinate 77,274,326 downwards.
GCACCTCTTGTGAAAGTTTGATCCAGATCCAAAAAGCGGTTCTGGAGTTGTTGCGTCGAAACCGGCGCGTAAGAAACATTTGGATGAAATTCCAGGTTTAATGATTACAATAGGGGTTCCCCGTAGGGGACGAACCCCTAATAATATTTATTCAGTTAGCAATTTACAGAGATGGTACCAACATAGTATGTTACAAATATGACATGTACCAGCTTTGCATAATTCCAACTAAGGATAGCCCAATAAGGCCGTTAGGCGTATTTCCATTGGGGTCCTTGTGGGATTAGGTTAGCTGGGGAAAAGGGGAGGATAAAAGAAATAGATACTTTAGAGAAAGTATTTCTAGGGGGTTATTTTAAGATACCATACATCCTATAGTAAATATCAGTAATCCGTAATCAGTAATCATTTCAGTTTGGTTTGCCTATCTCTTATGTCGTACTTAGTAGTAGACATAAGCTTGGTGCTCCCTTCTCGCAGCTGTCCGGTTCAGGTGTTCCTTCAGGCTACGTCTGAAGGAATACAGTGTTCTCTTTTCACGGACTGACTGGGGTAGGTCGTTCCAGTCTTTGATGGCAGTGAAGAAGAATGTTTGCTTACCCTGTCCTTGGATTCTCGGGACCTTAAAATTAAACATCCTGTTTCTTGTATTATGTCCACTCCTCTCATTTGCTTTAACAAAATCACTCTTTAGATACTCTGGAGCTTTGTCATAGAAAATTTTGAAGGCATTAGTGAGCCTGATTTGTTTGGCCCTGTCAGAGACATTGAGCATACCTAGTGACTGAAGTTGTTCCTGGCCAACATGTGATCTGGGTCCTAGGTTCAGCATGAACCTAACCATTTTATTTTGATGACCTGAAGTTTGTGCTGTGCTGATTTAGATGATGCAGAGTACCAGGATGACACAGAATAGTCAAAATTACATTGAACTAGCGCTTGGCAAAGGGTCTTTTTGGTCGCCGCTGGCAAGCATCCCACATGTCTATACAGGTATTTTATACGTGCTCTACACTTACTCAGGATAGAGTCCAAAATTGTTTCACCTGACCAACTCGAGTCCAGTTTTAGTCCGAGATATTTAACTTGTGACACTATTGTTATAGGAATATCATTACAGTTGACCGAGAAGCCCACAATGTCTTTCAGTTTGCGTTTTGTTCCACATAAGATGGCTTCCGTCTTGCCCAGGTGAAGAGATAGTCTGTTGTCCACTAGCCATTCACTACATGATTCTAGTTCTTTGGAAAGTGAAGCGGCAATACTTATTGGGTCTTTTCCTGAAACCAGAAGCACTTAGCACGCTGTCGTCAGCATATAGTAATAATTTACACGAGACGCTCAGTTCCATGTCGTTCACATAACAGAGAAAGAGTAAGGGACCAAGGATGCTTCCCTGCGGGACCCCACAGTTAATTGGCATAGGATCAGATATACAAGTATTATCATCAATTTTGACTCTGTGTTCTACCACTAAGATAAGATTTAAACCAGTTCACTGACCCAATGCCCATTGCTTGTAGTTTATTACATAGGATATCATGGTCTACTGTGCCAAACACTTTTTGTAGATCAAGAAGAGCCATACCGGTGTAGTTACCTTTAGACATTTCTTTACGAATGTGATCTGTTAAGTGGATGAGACAGGAGTCTGTCGAGTACATGCATCTGAAACCTGATTGAAACTTATAGAATAGATAATTTTCTTTGAGGTAGTGTTCAATTTGGGTGTATACCGCCCTTTTAAGGATTTTTAGATACAATACATAATATGTTAACTGGTCTGTAGTTGCCAACTTCTAGTTTATTTCCTTTCTTGAATAGAGGGGTTACCATAGCTTCCTTCAGTTTAGCAGGTACAGTGTTGGTGTTAATTGACAGGTTGATGTGGGTTAGGGGACCTGCTATACCAATGGCTCCATCTCGTAGAAATTTGGCAGGAATTTTGTCTGGTCCTGTGCTTTTATGTACATTTAGGTTAGACAGCTCGTCAAAAGTGTATTTTGGTGTAACATTTTGCAATTCAAATGTGTTCGGGTGTATGCCTTTATCTCTGTAGAAATTTCGAAAGGTGGCCGTTGTTGTCGTGTATTTATTGAGAGGTTGCGGTAGGTTCTGTGCAAGTGTGTTTGCTATGGAGGTGAAAAAGGAGTTGAAGTAGGTTGAAATTTGTTGTTTATCGTGGCAAACCTGATCATTAATGTTGAGGGCAATATTAGTGTTAGACGAATCCCTTGCCTTGTTGCTGTAGCCTGTTGTTTTTAGGTGCCTCCATAGTTTCTTTGGGTTATTCTGATATTCCTCTGCCTTATTGTGGAAATAATTAGTTTTCGCTGATTTTATTTTTCTACTTAGTTTATTCCTGGCCCTGTTTAACTCATGTTTCAGACCTTGATCCTGTCTATGTTTCACTAGCCTTTTTAACAGATTGTCTCTGTGTTCCAGATGGTGTAGTATGTCATTGTTGATCCATGGGTCTGACCTTGCTTTAATTCGTATGTCTTTCAGAGGAGCTATTTCGTCTAGGATGTTTGTGATGATGGTTCTGAAGCCAACCCATGCGTCATTAACGTTTGTACTTCCAAACACTGGAGACCAGTCTGTATTCCATAAAATGTCCAGAAATGTTTCTTTGTTGTAGTTTCTGAGTGATCTTGTTTTGATAACCTTGTGATTCTCTAGGGTAATTTTTGTGGTTTTCCGTGTGCAATATGTGACGAAGTGATCACTTATCCCAGTCTGTATAACCCCTGATTTGGATATTTTGTCCTCTCTGTTACAGTTTATGTGGTCTAATATTGTGGCAGTGTTCTCAGAGATACGTGTGGGGGTTGTGATGAGTTGTTTGTGATTGTGCATTGTCAGTATGTGCCTATATTCTCGTACAAGCCTATTATTTCGTTGTTTGTAACACAGGTTAAAATCCCCTAGTATAATGGATTCATTCCGAGGGTCTAGCGATGACAAAGTTTGTTCAAATTTGGTCAAGAATTGTGTGTCGTCTGGTGGCCTATAGCACACCCCAATTATGATGGGTCTTGTCCTCGGCAGGTGTAGGTCGATCCACAGATCTTCGTGATTTTCTAAATGGAGGTCGGTCCTAGTTGTGTGTGTGAGGTTGTTTTTTCACATACAGACATACTCCTCCCCCTTGCCTATTGCGATCATTCCTAACCATGTGGTTGTTTTAGTTGTGATAATACTTGTGGTAGGGTAATGGCTGTGGTGGTAGCTGTGTAGTTATGGTATAGTGAAATAGATAGATAGATAGAAGAATTGTGCGTTTCTTGATAAAAGTGTCAAAATTGGCATACACAATAATAAACGCAGTATAATCAAAATTAGCTATAGGGGCATCTCAGGTTTCGCCTATGTTGGCTTTGGCAGCATGACTTGTCTGGACAAGGGAAACAACTTATATTCAGAGAATGTTTGTCTAATGTTGACCGTTTAACTTGTACTGGTCCCTGTAGTTTATTATCATGGTAAAAATTGTTGCCAATTGCCACTAATTGTTGAACTACAGGATCCAGTACCAGTCAAATGGTCGACTTTCTATAAACATTGTCTGAACATTTATTGTTTCCCTTGTCCAGACGAGTAACTTGAGACTAATATGACATCTCTACCACAGTATACAGTTTGGGGTAAATATCTGTGTTTCAGTACTCTAATGGAGATTAATTGAAAAGGGGCTGTCAAAGCTAACATAGGCTAAACATGTGATGCCCCTATAGCTAATTTTGATTATACTGCGTATATTATTGTCTGTGCCAATTTTGACACTTTTATCAAGAAACGCACAATTCCCACACATTCTTTCACTTATCTGCCACACTAGTAGTAGCCTAGTTATGGCTGAATGGATCATACAATTACAGAAGTTGTGGAAATAAGCGTTCCTGCAGCATTAACCCTTCTTGCCCGGGCTCGCCATCCTAAGAACATTATTGAGATCCGGGCGATCTGGCCGAAAAACTTCGTAATAGGCTAGCCGTATCTTTATTATTTTAACTGCTATAGAATTCGCACACATCTCAAAACGTAGTCCTGTTTCATAGCTGTAAACTGGTGTTAAGTAGAGCTCTCTAGGTTAACTGGTTCAGTTGTGATGACGATTTCCGTGGAGAGAGATTCGACGCAATGTTAGCAATATCGGACATTTGCAGACACTAATCTCGTCATAGCATACAACAGCAACATTGATCCGACATCTCCTTCTTGTTTTCAGAGGTACGGTGTCGCAAAGACAGGCTTTGTTTACATGCGTCGGACGCCCGGCTTTCAAAACACGCTTAATAGGCTTTCAAGCTTACGGATTTTAAAATGACAACCGGGCAGGAAGGGTTAATCAGAATTGTTTTTACTGTAGTCGAGAATAATTTGCAAGTCGGAGGAATATAACTGCTAGTCCCACTTCTACCGCTAGTGCTCAACTGGCATCTGATTTGTCTTCCTTTTTCACAACTAAGATAACTCGCATAAACAATGAGTTAGATAATACCTCCTTCAACAACTAAAGAAGTGCGGGAGAGGGTACAACAGGGGAAGAGGGTTGTAGGAATACTGAAAGCAGTAACAAGAAATAGGGTGGTCAGTATGGAAGTGAAGAAGTCCTTGCATGACAGTGTGGTAATCCCGACACTGACTTACGGAAGCGAAGCATGGACGTTGGTTGAGACTCCGACCAAGAGTGAGAGCAGTGGAAATTAATTACTTAAGAAGTGTGTGTGGAGTTACATGGAGGGATAGACAGACTAATGAGGAAGTAAGAAGGAGGTGTGGAGGTAGATGTGCTGGAAAGTGTGAAAAGGAACAACTTGAGATGGTTCGGCCATATGGAACGTATGGAAAGCGAGAGAATGACTAAGAGGGTGTACGAGAGCGAGGTGGAGGGACAGAGAGAGAGGGAGAGGTAGACCGAAGGAGAGGTGGAAGGATGGAGTGAGGAAGTATATGAACGAAGGCGGTGCTGGTTGGGGGGAGGGGCGTCGACTAACTGGGGACAGAGGTGCATGGGGGCGGTTCGTTCGTGGCCACCCCTTCGGGGATCATGGCGTCAGACAATAGATAGAACAACTAAATTTCAGTGGAATTCTTTTCAACCACCGTGTGTAACAAATCATATCCTTTCATCAATCCATCCAGTGGACATGACCAAAGTCGCTGGTTATATCAGACATGAATATAACATTCTGCTAACAAAATCCCATAAACGTTTCCAAGATGCCACTTGTCTACATGCATGTCGCAGACTTCATTTTTAAAATAGTTAACAGATGCTTCATGGAAGGTAACTTTATGCAGTCCGAGTAACAGGCTCTGATACTGCCTCTTCTAAAAAAAATTGACTTTATGTAAACATGTCAAACATCAGTCATGTCTCAAACATATCATTCCTTTTAAAGATAATAGAGAGGGCCATGCTCGATTACTTGTTACCACTACTTGAACAAAATGGCGCTGTCCCCCTCATTCAGTCTGCATATAGAAAATATTACTCAACTGAGACTTTTTTAAGCAAGATTCATAATGACTTGGTGGAGAGCACTTGTAGAAGTTGTAGTGGGATGTCATCTCTCTTGGTTTTGCTAAATCTTTCTGCAGCCTTTGATGCAGTAGACCACGAACTGCTGATCAAGGATCTGCACTTTTATGGTGTTCTTGATAAGGCACTTTTGATTCTTAAGTCATATCTGCCAGATAGATCTCAGTGTGTGGTGGTGAACCATCTCAGACCCAGTTCCCCTGTCTGGAGTCCTTCTGGGATCAGTTCTAGGACCAATTCTCTTCATAGTCTACACTAGCAGCCTATCATCCTTGCTCGAAGCCCATGATGTTGCCTATCACTTCTACGCTGATTACCTTGCAGTTACCTTGCATTGTTTCAGCCACCTCTCAATGGCCTCGGTGAGAGCTGCTCTCCGGAGTCTGTTTAAATATGGGAGCTACCTTAGCTCTTCTCAGTAATTCAGGAATATTCCCCGAATTCAGTGAAGACCTGTATAGGATTTGGAGAGGTACACACATTTTTTTCTGCTCATTTCTTCAGTAATATTATAATGTAAAACTTGCAAATAAACAAACCAAAACTGGGACGACACATTATAAAAGCAAAATAAATTATCAAAATCGCTATGTGGAAACAACGCTGTAGCAAAATATATGGCAGGAAAACCATCCGGGCCAGCTGCAGCATTAGTGAAGATTTCTTTGACTGCATCGATTATATCATACCCAGTAAAAGTTAAATCTTCCATTGATAGGTCCATGATCTTGTTGGAGAAAAAAGTTGTTGGGTTCTGTGAAAGCTTTATCTTCAAAAGGAGTACTGAATACACTCTCATACTGTTTACAAAAGAGCTTCATTTCACCTTCTCATTTGTTAGAAGGCCAACAGTACATATTTGAAGAAATATATAGGGCTTTATTTGATTGCAGACACTGTTTGGTCTCCTCTCAGCTTCATTTTCTTTTCAATAGAGGTTTTCAACTCCACTTCAATCTTGAAGATTTTCTGGGGCATCAGAGTACAGTTGTGGTTGTTGGTGGAATGGGTAATTTAAATTTGTAATGTTCTTCGTCTTTGCTTTATTATCCTTCGATCACAGGGTATATTTTGAGTGGTTGAGGGCTGTTTTTTAATAGGGGTACAATTTTCACATACTGTATATCTAAACAATGTTTCAGTAGTAAATCATATTGGTCATAGGGTTCTGTATCTGTCATCAATTTCTCCCAACATAGTTCTCCCAGTTCTCTTTCAATTATTATCCCAACATGTATTAGTACAGTATTGAAAACATTGAGTTAATTTAATATTAGCTTTCTTTGGGGGGGGGGGTATTATTGCTTTGTTGTGTTCTAAAGATTTGTTTTTTACTTTTATTCTTGGACCACTAGCTTACCTTATGCAGGCTCCCATAAGGACCTCCAGTTTGTGATACCCACTCTCCACCCCCTGGCAGGGACGTCACAAGTGTCCACTAACGCCAGGTTCCTATTTGACTGCTAGGTTAACAGAGGCATACGGTGTTTGAGGAGATTGCCCATCCATCTTCTGCTTGCTCGGGATACAAAAGAACGTGTGTTTGTCTGAATGACGTGTATGTTAGAAATGTGATCTATAAAACTGACCTGGTTACAAGGGTTAATGCCGACCAGTTGGTGTAGTAGAGTGCGTAGATCACTGACAGTGGTGGACCCAGGTAACTCCAAGGGGAAGGTACTACCATCTGAGGCCCCACCACATAAAACCTGCAACAACAATAACAAAACTGTACTGTAATAACAACATTAATACCCCCCAGAGGGTAAGGGGGCCTTCATCTAATAGCGGAGGAAAAAAAGACTATGCCTCGCGCATCCTACTGCGTATCGTACAAGGCGACTAATAGGGGGGATGGCGATAGACTTGTGGACCAACAGCCATTACTATGCAATAAAGTCTTTATCTTAGCACAATCTTGGTATGGCACTGTCGAGGCTGGTGGGGTGCGGATAGGTGCCACAGGGGACTGAGTCTTACCTGGGCGCTGTTTGGCACCACACTTATGTCGGCAACAGTGTTTGCATGTTGGAGCAGTGTTGGGGCAGGACTTTATTTTTCTATAATCCAATTGCCTAATATACAGTAGAGTCTTGTTATGGTGCTGTCTTTTAGTAACACGGTTAAGACTGGTGTGGTTGCAGATACTGCAGGTGCAAGTGCTGCAGGGGGACTCTGTTGAGTTTGCTTGAGGCATGGTTAGCACTATACCAACATCAGCCACAGTGACTTGGTGGGGCAGTGCTGGGGCGGGACTTTATTGTATTACAGTACACTCCAACTACTGAAAGGCAACCCCGTCCAAGCCGTTACATGCATGTAATGGAAAAATTACTGGAAAGTATTACTGGTAAATCTAAAGGCAAATTGGTCTACAAAGTTGAAAAGTCGAAGCTACAGTATGTACTGAGTTAACTTTTGACGTGGTAGTAATTTTATCAATAACTTCTAATGCATTGTCAACACTCCAATAATAGTTAATGCCAGTTCTTTTCTTGATGGTATCACAATATCGTTTATGAGTACTTTTAATGTAGTACTGTACAGTACTGTATGTACGACCGGTTCTGACAAAGTTATAGTGGTACCGGTAGCAAATTTTGGGCTATCAAAAACTAACTATAAAAGTTCTCATGTGATACCCCTTTACACCAGCACTTTTTCTATAATTTTTTAACCAGTAAACTACAAATGATGAACATTATCATTCCAACTCAATTTGTATATACAGTGGGCCCCACAAGGGTGCGGTTACCTTAGTCCGAGACATGCGCGCACCCTTGTAAAACGCACCCTTGGAGCTTAAGAACCTATGGGAAATTCACTATGTAGTCCAGGGACTCTTCAAACTTACCCTTTTTTCGCCCAATAACCCCTGAAAAACATGAACTAAGGAAAGAATACCTGCACAGTATAGAAATGTGATTAGATATTAGATAGAATAGGGGTATTACACTCACTTTGGATGGTTTATGTATGCGTGGAGGTTGGGATGTTGGTCTTACTGAGGGTCCGAGGCTGCCCCCATGCCCACACCAAAATGTCTACCCACATTTGCCTGTTTCTCACCTCTAGCCAACATGTCTAGTAACTGTTTTTTCTGTTCTAAATCAAGAACTTTCACTTTTGTTTTGGTGGGTAACACGATCGCCCTGGGCGGTGGGTTAGGGGCAGCAGGTGTAAAATGCCCCCATGTGGGCATGGGGGCAGCCTCGGACCCTCAGTAAGACCAACATCCCAACCTCCACGCATACATAAACCATCCAAAGTGAGTGTAATACCCATATTCTATCTAATATCTAATCACATTTCTATACTGTACAGGTATTCTTTCCTTAGTTCATGTTTTTCAGGGGTTATTGGGCGAAAAAAAACGCACGCTTTGCTTTTTTCGCACCCTTGGATTATAAGCACCACACGGACATCTGCCGCACGGTTGGAGAATCGCACCCTTTTAGTGCGCACCCTTGCGGGGCCGACTGTACTGTATATTATTGATATACAGTACTGTATAATTGGGGATGGATGTAGACTCTGGGCGTACGGTCGTCATGTTTATAGAGGGAGGTGGGGAATGATATTTTAATACTGTCTTTGGTATAAATGCACACTCCATGTTTAGGAATCCCTGAGGGTGAGTCATTCCTAGTCAGAGTGAAGCCATTTATTTTGACAGCGATTAATTCGGTTATTTGCCCCCTGCTGGCAATATATATGATGATGACAATATGTCATGGGGGGGGGGGGTGAGGGGGGTAAAGCCCCAATCAACATATTATTGTATCAAAAGGCAGTCAAAATAGACGGGAACATGATGGCAAAGGTCCGACGCCACTACGCGTAGTGTAAACAAGGCTGGCGGTACGCCCGCACTTAACATTCTTGCCTATAATTGTACATAATTTTATACAGTACAGTACTTGTGTATTCAGAAAGATTAGGCTGAAAATTATGATTAACCCGTACAGTACCGGTGACGTCCTTTTCTTTATATTGTGGCAACTATTAGACAATTTTATTCAGATTAGGAATGACCTCTAGCAATAATAAGGCTTCAAACTATATCAACCAACTCTTTTAACTATCTCAGATCCTTCCTGAACTGCTTAATATCGTCTAAATAAAGCTAGATTATACGATATCACACGTCACTGGTACTCAAAGGGTTAATAACACTGCAAAATAAACCAGAAAGTAACAAAATGATGACTGACCTGGATGTTGATATCCATGACGGCAGGTGGCGTTGTGGTGGAGGTTGAGGTGGATGCTGAGGGGCGGGGCTGGAGGATGGGATTGTGGTCGGGGGTGGTGGGGGTCACAGAGGGTAGAGGAGGGATGGGGGGTGGTAGTAGCAGTTCTGGGGATGAGTCAACGCTGATCAACTCCGCCTGTATAAAAAACAAAACAAGGATAAAGTTTCAGCCTCATGCGCTACTGGAGGCATTCACAAAACATTTAAATATCAGAAAAAACTTAACCTGCCAAAACCCTTATTTCTCAGTACAGTCAGTGATCCTACAACGCGCATTTATATTATGCAGAGCGCCCATAATGCGTGAGGCACTGGAAAGGGTCCCTCAATTATATAAAGCGGTTAAGAATTATTACTAAGCGATTTCGGGGCTCAAGAGAGGCGGAAATCCGGGGATTTTTGTTTAATCTTTCGAACTCGGCTTTCCACTTATATTCCACACTGAACTTTCACCACGGAACTCAGGCACTTCCATTCATCTATACATTAGGCTACCATAACTCAGTTGGAATAAATGTACATGCTCAGAATAATATGCAGGATTCGAAACTGCATAATAAATCGTAGGCTTGTCCATATTTCTTAAACTGTCTTGATAGCGTAATGCATAGTGCGTGGAATTTCGATGAGAGTATCCTGGGTTCGAGTCCTCTGAGTGCCACATGTATTTGCTGATTTCATTAACTGAGTTTAGATGTGAAATTGGTTGGTGTAAAAAACATAATAATCCTCTTATACTTCTGCGCTCTAAATTTTCACATAGGCCTTATTGCAGATAATGCAGAAGATGTATGTATGTATACATCTGCATTTTCTGCAATAAGATATCTGCAGAAGATACTGACTTAAAATTCAATAACTGGAAGGAGGGCATTGCAAATACTGTAAAGAATCAACCCCTTCAGTACCGGCAACGTCTTTATAACTATATTCTGGCTACTACAGCATTGGATAATGTTATTCACTTTTAAAAGGGCCTCCAGCAATTAACAGGCTTTGAACTATCTCACTTAACCTTTTTTCCAACCACAGATCCTACTTAAACTGCACAAAATTTTCTAAATATAGAAGGAGTAAAATAAAACTATCTACAGTTGGGCTTCTAACCTACCTGAAACCTTAGACCATTCAAAACTAAGCCCTAAAAATCATCACAGGCTATTAGGAAAAAAGATTAAAACAGTACCCACTTGCACCTTAAAAACCACTCTGTCTTTAACCCTTGTCTAGTGGGGTGTTTTGGGCTCATTTGGGCATATTCAGGCCCTCCTGAATGATCAATCAAGTATCTGCATGAAAAGAAATGTATTCAGCAAAAAACTAGGCGCTAAAAGCTTCAAAATGAGACCAGAACGAGCTACGTAGCACTCGTGGTTCTCTTGCAGTGGTGCCACGAACATGGGAGTTTAGCGTATAGCGGTATATTTTCCCCAGCTATGCTCACTACTGGCTACACTGCCGGCCTCTCGAGAACACAGGGAACATGAGTTAATGGGCGGCAGTAAGCCCTGGGAGTCGGCTGTCTGGCCCGCTGCGCTCCCGGCCATTTGCACTCTATTTTAACCCTTTAAAAGCCTTAATAATACTCCTAACTTGCTACAAATTGGTGCACGACTTAAGTCGAGCGGTGCCAATAAGGGGTTAAAATGATGTGCTGATATGAATGTATGTATCTATGTACTGTAGTTGGAGTGGCCCATCGGCATATTTGGGTAAGATTCTGGAAGTGGTTTCAGCTTCATCCTTTTCCAATAGTTTCCTGTGAAAATTAGGCTTCAGACATTCAAATTCAATTATACTCTGTTTATAGTTCATAAAATATATATACCGTATATATACTGTATATATATATATATATATATATGTATATATATATATATATATATATACATATATATATATATATATATATATATATATACATATATATATATATATATATATATATCTATCTATTGCCCGACGCCGTGATCCCCGAAGGGGTGGCCACGAACGAACCGCCCCCATGCACCTCTGTCCCTAGTCAGTCGACGTCCCTCCCCCCAACCAGCACCGCCTTCGTTCATATACTTCCTCACTCCATCCTTCCACCTCTCTTTCGGTCTACCTCTCCCTCTCTGTCCCTCCACCTCGCTCTCGTACACCCTCTTAGTCATTCTCTCGCTTTCCATACGTTCCATACGGCCGAACCATCTCAAGTTGTTCCTTTTCACACTCTCCAGCACATCCACCTCCACACCACACCTCCTTCTTACTTCCTCATTAGTCTGTCTATCCCTCCATGTAACTCCGCACACACTTCTTAAGTAATTCATTTCCACTGCTCTCACTCTTGGTCTGAGTCTCTCAACCAACGTCCATGCTTCGCTTCCGTAAGTCAGTATCGGGATTACCACACAGTCATGCAAGGACTTCTTCACTTCCATACTGACCACCCTATTTCTTGTTACTGCTTTCAGCGTTCCGACAACCCTCTTCCCCTGTTGTACCCTCTCCCGCACTTCTTCATCCATAGTCCCATCTTTACTCAACACACCGCCCAGATACTTAAAAGAGTTGACGATCTCCATAGCCTGACCGTTCAGCTTCACCTCACACTCTGTGACTTCACTCCTTTCGAAGACCATAACCTTGCTCTTCCCCGCATTTACCTTCAAATTCCGTTTTTCCCACACTGTTCCAAACTCATTTACCAGACCCTGCAACTCCCATTCATTATCACTCATCAGAACTGTATCATCCGCAAACAGCAGTATAGTTAGCTTCCACTCAATTCCCTCCCTTTTCAGCTTTTCAGGTATACTTTTATGTGTGTCTATGCACCAGTCAACCAAGAAACTGGGAAAGGTGCGGAAGAAAATAGAAAATTTTGGAATAAAGTCAATAAATGTATAAGAGAAAGGCAAGAGTGTACACAAGTAATATTAGTAGGCGACATGAATGGTAGAGTTGGAAACGAGGAGATAGAAGGTATAGTGGGTAAATGGGGTGTGGAGGGTAGGAATATGAATGGTGACTTCCTTTTAGAAGTATGTGCGGAGAGAGAGATGTTTCTGGCTAACACATTTTTTGAACATCGTCACATTCATAGATATACATGGCAAAGAGGTGAAGGTGAGCAGGAACAGAAATCTCTAATTGACTACGCCATGATGGACTCCGGACTAAAAGGAAGAATTTTAGATTCAAAAGCTGTAAGAGGTATGCTGACGGGATCAGACCACTATACAGTGCTGACAAAAGTGAGGATAAGGAAAGAGTGGAAATATGAGAGGAAAGAGAGAAAACTGACAGCAGAGAGAATAAATGTGAGAAAATTAAATGAAGAATGTAATGCAACAAAATACAAGGACATCCTGAAAGAGACTATAAAGGTCATGGATGTTATGATAGATCTGGGAAATACTGTAGACGAAGTATGGAAAGGTACAAGAGACTCCATGATTAAAGCAGCTGAGAAAGTATGTGGGAAGAAAACCTTTAAAATGTGGAAGAAGAAAGGTAACGCATGGTTTAGTAAAGATATAGAAGAAATAGTGAAAAAGAAGAAAGAGTTCAGAAAGAGTATGCTGCAAAAGAATATACCTAGAGAAACTAGAGATGCGAGGAAAGAAGAATATACAAATTTGAAACAAAGAGTGAAGAGGGCGATACAAGACGCTAAAAGGAAGACAGATAAGGCATATGGGAGAAAGATTAGTGAACAGTTTCTGAATGACAGGAAAGCATACTACAGAGCTGTGAAAGAAGCCAGAGGGAAGAAGACTGAGAGTGTCTCAGGTGGTAGGATGAGGGACATGAATGGGGAAGTGGTAGAGGGTGATGGTGTGGTGAAATTATGGAAAGATAATTTTAGTAGCTTAGCTGTAAAGAGTAGGGGGAAGGCAAAGATCTCATCCATAGGAATGGAGAGAGGTAGAATAAACAGGGTAGTTGAAAGCCAGATAAGCAGAGAAGAAGTAAAAGAAGTAATCAATAGACTTAAAATGGGCAAAGCTGCTGGAGTAGATAACATCCCAGGTGAAATGCTGAGATATGGAGGAGAAGAAGCTGTTGACATAATGCATAGGTTATGTAAATTAGAATGGGAAAAGGAAAGTGTACCAGAGGACTGGAGGAAAGCAGTGATAGTACCCTTGTACAAAGGGAAGGGTAGTAAAGAAGAGTGTAAGAATTATAGGGGAATTAGCTTGCTTAGCATACCTGGAAAGGTACACGCAAGAGTAGTAACACAGAGGCTACAGAAGATAACGGATGACAAAATAGGCGAGGAACAGGGAGGTTTCAGAAAGGGCAGGGGCTGCGTTGACCAGATAGCCTCAATGCAATTGTTGGTAGAGAAGTATCTGGCCAAAAACAGAAAACTCTATGCAGCATTCATGGATTTGGAAAAAGCCTACGACAAAGTAGACTGGGAAGGCCTGTGGGATGTGTTAACAGTATATGGTGTGGGAGGAAAGTTGCTAATGGCAGTAAAATCTTTTTATAGGAATGCAATGTCAAATGTGAAGGTAGGGGATAAGTTAAGTGAAAGTTTTGAGGTCAATGTAGGTGTAAGACAGGGATGTGTCATGTCAGCTTGGTTGTTCAATATATACATGGATGGAGTGATTAGGGAATGTAGGGCTGTATCAATGGGTGTGGGAGCTAGACTGGAATCAGAGGGAAGAACATGGAAGATTTTAACATGCCTATATGCGGACGATGCAGTCCTGTTGGCGGAAAATGCTGAAGAACTTCAGAGAGTGGTCACTGACTTTGACAGGGTATGTGAAAAGAGAAAGTTAAAGGTCAATGTAGGGAAATGTAAGGTAATGGTGTTTGAGAGAAGAATGCATGAAACTATAGATTTTAAGGAAAAATATAGAATCAAGAAAGAACACAAGAAAAGTTGTAAAATAAAATTGAAAAATGAAGTACTAGAAGAGGTTGAAAGTTTCAAGTATTTGGGAGCTGTACTATGCAAATATGGTAAAATGGAGAGTGAGAGTGAGAGAGAGAGAGGTTCTGGAAGTGTTAGTGAATGCCAGGCTGGATGTATGTGGAATGACAGAGACCAAATGGAAAGGTTCAGATGTGAGAGAGTGGGAGTGTGGAATGGGTGTGTGTGCTGGAGTGAGTGAAGGAACAGCGAGAGAAGGTGCATGTTTGTTTGTAAGTAGCAAATGGAAGGAATGTGTAAGAGAGTATGGGTCTGTGGGTTCAAGGATTGTGTGGGTGAGAATGAAAGTAGGAATACAAACGTGGGTGATTGTATGCGTGAATGCCCCGACAGAGGATATACTTGAAAGAAAGAAAGAGGAGTTCTGGATGAATGTGGAGGCGTGCCTGGAGAAGTTTGACAAGAACGAAAGAATATTTCTGATTGGGGATATGAATGGTAAGGTGGGTGATAGGAAAGTTGAGGGAGTGGTGGGAGGGTGGGGGGTACCATCAGAGGTGAATGGGAATGGTAGTGCACTTGTGGACGTATGTGTGGGGAGGAGGCTGTGGATAGCCAACACCTTCTTCCGACACAGAATGATCCACAGGTACACGTGGAAACGGATGTTGACGATGAAGGATAAGACAGTGGTGGAACGAAAGTCATTGATTGATTATGTATGTGTGGATGAACGAATGAAGAAATCTGTGATGGATGCTAGGGTGTATAGGGGTATTGGAGGGGGTCTGTCTGATCATTATGTAGTGGTAGCTAAGGTTAGGATACAAAAGAAGTGGGTGAGGAGAGCGGGAGGGAGGCGAGAGGAGGGTGGAATGGTGAGGAGGGTGGAGAGGTTGCAGGAGGAGGAAATCAGGGAGGAGTACAGGAGAGCAGTGGAAAGACGACTAGGTGGGTTCGACCTGGAAGTTATGGAGGAAGTGGAGGAGATGAGCAAGGTGTTTAAGGATGAGATCTGTGCAGCATGTGAGGAGGTGTGGAGTAAGGAGAAGAGGGAGGGGAGTGAAAGGTACAGCATGGTGGACAGAAGAGGTACGAATAGCTGTGGAAGAAAAGAAGAAAGCATATAGAGAGTGGTTGGGTAGCAGAGGGAATGAAGATTCCGAGAGACAGAAACGAGCGAGGTACGTGGAGAGTAAGAGGGTGGTGAAGAGAGTAGTGAAGGAAAGTAAGAGAAGAGTAGATGAGGAATTTGGAAGGAATCTGAGTGTAAAATGGAGGGAGAGTAAGAAACTGTTCTGGAAAGAAGTCAAGAAAGTTAGGGAAGGTAGCAAGGGAAACAGTAAGGGTGTGAAAGATAAGAATGGGAGAATGCTAGCCGAGAAGCAAGAGAGAGTCGAAAGATGGAGGGAGTACTTCAGTGAGTTGCTAAATGAAAGGAATGAAGAGCCAGCAAACATAGCTGGATATGGTATGGGAGGGAGAAGAAGAGAAGTAGTGGAGGAGGAGGTGGGGATCAGGAGGTCAGAAGTGTGGGAAGCCATGAAAAGAGTGAAGTTGGGGAAAGCACCAGGAACAGATGGAGTGTGTGGGGAAATGTTGAGGTATGGTGGTGAGATAGTGATAGAATGGGTATGGAAAATGTGCAAACTAGCATGGGAGAAGGGGAGTGCACCCGATGACTGGAAGACTGGCATAATAGTTCCCCTATATAAGGGCAAAGGGGAAAGAGGAGTGTGGTAACCACCGAGGAATATGTCTTCTAAGCGTAGTAGGGAAGGTATACAGTAGGGTAGTGATTGAGAGAGTGAGAGTGAGAACGGAGAAATGGATAGGCGACGAGCAGGGAGGTTTTAGGAAGGGAAGAGGATGTGTAGATCAGATTTTTACCCTGAATTGTGTTGTGGAGAAGTATCTGGAGAAGAAACAAAAGGTGTATGTTGCCTTTATGGACTTGGAGAAGGCCTATGACAGAGTGGATAGAGAAGGTTTGTGGAAAGTACTTAGAATATACGGAGTAGAGGGCAAGTTGCTGAAAGCAGTGAAGAGCATGTATGAGGGTGCAAAGGCGGCAGTACGTGTGGAGAGTGAGCAGAGCGAGTTCTTTGACCTGAATGTTGGTTTGAAACAGGGGTGTGTGATGTCCCCGTGTTTGTTTACTGTATATATGGATGGAGTTATGAAAGAAATACTATCAAGAGCAGTGGATGTTGGTGTATCGCTGAAAAGGGAGGGAATTGAGTGGAAGCTACCTATACTGCTGTTTGCGGATGATACAGTTCTGATGAGTGATAATGAATGGGAGTTGCAGGGTCTGGTAAATGAGTTTGGAACAGTGTGCGAAAAACGGAATTTGAAGGTAAATACGGGGAAGAGCAAGGTTATGGTCTTCGAAAGGGGTGAAGTCACAGAGTGTGAGGTGAAGCTGAACGGTCAGGCTATGGAGATCGTCAACTCTTTTAAGTATCTGGGCAGTGTGTTGAGTAAAGATGGGACTATGGATGAAGAGGTGCGGGAGAGGGTACAACAGGGGAAGAGGGTTGTAGGAACGCTAAAAGCAGTAACAAGAAATAGGGTGGTCAGTATGGAAGTGAAGAAGTCCTTGCATGACAGTGTGGTAATCCCGACACTGACTTACGGAAGCGAAGCATGGACGTTGGTTGAGAGACTCAGACCAAGAGTGAGAGCAGTGGAAATGAATTACTTAAGGAGTGCGTGCGGAGTTACATGGAGGGATAGACAGACTAATGAGGAAGTAAGAAGGAGGTGTGGTGTGGAGGTAGATGTGCTGGAAAGTGTGAAAAGGAACAACTTGAGATGGTTCGGCCATATGGAACGTATGGAAAGCGAGAGAATGACTAAGAGGGTGTATGAGAGCGAGGTGGAGGGACAGAGGGGGAGAGGTAGACCGAATATGAGGTGGAAGGATGGAGTGAGGAAGTACATGAACGAAGGTGGTGCTGGTTGGGGGGAGGGGCGTCGACTGACTGGGGACAGAGGTGCATGGGGGCAGTTCGTTCGTGGCCACCCCTTCGGGGATCACGGCGTCAGGCAATAGATAGATAGATAGATAAAAGAGAGAAAAATGCAAGGGAGAAAAGTGATTGGAGAACTTGATAGTATTCTCAAAGGAAGAATGGTTAGCCAGGAAGTTAAAAAGTCACTGAGAAACAGTGTGCTGCTCCCAACACTCTCGTATGGAAGCGAGACATGGACGGCAAATGACGAGGACCTCTTCAAACTAAGAGCTGTGGAGATGAGCTTTTTCAGAATGGCAGCTGGCATGAATAGGCTAGATGGGCCAAGTAATAGGGAAGTGTACGAGTCCTTTGGAATGGAAGAGCAGGCTTTGGGCATTGATTGTGGTGTGGTTGAGTGGATAAAGAGAAGTACTTTGAGGTGGTATGGTCATGTTCAGAGAATGGATGAAGACAGAATGCCAAGAAAGATATATGGGAGTCAGGTGAGTGGAACCGCTAGTAGTGGAAGACCACCTATGGTATGGGAAAAGAAAGTGGAAAAATATATTGAAGAAAAACTTCCACGTAGTGGAAGGGGCATTGTGGCACGGGCAAAGGAGGCATGTCTTGACAAAGTAGCATGGAGACGTTTCTGTCATGGCCATCCTCTAGTGGGGGTTTCCCAGGGGGAAGCAAGGCGTCGGAGATGATGATGATTCAGCGATACACCAACATCCGCTGCTCTTGATAGTATTTCTTTCATGACTCCATCCATATATACAGTAAACAACCACGGGGACATCACACACCCCTGTTTCAAACCAACATTCAGGTCAAAGAACTCGCTCTGCTCACTCTCCACACGTACTGCCGCCTTTGCACCCTCATACATGCTCTTCACTGCTTTCAGCAACTTGCCATCTACTCCGTATATTCTAAGTACTTTCCACAAACCTTCTCTATCCACTCTGTCATAGGCCTTCTCCAAGTCCATAAATGCAACATACACCTTTTGTTGTTTCTCCAGATATTTCTCCACAACACAATTCAGGGTAAAAATCTGATCTACACATCCTCTTCCCTTCCTAAAACCTCCCTGCTCGTCGCCTATCCATTTCTCCGTTCTCACTCTCACTCTCTCAATTACTACCCTACTGTATACCTTCCCTACTATGCTTAGAAGACATATTCCTCGGTGGTTACCACACACTCCTCTTTCCCCTTTGCCCTTATATAGGGGGACTATTATGCCAGTCTTCCAGTCAACGGGTGCACTCCCCTTCTCCCATGCTAGTTTGCACATTTTCCCTACCCATTCGATCACTATCTCACCACCGTACCTCAACATTTCCCCACACACTCCATCTGTTCCTGGTGCTTTCCCCAACTTCACTCTTTTCATGGCTTCCCACACTTCTGACCTCCTGATCACTACTTCTCTTCTTCTCCTTCCCATACCATATCCAGCTATGTTTGCTGGCTCTTCATTCCTTACATTTAGCAACTCATTGAAGTACTCCCTCCATCTATCGACTCTCTCTTGCTTCTCGGCTAGCATTCTCCCATTCTTATCTTTCACACCCCTACTGTTACCCTTGCTACCTTCCCTAACTTTCTTGACTTCTTTCCAGAACAGTTTCTTACTCTCCCTCCATTTTACACTCAGATTCCTTACAAATTCCTCATATACTCTTCTCTTCACTACTCTCTTCACCACCCTCTTATTCTCCACGTACCTCGCTCGTTTCTGTCTCTCGAAATCTTCATTCCCTCTACTACCCAACCACTCTCTACAGTATATGCTTTCTTCTCTTCTTCCACAGCTCTTCTTACCTCTTCTGTCCACCATGCTGTACCTTTCACTCCCCTCCCTCTTCTCCTCACTCCACACACCTAACATGCTGCACAGATCTCATTCTTAAACACCTTGCTCATCTCCTCCACTTCCTCCATAACCTCCAGGTCGAACCCACCTAGTCGTCTTTCCACTGCTCTCCTATACTCCTCCTGCAACCTCTCCACCCTCCTCACCATTCCACCCTCCTCTCGCCTCCCTCCAGCTCTCCTCACCCACTTCTTTTGTATCCTAACCTTAGCTACCACTACATAATGATCAGACAGACCCCCTCCAATGCCCCTATACACCCTAGCATCCATCACTGATTTCTTTATTCGTTCATCCACACATACATAATCAATCAATGACTTTCGTTCCACCACTGTCTCATCCTCATCGTCCACACCCGTTTCCACGTGTACCTGTGGATCATTCTGTGTCGGAAGAAGGTGTTGGCTATCCACAGCCTCCTCCCCACACATACGTCCACAAGTGCACTACCATTCCCATTCATCTCTGATGGTACCCCCCACCCTCCCACCACTCCCTCAACTTTCCTATCACCCACCTTACAATTCATATCCCCAATCAGAAATATTCTTTCGTTCTTGTCAAACTTCTCCAGGCACGCCTCCACATTCATCCAGAACTCCTCTTTCTTCCTTTCAAGTTTATCCTCTGTCAGGGCATACACACACACACACACAATCACCCACGTTTGTATTCCTACTTTCATTCTCACCCACACAATCCTTGAACCCACAGACCCATACTCTCTTACACATTCCTTCCATTTGCTACTTACAAACACGCACCTTCTCTCGCTGTTCCTTCACTCACTCCAGCACATACACCCATTCCACACTCCCACTCTCTCACATCTGAACCTTTCCATTTGGTCTCTGTCATTCCACATACATCCAGCCTGGCATTCACTAGCACTTCCAGAATATATATATATATATATATCGGTATATATATATATATATATACTGGTATTATATATACTGTACTGTATATATACAGTATATACTGTTGTTGTTGTTGTTGTTCCCTAAGCTGCCTGGCCGAACAGCCCGGAGTCCCTGAGAAAGGCCATAGCCACGATCGGGCTTTCCCACAGAGCTCTCATTGAGTGTAGATTGTGTTGTTGGCGTAAGTGGTTGTGTGAAATGCAGTCTTCTATGATATGTTTAATGGTATGGGGTGCTGTGTTACATCCCGGGCAGGCGTCGACAACGGAGTCATCCAGTCTCTTCTGATAGCTCAGGAGAGCTGGATGGTGTCCGCATCTCAGCCTGGCCAGGTGGACTCTGTCCTCGCGAGGAAGGGAGGATTCGGAAGTATATACTGTATACATACTTACAGTTCTTACAGTAGATCCTCTGGAAAAAGGCAAACTAGGCCTGTGTATCCAGCTCAGTACCAGTACTTGCACTGCTGCGGTCGTTCACGGTGTTGGCGGCGGCGGTAGCAGACGCAACATTTTTACTATTATGTATTTTTGTTTTATAATCAAACTTCAAATCTTGTCTTCCCCATGCTTTATCAAGATTACTTTCAAACTCCCTTATTGATTCGGAATCAACTACATACTGGGGCAGTGCGTTCCACTCATTTACCACTCTATCACAAAATTAGTTCTTTGCCTTCTCAAGCCTATTTCTCTCTTTGTAAATTTTCTTAGAGTGTCCTCTCGTTCTTGTTCCCTCCCGCATCAAGAAGATACCTTCACACACATCCTCATCGTACTTTCCTGACACTATATTAAAAGTCTCTATCATATCCCCTCTCTTTCTCCTATATGCCAGTGTCGGAAGCCCCAGGTGTCCTCAACCTCTGCTCATAGCCCGCGTTCTTCAACGTTGGTACAGTCTGGCCTGCCAATACGCGAGCTTTTAATACGCGA
Organism: Paralithodes platypus; assembly: GCA_032716605.1. Classification (NCBI taxonomy): domain Eukaryota; kingdom Metazoa; phylum Arthropoda; class Malacostraca; order Decapoda; family Lithodidae; genus Paralithodes; species Paralithodes platypus. The sequence goes on along the minus strand of CM064492.1, from coordinate 77,252,935 downwards.
TTCACCTTATACGCGAGGAGGGGGTCGAATCATACCCAAAACTTTCAAAACGCGTGATGTACCTTTAAAACGCGAATCCGGGGCCGATATAAGGGCAATTCCGGGGAGTTCAGCTAATACGCGAGGCCCCCCACCATTCCGCGCATCCATCTGCGCAGGGACGCCAGGGCAGGGCATTGTGGGATACGCCAGTCTACCCTCAGTCCTCGCTCGCGCAACAGCAGTCCGACTCGTGTGCAGTGATATAGTTTTTTGCCCCCATCATCATGCCCCCTCGCAAGAACAAACTTATCACCCACCAGATGAAGCTGGAGGTCATCAAAAGAAAAGGAAAAGGAGAAGGAAACTCAGCCATCGGTCGAGCAATGGGTTTAGCGGAATCGACAGTTAGAACAATCTGGGCTAACCGAGAAAAGATCAACACCATCGTGAAGTCCTATGGTGCTGCCATGATGGACCAACGTTGCAGGAGCAACAATCCAGCTATGGTGGTCATGGAGCGATACCTGGCAGCATTCCTAGCCCGCAAACACCGTGAGCAAGTCCCGGTGGATAAGGCCTATATCAAACAGCAGGCTAAACTCTTCTACACCACCGCAAGTGCTAGGACAAAGTCTGGCCAGAATTTTAATTTTAAGGCATCCAACGGTTGGCTCCATGGCTTCATGAAACGGAAGGACCTAAGGAACATCAAGGTGTCCGGAGAACGTGGGTCTGCAGTTGTGGTGGCAGCCGACACATTTCCTGGGGTGTTGAAGACCATAATCGAGGATGGTGGCTACACAAAGGATCAGATTTATAATGTGGATGAAAGTGGCTTGCAATACAAGTGTATGCCAAAATCTACATATCTTGCCAAATCTGTGAAACAGGCAAAGGGCCGCAAGATAGACAAGTCAAGGTTCACTGTCATGTTTACTGTGAACCTTTCCGGCAGCCACAAGATGCGGCCTGTAGTGGTGCACACAGCTGCCCACCCTCGATGTTACAAGAACCTGCGCGACATGAATGACACTGGAACTTATTGGTACAAGAGCGCTAATGGGTGGATGACTAGTGCCATTATGTCTGACTGGCTTGTCAAGCAATTTGTTCCTGACGCCCGCCTCAAATGCCAACAACTAGGCCTACCTTTCAAGGCCCTGTTATTGATGGACAACGCCCCTTGCCACCCACACTATTTAGAGACTCTACATCCCGACGTACAGATTGTTTTCATGCCACCAAAAACAACATCTCTCATACAGCCACTGGACCAAGAAGTCATATCGAATGTGAAGCTCTTTTACCAGACACGACTCTACAATTATCTACGCCAGAAGACAGAGAGCAATGAAGAGATTTTGGCTATGCAGCAGGAGTTCGCATCATCGTCTGATGAGGAACAGGCACCCCAGGCAGAGGCACCCCAGGCAGCGGCACCCCAGGCAGCGGCAGCGGCAGCAGAGGCACCCCAGGCAGCGGCACCCCAGGCAGCGGCAGCAGAGGCACCCCAGGCAGCGGCAGCAGAGGCACCCCAGGCAGCGGCACCCCAGGCACCACAGGCAGAGGCAGAGATGACCGTGACACACTTCTGGCGTGTTTTTACCATCAAATACGCAATCGACTTCCTTCTTCTAGCATGGGCTGATATAAATGATGCCACAATTAATCATGCCTGGCGAGCACTTACTCCTCATTTATGTGCTCCCAAGGCCAACAAAGTCCAGTCAGTCACCGAGGCAGAGGCAGAGGCAGTTCAAGCGGCCCGCGCAGTGGCTGGTTTCGGGGCAGTGACAGCCGAGGAGATTCGTGAGGTTATTGAGGCAGGTGAACAACAGACTCAAGGTGACACAATTGAGCAGATTGATGCCGAAGATCAAGCACATCAAGCACGACAACCGAACAACGACGTTGAACCAGCCCCTGCACCTGCTAACATGGATCTGTCTGTAGGTAAACTGAGCGAAATCTTGGCTTTAGTTGACCAACTCAAGGAAGGATTTCGCTCGGTGGAGCAGTGCCCTGTGAGAACACATGAAGTCCTGCTGGGCGTTGACAGTGTTTTCCGCTTTTATTCTGACAAACATCATCAGGAAGTCAACAAGAGGAGACAAACTTTAATGACAAGATGCCTTGCCCGCCAAGAACCTCAACAAGAAGATGATGACGAACCCCAACCTTCGACCTCGGCAGGCTCGGCTGCTCAGGTTGACATGCCCGACGATGATTTTGGTGGCTTCATGAGGGAGGTTCAGGTGGAACAAAGGCGCCTGGCCCTCAACAGAGTGCTAGATGCCAGGGATAGTTCGTCGGACGATGATGATGCCGGGGCCGGGGCCGGGGCCGGGGCTGGGGCCGGGGCCGGGGCACATTAGCTGAACTCGCCCTGCCTCGGAGGGGGCCTGCCTCGGAGCCCCCACCCTTCATATCTACAGTTACTGTTAATTTTAAGGTGAGTTTATTATTATTGTTATATTTTCTTATGATTTGGATGTTTATGTATACATATATGTACCTTTTGTGGCAATTGACGGAGATAAATAGGCCTAAAGTAGACAACTTGGAGTCAGTGCCGCCCATATCGATTTATTCCCATATAATACTCTATTGCTAATACGCGAATTTTCATTCCGCGCCCTCGCGTGTCGCCCATATTCTCGCGTATTGGCAGGCCAGACTGTACCAGCTTGCTAGCTATCCTCTGCACTTTCTCCACTGCTTCTATATCCTTTACCATATATGGAGCCCACACCTGGTTCGCATATTCCAGGTGCGGCCTAACCAGCGCTGTATAGAGATTCCTGAAGATTTCTTCGTCAAGTGACACAAATGTCCTCCTTATCAGCCCTACAATTCTATTGGCTTTGTTTATCTTTTCCGCTAAATGTTCTGAGAAATTTAACTTATTGTCTATCACCACTCCTATATCCTTTTCTGCATTCACTTCCTCCATCGCTTCATACATACTGTATCCTACCTTGTCTATCTTGCTTGTCCCAATCCGCATGTACTTGCATTTTTTTGGATGAAAAGGCATTAACCAATGCTCAGACCATCCCTTCATGCCCTCCACATCTCCTTGAGCAAACCCACATCTTCCTTACTCCTCACTCTTCTATACAGCTTAGTGTCATCCGCATACAGGTATACCTCACTTCCATTAGTTATAACTTCAGGTAAGTCGTTGATAAATATAACGAACAGCAGTGGTCCCAACACAGATCCCTGAGGTACCCCACTTGAAATTTCCCTCCACCCCGAGCCTATTCCATTCACCAGTACCCTCTGTCTCCGATCTTTCAGGAAGGCTTCTATCCATTTCACATATTTCTCCACTATATTATAGCTTCTAACTTTCTCTATTAACCTTTTATGTTAATACACACATACATACAAAAACAAAACAAAATCAATACAAGAAACACTATCACGATAGATATGTTACAAATGTTCTTTTTCATTATAGACAAGGTGGAGACTTATATGTTATGAAACTACTGTTTAAAGTAAATTTCCGAAATTTCCGCTTGACAACACTCCATACACTAAACACCAGTAGTTTTTGTTTGGTTTCCTGAGAGTGATCAGTGGCCACCATTGTGTGCTAATTCTGTTCTTCAGACTGATTACTCTACCCTCTGGGGTACATACCAGCTGACTTATACTTACATAGATGTACTGTACTGTACCAGGTGTTGGGTAAATTGTTTTGTTATCGGCAGTGGCCTGCGTGATACAATAATGGTTTGAGGGGGGCTTTGCCCCCCTCACCGCCCATGACTAATTGTTACCAGCAGTGGCAAATAACAGAAAATAACAGTCAAATTTGACGCAAATGTAACTGCGAGCGTGCGACTATGTAAACAAAGTGGCAGTACGCCCGCTAACACAACTCTTACCGTATTTTCTTTCTAACACTCTTAACCGTCTAAATTTAAACAACGAGGGATATTGGACTCTTAATATCATCTTACACTATACATAATATTAAAAAATAGACCTATGAACTGTATATTCTAAGAAACACAACCCTATAGTAAAGTACAGCACAGTATCTTAGATATATTACGACTGGACAACGGGTCCAGTCGCAATATCCGTCCATGTTTAACCCTTTACGAGCGGCCTATGCGGTTTATTTATATGTTCCGCCCAGCGGGGTGTTTTTAGCCAAAATAGGGCTGTTTACGTGATCATTTTCATGCCTAAATAAGACCCAGAACGTAAAACAAGTATCTATCCCTGAAAGGGCATAAACAGAGCTTTCGAATGACACCATAACGATCCTTTTATGATGGCTAGTTTTCTTGCAATAACCGTGCAACGCGAGTGCAAAAAGCAGGTAATTAGCCACTTTCCCGATACAATTCCGTATATAGCGAGTGAGAGAGGTAGGAGGGAGGTGAGATTCGTGTCAGTAGGTTCGCCGCGGTGGTCTGGAGCAGTCATACACTCGCTACTCTCCTGCCACCACTTGTCTCTCTCTCTCAGCAACATTACGTGCTGAAATTGCCACTCGAGTTATGTCGAGCGCCGCCACATAGTCCAGCTTTATTTAACTCGACTTATGTGGTGAGCCGCTTTTTAAGGGTTAAAGAAGCGGCCGACTGCACCTAACCGTTCGCTTGGCAGAGGTATACTAAGGAAGGAGGGCCTCCCTACCTACTGCGAGGGTGGAGGTTGTTGTTGTTGTTGTTCCCCAAGCTGCCTGGCCGAACAGCCCCAAGGCCCCGAGCAATTCCAAGGCCATAACCGAGCGCCCCCACAGAACCCTCCTTGCCGACCACAATAAAGCCTGGGTGACCGAAGCCACTCTATGGCGGGGAGCTGAGGAGGGTGCAGAAACGCCCGGGAAACCAAAGCCCCACCCAGGGCCCTGTGCCCCTCAGCAATTATGAAGAGAAAGTTGAGGGCAAGGGAAAAATGTGACGCTTTGGCTTCCAATCTTGGTAGATTGGGAGGTCAATCCACGGAAAAGACGCCGTCACTTGAGATCTAGAAAATATATAAGTTAAAGGAACAGTCAGAGTAAGCTATGGGTATGGCAGAGATCGCTCAGTTCTCACTCTGATAGACCAGCCCATCACCACAAGACTAGAACCCAATCCTCTCAGCATCAGCTAGGAAAGGCCCTAGAAAGCCACCTTTGGCGGGGGGATAGCTCCCCTGCGAGGGTGGAGGTTGACAAACTTACCAATTATTTAATTTGTCCTGCCACTAGCAAAACTTATCGTAACCCAATTTTGAAGCAATTGGAGTATTCAGTTGCATTCAAAGGATGTCTAAAGTACTGTATAGAATACGCGAATTGCGTATCCGTGCATTTAGGGACAGCCTGCCTGAATACGCGATTTGCATATCCATGCGCGAGAAAGTTAAAGTTATGCCTCATAGTTTCCTTTATGCCGCTGGAAATGATTACATGGCCAAAATACTACTACTTCATACACATTTTTTGTATTCCCTTTCACACTCCAGCAGGTTCCACTCAGTTGCCTTAATAATATCTTCATGGTAATACAATCTTCTCATTTATTCTTTAAGTATGTTGAAGTAGTTCAAGGCAGGACAGAACTAGTGCTTAAAATGTAAGAGTATAACATGCTGAGAACAACCCTCTGCAGATTTCCAAATGAAGTCAAACAAAGCGAAGTACTGTACCTGTGATACCGGATGTAGTGGTGGCGGAGGTGGTATGGTAGGAGTGGCAGGGGTGGCGACCACTTCATGGGGCATCACCACCTGTAAGGCCTCCAACAGGTTCCAGTTGGCTGCCTCAAGGTGCATAAACGCCTCACCAACATCGTCGATACCTGAGCATGCCTGAAATAAATAAAAATAACAAAATTAATAAATTAACCTCTAAACCCCAGGAAATGCCATATGGCATCAATAGGGTTAATGGGCAGCACCCCAGGTGACATCATACGACGTCAGCATGTTTCGCGCCAAGTAATAAAAATTTTCACGGTGCAATCACAGCCCAATTGGCCTTATGATTAACCCTTGTCTAGCGGGGTGTTTTGGGCTCATTTGGGCATATTCAGGCCCTCCTGAATGATCAATCAAGTATCTGCATGAAAAGAAATGTATTCAGCAAAAAACTAGGCACTAAAAGCTTCAAAATGAGACCAGAACGAGCTACGTAGCACTCGTGGTTCTCTTGCAGTGGTGCCACGAACATGGGAGTTTTAGCGTATAGCGGTATATTTTTCCCAGCTATGCTCACTACTGGCTACACTGCCGGCCTCTCGAGAACACAGGGAACATGAGTTGATGGGCGGCGGTAAGCCCTGGGAGTCGGCTGTCTGGCCCGCTGCGCTCCCGGCCATTTGCACTCGATTTTAACCCTTTAAAAGCCTTAATAATGCTCCTAACTTGCTGCAAATTGGTGCACGACTTAAGTCGAGTGCCGCCAATAAGGGGTTAACTAAGCTCCATTCCAAGCCCCTCCTGAACGCCCCCAAGCCTAGCCTACTCCCCTACCCATAAGCACCCCAAACCATCTCCCTACCCTCTCACGTGATTGCATCATGCCTCGCAGCTTATCATGTGGGTATTCTGCAGAACAACAACTCCTCGATTACGGGATTCCTGACTTATGGAGACACATTTTTTCGCTCTTACCTTACTCAGGGAACCTTACTGATGTGCGAATAAGTGCTACTTTTCTTATTTTGTCAATTTGATTTTCACTCCCCTATAAAATTTTCAGAATTATTTTTGTACAGCCAGTCCAGGACACTTTGTTTACATTCTAGACTCCTTGGAGGCTCCTCCCCGATGTTCAGTAGCCAATCAGAGTGGAGCTTCACCTACAAGACGTGGATATTTTTAATTTTAATACCACAAATTTTCTGAGTGTTTGTGTTCATTTGCATCAATATGCTGTATAGTGTTTGTAATTAATTAGAAATCTCGGAAAAACCTAATTTCCCCATTTTCGATCGATGTTGACACACTCTCCCCGATAGTGGGGAGGACTATGATTTGAAGACATTAGCCTAACCTAACAACCTTACCTAACCTATCCTAGTACAGTATTAACACTGGTTGGGTACAATCCCCTAGTAAAAAAAAAAAAATGTGGCTGTCGATTATAAGAAGGCGAAAGAAAAGTCAAAGTCTACGGTGTTTACTCTGCAATCTTCAGCTTTGATTGTATAGGCTATAGCCTACTGTACGTTGATAGGCCTAACAGGAAAGTACCGTATAGACAACCTTGTTACGAAAATTACATTTTAGTAGCATACTTTATATTAGTTTTTCCGAGGGTTAAAACACATTTTCATATGATCCTTAGAGCTGTCGATAACTGGAAGTACCGTATTGACAACCTTGTTACGAAAAAGACATTTTAGTACTGTACTGTACCATACTTTTTTATTAGGTTTTGCAAAGGGTTAAAACAAATTTTCATATGATCTTTAGAGCATAGGCCTATAGATTCCTTATTTATTTTCAAATATATAAACAAAATTGTGGTATTAAAATAATATTGAACCCAAGACGTCGGTTTATTTTTATTGGTACTTTCCTATTATCGATATCCTAAGCTGAAAATTGCAGAGTAAACACCATAGACTTCATCGACTTTTCTTTCAGCGGCCGTGACCCGTCAATCTTTTATAGTTTTTAACCCTTGTCTAGCGGGGTGTTTTGGGCTCATTTGGGCATATTCAGGCCCTCCTGAATGATCAATCAAGTATCTGCATGAAAAGAAATGTATTCAGCAAAAAACTAGGCGCTAAAAGCTTCAAAATGAGACCAGAACGAGCTACGTAGCACACGTGGTTCTCTTGCAGTGGTGCCACGAACATGGGAGTTTAGCGTATAGCGGTATATTTTTCCCAGCTATGCTCACTACTGGCTACACTGCCAGCCTCTCGAGAACACAGGGAACATGAGTTAATGGGCGGCGGTAAGCCCTGGGAGTCGGCTGTCTGGCCCGCTGCGCTCCCGGCCATTTGCACTCTATTTTAACCCTTTAACCCTTCCTACCCGGTCTGCCTTAGGTAAGGACAGCACGAAAGAAGGGCAAATACCCGGTATGCCTTATCTAAGGCATGAGCTTAACCCTCCAGCCCCGGCTATGTATTATATATATATTCCCCGAAACCCGGGTGTTTTGGCCGAAAAACGTCTAGGCTAGGCTACCGTATCTTTGTTATTCTGACTGCTTCCGCATTCCCGCGCATCCCCAAGCATAGCTGTGTTTCTTACCTGTAGAATGGCGTTAAGTAGAGCTCTCTAAGTCAACTGGTTCAGTTGTGATGATGATTTCATTGGAGATAACTTTATGGCAACAACAGCCACTTTACATTACTTTTCGATACATACAGGCACATACAGGCAACATACAGGCACACACGAACAAGCGACGCTCTCCTTCTTGTGGCCGGAGATGCGGGGCGTCGGTCCAGCCGGCTGTTGTTTACATGCGTCGGACCGACGCCTCGCACACCAAGCTCACAGGCTTTCAACCACTGGGCGTTAAAGAGCCCTTCCGGGCAGCTCTGGTATGCTTTTTTATGGGCGTTCAAGAGCCCTTCCGGGAACAGAGGGTTAATAGCCTAATTAAGCTTGGTCCGAACGCTGTGCATACGACGTATGTCAACAAACCCAAGCATTCGTCACCGCACCTCCGAAAACAAGAAGGAGAAGACTCCTCAATGTTATTGTTCTGACGTCATGACGAAATTAGTGTCTAAAAAGCCCCCATATTGGCAACATCTCTGCAATATTGGCTCCACTGAAATCGTCATCACAACTGAACCAGTTGACTTACAGAGCTCTACTCAATGCCAAAATACAGATTGAAAACCGCACTACGATTATAGATGAGTGGGAAAGTTCTAGCAGTGAAAATAAACATAAATACGGTAGCCTAGGCCTAGACGTTTTTCAGCCATATCGCCCGGGTAGGGGCGACCGTTATTGGGTAGGACAGCCCGGGTAGGAAGGGTTAAAAGCCATAATAATGCTCCTAACTTGCTGCAAATTGGTGCACGACTTAAGTCGAGCGCCGCCAATAAGGGGTTAATACCGGTACCCAACCAGCGGGAGTGTGGGGGCGGCAGCCCCCACCCATAATACTAGGATAGGTTAGGTATGGTTGTTAGGTTAGGCTAATGTCTTTTAAAAGTCCCTAGATTGTTGGGGTGTCGGAATTACAATTAACAATGCAAATGCTAATAAAAAGTGCTTTCTGCACTTTCTAAACAATAAAATACACACTTACAAACCATTACGATATATAAATAAAAAATATAAACGTTTGGATAAAATTAAATAAAAGGAGTTGTTGTTCGGCAGAATTACCAATCATGTTCCCGTCTATTTTGACTGACGTGGGATACAATAATAGGACCCCTCCGTGGCGGTGGCGGTGGTGAGTGATCACGCGTGAGACGCTCTGACATTAATGTTAATTTTGGTGGTCTAAATCGAAGACAGTGGCCTTGTATGAGCATGAGGCACGCATAATATATCAGTGCATCGGTTCGATGGAAATAATGTCTCAAAGCAGTACCCAGACTACCCACACAAGCCTCCAGACTTAAGTTGCCAAAAAACTCTGGTAAAAGATGGCGTCACACATAAACAAACAAGACTCAGCTGGCGACGATGAAAAGGACTCACAATGCGGAAAGTGTAAGGTGGAAGTGACAGATTCTGATAATGCACTCGAATGTGAGGTACCGGTATGTGATGTTTGGTTTCACATTGGATGCGAAGATACACCTGAAGCTGTGTATGAATTTATGGTGGAGAAAGATGCAGGTAAACAGCTGAGTTACAACTGCAGTTTTTGCATGCGGGGAAGTGTGAAACTACACAATAAAATTAAAAAGATTAGTGAACAGCAGGAAGAGATGATAGGTAAACATCAGGTTTTGAAACTCACAGTGGGCGAGATGAGAGCTGATATGGTTAAAAGTCAGGACAAGCAAAGCAATTTGATGACAGGTTGAGTCATATGGAGGCAAGCTCAGTCAAGTTTAATGATCTAGTGGAAGGAAACTCAGCTGGCACTCGGGACTTGACGGATAGACTAGGGACTTTGGAAGCAAAAATTGTTAGTTTTGAGGATAAAATTGTGTCACATGTGAAAGAAAATGTAAAAGAAGTTCGGGAGAATATTGCGGAATTGAAAACAAAGGTGCATGATGAGGTGAAGGAACAGGTAGGTTCATCATACACAATTTGTTTAATGGATGAAGCAAAGAAAGTTTGTGAAAACATTAGGAATGATCCTGGCAATCAAGTAAGTGGGGACAATGTACCGGTAATACAGCAAACAACTCGGCATATCCAGAGTAGGATGGATCGCAAGGACAATATAGTTTTGTATGGTGTGCCAGAAGAGATTTTGACAGGTGCCAACTTGCGAATCAGAAGTGAAAAAGAAAAACATGACAGAATGGTGGTTATTGAAATCTGTGATGAGATTGGGTTGACATGTTATGATAGTGATATAATCCATATCACAAGAATTGGTAGATACAAAGGACTGGTAGATGATAAAGGTGAGACAATTAAACCCAGGCCCATCCTTGTGAAAATAAACAGTGGACTGAAAGAAAGGATGATGAGAAATGGATACAGGATAAGGGAAGCAAAGAAAACGGTGTACAATAACGTTAGGTTGTCGTACGACATGACAAAGGAGGAGCACCAAACCGACAGGAAACTGAGGGAGGAAGCAAGAGCCAGAACGAAGCTGAAAAGGACTCAGTAAATGTTTACATAGTCAGGGGAAATCCTTGGCCTTGGGAGCGTCGAATACTGAGGGTGAAGAGGAGAGAGGTGACCGTGGAGACAACAGCAGCACAGAGGAATCCGGCAGAGGAAAGGGAGGGAGGGACTTCAGTCACTTCACATCCAGACGGGAATTAGTTCGGGATCTACAAGACACTGAAAAAACTCAGGAAATTACCAGTGCCGATGTTGACAATGATGTTAGAATAATGTTCAGTAATGTAGACACTTTTACATATGATAAAAGAAATTAATTAATCAGTAAACTTGAGGATATGAAGCAAGTGCCGCATGTGATTTACTTTAACTGTGATGTAAAGGCACCTGATACAGATGGTAAAAGAGTCGTTTACCTTTACGAAAAGGCTAACTATGAATTAATGAAACAAAAACTGAACATAAACTGGAGAGAGTACCTAGAGAACTACAATGTGAACAGGTTATGGGAAAGATTTTGGGACAAGTTCCTTGAGGTGATAGAGGAGTGCGTTCCACGTAGGGATTTTAAAGATAATTATCGCGAATAGACTCGCAGCGTAATTATACATAATTTATTAGGGAAAGTGAAGCTCTATGGAATCCTTATAATATACTCACATAGATTCCGTTGTGGTTGTTGTTGTTGTTGTTCCCTAAGCTGCCTGGCCGAACAGCCCCGAGTCCCTGAGAAAGGCCATGGCCACGATCGGGCTTTCCCACAGAGCTCTCATTGAGTGTAGATTGTGTTGTTGGCGTAAGTGGTTGTGTGAAATGCAGTCTTCTATGATGTGTTTAATGGTATGGGGTGCTGTGTTACATCCCGGGCAGGCATCGACAACGGAGTCATCCAGTCTCTTCTGATAGCTCAGGAGAGCTGGATGGTGTCCGCATCTCAGCCTGGCCAGGTGGACTCTGTCCTCGCGAGGAAGGGAGGATTCGGAAGGATGGATTTCGGGAGGTCGTGCATGCAGCTGCGTGTTGTCTGTGAGTGAGTGGATGGATCGGTGAGAGATATGAGTATGGATGTGCTTTTGGAAGTTGGTTCGGGGTGGGCAGGGAGGGAGAGAGGACAATAATTGTGTGTGATACCGTGTGCTGGGTGTTGTTTTGATATTTCTTGGTGTCTGTGGGTGTGTTGCCATGTAGTTTAGTGGGTGGTCTTGGTTCGTGGAGGCTGCTGCCAGGAATTGAGTGCCTCTCATGTCCAGATGGTCTTTGACTTTGAGGATTTTGGTTTCTTGATGTAGGTGATCTGTGGGTGCAGTAGCTGTGCAGCCTGTAATGATCCTCAGGGCTTTGTTTTGAATAGTCTGTAAGGTCTTATGATGTGTTTCAGCTAGGTTAGAAGCCCAGGCTGGGCTTGCGTATTCCATCACTGATCTTATGTATTGTTTATATACTGTGGTGGTAGTTTCTTTGTTGTGTCCAAATTTTGTGTGAGCAAGTGACCTGAGGGCGTTAAGTCTGGGTGTCAGTTTCTTTTTAATGTTTGTGGTGTGCTGTTTGAATGTCATATGAGTATCATATGTTACTCCTAGGATTTTGGGTGTGTGTTAGGGGTGTGTTGTTTATGGTGAGTTGAGGGATGTATTTGTGTTCTCCTGTCCAACTTGTGAGCAGGGTTGCGGTGGATTTGGCTGGGGCTAGATTAAGTCTGTTTGTAGTGCACCAGCCATGTAGTGTGTTGAGATAGGGTTGAAGGAGATCTGTTGCTCTTTTTGGGTCATGGTGTGTGCATGCGAGTGTTATGTCATCTGCATAGGAGGCTAAGTTTATTTGGGGCGTATTGGGTGTAGTTATATCGTGCATGTACAGATTGAAGAGTGCGGGCGATAGGACGGATCCTTGTGGGACTCCGTTTGGAAAGTTTCTGATTTTAGATGACTGACCGGCAAAAGATACGTGTGCACATCTACCTGCTAGGAAGTTGGCCAGCCACCTTTTTGTGTGTTGTTGTGCATGTTTGTGTTGTAGATTTTGTTTGTTAGGTTGTGGCGGGGGATGGCATCGAAGGCTTTACTAATGTCGAGTGTGGCTAATAGTGATCTGTGTGGTGGTCTAGCTGAGTTGATGCCGTCGAAAGCTCTTTGTGTAAGGTCTGTGAGAAGAGTGTTTGTGGAGTGCAGTGGCCTAAAGCCATGTTGTGTTGGAGCTAGGGGTAGGTCAGGTGTAATTAGTTGTAATACTAGGCGTTCCATGACTTTGGAGGGGGAGCAAAGGAGTGTGATGGGGCGGTGCGAGGAGGGTAGCGTGGGGTCTTTGTTGGGTTTGGGGAATGTGATGATGAAACCATGCTTCCAAATGTCTGGTATTGTGTTGTGTGAATAGCTGTAGTTTGATATGTTAGTGAGTGCTTGTATGCCTTGTGGTCCGTTGTGGTAGAATAGTTTTGATAAGTTTTGTAACTCGATATTGTCGATATAAATAGTCCCGCGCGTAAACAAACTCAGTCCCGCAATCATGAGAGCTCTGCTACGGACGTGTTCATGTTTACAAAAAGTGTTCGAAATGGAGTACACTCGCTACGGTAAAGTGTTATGTTCTACAAAGATGTTATTGTATGTCTAATATATGAACCCACAGTAGCTGGCATGCAACTTGCAAGGGCTAGTGTTGTATCCCACGTACTGGGTCTAGGGCACTCTAGGGTTAGGTTAGGTTAGGTTAGGTTGTTTGGTTAGGTTAATATACTAGGTCTCGGAAACAAGATTCGTAGTTGCGGTAGTATTTACATCAAAACTATAGTTAACTATCAAAACTATTCTTCCACAGTGGAATCTATGTGAGTATATTATAAGGATTCCATAGAGCTTCACTTTCCCTAATAAATTATGTATAATAACGCTGAGAGTCTTTTAAAAAAAATTACCATTTTAAAGATAAGAATAAGATGAAAGGAATAAACGCAGACTTACCAACGGCCAGGAAACTAAGGTAAAAAATAAAACGAAAGGAAAGACTATGGGAGCGATTTAAAGTCATGAGAAAAAATAATAGAACGGAGAGCGAGTTTTCGTTCTGTGAGAGAATAGTAAATTCATGGAATAGTTTTTTTGGTCAAATTGGATTTTAGGTCACGTATGTGTTTTTTGTATTATAATCCCTTTTCTCGTCAGTTTCTTCATTGATTAGTGTGTTTTAAGGTTTTTCCTTCTGGAAATTCATATTTACCCATTATTTTGCAATATTAAAACATGCCCCCTAAAACCTGGAAATTCATATTTACCCATTATTTTGCAATATTAAAACATGCCCCCTAAAACCATATTTTGTCATTACCCTAACCTAACAACCTAACCTAACCTGGGGGCTGCCGCCCCCAGAGCCCCGCAGGGTTAGTATTGATATAGAATATGATAAAATACTAAAACTACGGTAAAAAATGAAAAATATTAGTTCTCAGCTGATCCAAGATGGCCGCCATCACCCTTATTTAACCCACAAAGTCTAAGGAAAAATAATTTAATATGCAGCAGTAAAGACATATATTGTGGTGACTAATACTCTATGACAAAGCTATAGTATACATTTAGAACATTATATCCCATACGTGACCTAAAATCCAGTTTGTCCATTTTTTTTTGCTTACCTTAGTGACTCAAAATCTGTGGTCGAATTTGAAAGAAAATTAGATCATGCCTGGAAAAATCAAGAACAAAAATATAACCACAAAGCAAATATAAACACCACTTGCCACCGCTGCCACACCAGCATACAAGAAGTTGACTTGAACATTAACCTCTGAAGTGCGCATGGGGGTAATTAGACACCTCTCCCTGTGCGCATGTATTTGAGGTGTTTCCGTCACTAAAATATTCATTGTACCATTAATAGCATTAATACTTATCCATATGCACCTATTATGGGTTGATTATAAAGGTATTAACCTGAAACAACAATAAAACGAGTGAAAACAGCGTTTGGATGGTCAAAATCGGAGATATAACCCGCGAGTTGTATAATGTATGGGTGAGGCAAGCTGCTTTCCCGCCAATTTCCCCCAAGGCCACTGAGACACAGTCGATCGATACTCTCTCTCTCTCTCTCTCTTGCATTCGCTTGCTATCAGCAATGACCACACCCTGCAACCGGATTTCTAATGTTAGCACGAAAATATACCTCAGAATAAGGGAATAACAGGGAAAATAGGTGATAACTGAAGGAGAGGAGGAAAGTGGGGAAGGAGGGGAGGTAGAGGACTGAGATTTTGCATGGCCCAGGGGCCAAAAAAAAATAAAAAAAATAAAAAAATAAAAAAAATAAAAATAATTTTTTTTTTTTTTCGATGTCAAAAGTTGATTTTTTTTCTTCTCTGACTCTTAAGAGTCTCCCAGCAGTTCCCGGGTTAATGACGAAGAACTGGTGCCACAGGCCTGAGAGGCCTCTACCAGAAGACATCTGTAAGTATCTGTAAGTATAACTTATTGTCATCATCATAGGCCTAGCCTATATATTGCCAGC
The DNA here is from genome assembly GCA_032716605.1 of Paralithodes platypus. Classification (NCBI taxonomy): domain Eukaryota; kingdom Metazoa; phylum Arthropoda; class Malacostraca; order Decapoda; family Lithodidae; genus Paralithodes; species Paralithodes platypus. The sequence continues at coordinate 77,237,752 of CM064492.1, read as the reverse complement.
AGGGAACTTAACTGTGAGCGAGCAACCTACCTATGTAAACATGACGACCGTGACCGTCGGACCGACACCGTACACCCGGATACATCCTTCCCCAGGCGCTTCTAACACAAAGTATTGTGCATAGCCTATATTGGTAGGTAGCCTAATGGACTAGTGCTAAGGATGTACCGTACATTGTTTCACGGGTAGTATTAGGCTACCGGAAATTGCGTTCACGGCGAAAATACGGAGGTGATAAATTGGCCCCAACAGTTCTAGGCTAGTACGGCCAATACTTTTTTCGGTAATTTTAGCGAAAAGACTCGCAGCCTTATTTGAGAGTTTTTTTGGTAAGATTAGGAGTAGTGGGCGTACCACTACCAACATACAGCATAACTCATCTATAAAACATTAACCTAACCAAACAACCTAACCACAGCCCATGTGGTGATGGGCTGGTCTATCAGAGTGAGAGCTGAGCAATCTCTGCCATACCCATAGCTTACTCTGACTTTTCCTTTAACTTATATATTTTCTAGATCTCAAGTGACGGCGTCTCTTCCGTGGATTGACCTCCCAATCTACCAAGATTGGAAGCCAAAGCGTCACATTTTTCCCTTGCCCCTCAACTTTCACTTCATAATTGCTGAGGAGCACAGGGCCCTGGGTGGGGCTTTGGTTTCCCGGGCGTTTCCGCACCCTCCTCAGCCCCCCGCCATGGAGTGGCTTCGGTCACCCAGACTCTTCAAGTCTGCCGGCTCTGCCAGCAACGAGAGAATTTTACAGTGAAATTAGATGAAGCCTACAACAAGATCAACGTCCTCACCATGAAGCTGGAATCACTCCAAGAGTTTGTAACACTCAACGTTGGAGTGCCACAAACTTCAATTGTCACCGCAACTCCAGCAGCCACCAACGCCCCAACGTCAACTGCCAACAATTCAACGCCTACAGTAGCCATTTCAGCTGATGTTTCCGATACTCAAGATACAAATAGCGACTCTCTTCCCCCTCAAGACAACTTCCGTGTCGTGAGGAACAACGTTTGCCCCAAGACCAGGAAACACATACCGATTACCGAGTGTCAAAACCGTTTCCAGATACTCGCAGACTCAGATGACGAAGAGGAAATAGAAGAAGTCCGGCTCGTGGGAGACTCGATGATACGTGGTCAGCTCACAGAGTTTTGCGCCAGGGCACCTAAGACCAGGAAGCGTTTTTGTATCCCTGGTGGTGGTGTGGATGACGTAGTTGCAGCAGTTGACGAAGTATCAAAGCTGGCCCCTGCAAATACAATGTACGTCATCCACGTTGGATCCAACGATATACAGCGAACCCGGTCGGAAGATTTGCTTTTAAAGTACCAGCAGCTGATCAAGTCGTTTAAGGAGAAGTCATCAAGGATCATCGTCTCAGGAATCGTCCCCCGGCTCGGTGTAGAGAGCCGATTTTACAACATAGCCACCAGCACAAATCGTTGTCTAGCAAACCTCTGCAGGAAGGAGAACGTGGGATTCGTCGACACCTGGGACAATTTCTACTACGATGACTATTTGTTTTCGGATGATGGAGTTCATCTGAACCAGGTGGGAGCAGCGCGTTTTGGGCGTCTTCTCAACGATGCGGTGAAGGATTTTCGGAGAAGAAATCGACTCAGCACAGGACAACCAGGAAGGAGGACCGAAGACAGCGAGGACGGCAATCTACAAAGGAATTAAATACTAATCCGTCAAGAACCGCGAATTTGGATAAAGCTCCACCAACACGACCCAAATTCAAAACCGTCAGGGATAACGACCGAGGACCGAGGACAGCCATGAATGTAAATGTAGATCCGACCAGAACCAAAAATTCGATGAAAGAACGATCTGCGAGTTCTAAAACCGCAACTTTAAAGGTTTTCTATGCAAACGCTCGTAGCATACGCAATAAATTTTCAGATTTAGAGGAACTAGTGTTTACAGAAAATTATGATGTGATTGGCATAACAGAATCTTGGCTCAATACACAAGATAGAGACTTTTTAGCAGAGTATTCACTTCCCGGTTATGTAATGTTTGAGAACAGCCGAATAAATAAAAATGGAGGTGGCGTTTTATTTTATATCAAAGAAAGTCTTAACCCGACCCTCGTGTCAAAACCTCAAATTGTGAACGTCGACACATCTTTTGTGCTAATAAAGAATAATAAAGGTACAAAAATAATACTTGCGTTAATATACAGACCTCCAGCTCAATCAGTGCAAACTGACCGAGAAATTTACGAACAAATTGCAGATGTAAGTAACTCACAAGATACCGTAATTTTTGGCGACTTTAATTTACCTGTGACCAAGTGGGGCGATACTCTTACTTCACACTCCGGACATGACTTGTATACGAATTTGCAAGAGAGTTCGCTTTATCAATTTGTTCGAATGCCGACCCGTGGTAATAACGTTCTTGACATTGTACTTGCAACAAAAGAAGAATTGATAGAGAATTTGAATGTTGGTGATGAATTCAGTAACAGCGACCATCGTACGATAACTTTCACTTTAAAGTTTACTAGTAACGAACCAAATAGTAGCATCGAAAAAGTCCCTAATTTCAAGAAAGCAAACTTCCATAAACTTAGAGTTATGTTTAAAGAAACTGACTGGAGCTTTTTAATTAACAATAACGACATAAATACATCTTGGAAGTTATTCGAAACCACTTACCTAAAAGCAGTGCAAGACTGCATACCATCGAAAATACGGCGTCCAGGCCATAATAATAAGCCCAAATGGTGGAATAAAGATATTTCAAACTGCCTGCTTGCTAAAAAATGTGCTAATGATAGATTAAAATCCTCACAAAATGACGAAGAACGGGTGAAATTTGTAGAGCTACGACGCAAAGCCAAAAAGTTAATTAAGCAAAGTAAAAAGACCTTAGAGTTACATATTGCGAATCAAAGTAAAACAAACCCGAAAGAATTCTATAGTTATATCAGAAAGAAAAAAGTAGTTACTTCAACTGTTGGACCGTTAGTCGATGAAAAAGGAGAATACACCAAAGACGAAGTACAAATGAGTAATGCCCTCAATACCTTCTTTGCATCAGTTTTTACAACAGAAGACCTCAGTGATATCCCTACACCATCGCCGATTCAGATTGATAATTCAGATGTTCTAAGCAATATCACCGTTACAGAGAGAGAAGTATTGAATTGTTTAGATAAACTCAAGGTAAATAAAATGCCAGGACCTGATACAATCTCGCCTAGAGTTCTAAAGGAAGCTAAGAATGAGCTCTCCAAACCACTGACATTACTATTCAATAAATCCTTGCAGTCTGGAACTATGCCTGATCAGTGGAAGCTAGCCAACGTAACACCGATATTCAAAAAAAGGCAGCAAATCCCTACCCAGTAACTATCGTCCAATTAGCTTAACCTCAGTTGTATGTAAAATGCTAGAAACGGTCATACGAGACAGACTCGTAAATCACTTGGAGGAAAATAACATACCGGTACTTAAAGATACTCAACACGGCTTTCGTAAAAAACGTTCCTGTTTAACAAACCTCTTAGACTTCTTCCACGATATCCTCAACCTCTACGATGAGAGTAAAGCTGTAGATATTATATACCTTGATTTTCAAAAGGCCTTTGACAAAGTTCCCCACAAACGTTTACTGCTAAAACTAAAAGCGCATGGAATACAAGACGGTGTGTTGAAATGGATAGAAAATTGGCTCAGCAACAGAAAGCAAAGGGTAGTCATAAACGGTAAGGCATCTAAATGGACCAATGTAAGTAGCGGGGTACCCCAGGGATCGGTACTAGGACCAATTCTCTTTCTAATTTACATCAACGACATAGATGAGGGTCTCACCTGCACAATCTCAAAATTTGCTGACGATACAAAAATTGCAAATAGCGTACTCTCAAAAGAACAAGTTGACGATACGCAACACAATCTAGATAAATTGTCATGTTGGGCCCAAATTTGGCAAATGAGTTTCAATGCGGATAAATGTAAAGTACTACATATCGGATACCTAAATGAGAAAGCAAACTATTCGATGAATGGCACTCAGCTTAAGAATGTAAACAGAGAAACTGATCTGGGAGTAACAATATCGAGTAACCTAAAACCGAGTCAACAATGTTCAGAAGTTGTTAAGAAGGCAAACAAAATAATTGGCTTTATAGGCAGGTCATTTGAGCATAAATCCAAAGAAGTTATCCTAACCCTTTACAATTCCTTAGTCCGCCCTCTTCTGGAATACTGCGTTCAATCCTGGTGCCCTTATTACCAAAAAGATATAAACAAGCTAGAACGAGTTCAACGTAGAGTTACCAAAATGATACCTAGCCTAAAGAACAAACCATACGAAGAGCGTCTTAGAGAATTAAATCTATTTCCTTTAACCCAGCGCAGATTAAGAGGCGACTTAATTCAAGTGTTCAAAATCATCAAAGGCATCGACAATATGAACTGTAGTAAGTACTTCACTATCGACCAATCTAATTACACGCGGGGAAACGGTTGCAAAATTATTGGTAAATCTTTTAACTCGCACGAATCTAAGAATTTCTTCTTCAATCGAGTTGTCAACTTGTGGAATGGGCTTCCCCGAGACGTTATAGACTGCAGCACCGTTGATTCATTTAAATTCCGCCTAGACAAATATCTCGCATCAAACCCGCGACTGACTGCGTTTGTAAATGAATAACTTTATCCTCCCCTCAGTTACTAACCCATATGTCCCCTACTAACTTCCTAGTCCTGCCACGTTAGTGGCAGGGCAGTAGTTCCCTTTCCAATGTTCCCTTACCCACTCTAAACCACTGTTTGGACACTTGATCCTCAGTGTTTTGGAGGACAAGCAACCTAGAAGGGTCACTAGATCTGTTGTTGCTTGATTTCCTTTGTACTCCTTTGTACTCCTTTGCTTTATTGTGGTCGGCGAGGAGGGTTCTGTGGGGGCACTCGGTTATGGCCTTGGAATTGCTCGGGGCCTTGGGGCTGTTCGGCCAGGCAGCTTGGGGAACAACAACAACAAGAACAACAAGAACAACAAGAACAACAACAACAACAACAACAACAACAACAACAACCTAACCTAACCTAACCTAGTATTCATGTACTACTAAGTTAGGTTAAGTTAAGTTAAGTTAAGTTAAGTTAAGTTAAGTTAAGTTAAGTTAGGTTAGGTTAGGTTAATGTTTTAGAGATGATTTAAAATTTTATGCTGTACTGTATGTCGGTAGTGGTACGCCCACTAGGCCTACTCCTAATCTTACCATTTTTTTTTCTAATTTTTTTTGGAAATGGTAGTTTTGATGTTAGGCCTAGCCTAGGCCTATTAGTTATAATTCCACTGTGGGAGAATATTTTGTATAGTTAACTATAGTTTTGATGTAAATACTACCGCAACTACGAATCTTGTTTCCGAGACCTAGTATAGGCTATTAACCTAACCAAACAACCCAACCCAACCTATACAGATGTCATCATCACAGGAGATTTCAACCTGCCCATCATCAATTGGGCAACCATGAAAATAGATGGAGGAACCAGGGATGAAAAACAGCAAGCCAAGGAGCTAATGACTACCATGGACACTGCATACATGAAGCAATACATCGAGGAACCTACAAGAGGCAACAACACACTGGACTTACTATTTGGCAACAACTTCGACTTGGTACACTCGTACGAAACTGTAAAAACTATAATGTCCGACCACAGCCTCATCAAAGTTAGAACCCCCACACCAGCCGCCACACCACCAAGAAGATGTCAACAGGAATCAAGCCAAATACCCTGCACCTCTCTGAAAGATCTCAACTTCTACAGCAAAGATATAGACTGGGACAGACTGAGAGCAGAACTGGCAGGAACTGATTGGAGGGCACTATTCGAAGATAAAAACGTCGACGAAACTCTCAGTATCCTCCAGAAACAATGCCTGGAGACCTGTAAAAACATCATACCACCCAAATCAAGCAGGAAGCAGATCAAGCGGATTCCCAGAGATAGAAAAATACTAATGAAGAAAAGGACGTACTTGAGAGCCAAGCAAAGGAAGACCAGCTATGCGCACAATATCACCAAACTACAAGAAGAGCTCAATGAAGTTGAACGTAAACTCATCCAGTCACACCAAGAGCAAAGAACACGCGAAGAACTCCAAGCAGTTGCAAACATACGAGTAAATAGCAAATTCTTCTATGTATACGCAAAAAGGAGACTCAGGAACACCTCAACAATAGGACCACTTGCAAAACCTACGGGCGAACTTAAGAGTGACCCAACCGAAATGGCCAAGATACTCAAACAGCAGTACGAAAGTGTCTTCAGCCCGCCAAATGAAGACAAGAAAATCGAGAATGCAACGACTTTCTTTGGCAACGCTCCAGGGACACCACATCAACTCTCCTCGGTAACAGTATCAACAGAGGACATAATAGCAGCCATCGACAAGATTGGACCAAACTCTGCGGCAGGACCAGACGGCTTTCATGCCCAACTGCTAAAAAACTGCAAACATCAGCTAGCCTTGCCTCTAAAACTGCTGTGGAGCAAGTCCCTCCAAACTGGATATGTACCACAATCCCTAAAAGAAGGTAATGTCACACCAATACACAAAGGGGGTAGTAAAGGCATAGCCAAAAATTACAGACCAGTGGTGCTGACGTCACATCTTATTAAAATCATAGAAAGAACAATACGAGCTAAGATGGTCAGCTTCCTGGAAGATAACGAGGCGTTCAACGAGGGGCAACATGGCTTTAGACAAGGCCGCTCCTGCCTCTCACAACTATCACACTACGACAAAATCCTACAGGATATTCAAGACGGAGAAAATGTAGACGTCATATATCTAGATTTCGCCAAAGCTTTTGACAAGGTGGACCATGGGATCCTTCTACATAAACTCAAATCACTGGGAATAGGGGGAGACCTTGGAAGATGGCTCCACAGCTTCATCACCAACAGAAAACAAAGAGTCACGGTTCAAGGAAGCCTATCAGAAGCAGGTGGGGTCATCAGCGGAGTACCACAAGGATCAGTACTGGAACCTCTCCTATTCCTCATCATGATAGGAGACATCGACAGGGACCTGGAACACTCAACAGCCACATCGTTTGCAGACGACACCAGACTCATGAAGAAAATCACCTCACAACATGATGCTCAGCTACTACAACAAGACTTGGACAAAATCCTGAAGTGGGCAGAAGAAAACAACATGGCCCTAAACGGAGACAAGTTCGAGCTTCTAAGGTACGGGAACAAGAGAGCACTACAAAACGACACCAACTACAAAAGTGGACAGCAAGAAATTACCGCCAAGGACACAGTGAAGGACTTGGGAGTAAATATGAGCAGTGACGCCACTTTTTCCCAGCATATTACCAAAGCCACAACAACAGCAAAACAAATAGCAGGCTGGATCCTGAGAACCTTCCACACAAGAAATGAGAGGTGTATGCTAACACTGTGGAAGTCACTGGTCCTACCACGACTGGAGTACTGCTCTCAGCTCTGGTCTCCCCAAAAAGTAGGAGAAATAACAGAAATTGAAGCCACCCAGAGGACATTCACCAGTAAAATCCATGGGTTTCAACACTTTAACTACTGGGAGAGACTTAAGGAGCTGAAGCTGTACTCACTTCAAAGACGTAGGGAGAGATACATCATCATCTACGTCTGGAAGATTTTGGAAAAAAAAGATACCAAATCCAAACATCCAAGAGACTCAGCACCAAAGGCGAGGGAGGCTGTGCTATGTGAGGACTACGCCGGGATCAACACAAAAAATCAAATTCCTGATCCATCACAGCTTTACATACAATGGAACCAGACTGTTCAACTGTATACCAGCCCCTCTCAGGAACATGACCGGGGTGTCTCCAGACACCTTCAAGAAACACTTGGACATGTGGCTGGCCAACATACCGGACCGGCCACCAACACCAGGATACCCCAGCACCAACTCCAACCGACTTCTGGAATGGAGAGTGGAAGAAAGGGAGCTGCCTGGTCGCAGTGGAGCCCCAGCTCAACTGTGTCACTAACGGACGGAATACAACTAAGTGTAACTAAGTGTAACTAAGTGTAACTAAGTGTAAGTGTAACCTAACCTAGACCCAGTATGTGGGATACAAAACTAGCCCTTGCATGCCAGCTACTGTGGGTTCATATATTAGACATACAGTAACATCTTTGTAGAACATAACACTTTACCGTAGCGAGTGTAGCCTACTCCATTCCGAACACTTTTTGTAAACATTGAACACGTCCGTAGCAGAGCTCTCAAGATTGCGGGACTGAAGAAGAAGAGTTTGTTTATGTGCGGGACTATTTTTATCGACAAAATCAAGTGTTACAAAACTAGGTAGGCCTATATATTAAGCAAACCACCCACCAATTTTCATGACAATTTTGAAATGCATGTTGGAATCCCTATAAACTGTACTTCATTTTTATGTAAGTTTGATAATTTGGAAAAATCAATTAAGGGAGAAAATTAACATTGAAAATTATGTGTAAAAAGTCTCCCATAAACGGCGGCCCGCTATGTTATTGTAGTTTGCGGCCTAATTTCGTCTGTTAATTCACTTTCTCCTTAATTGGACCCCCTATGAAGTACAACAGATTATGATGACATAAGTGACGTGTGTTTAGAGGGGGCAGAACTCCCCCTTCAACATATTACGTGTCTCACAGTAACTTCTATTATATAAACAACCCAAGAATTTTCACAGATATTTTAAATTTAATTTAGGATGTAATATAACCTATACTCCATGTCAAAATAAGTGTCAACCCTCGAAAAATTCTATTAAGGGAGATACAGAACCTAGAACCTGTAACCTATAACGATATTTGTCCAGGGTTCACCTCCCCATAGACGGCACACAACACGACTCGGCGGACCTCTTTCTCCCTGCCTTTCAGTCTAATTAACACTAGGAATTTACCTAATTTTCTATCCAATGTACTATCCAACCAGCGGGGGTGTGGACCACCCATAATACTAGGTTAGGTTAGGTAAGGTTGGTAGGTTAGGCTAAAATCTTTAATGTTGCTTAATTGTTGGATAATGAGCTTACTGGGCAAGTTCATTTTCTATCCCATGTATCATCCAACAACTTTTGCCAAAACTTTACTTTTTTTTTTTCATCTTGGGGGTTTCTTAAGTTGAAAAACAAGAAAACCTGAGTCAACTTTGTTTTGCCACTTTCTGACTTTTATGAAGCTGAAAAATCTTAAAATCCCAGCCAACTTTTGCCAAAACTTGGCTCGATTTTTTTTCATTTTTGGGTTTTCTTAAGTTGAAAAACAAGAAAACCCGAGCCAACTTCTTTTTTGCACTTGCTGTCTTTTATGCAGCTGAAAAATCTTAAAATCCGAGCCAACTTTTGCCAAAACTTGGTTCGGGTTTTATCATTTTGGGGTTTTCTCAAGTTGAAATACAACAAAACCCGAGCCAACTTTCATCATAAAAGCCATTATATCGCCTTTTTATTTCTTTAACCCCACATTTTCCCAGATCTTCATAGCCCTCCCCACTATCGGGCGCCGTGTCTTAAGATCGTTGGATAAAGGGGAAAACGATTTTTGCGGAGGTTGAAACTAATGTCAATCACTAGCCTAGGCCTATATATTGATGCAAATAAACTAAAACTAAAAAAAAATAATGAAAATAGGCCTAATTGGTGGGTGGTTTCCTTAATATTTTCCCAAAACTATGTGAGTAGGCTATAGCCTAGGCTAGGTATTATAAGGATTCCATAGAGCTTCACTTTCCCTAATAAATTATGTAGAATAATGCTGCGAGTCTATTCCCTATAATTATCCTTTTTTCATTTAGCCTAGGTTAGGCTAAATAGGGCCTAGCTGAATTCCCATGGATTTTTTATAGCCTAGCCTAGGCTACTAGGCCTACGTCCAGCTACTAGGCCTAGGCTGGTTTGCCTTAAACTGTTTCGTATGTCATAAACTTTTATTAAATTTACTTTGAATATGCATAGGCCTAGGCCTATATTAACAAATCGTGGCTATGACTATGACAAGTATTTATTGAATATAAGGCTACGTACAGCAGTGGTAGTGACTAAGGAATATATTTTCTTTTGTTCCCTAATGTACATATTAGTTTGTCTTTACCTCACTGACCCACATTGGATTATTCTATAAAAATATACCTTTAAAATTAACTCATGCCCTTAGGAAAACTGCCATATTACCTGAAAATTGGCTAGGATCTCATCCCTGTTGGCCATTGTTTGTGTGTGTAGTTCCCGAGAATGACACCACAGGGGCAGCACCAGCTGATCACACAATTAACAATACTACCATATTCCGCTACATTAGCCAACAAAACTCGCTAGAGTGTACAAAATGCATGATTATCATCGACATGGTAATTCCATCATTTAGTAACCCAGGATCAATAATCAGCATCATCTGTGACGCCTTGCTTTCCCTTAGTGGGAAACTCCCACAAAATGATGGCCATGGCATGCCACTCTCAGGCCACCTCATTTGCAGATGACATGAGAGTAATGAGGAGGATCATAGAGGCAGACCGTGGCTCTGCTGCAAGAGGATCTCAAGACTCAATCGCCTACTGGACTGGGTAGAAGCCAATAACAGGATGATGAACAGCGAGAAATTCGAACTGCTAAGGTACGATCCCTCTACAAACCATCAAAGAAGGCACCTGCAGCTACCATGGATCGGTTAATCGAGATCAGCGAGATCAGCAAACCATCACTCCAAAAGAACATATGCGGGAACCGGGAATAACAATGAGTACCGACGGGACTTTTTCTCTCCACATCAACCAAATCACCGAGACAACTATGAAACTCACAGGGTGGATACCCTGATTGCAGGACCTTCCAAGATCCAAACCAGAAAGAGGGCCTGTCTGCTGAAACTCTGGAAGGCCTGGTCCTCCCAAAGCTGGAATACTGCTGCCAGCTATGGATTCCCCACAAAACGGGCAACATTGTGAAGCTGGAGTCACTACAGAGGACCTTCACCAGCAGGATCTGGGGTCTACAACACATGAATTACTGGGAACGCCTAAAAGAGTTGCGACTCGATCTACTCCCTACAAAGACGACGCGAGCATTAGGCTACCTAGTGATATATAATTATGTGTGGAAGGCCCTAGAAGGGTTGGTACCTGACTTGGGACTGGTGATCAATAACCACGTAAGAAAAGGGCGGCTGTGCTACATCAAGAGGACAGAGGCTACCTCTCTAAAAATAGCAACAGTCGCCCACAATAACTTCACAAAAAATGGGGCTCGTCTCTTCAATGCTGTACCAAAGGCCGTCCGGGAATTGACGGGAGTCACGACTGACTCTAGCTTCAAGCATTGGCTGGACCGATGGCTGGCTACAGTACCAGACGAGCCCCCAACACCAGCATACCCCAGCACCGCATCTAACTTGTTGGCAAACCGACGGAACGAGGGAGATGTAGAGCTGCCTGGCTGCAGCGGAGGTCCACTTTAGCTGTGTCCACAGAGGACGGAATTGGAGAGAATGGATGAACAAAATTGTGTGAAAAGATGCAGGTATGTGATTGTGGAGGGAGCTTCACCAAGGGGTGGACTGAGGAAAACCTGGGATCGGACTATACGTGCCGATCTCGAATTAAAAAACTTGACAAGTGAAGCAGCCCTTAACCCGGGAATGGTAAGAACACTTAAGAGGTTTTGGTGGGCAAGGTCGAGGAACCTCTTAAGAGGTAAGGCGTAAAAACAAAACGTTTAAAAGGCCCCAGTAGCACTTACATTTTTTTTGTTTCCTCCATACCTCATATCACTCCTCCACATGTGTCAATATCCCCTCCTTCAATTATCACCTATTTTTCCTCTTATTACCATCTTTATTGGTGTATTTATCATGCCAATATCTGCAACCCGGTTCCAGGGTGTGGTGTTGTTGCTACCGAGCGTATGGAGTGCGAGAAAATGAGGGAGGGGAGGTTCAGTGTGGCTGTAGGCTCCAGAGAGACAGGGTGTACATCGCTGCTGGCTCACAATTCATGAATGGACGTTCGGCAAATAATTGCGATTTTGACCATCCAAACACATACTATTCCCACTTGTTTTATTGTTGTTACATTTAACTATCTTCATATTAAATAGGCGCATATGAATAAGTAATAATTATATTTATCGTAAAATGACGATTATAGGCAGGAATGGAGCCTAATATTGCTGCCCAGAAGTGTGGTGTTCACTACACATAGCTCGCGCTTACCGGGTTAACAGGGTTGCCTGGAATGCCGTCATTAGAACAAGAGACTGAAACTGCACGTATGTGTTAAGCACTTATAGTCTTAAAATTTTATGTATGTATGTTTGTTATATCTATATTTCTTCTTCAGGGGGTCACAGGAGCCCGGCCCCGAGGAAGTAGGCTATCTATACACAAAGCAGGTGTAGGACAGGTATAATAATTATACCTGTCCTACACTGGCTTTGTGTATAGATACATATTATGTGTTCCCCCAACATCCGGGGTAAATGTAAGGCAAGCACAAAGGAAGGCGTAAAGCACGACTTTGAATATTCTACGTTACACTTGCATACAGTCCCAGCGCATCTAGGCTTAAGCCTCATTTCAACACTTGCACTACAAAAGAAAAGGGAGTCACTTGAATTTATGAGGGACAGGAGAGCACTGAGGGCGAAGGAAGCACTTGGCACTGGCCGTTGTCGAGGAGGTGAACGTCCCGGCTACTCGCACACAAGCCGGCTGGAACAGGCCCTTCTTGAGATCCAATGAACTTGTCTAACTTCTGGACTGATTCACACACAGTCCGGCTTCTTCACAAGCTTGGATCTGGACCAAAGAGCTCCAATAGGTGCCGAGTGTTAGGGACCTTTCGCACAGGTCCTGGGAGTCTCGGGCGGCTCTTCAGGAGACCTCGCTTTGACTTCTGGCGGCTGAAGTCCTTTCGCGGCTGGTGGCTGGTGTCCCATCTCGGATGGTCCTCTCGTACACCCAAGCTGTGGAGAGAAGGCAGCTTATCCTCAACTACCGAATCCACCAAGGCCTTTCTGGGTGTTGGAGGCAAGCTCACTTTAGGGGTGACTGTACGTAAGCCGAGACGCCCTAGTCGCTTCTCGTCAGGGGTTGACGAGAGAGTGACTGCTCAGGAAGTCGAGGGTGGTCTCTTGCACAGAATGTGTGTTACCAGGTGTCTCCATGCCAGGCGAGGGCAACTGAGTCACACTTGCAACAACGCTAGGTGATTCGGGCTCAGACTCAGTAACCATGCATGCTCCTCCAGCAAGCGTTATAACTTACGCGGGTTTGCACCAAGTTAAGACCAAGACAGCAAGCGTTATAACTTACGTGACTCGATCCCCGGCTGGTGCCTGAGAGTACGTCCAGTACCTAATTGCTTCCCCGACAAGCGTTATAACTTACACGGTTTGGCACCAAGTTAAGAGTTGGACAGCGTTATAACTTACGTGTCCTCGTCCCCAGTTGGTACTGTAACAATTAAGCCTTTCCCACCTTATGCTTAGTGTCCTTTCTAACCTTAGGACTGTCTGTGAAGCAACCAAAAATAGGTTTTGTCAAGCCAGCAGGCTGAATGCTTGGTGAGGGTTGAGCTGGCTGAAGTAGTGTCTCTTCTGGCTGCTTTTGTCACAGTTGGGCATCTCCGGGCAGAAAGGGCACATCTGTGGGCTGAGGTAGACCCTCCTCTGGCTGGGATGTCGCAGTGAGAGCATCTCCGGGCAGCAAGGGCACAACTGGGGTTGGTTGATCTGGTGGTGTCTCTGGTTGCGTTTTCAAGGTTAGTGCAGTGGTTGCACCTGATTGTTCTTGATGCAGGACTACTTGTGCAAGTTTTGTAATCCGGGCTTGAAGCTGCATGGTTGTAGGGGAAATGGGTTTGGGAAGAAGTCGTAGTGGCTGGTGCGTTCACGTGTTGTGGTGTCTCGTGTTGATTTTGGTAAGTGAGCGAGGGCTGAGGGAGCATTGTTGTGTCCTACTGGTGCATGCCTTAGAGATGGTATGTTTGGTGGAGTATGAGGGTTGTTGGATGTGTGAATGGGAAATGAGGGGTTTGGAAATATTTGAGGTAGTGGTGGAACGATGATATATTTGCGGCGATTTAGTTTCCCCTGTACTTCTCCGCTTAGCTCTGTTTTCTTTAGCCTGGAGGGGTTACTCTAGCACTCTTGCTGGTGTTGATGTTTAATTACGTCGATTCAGACGTAGTGATTATGCTAGTTTGGGGCTGGTACTGTGTTCCTAGGCCGCATATCAAATATAAAACCTGCATGTGAACAGTCGCAAACAAATTCCCAAAGTCTGCTCTGAACCAGACTTATGGCTAAACCCCGAACAATAGCCGCATGTAGGCTATAGTCTTACTATTTCCTGGTAACCTTCGGTGGTCTTCTTTCTTGTCGTGTTGTGTGCTTATATTCTGGGCTAGAATGGCCTAGGGGTCCTAGCTGGCTTAGCATGGTACGTGGGTCTAGCTGCTCTGGTCCCTGCGGCTGCTCAGCGTACGTGGTGTGTCTAGGTTGTAAAGTCAGTAAAAATAGGTTAGCCTAAACAGAACCATGGATGCGGAAATAACTTGAGCCGACCAGGCCAAGTGAGATATCTTTCTTGGTCTAACTGGCAGTGTTTGCCTCATAATTAACCCAAGGGTCCCTAATTAAATTCTCGGCCAGGGCATATTTTTGGGAGGCTATTTCAGCATCTAACGAAGTTTAGGTGTGTTGGTAAAATTGTCAACCCTTACAGTCCCAGGCCTGAGTATATTCGTCAGTAGATAAGTAACTCCCCAGTCCCAGGCCCGAGTATATTCATCAGTAATGTACTTTTCTTGTAACTGCCTGTACAACCCTGTAGTTGGTAACACGACTGTTTAAGCACTGCTACCGGTCTGGCAATTAACACTTCTCAGCTTATATAAGACCCGCTGAAGGGTGACTGGGCCAGTCTTGCTCCATCTCTTGAGGTGAAAAGGTGCATGTCTCCTACCATTTTTGCCAGTGCTTGGGACTGCAGGGGCTTTTAATTACTGTATCCTACGGTATGGTATGGGTTAAGATGGTTGAGAGTAAGATCGGAGCTCCATAAATCCTCTTTCGGGCATGGTGTGAAAACCTATTCCTCAAGGTGAAAGAGGCACGCACAGGGAGGGCTGTCCTTCTCGCCCGGTTTCACGTACTTATAGGACCATTTTATTAAACCATGGTAAGAACTTTCCCGGCCAGATTTACCCTTATCGTTTATCTGTTTAAGGCCGGTCAATCTGGTCGGGAAAGGTCGTAGGGAAAGCTCTTACCATGGTTTAATAAAATGGCCCATAGCCGCATAATGGACTAAGTATCTCATATCACAATATCATGAAAATGTTTCTGGGGCTCTCAAAATATGAGAGTACGCTATGTGCCTATATGAACTTACACTGATACAAATCACTCATTAGAAAGCTAACATATAAATTCATTCAGCGCCTTAACACTTCTGAGAACAGGATCATTAAAATGCTACAAACTCCAAGCATAGTGTACACCTCCAGGATCCAGGCACACTGGAGGAAGTTGCTCTATATTTAACCTTAAGTAATGATTTCAGGTCTGCTACTCTACAGAATTAGCATACCGGTACTGATCCTCATAGTGCAGTACAGTACCGATATTCCTATACTGTACTGTAGCAACATACTGTACCGGAAGCTAAATGATGTGAGGCATGGTACTGTACACAATTAGGACAGTGGTTTTGGTAACACAGTAGTTTGATGACCACTGTTTTTGGTTGAGGCAGTGCTGTGAACTACATGATAGCAAGCTGGGTATTATTTAATTTATTTTTATTTTATATAGCCTATGTACAGTAGCTTATATATATTTATATATATTTATGGTAAGTAAGGTATATATGGACCCCAGTATGGTCCCCTCTGTACTGTGTGAGTCTGAAATAAAGTATTATTATTATTATATTATTATTATTATATAATGGCTGCATAATTAGGCTATAGGCTACTCTTAATTGCTTTCTCTCCTCTCAAGACTTCTACTTTTATTTCATGTCTTGTTTCTCTAATAAACCATGTAATGCCTTTCTTTTCCACATAGCCTACAGTATATTCTTTACTTTCCACATAAATACATAATTAATTTTAATTAAGCTACTTAATTTTCTCAGTTGCCTCTAATAGCTAATTAATTCCCTTGCACCTTTCCATATTTCTTTATTATTATTGCCTTTGTTTATCACTAAATAAATATTTAGGCGCAAACTCTATAATGTTACTTAAATGGCTTAACTCTCCAGGATGTAATAGAAACCTCCAGATGGATATAAATATTTCTAGAGCTAGCGATAAAGCAGCTAAATTGGGAACACTGAGTCTGGCTCTGAAGCTCCTCCAACCCAAAACACTTCTCGCCAGTCGCCATACTGTATACCTTGCACTCTAAACAAAGGTTAAATTGAGGTACTTCAAATATTGGGGATTTGCTAACGATAAACTTTTTTGTTATACACTATTACACACAACTTTAATGCATTGTAAAGTGTATGGTAAACAAATTAGATATAACAGGGTAAGGCAGGAAGAACCATAGCACTAGGCATGGATCATGATGTCCACTAAATTTTAGTTGGATATAAGATAGCGATACATATCATTTGCTACAGAAGGCCGTTGCTTTACCCGGCTTCTATCGGAACGCAGTCGAATGTCGTCTCCAAGGGGCAGAACGCCTTAGCAACTGCAGCTCCCTGAAAATTTAAGTTTATTTAATATTTCCTAGTTTAAAGGTGAATTACACAAAGAGGAAAACAAAGGTGAGATAAGTTATTCAGCAGAACGTTAAATGCTCTAGTAATACACCATTATTGGGAATATCCTTAAATTTGCCCCTAACATATATAAAATAAATTGGGTGAAGTTAAAGGTAAATTTCTGTTGCCTGACAACTATCGGTAAAATGCCACAGGAACGAAAGGGCCGGCGTCAGAGGCCAGCTATAAGGATCACCACACCAACTTTGTTGTCTCCCTTTCACATAACTCCACATATGTATACGTCTCTCCAATCACAGCCTTCTCGTATAGCCTACAACCCACATTACTTTATTCCTTAACATTTGTATGTACCAACTAAGTATGTATTTAATTAAGGTATACCAACCATGCATGCAAACTATAATATTTTCATTGTGTAGGTACGACGGCGATCTGAAGACACCTCAGTAAACCTATGCCCCTCCTGTTCTGGAGTCCACAACGACTGTCTGGTAATACGAACCTCAGCCGTGTGACTCGCCTAGTAATTCTGGGCAATTATTTGTTTCAATACTCCCCAGGTCTCTCAACTTGAGATATTAATTGTTTCTTTGTTGTTAATCCGTCACTTAAGACACTCGACTCATATCGATTGTAATTAGTACTGGCGATTAATACTATGTTCATGTTTCACCTTTGTTGCCAGTAATTCACTGAGATTCTTAACCACATTTGTGTAGGATTTATCCTCAACCTATTATGTACCCTATCCCTTGTGTGTTACTATTACTATTGCTTCAGATGAGAAAACATCCCCGACTACGAATCTATATTCGAGAGTTGGAGAACGAAATGATTTTGTTGAGACGATTCTATAACTCCTCAAGATAGACGTTACCTGAATTAATATACCATCTACATGTCTATCTGATTACGTCAGCCCTGTACTTAGTTATGTATTATGTAACAATTATATGTTCCCAACCTTCCTAGTGCAACCTCCATTTCACTAGACAAGATACCTAGGAGTAGTTCCGAGATTTAATTAGGCAATTACTCATTGATTTGGAAAGCCCCCAGACCATCCCCAATTTCGTATGCGGGTCTGTGCTTAGGAAATTGTCGTGCCGGACAATATCGTCGTATTAATTTCGCGTGAGTTTGGCTACGGGTCCAACTCGGTACAACCGCCTCAACAATTGTTACCCCATGAAAACCCGTTTTTCTATGTATGCCACCGATCCACAGAAAACTAACCTAACCCTGTGCTTGTACTAATCCATATCTGTTGATTTATTTAATTAATAATATCCAATTTGCATACGATCATCTCCAGAGAAGTGCAGGAAAACTACCTAGTCTCTCTCTCTCTCCATTATGAGATAGATCGATGTCACTCATGCATGTAGGCTACCCATTCCTAAGTTAAAGAGAAAGTTTTATCCACAATACTCTGCTTAGTGACCGCGTGCCCAGTGGTAACCTTTTGAGCCACCCTGTCCTTTTTCCTCTCCCCGTAGGCCTATACCAACCCAACTTCACAAACCTTCCCCTTGCATGATGCCCATCAGGATGTTTTTATATTCCGTGCCGAGTCAGTTCCGACTCGAACCCCAGTATACAGAGAGTGCAAACCTATTCTGGTATCTCTTTCACGATCCTCTGACCTAAGTAAACCACACTCCCCACCTAAACCGTAGGGGTAGAACGCGCGAGGCTATGCCCCCCTCCCACCCCCTTGAAAGAGGGTATAGGCCATAAAAATGTCACATCCACCGACCCCAAGCTCAGCTGTTTCGTTTTAATGCCTAGGATATTATATGAACCAGAAATTGCCCGATCGATATGGATCTGACACAGAGGCACTGCCCATGTCGAATCGTATTCCGTGCATTTCAACCAGGGTTCATTCACTTTATATTAACGACTAATACCGTCACCTTATGCACGCATTTCGTTTTCGTAAGTTAAGTATTTCTTTTTCCTTCACCATTGTGTTCCTCCTTTTCCGTCTCTTTCCACACCTATTATACATATCTAATCAGTCATCCCTTCTAATCCACAATCCACACTACTCTGTTTTCGTATATCTGTTGTTTTATATAAGATTAATTATGACAAATCTGAATACAATCCTCTCCAGAGAGCTCTAGGGAAGCCACCTAGTTTTTCTCTCCATTTAAGAAGATAAACGTATATTACCCTGCCTAGGCAAACTCTTTCGTCTCTGTCTATCCTCTAACGTCTTCCCTTCATGCTGGAAGTTTGCTCACATTCAACCTGTCCCAAAGAAGGGTGACCGCTCTCAACCCTCCAACTATCGTCCAATTGCTCTTATCTCTTGTCTTTCTAAAGTTTTTGAAACTATTCTTGCTTCCAAATTTCTTAAGCATTTCTCTTCTCATAATCTGCTCTCAGATCGCCAGTATGGCTTCCTTAAGGGTCGCTCTACTGGTGATCTTCTTTCATATCTTACTAACTCTTGGTCATCCTCCTTTCGGGACTTCGGTGAGACTTTTTCTATTGCACTAGACATATCGAAAGCCTTCGATAGAGTCTGGCATAAATCTTTAATTTCTAAACTACCCTCCTTCGGTTTCTATCCCTCCATCTGTGCCTTTGTCTCTAATTTCCTTTCCGGCCGTTCCATAGCCGCGGTTGTGGACAGCCATTGTTCACTTCCTCACCCTATAAACTCCGGTGTTCCTCAGGGCTCTGTCCTATCTCCTATTCTCTTTCTAATTTTTATAAATGATCTCCTTAACTGTACCTTAATTCCCATCCATTCATACGCAGACGACTCAACCTTACACTACTCCATTAGTTTTTCAGAACGCCCCAGCCAGCAATCCCTCAACGACAAACGTAATAAAGCCATAGAACTCTTAAATTCTGATCTAAATACTATTTCCAATTGGGGCAGAGAAAACCTTGTTAACTTTAATGCTTCCAAAACCCAATTTCTCCATCTATCTACCCGTCAGGATCTCCCAGCGGACTATCCCTTATTCTTCAACAATACAAAAATCAACCCTTCATCTTCTCTCAATATTCTTGGTGTCTCTTTTTCTTCTGCTCTCATTTGGAAGGACCATATTACCAGTCTTGCTAAGGCAGCCTCCCAGAAGCTGGGTGTGCTCAACCGCCTTAGGGGGTTCTTTACCCCTGCACAGCTTTTGCTCTGTACAGGGGCATAGTGCGCCCTTGTATTGAGTATTGTTCACATGTGTGGGGAGGTTCCTCTCACACCGCTCTCCTAGACAAAGTTGAAAGGAAGGCCTTTCGTATCATTAACTCCCGTCCACTCACCAACTCTCTGCAATCTCTCTCTCTCCGCCGCAATGTTGCATCTCTCTCGCTATTCTATCGCTACTATAATAATCAGTGTTCCTCAGAGCTATCCCAGTGCATACCACCTCCTTTACGTAGGGCACGTGGTACCCGTCTTGCAACTCAATCCCACCCCTACTCTGTGCAACTCTCCAACCCAAGAGTGAAACGTTACTCTCAAACTTTATTCTACTCAACAGCTGAGCTCTGGAACTCTCTCCCAGAATCAGTCTTTCCCTCTTCCTATGACTTAAATTGCTTCAAACTCCGTGTGTCCAGGTATTTTGGCTCGAACGTCCCTTGATATTGGCCCTGTCACTCTTTCAACTATGGGGGGGGGGGGTACTCACTATAGGCAGTTATGCCTTTTGCCTCCCTCAATCACATAGAAAAAAAAAAAAAAAAAAAATGCTCCGGGATTCGTTCTAGCACCTAAGTAGTTATACAATTGAACTTGAGTTTTTCAACCAGGTTCTATACTTTTATATTAACGACGGCAAAATACTGTCCAATTCATGCATGTCACTTTTTCCTAAGTTAACTCTCATTAATCCACCAATACTTTGCGTAGTAACAAGCATGCTCAAGTAACCTTTTATCCACCCTGTCGTTTTTCCATACCAACCCGAGCTTAATAACTCCCTCTAAAAAGGATGCCATCAGGATGTTAAATTGTGCCGAGCAAGTCATTTTCTCAAGCTTCCGTAAGCAGAGAGTACAAACCTATTTGGTACCTCCTCTAACTATCCCCTAACATAACTAACCACCCCTACAACCTGGGGCAGTGAATTAATGCGCGCGAGGCTACCCCCCCCCCTTTTCCTCCCCTCAAAGAGGCCCAGCATCTCCCCCTCGCGTAGGACTACCGACATCCTTATGCCCGCCAAATTCTTGCTAGAAACTCCGGGTATTTACAACCCATACCAACCTCCAAGTTTTCGATTCCAGCCTAAATCCTATTCCTATCCCGTTCCTATCTAACCCCCAAGTCCCCCTTAAACCGTCTTAGACTCCTAATAGCATTTCAGCTAACTCAGAGGAGGATCCTAGAGATAATATTAATGTAGGCTGCCTTATCGCTTGAGTCCAAAGGCGTGGGACAAACTAGTTTTTTGTTTCCCCAACATCCTCTTCTCAACTCCTATTAATAATTTGTCTTAGAGTAAATGTCAGAAAAAGGTAATTCCTATTGCGGCCTACATGCTAACTTTATAATAGACCTTTAATGCTACCCTCTTCAACCAAGGGATTAAATTAACTTGTATTCCCCTCCGACATCCAAAAGTTAGACAAAGGAACCCCCTCTCCATATATATAGTTCCGCGCCAAAAAAAAAAGCCAGTTCGAGATGATATAAGCCATGTAACGGAAGCGCCGCAGTCGTGGATATATTACCCAGCTCCACCCTCAGGATATACAGTGATTTGCGGTGTTCGCGATCCAAGTGCCTCTGTGAGGGAGCGAATCAATCCTTGACAAAATATATTGTTGCAACTGAGAAACCAGGGGCAAGATTATATCTTTCAACAACCGATTCAGAAATTCTTTTTGATTGTCTCATAAACGTATTGTCAGCCGGTTCGCCACTACTTTGGGTTTAAGAGCAATCATAACTCATAACCGATCCCAGGTAGAAAGATCTGGTTATGTTAGAAGGGATTACGCGAGTTTAGGAGAAGACTTGACGAGAAGATTCCTGGGCAAACAATTGTCTGTTTGACCGAAAGGCGAGAAGCCATTTGCACGTCTGAACCTCCTCATAAGGCCAGAATTAGTAAGAAAAGTCGTTCTCCCGACTGTCTTACGTTACTTCGATCCACTGTTTTCTCTGGCTATGCCGATGACAGAGGCATTTAAGGCTTTCAGTAGGAGTCCCATAACGACGTGTCATCAACGGCTAGACAAATTAGCCCAACTGTACACTTCTCTACACTCCCGGACAACTTGGATGGCAAAAGAGTCGCTGTTAGCCCCCAACACACCAACTCAAGATAACGAGATGCCTAGCCTTGTGATTTAAGTAATCTACGTATCGTTGAGTAATGTGATCAGAAGAATAATTCCTGAACGTTGGAAGTGGGAAGCGAAAGAACTCTATTCAAATCCGCGAGCAGTGCTAAGAGACGATACAAAGGCCACTACCTTAACCGAGTGCTCCAACATCTATTGTTCGTGCGAATCCTATTACGTACTCTATACCCGAGTGTTTACTGAAGGGGTTAACAGTTTAAATAAAGCTGTATTACAAACCATTTATCCACGATTATTTTTGTCCTTTGTTGATTTCCTTTATGTACTTTGCAATATATCCAATAGCCCAGTCTTGCAGAACTCACCTATACTAAGTCAAACCTGTATAAAATCAGGGCATAACAATCGGAATCTATGACGTCATCACAATACTGTTAGGCGCAAAATTTGCAAGACGGTCAACTACCAGACGCCGCCAGATATAAAAATTTTGAATATTTGTTTTCTTTACTGACGTAAATTTACGTTATTATACACAAACCTGAGCATCCTTAATATGTTTTGATGCATACAAAATATAACCTACATCTTACATGGTATGCAGCTTATTTAATTCACCTTTAAATTCAATGATTTTATCTTTCTTAATTAGATGTCAAACTTTTAATTATTATTTCTCTCTTCTTCCACATCTTATATAAAATCTCCCTTTTCTCTTCTAGATTTTCTTCTTTGAATTAAATAATCACCTATTATTCCCAGTTAATCATCTTCCTGGTATGGCTGTTGTAGTTCTTTAGCTTTCATTATTTATTGATGGGCACACTAACATAAAATGTTTCAGATCTTCATAATCATGGCCACATAGCCTACAGCAGAGTGCATTCTACTTCTCCATTTGTGTGTCTTTTCCTATCATTTAGTTGCAGAGTTCCACTCCTGGCCTTATACAGTATGATTGAAGATGAGCAGTTATCATAAATGTTTTCTTCTTTAATATTTTCTTTCCATCTTTTGTATATTAGCCTACTAGACTTGATTTACTATTTACTTCTTCTTTCCAATTTGCAGAATCCCATTTTCTTGTTGCTTCTGTTATTTCTGTTTTCTTCATTCTTATGATATTTTCTCTTCTCATTCCCACAGTATTCATGTAAGCTTTTGTCACTTTCATCCAGTTATTTCTATCATCCTCACACATTTCCCTTACTATTTCTTTCAGCAGTTGATTTTCTCCTTCATCGATACTTTTCAAATATTGTAATCTTCCATTTATGATTTTTTTTTTTTTCATTTTGGAGGCCCCTATTTCACCTCTCAATGTACATATCGGTGCACATTTTGCTGCTCCCAGTATGTGTCTGTATACTCTATTTTCTATTTTTTTGTAATGTTTTAATTTCAGTTTCGTTTATGTTGATTATGCTGGCTCCATATAGGGCCTAGTATAGATGGTAGGCTATTCCTACACCTTTCCAGTAAGCCTTTCCAACCATTATCTTATTACAACTTTTGGCTATTACTGATTATGTTAAATTTGCTAATTTCCTTCCTTTGTGTATCATGTTAACTTTTTGCTGTTTAAATATATTTCTTATATTTTCCAATTTAAGTCCTAAATACTTTATTGTTTGCAGTTACTTTCACCCCCTCCATTATCTCTGATTGTTCTTTCATATTCCATATTATAATGTTACTATTATTCTGATTTATTTCGGGGCTACAGGTAATCTGGATAATCCATCAGCATTTGTATGTAATTTGCCCGATCGATGCCTAACATCGAATGAATATTCCTCCAGAATCCCCTTCCACCTAACAAATAATCCTTCTTCTGTCTTCATCTTTCAGAGCCACTGTAAGCTGTGATGGTCAGTGATTACTTCAAAATGTACTCCGGCTAAGTAGGGTCGAAAGTATTGCACTGCCCACACTAAAGCTAAACATTCTTTCTTGGTAACACTGTAATTCTTTTCACCTTTATTTAAGGTTCTACTGGCACAGGCCACTATGCCTTCCTTGTCATCAACCTTCTGCGCCAATACTGCCCCTGCCCTAGAGGCATCAGTGTACAGCTGGAGAGGTTTAGTGAAATCAGGATGACAAATAATGGGGTTAGAGGTTAACTGTTGTTTTAAGGTTTCGAAAGCCTCTTGGCAACTTTGGTCCCAGTCGAACTTTCTACCTTTCTCGAGTCTCTTGGTCATAGGTCGAGCGAGTTTGGAAAACCTTGGTATGAATCTTCGATAGTAAGAGGCCATCCCAAGAAATGTTCGGATCCCTTTGATAGTGGTAAGTGGAGAGATTTCTGCGATGGCTCTCACTTTAAGGGGTTCAGGTTGGATACCTTTCTTTGAAACCACATGTCCTAAGTATGCCACCTCGCATGCCCCTATTTGGCACTTAGAAGATTTTAATTTTAATCCCGCCTTCCGAATTCTATCTAATACTTCTCGCAGCTTGTCAATGTGCTCCTCCCAACTGCTCGAGAATATTATGATGTCATCTAGGTAGGCCAGACAAGTCCGCCAAGTTAGTCCCCTCAGTACTTCATCCATAACCCTAGTGAAACTCCCTGGCCCATTGCAAACTCCAAACGGTAGAACCGTGAACTGGTAGAGCTTACCTTCGCTCGTAGCGAACACGTTTTTTTCCTGATCCTCTGATTTAAGCAGTACCTGCCAGTAACCGATTTGCAAATCCAGAGTAGAAAACCACGTAGACCCGTTGAGCGACTCCAGCGAGTCATCAAAACGAGGTAGGGGCTGGACGTCTTTTATTGTGTCATAATTCAGTTTCCTGTAGGCCTAATCCACACAAAACCGAGTAGACCCATTTTTTTTTTTTACTAGGACTACTGGTGATGACTGCGGACTGTATGATTCCACTACTATCCCTTATTTAAGCATATCATCTACCAGCTCCTTCTCTTTTTGTCTCATAATTGGTTTTTGTCGTCTATATGATTGTCTAATAGGGAATCCTTGTGTGTGTATCTGATGTTGGTGTCGTGTCCGGGCTAATCCGTGGTCCCCTTCATCTTGGGCGAACACGTCACGATACGCCCACAATAATTCATGTAAGGTGCCTGCTTGGTCTGAGGTCAGTTGTTTTGTGATTTCTGGTAAGTTAGTGGGTCCATTAGTCCCAACAGTGATGGGTTGTGCGGGTGTGACCTGCCCTAGCAGTCTTCCCTTCTGGTAGTTAATTGTGGTCTCTCCAAAATTTGCAATGACTATCTTTCTCTGATCTCAGGTGATAGAAGTGGAAGATATTCGAGCTTCAATCTGCACTTCTGGCTCAAAAATCCCTGCCGTCATCCTGTGGTGTCTGGGGATTTCTATCATTCTCCAAGTTTTAGGGGGTATAGACATTTTTCCTGTGGTAGTTACTAACTGGGGTCGTAGCTAGTGTGGTCGTAGTCTCCTTTGGGCCACACTGTATATTTACCCCAACTAACTCATCAGGTCTATTTCTAAGTACCCGTCTACCCCACTGTTAGATTTCCCCGATAGAACGCATAAATCAGTGATAAACTTAATTCCCTTCCACTGTGTCAACAGTGTGTCGGTTCTCCCTAAAATAGTCAGTGGTTGTCCTCCTGCTCCTACTAACTGAATATTAGTTTGATTTAGGGGTCCTAGTTCCCTCTGGTTGTTTCTCACAAAATTCTCCAAAAGACAATTAACTTCTATTTGCCCCTGTGTCTACTAACATGTTCGCTGCTCTCCCATTTATTACTATCGTTTCACAGGGCGTTTGTTTCTCTAGTATATTAACCTCGCCATAACGCCCTTTTATGAGAGGTTTAGAGAAAAAAAAAATCCATCCTCTGGTATCGTGATTTTTGGTTTAGTCTCTGCCTCCTTGTACTCCACTGGGATCATTCCCCCCCGATTTTGGGCTGTCACCATTGGGAGAGGTCGGTCATTGGTAGGTAGTGGTCTCGGGTTAAATCTGTGTGTCTGAGTTTGGGTGTGGCTCGGGCAGTTCCTAGCTAAATGTCCGGTTTGTCTGCATGCAAAACATCGGATAATCGTTCTCTGGTGCCCTTTATTTATGTTCTCCTCTTCCCCTTTCTTCTGCTCCTCCTTTAATTCCCTGGCTTCCATTACTTTCTTTATTACTTCCATAAGTTCCTTTGTGGTGGTCACTTCATGTATAATGCAGTGTTTCCTTACTTCCACGGGACAGGCCTGAACCATTATTTCCCTTATCTCTGTCTCCTGACTCTCCTGGTTCATGTGGGGGTAAGCAACTCTGACATTTTTCGTGATTTCCCTCTTCAGGGCTCTCACACTCTATCTGTCCAACTTCATACTTTTTAGTGTGTCCTTGGCCTTCCTTGTGGAGGTTTCTCGGCCAAACTTTTCTACTAGCGCCTTTCTAACTAAAATACCCCCAAAAAGGATTTCCCCCACCACTCTCCCAAGCAGCAACCCAGTAACAATCCCGAAAGAACCAGAGCGAAAGCCGACCTACACGAAGGGACCCAACAGCCAGAGAAGAAAGAAGAAGACGCACACAGGATCAAAGTACGCCGCCACACCTGCCATTCAACGAAGGGTCGCCCGAATGGACCAGGAGACCGACACCAACACGGCAGGAAAGCAAAGGATCCCAAAGGCACGTCGGCCAACAGTGATTTACTCCCAACCTTTTTAACATCCACGACACTTACATTCCACACACATAAACATACTAAGGTAAATAATATAATTCCACCAGTGTCAAATATGATTCTCCCCAATTGTACTACCGACCAAATAATTTAACCACGACTCCATGCACACGATAACCCTATGCCCAGTTATTGTATTGATTTATATCTGTTGATTTATATAAGTTTAATTATGACCAATCTGCATACGACCATCTCAAGAGAGAGATGCAGGAAAGAGACCTAGCATCTCTCTACATTACGAGTATAGATATGTAGCTCCCATGCTCAGTTGTTCCCTTCTAGTAACTAAGTGTATAATATTATGTAGTTAAGCCAGAGTTATGCCAGACCGATATTAATATGACGAAGCGGTAGTCCCTTTGTCGTGTTGTGTCAAGTGCATAACAACCAGGTCCCATCATCTTAATATGACGACGGCTATAATACCGTCATTTATGCATGTATTCATTTTTGGGATAACTATCTTTTATCCACGATTTTTGTTCCTCTCTTCCATTTCTTTCCACACATGTTATACGTCTTGTCAATCACCATCTTCTAGTATGCAATACACATTACTCTGCTTCGTGACCCCATGCCCAGTTGTAACCTTTTGAGTCACCCTGTCACTTCTTTCCTCAGACACCACTATACCTGTTTTCATCTGTATTAAACCTAACTAAATCAAACTTTCTCCACAAGTAGGCAAATAAACTTCTAAATAATCCAAATGATAACAAAATATTTTGGTCTACTCTTAACTCATTCAAATCCAACTTCACTACTGCTTCATCCATTCCACCATTAAAATCTCCGACTGTCAATCTTGTAAGTGACCCACGAGGTAAAGCTAACCTTCTTGCGGATATTTTCTCCACCAACTCAACCTTAGATGAAATAAATCAAGATGTCCCTGTACTTAATTTTAATTCGCCTGAAATTCCCTCACTTAAGATCCACACCAGACATGTCAAAACTATTTTGCAGAATCTCTCAGTAGATAAGGCTCCTGGTCCAGATGACATTCCTCCAATAGTACTTAGGAATTGCTCCTTGGTGCTCGCTCCTGTATTGGCAAATTTTTTCCGTCTGTGTACTCATACCTCATGCTTCCCAGTACCCTGGAAAGAAGCAAACATCCATCCAGTTCCTAAAAAAGGTGCCTCTTCAGATCCATAAAACTACAGACCAATAGCTATAACTTCCACTCTTGGTAAAGTCTTTGAAATTATATTAAATAATCACATAATTAAGCATCTTGAGAATAATAAATTAATCAGTGATAGGCAATATGGTTTTAGACGATGTCGATCAACTGCAGACATTCTTTGCCTTCTTACGCATCAAATCAACCAAGCTACAGACCAACATGGTGAAACACATACAATAGCACTGGATATATCAAAGGCATTTGATAGAGTCTGGCATCAATCCTTATTGTCGAAGATGTCACACTACGGCCTTGCATCATTAGTGCCACTAATTTCTTCTTATCTTCATAACAGAAAAATACGTGTAATGGTAGATGGCCTTTATTCTCAATTTCACTTAATAAATGCTGGTGTTCCCCAGGGATCAGTTTTGGCCCCAGCTCTGTTCCTCATTCATATCAATGATCTCATATCTACCACTCATAATCCAATACATTCCTACGCAGATGACTCAACACTCCACAGTTCCTTCACATTTACCAATTCTTTCACCCAACCCGATCTTATAAATTCAAAAATAAACACTGCAATTTCTCTGAACCAGGACCTTTCTAGAATTAATGAATGGGGACAAAAGAATCTAGTTTCCTTTAATGCACAGAAAACCAAGTACATTAAATTTTCTAACCGACAGAATCTCACTGACCCCTATATTTTTTAATTATGTAAATATTCCCACTTCCCCTAGTATTGACATTCTCGGTGTAACATTAACTACTAACTTGAGCTGGACACATTATGTTAGAAGCATTGCTAAGAATGCCTCTAAAAAACTGGGACTCCTGTACAGAGTTCGAGAATTCTTCACTGGCGAGCAGTTGGCCATAATATATAAAAGTCATGTGCGTTCTCAGATGGATTACTGTTCACCTCTGTGGGGTGGAAGTGGAGTGGTTGCATTGAGGCAGTTGGACAAAATTCAAAATAAAGCTATTAGATTAATCAATAACCCTGCAATCCCACAGGACCTTCCTACATTATCCATACGAAGAAACGTTGCATCCCTTGCATTATTCTACAGATATTTTCACAGCAATTGTTCCGAGGAACTTGCTTCAATTGTGCCGCCTCTCCACATCTTACCCCGTAGAACTAGGGCAGCTGAGAGCGCCCATGAAGTTACACTTTCTCCTCCACAATGCAGAACTTCTGCTTATAAAAATTAATTTATCTCCAGAACTACTACTCTTTGGAATTCACTTTCCTCGAATTGCTTTCCACAAACTTACAATCTACAAATGTTTAAATCCAGTTGTTACAAACATTTTATGAATGGAGGATGCCTTTAGGCACATGGACCTTTTTGTTTTTATCTGTGTTTTTACTTCCTCCGTTCATTGTCTCTTTAAAAAAAAAAAAAAAAAAAAAAAAAAAAAAATCGTAGGGAAATGCCACCCCTATGCCCAGAGCGTCAATGTCAATGTCAAAGTTCACGAGCGACACCCGCGACCTAGCCTCGCACCAGGCACCCCCCAAAACACAACCCTCCACCTGCAAAGACGTCCATAAGGATGTTATAACGTGCCAATTCAGTTCGTTCCCAAGCCCCAGTAAGTAGAAGGTAAAACCCAATCCTTGTTACCACTGTTAACTATCCTCTAACCTGTATAGCCAAACTCACAACTTAACCCAGAAGGACAGACAGCGCGAGGCTAGGACAACCACCTCGAACCCCCTTAACCTGACAAGCGCTAAATAGACCTAGGGGCTAGGGTAGTTATTTGTGCATTTCTAGCCTTGGATTCTGACAGAATTCGTTATATTTACAATATAGAGCATTATTTGTGTTCGGTATGCTTTTATTTTACATATATGATGTATATATGAACCTTCAAGAGTGCTAAAATAAATGGGAAAAGCATTTGGGTGGTGAAAAACGAAGATATTGGCCACCCGGTCATAATCTCAGGCGAGAGAGAGCCACAGGCAACCCTCCTCTCTCGCTGTCTGTGAGGTAACTGAGACGAGCGGGGCGGTGTGGGCCGGTGTCTGGGTGTTGCATAACGATCTTTTCTGCAACCCACTTGTGCTACATTATCGCGGGAGAGAAAAATAACCGATAAATGATGATAATAAGAGGAAAAATAGGTGATAATTGAGGAGGGGAGGGAGGGGGGAATAAGGTGGGGAAGGAGGGGAGGGGGTGGGTGAGATTTACATGGATGAGTACTGGAGGGGAATTATCTCGCCTAGAGACAAATTCCTTTGTTTTGATAGGCCCTTTTTTTTATGGAAGGCTTTTTTTATGGTCTTGCTTCCGTGAGGCCTATCGCGTTCCCTATAGGAAGCTTTCCGTGAGGCCTATAGCGCTTGCCGGGTTAAGAGTGTGTTTTCCCCCCCTGACTTGCACTTTAACAAAACCACTATTCATAACCCCCACTAGTGGTCCTCGTAAGTAAAAACTAGATTCAATGATCAACCATAACTAAAAGTATATCTCATGACAACCTAAAATCATATATCAACCCAATTAACATAAAGAACTCCATGCCGCAGTATTTAAGGCGCGGCATGCCCCCCTACCCCAAGGGACCCCACCAACCCCCGGTCTGCGCGCTTTTCCCCGCGGAGGGATACACTGACCCAGACGGGCCAACCAAATTCTTGCCAACACAAGGTGAGCCTCCAACCTAAAACGAACCAAAAGTTCTAGTACCTGCCCAAAATGCTATCCTATCCCATCCTTAACCAAACCCAAAATCCCCCTTAACCAGTCCTAGATTCCTAATAGCATTTCAGCTAGATCAGAGAAGGATACTTATGTGAAATGATGAATAATGCCTTCCAGCATGGGCCAGTGCGGTGCCCCCCTTGACCAAATCCTACTCTATACCACTCTAATAGTAACTTGTACTAGAGTAATTTTAAAGATGTCCACATTAACCAATCATATTACGGACGACATACTGAAGAGATAAAGACCTTTTTCACTACCCCCCTAA
Source organism: Paralithodes platypus (assembly GCA_032716605.1). Classification (NCBI taxonomy): domain Eukaryota; kingdom Metazoa; phylum Arthropoda; class Malacostraca; order Decapoda; family Lithodidae; genus Paralithodes; species Paralithodes platypus. The sequence continues at coordinate 77,206,876 of CM064492.1, read as the reverse complement.
GTTAAAAAGAATAAATTAACTTCTGCCGACCCCCAACATCCAAATTCTAGAACATTCTCTTCCCCCTTTGACCAAAACCTATAAATGCTCCCACCGAGACAAAGCTCGGCCAGTTCATTATTAGCTCTCAAATCAACGGCCTGCCGCTCTGTTTGATGTCTAGTATACTCCACCCCTCAAGATTCCTGATAATTCGGCCTCCCGTAGTCTGTGAAAATCTGTGAGTAGGTAAATTAACCTTTTGTGAATATTTTATTACACCCGGACTCCCGTAAGGTAATATCATATCTGCAAATAACTAATTTACCAATTATTGATTGTCTTATAAACGCATTGTGGTGTGTCCTCTTCTACTTGGGTTTACAAGCAATCATAGAGTGTAATAGCAACTCCACTTGAATAACCTATAGGATTCTGGACTCCCAGATTCTATAGTTACCCAACAGAGTACGTTTTCTGTTGTAGTTTAGTGGTTGTTGCAACAGAAAAAACGCCTCCCAACAGTGACTAAATTAGAATAGTAGACACTAGTATAATTGGTCTAGGACAGAAAGATCTTGTTATGTTAGAAGGGATTATGCGATAAATTCTTGATTGAGGACTCTGCAAGAATAACTCCTTGGTAACAATTGTCTGTGGTCTCCCAGATATAATTGTTAACTAAAAGGTTTCAAAACCGCCTGAGTCCCTTGAACCTCTTTCAAAGACCACAGATAGATAAGAAAGTCGCTTTTCCCGACTATCGTACGTTCGTCCGATACCTTGTTAATCCGGCCTGTGCCTGAGACATTGTATTTAAGGTCCCCATCCAAGAGTAACATATCGGGACTTCATCACCGGTTAAAACAAGTAACCCATCTGTAACCTTCTCTACACTACCGGACAACTTGGACGGCCCCAGAGCAGCTGTTAACCCCCGACATCACCAACTCAAGATAACCAGGAAACTCCATCACAGTGCTAATTCTCAAAGTATTAGTGCTACGATACTATTAACTCGACCATCCAGTGTATTCAATTATGTCTCAATTTTCTCTGATGTTATGAAGAAAGTGATTACTATACTAGTGTGTGTTAAAGTATATCAGTGAATTTAAGACTAGGCGAACTGACTCCCGTAATTATTCTTGCCACTCAGGTTTAACCTCGCCGAAGAAATAAGTCTTAATTATTGGGACTACGGCTCGAGTAAAACCAATACTAAATAAGTGATTGTGATTGTTAACCAGAAACCTGAATCGCCCTTCACTGATATTCTGTCTTAAGTGTTATCTAGACAAGTGAACATACCAGACCAGTAAAACTAGCTACTGTTATTCCCTTTTACGTACCTTCTTGGGAATAACTATATTACTTATATTTTCATCTTTGATTACGAGTCATATTACCAGAAATTAACATAACGAGATACCTAGCCTGTGTGATTCGTGTACCCTACGTATCGTTGAAGTAATTGTGAATAATACCTGAACGTTGGAAGTGGGAAGTGTGTCTCTATCTAAATCCGCGATAAGTGCTAGAGATTCTAAAAGTCCAGAGTATGCATTTGACTTATCCAATTTACCATTGTTTCTTGTGCATATATAACCATTATTCTGCCTAGTGTTGTGGAGAATAAAGCTGCATTATAAACCATTCTTTTGATATTATCTATGTCCTCTATTGATTCCATTTGTGTACTGTGCATGAAATCCTATAACCCAATCTCGTAGAACCAACCTATACCAAGTTAATCCTGCATAAAAACAGGACATACCACTAACCTCCACCCATGATTCCAGCCCCTCAAGGCGTTCAGGGCCTTGCCCAAGTGAGCCTTCCCATAAGCTACTTTCTTCTCGTGTTCCCCAACATCCAGTAAGATGAATTGATATTCCAGTTCAATCCAAAATTCGATCTCCTCCTTCCCTTCTTCCCATAACCTAAATGCAGGAGTGTAAACAGTACTTAATTATTTTACTTAAGTCCAAGTAAAAGTATGTACTGAAAAAAGTTACTGAAGTAAAAGTAAAAGTTCCCAACTAGAAATGTACTTAAGTTAAAGTAAAAAAGTATCTACCGAATGAATTACTTAAGTACCAAAAGTAAAAAGTAATATCCCAATCTATTACTATATATATTAAAATGCCACAGGAACGAAAGGACCGGCGTCAAAGGCCAGGATAGCTATAAGGATCACCACACCAACTTCGTTGTCTCCCTTTCACATAACTCCACATATGTATAAGTCTCTCCAATCACACCCTTCTAGTATACAACCCACATTACTTTATTCCTTAACATTTGTATGTACCAACTAAGTATGTATTTAATTAAGGTACCAACCATGCATGCAGACTATAATATTTTCATTGTGTAGGTACGACGGCGATCTGAAGACACCTCAGTAAACCTATGCCCCTCCCCCTGTTCTTGAGTCCACCACGACTGTCTGGTAATACGAACCTCAGCCGTGTGACTCGCCTAGTCATTCTGGGCAATTATTTGTTTCAATACTCCCCAGGTCTCTCAACTTGAGATATTAATTGTTTCTTTGTTGTTAATCCGTCACTTAAGACACTCGACTCATATCGATTGTAATTAGTACTGGCGATTAATACTATGTTCATGTTTCACCTTTGTTGCCAGTAATTCACTGAGATTCTTAACCACATTTGTGTAGGATTTATCCTCAACCTATTATGTACCCTATCCCTTGTGTGTTACTATTACTATTGCTTCAGATGAGAAAACATCCCCGACTACGAATCTATATTCGAGAGTTGGAGATCGAAATTATTATGTTGAGACGATTCTATAACTCCTCAAGATAGACGTTACCTGAATTAATATACCATCTACATGTCTATCTGATTACGTCAGCCCTGTACTTAGTTATGTATTATGTAACAATTATATGTTCCCAACCTTCCTAATGCAACCTCCATTTCACTAGACAAGATACCTAGGAGTAGTTCCGAGATTTAATTAGGCAATTACTCATTGATTTGGAAAGCCCCCAGACCATCCCCAATTTCGTATGCGGGTCTGTGCTTAGGAAATTGTCGTGCCGGACAATATCGTCGTATTAATTTCGTGTGAGTTTGGCTACGGGTCAAACTTGGTACAACCGCCTCAAAACTTGTTACCCCATGAAAACCCGTTTTTCTATGTATGCCACCGATCCACAGAAAACTAACCTAACCCTTTGCTTGTACTAATCCATATCTGTTGATTTATATAATTAATAATATCCAATTTGCATACGATCATCTCCAGAGAAGTGCAGGAAAACTACCTAGTCTCTCTCTCTCCTTTATGAGATTGATCGATGTCACTCATGCATGTACCCATTCCTAAGTTAAAGAAAAAGTGTTATCCACAATACTCTGCTTAGTGACCGCATGCCCAGTGGTAACCTTTTGAGCCACCCTGTCCTTTTTCCTCTCCCCGTAGGCCTACCAACCCAACTTCACAAACCTTCCCCTCGCATGACGCCCATCAGGATGTTTTTATATTCCGTGCCGAGTCAGTTCCGACTCGAACCCCAGTATACAGAGAGTGCAAACCTATTCTGGTATCTCTTTCACGATCCTCTAACTTAAGTAAACCGCACTCACCACCTGAACCGTAGGGGTAGAACGTGCGAGGCTATGCCCCCCTCCCACCCCCTTGAAAGAGGGTATAGGCCATACAAAATTTCACATCCACCGACCCCAAGCTCAGCTGTTTCGTTTTAGTGCCTAGGATATTATATGAACTAGAAATTGCCCGATAGATATGGATCTGACACAGGGGCACTGCCCATGTCGAATCGTATTCCGTGCATTTCAACCAGGGTTCATTCACTTTATATTAACGACTAATACCGTCACTTTATGCACGCATTTCGTTTTCGTAAGTTAAGTATTTCTTTTCCCTTCACCATTGTGTGCCTCCTTTTCCGTCTCTTTCCACACCTATTATACATCTAATCAGTCATCCCTTCTAGTCCACAGTCCACACTACTCTGTTTTCGTATCTCTGTTGTTTTATATAAGATTAATTAGGACAAATTTGAATACAATCCTCTCCAGAGAGCTCTAGGGAAGCCACCTAGTTTTTCTCTCCATTTAAGAAATAAACGTACAGTATGTTACCCCATGCTCCGGGATTCGTTCTAGCACCTAAGCAGTTATACAATTGAAATTGAGTTATTCAACCAGGTTCTATACTTTTATATTAACGACGGCAAAATACCGTCCAATTCATGCATGTAACATTTTCCTAAGTTAACTCATTAATCCACCAATACTTTGCGTAGTAACAAGCATGCTCAGGTAACCTTTTATCCACCCTGTCGTTTTTCCATACCAACTGAGCTTAATAACTCCCTTTAAAAAGGACGCCATCAGGATGTTAAATTGTGCCGAGCAAGTAATTTTCTCAAGCTTCCGTAAGCAGAGAGTACAAACCTATTTGGTACCTCCTTTAACTATCCCCTAACATAACTAACCACCCCTACAACCTGGGGCAGTGAATTAATGTGCGCGAGGCTAACCCCCCCTTTCCTCCCCTCAAAGAGGCCCATTATCTCCCCCTCGCGTAGGACTACCGACATCCTTATGCCCGCCAAATTCTTGCTAGAAACTCCGGGTATTTACAACCCCTACCAAACTCCAAGTTTTCGATTCCAGCCTAAATCCTATTCCTATCCCGTTCCTATCTAACCCCCAAGTCCCCCTTAACCCGTCTTAGACTCCTAATAGCATTTCAGCTAACTCAGAGGAGGATCCTAGAGATAATATTAACGTAGGCTGCCTTACCGCTTGAGTCCAAAGGCGCTGGACAAACTAGTTTTTTGTTTCCCCAACATCCTCCTCTCAACTCATATTAATAATTTGTCTTAGAGTAAATCATCTTGCGGCCTACATGCTAACTTTATAATAGACCTTTAATGCTACACTCTTCAACCAAGGGATTAAATTAACTTGTATTCCCCTCCGACATCCAAAAGTTAGACAAAGGAACCCCCTCTCCATATATATAATCCCGTACCAAAAACAAGCCAGTTAGAGAGGATATAAGCTATGTAGCGGAAGTGCCGCAGTCGTGGATATATTACCCAGCTCCACCCTCAGGATATACAGTGATTTGCGGTGTTCGCGATCCAAGTGCCTCTGTGAGGGAGCGAATCAATCCTTGACAATATATTGTTGCAACTGAGAAACCAGGGGCAAGATTATATCTTTCAACAACCGATTCATAAATTCTTTTTGATTGTCTCATAAACGTATTGTCAGCCGGTTCGCCACTACTTTGGGTTTAAGAGCAATCATAACTCATAACCGGTCCCAGGTAGAAAGATCTGGTTATGTTAGAAGGGATTACGCGAGTTTAGGAGAAGACTCGACGAGAAGATTCCTGGGCAAATAATTGTCTGTTTGACCGAAAGGCGAGAAGCCGCTTGCACGTCTGAACCTCCTCATAAGGCCAGAATTAGTAAGAAAAGTCGTTCTCCCGACTGTCTTACGTTTCTTCGATCCAATGTTTTCTCTGCCTATGCCGATGACAAAGGCATTTAAGGCTTTCAGTAGGAGTCCCATAACGATGTGTCATCAACGGCCAGACAAATTAGCCCAACTGTACACTTCTCTACACTCCCGGATAACTTGGACGGCAAAAGAGTCGCTGTTAGCCCCCAACACACCAACTCAAGATAACGAGATGCCTAGCCTTGTGATTTAAGTAATCCACGTATCGTTGAGTAATGTGATCAGAAGAAGAATTCCTGAACGTTGGAAGTGGGAAGCGAAAGAACTCTATTCAAATCCGCGAGCAGTGCTAAGAGACGATACAAAGGCCACTACCTTAACCGAGTGCTCCAACATCTATTGTTCGTGCGAATGCTATTACGTACTCTATACCCGAGTGTTTAACAGTTTAAATAAAGCTGTATTACAAACCATTTATCCACGATTATTTTTGTCCTTTGTTGATTTCCTTTATGTACTTTGCAATATATCCAATAGCCCAGTCTTGCAGAACTCACCTATACCAAGTTAAACCTGTATACAATCAGGGCATAACAATTATATATATATATTTATATATATTTATATATATATATATATATATATATATACTGTATACATAGGCCTATATATGTGAACATGAACGAAAACTAATAGTTAACTATTACAGGAACCTTGACTTTGTTTTCCCCCTCTTGTTATCTTACAATCACACACTTCATGATAGTAAACTTGCAATATAAGGACGATTTCTTTAACCCCAAAGTCTGATAACCCACTCTCCTATCAGTGGGGTGGCACAAAATGTACAAATTTTACGAGCCTGCCTTCAAAATGTATAGGCTATATAATATATAAAAAATTTGCTTAATATTGTTGAACATGAATGTAAATATATATTACAAAATGACCACTACAAAGTAAAACAAAGAATATAATACAGATGAAACATCGTAATATAAAGCTGCATTTTGTGTCACCCCAAAGTCTGATAACCCACTCTCATTTAGAGCCGCATTTTCCTTTACCATCACTATCTCCGATAGACTGGAAATGGTGTCGTATTTCACACCCAAATGCCATAAAAGGGTGTCCAATATCAAGCCAAAAACCCCTGCTCTTCCACAGGGTCTAAACTCAACCCGATTCAGACTTTCGGAACTTGATAACAGTTTTAAGACTTTTTGTATATATCCATATATAAATAATCGATTTGGATGTCATAATTATAAATGTACCTAGCTATATCCTCAGAATCTCCAAAAGAAGCGTCATAATCCTATAGAAGGCCGATAACCTACCGGAGTTATTATATATAATACCTCAAAGTAAGCGATTATATTATAGGAATAGTCATCACAATTTTTTACAAATTCAACTAGATCAAAATAATATCAAAATGATGGATCATTAATTATTGATCTTGATATGTAGGCCTAAAGCGTGTGGTTTATAAACATTGGAGCACATGGCCGCAGCCGCGGTGCCACTCCATTCGCGCCTAATCACGATTATATTTCGGTATATTCTTACTTAAATTTATATCATTCGGGTTGATTAGGTTACACAATACAATATTACTAAGTAACAGTACACGCATATGTATAAATATCATAACATTTGTCAGAGTTTAGCAAAGCACCACAGCTGCGTGGGGAGTGCTGAGGGTAGTGAGGGAGAAGTGGCCGAGCTGCGGAGCATGTGCTTGTAACTTCGTGACCTTGACGTCGTCTTCCCAAGAGTCAAGTTCAGAAAATCAGTGTTCGTCACGGTAATTAATCCGTCACTCCTCAGAATTATTTAAATTTCTATGTATGCGATTATTTCTTGCTCTACTATTAAACAAATAAATATGTTGTATAATTTCACCTAATATGTAGTCACAACACATCTTAAATTGTATATATTCAAATTTATTGCCGATATGTTCTGTTGTCGATTATTCCAGTCCCTGACATACCTCATGATATTTGGTATATTGGGCTATTTCGCTTTTATTTTGTCTTTATTTGCTTTGTAATAATTATTCTGCAATGCATATTTACTTTCATTCATAAAATTAGTCAGGAAAGGTTGTCCATATAATATATATATTTAAAAGTCTGGATCGCCCCTTGTCATTTTGTGCCACCACACTTTAGCTGCATTTTGTGTCACCCCAAAGTCTGATAACCCACTCTCATCAGCTCGGCCCAGTAAAAACGAGACAGCTCGGCCATGTGTTAATTACGAGACAACTCTTAATTAACCTAACCTAACCTAACCTATACCGCATTTTCCTTTACCATCACTATCTCCCATAGACTGGAAATGGTGTCGTATTTCACACCCAAATGCCATAGAAGGGTGTCCAATATCAAGCCAACTCAACCCTGCTCTTCCACAGGGTCTAAACTCAACCCGATTCAGACTTTCGGAACTTGATAAAAGTTTTAAGACTTTGTGTATATATCCATATACAAATAATCGATTTGGATGTGATAATTATAAAATTATGTACCTAGCTATATCCTCAGAATATCCGAAAGAAGCGTCATAATCCTATAGAAGGCCGACAACCTACCGGAGTTATTATATATAATACCTCAAAGTAAGCGATTATATTATAGGAATAGTTGTTATGCCCTGTTTTTCTACAGGTTTAACTTGGGTAATGTGAGTTCTAAATGACTGGGTATATAAGGCTGCATGCACAATACAAGGTATGAGGAATAGAGAACACAAAATAAACACACGGTAACACGACACAAGTTCACGTTTATTTAAGTAAGTAAATAAAGAGCATGGAAAGATAGTAATTCTCGCACAAAACAAATAATAGAAGGGAACTGCTAGCATTAGCGGATCTGGATGGAACCTAGTCTCCCACTTCCAACGTTCAGGTATACTCTTCTGATCACAGGTTTAATTAGCAAGTTTTATTTTACTGGAAGATCTCAATATATTCATGTAATTCAATTTCACTGATTTGATCTCTTACTGGCTGGTCGCGTGCCCAAGTAGCAGCTCACAGTTAGGATTAGACACGCGTATATTGTAGAACACGGAATCTCTAGTAATCTCATGGGGGTACTGATCTAAGTTTTATATTCTTATGGAAGAAATACGTAGAACACAAATCAGTGGGCGAACGTTAGATATCACTAGAGTTTTAATATCTGAATAAGGTAATTACGAGAGTCAATGTCGCCTGTTAATTAATGAGCACTGATACGCTTAGTACGTCCCAAATGGAATGGTTAAATATGAGTTACACTGGGCAAGGTTTTAGCCACTTTATAGAAAGTTAATAAGTGAGTGTCAAACTAGTACTATAATACTTAGTACTAGCAACATGAATCTTGAATAGTATTTGTAGATCTGGTCCTGGTTATCTTAAGCTTCCAGTGATGTTGGGGGCTAACAACTGGTTCCTCGGCCGTCCAGGTGGTCCAAAATGTAGGAAGTTCTCAAGTCGGATCTCTTGACGATCGTTGCTGGCTACACACTTATATACCCACGGATTTGTGTGAAGGTTATAAGGTGCACGTTAGGACTTGTACATGGACAGATGCTTCTATTAGTCTTCTCTGCCACGGAGTCTGCCGGCTCTGGAATCTCTCAACTCCGGAACAACACAAGGGCAGAGCTAGAGGTTAACTTCAGGGTAGTGACCACTGGTTGGTGTTTAGCTTTCAACTGATTTGACTGGGGGCGGGAGCTAGGTTTATAGGCTCGGTTCTGGACCCTGTAGACAGTAGGGATCTCGAGTCTTATGGACTTATTTGAGCTCTCAATAGATATGGGGACTAGGTAAGATGGTGATTACTGTTGTGGCACATGGCTATAGGAAGCCTTCATATTTTAATATAACTGAGCCTTAGTAAGAGGTACTATTTTGGCTATACTGGAAGCATTTAGGGGAGAGATACTGGATCTACTTTGCGAGGAGGATGGGGACAGCTGTGATAGGAGCGTCTCTCTTAGATTGTTCAATCTTCATTCTATGGTATAGCTGAGGTGCTAATTTAGTGATTAGAGTATGCAAGAAAGGTAAATGGTTTATTGTGAGTTAATAGAGGTTAGTAAAGGTGTTAGTCATGCATGGTTAGTTCATTGATAGGAAGAATTCCTGTGCTACCTGGCAATGACTCAGAGTTAAAAACAGGGGCCAGGTATACCTCCGCGGGGGTGGGGGTCTCCCTCCTCGGGTGGGCAAAAAGGGGGAGCTGGGCGCCCTCTCTCTGTGATAGTCGTCCGGCGGCTGTGGCTAGGGGCTTGCCATATTACCAGTGTTTGTAATAACCCTCTGTGTATGAGACAGATGTGGGTGTCCTTGATACCAAAACCGAAGGTGCCTTGGCTAGCTGGTTTTACTCGGCTGGTTGTTAATTGTAGGGTTTGCTGGATGTGGTGGAGACTGGGTTGCTAACTCTGCCACATTTATCTGGAAGTATGGCAATAGAAGTTAGTTAATGGTGAGGCGGCTAGCCTCGCACCGACGACCATTGGGTGCAAGGTTGTGAATTGGTTGTAAGAGAATAGATGGTATGCAAGGGGTTAGTAAAGTTCTAATGTTGTTCTGGCCTACTAAGTGAAGGTAGGCTGGATAGGAGTATATAATTATATAAAAGGTTGGAGAGCGTTAGCAACGGAAAATTCAAGGATCTTCAAGAGGTATGAGAGAGAGGCTAGGTCGGACAAGAGTAGAGAAGCGCGGGGTCTTATAATGAGAGGGGAGGAGTTCAGGGGGGCTATAGGGGAATTTGACCCTAAGGTCTCTGGGCGTGGGGGTGGCATTAGGCTGCAGTTGATATTGGAGTTTGAAAAGGCAGTGGAAGTACGTTAGCCAAATGCTACCGGGGAATGCAACTATGGGGTGGTATATGAGTCTGGAAAAGATAGAATTATGTGGTCAGTCCGAGGGGTTATGGATACTATTAGTTGGCCCTGGGAACTGCGTTTTCTATGAAATGTATACCAAACAAAGCGGCAGTTCGTAGGGGTACTTAGTTATTGTTTCGAGGTACTTATGACAGATACTGGTAACAAGGTTATCTATACAATCTCGGGTTGGGGTAAGAGGTGTATGACACGAAGCAAATTGGCGTAGTGTGGACTGTGGATACGAAGGAGGCAAGTGGAAGACGTATGACAATTGTGGAAAAGTAAATGGAAAAAGGTGAACACAATGGCGGATAAAGATACTTAACCTAAGGATTGAATACATAGATTTATGGGGCGATGGGTCTTCAGAAAGCTTAGTCTGGCAAGACAAGATATTAGGGAATGTTAATATAAATACTGAAACTAAGGATTGCATACATCGATGAACGACGACATTATAGTCGTCGTCCTAATAAGGTGATGAAACCTGGTTGATCTGTACTTGGCACAATACGACACAAGGACAGTGCCGCTATGTCGTATCAATACTGGTGGCAGTTAATATTATAGAGACACTTAGTTACTAGAGGAACAATGCAAGGAGGCGACTGAGCACGGGTTACATATATCTATACTCGTCATGGGAAATGATATACGAGGTCTAGGGACAGGCGTGGGTGTTTTAACTTCTAAGATATATAACATCTACTTCTCGGATGTAAGAACATACATAGATATAATTATGGCCGTCTGATGTGTTGACATTGGCTCAACGTCGGGACAGGGCATGGGTGTTTTTAATATGAATGTATATTCCTGTTCATCATCTTTGTAGTTAGGAGTGTAGGACACGTGGGGGTAGTGTACGTGAGGTGTGGAATAATGGTCAGTTTAGAAGGGGTATCTAGGTGCGGCCTGGAGCTGCTTAGCCCTGTGGGCTTGGGCCTGTCTGAATTGGCTGGTTCGGTCAGCTGGTCCTTTCGTTCTGTGGACCTTTCCTTTGGGTGTTTCTGTGTGGTGTTCGCTCGTGGCTTCTGTGGTGGGCTTCTCGTTCTGGGGCAGTTTAATAGTCATCACAATTTTTTACAAATTCAACTAGATCAAAATAATATCGAAATATGGGTCATTAATTATTGATCTTGATATGTAGGCCTAAAGCATGTTGTTTATAAACATTGGCCGCAGCCGCGGTGCCACTCCATTCGAGCCTAATCACGATTATATTTCGGTGTATTCTTACTTAAATGTATATCATTCGGGTTGATTAGGTTACACAATACAATATTACTAAGTAACAGTACACGCATATATATAAATATCATAACATTTGTGAAATATAGGTTCGACCGCGCTAAGCACCACGGCTGCGTGAGGGCCAGTAGGAACGTAGATATATCGAGGGGTGGGTGGGTGGGTGGGGTATCTAGCCTCGTGACCTTGACCAAGAGTCAAGTTCAGAAAATCAGTGTTCGTCACGGTAATTAATCCGTCACTCCTCAGAATTATTGAAATGTCTATGTATGCGAATATTTCTTGCTCTACTATTAAACAAATAAATATTTTTTTATAATTTCACCTAATATGTAATGTCACAACACATCTTAAATTGTATATATTCAAATGTATTGCCGATATGTTCTGTTGTCGATTATTCCAGTCCCTGACATACCTAATGATATTATATTACGCTATTTCGCTTTTATTTTGTCTTTATTTGCTTTGTAATAATTATTCTGCAATGCATATTTACTTTCATTCTTAAAAATAGTCAGGAAAGGTTGTCCATAAATATAATGTATATATTTAAAAGTCTGGATCGCCCCTTGTCATTTTGTGCCACCACACTTTAATGAGAGTGGGTTATCAGACTTTGGGGTGACACAAAATGCAGCATAAACCTACACATTATGAATCGAGAGAACTAGCCTATGACATAATTATACAATAAACGAACATTTCGCCCACATTACACACACGCCATAAACGGGAGGCCATGTATGCAGCACCAAATCCTGCAAATCCTGTCCTCTGTGCATGCGTGAGAATCTTAGGCCCCTTGGCACGATTTCGTTTTCCTTTATAGTATTTGTAATGCCCTCGAAAATGTCCCGCACCCACAATAATACTTAAAATGCCCCAGAACAAGAAGCCCACCACAGAAGCCACGAGCGAACACCACACAGAAACACCCAAAGGAAAGGTCCACAGAACGAAAGGACCAGCTGACCGAGCCAGCCATTTCAGACAGGCCCAAGCCCGCAGGGCTAAGCAGCTCCAGGCTGCACCCTTTACCTTTTCTAAACTGACCATTTTCCACACTTCACGTACACTAACCCTCTCGTGTCCTACACTCCTAACTACAAAGATGATGAACAGGAATATACATTCATATTAAAAACACCCATGCCCTGTCCCGACGTTGAGCCAATGCCAACACATCAGACAGCCATAATTATATCTATGTATGTTCTTACATCCGAGAAGTAGATGTTATATATCTTAGAAGTTAAAACACCCACGCTTGTCCCTAGACCTCGTATATCATTTTCCATGACGAGTATAGATATATGTAACCCGTGCTCAGTCGCCCCTTTCATTGTTCCTCTAGTAACTAAGTATTAATATTAACATTCCCTAACATCTTGTCTTGCCAGACTAAGCTTCTGAAGACCCATCGCCCCATAAATCTATGTATTCAATCCTTAGGTTAAGTATTTTTATCCGCCATTGTGTTCACCTTTTTCCATTTACTTTCCACAATTGTCATACGTCTTCCCCTTGCCTCCTTCGTATCCACAGTCCACACTACGCCAATTTACTTCGTGTCTTACACCTCTTACCCCAACCAGAGATTGTATAAGATAACCTGGTTACCAGTATCTGTCATAAGTACCCCGAAACAATAACTAAGTACCCCTACGAACTGCCGCTGTTGTTGGTATATTTATATTTAATAGAAAACGCAGTTGCCAGGGCCAACTAATAATATCCATAACCCTCGGACTGATCACATAACTCTATCTTTTCCAGACTCATATACCACCCCATAGTTGCATTCCCCGGTAGCATTTGGCTAACGTATTCTACTGCCTTTTCAAACTTCCATATCAATTGTAGCCTAATGCCACCCCCACGCCCAGGGACCTTAGGGGCAAAATTTCCCTGTAGCCCTTGAACTCTCCCCCCCCCTCTCATTAAGACACCCGCGCTTCTCGACTCTTGTCCGACGTAGCCTCTCTCTCATACCTCTTGAAGATCCTTGAATTGTCCGTTGCTAACGCTCTCCAACCTTTTATATATATACTCCTATCCAGCCTACCTTCACTTAGTAGGCCAGAACAACATTAGAACTTTACTAGCCCCTTGCATGCCATCTATTCTCTTACAACACATTCACAACCCTGCACCCAATGGTCGTCGTTGCGAGGCTAGCCGCCCCGCCAGTAACTAATTTCTATTGCCATACTTCCAGATAAATGTGGCAGAGTTAGCAACCCAGTCTCCACCACTTCCAGCAAACCCTACAATTAACAACCAGCTGAGTAAAACCAGCTAGCTAAGGCACCTTCGGTTTTGGTATTAAAGACACCCACATCTGTCTCATACACAGAGGGTTATTACAAACACTGGTGATATGGCAAGCCCCTAGCCACAGCCGCCGGACGACTATCACAGAGAGAGGGCGCCCAGCTCCCCCTTTTTGCCCACCCGAGGAGGGAGACCCCCACCCCCGCGGAGGTATACCTGGCCCCTGTTTTTAACTCTGAGTCATTGCCAGGTAGCACAGGAATTCTTCCTATCAATGAACTAACCATGAATGACTAACACCTTTACTAACCTCTATTAACTCACAATAAACCATTTACCTTTCTTGCATGCTCTGATCACTAAATTAGCACCTCAGCTATACCATAGAATGAAGATTGAACAATCTAGAGAGACGCTCCTATCACAGCTGTCCCCATCCTCCTCGCAAAGTAGATCCAGTATCTCTCCCCTAAATGCTTCCAGTATAGCCAAAATAGTACCTCTTACTAAGGCTCAGTTATATTAAAATATGAAGGCTTCCTATAGCCTTGTGCCCCAACAGTAAACACCATCTTACCTAGTCCCCATATCTATTGAGAGCTCAATTAAGTCCATAAGACTCGAGATCCCTACTGTCTACAGGGTCCAGAACCGAGCCTATAAATCTAACTCCCGCCCCCAGTCAAATCAGTTGAAAGCTAGACACCAACCAGGGGTCACTACCCTGCAGTTAACTTCTAGCTCTGCCCTTGTGTTGTTCCGGAGTGAGATCCCAGAGCCGGCAGACTCCGTGGCAGATTTGGATAGAAGGACCTGCCCACGTATTGAAGAACTTCACACATATGGCCCCCCTGGACGGCCGCGGAACCAGTCGTTAGCCCCCAACATCATGGACGCAAGATAACCAGGACCAGACCCATCAGATACTACCCAAGATTCCCTTTAGCAGTACTACATATTACTGTGCTGTTTAGAGATTCACTAATTAATATTTCTACAAAGTGGCTAAGACCTTGCCCAGTGTAATTCATACTTAACCATTCCATTTGGGACGTACTAAGCGATCAGTGCTCTTTAATTAACAGGCGACCTTGACTCTCGTAATTACCTTATTCAGATATTAAAACTCTAGTGATATCTAACGTTCGCCCACTGATTTGCGTTCTATGTATTTGAAACAAGGATATAAAACTTAGATCAGTACCCCCTGAGGTTACTAGAATTTCCGTGCTCTAAAATACGCGTGTCTAATCTAGTCTGTGAACTACTACTTGTGCACCAGAGCTACCAGTAATAAATCTAACAGTGAATATGAATCTATAAGTAACATTGATGGTCTTCGGTATATAAACCTGTGGAATCGAAGCCAGTGATCAGAAGATTAATACCTGAACGTTGGAAGTGGGAGACTAGGCTCCATCCAGATCCACTTATGCTAGTGTTGTTCAATTCTATTGTATTGTCTTACACAAGTATTCTGCAGTGGTATATCAATAAACGTGATCATGTAACTTGCTACCATGTGTTTCTTTGTGTTCTCTATTCCTCATATCTTGTATTGTGCATGCAGCCTTATATACCCAGTCAATTTAGAACTCACATTACCCAAGTTAAACCTGTAGAAAAACAGGGCATAACAATACTAACCCGAGTTGACGTCAGGTATAGCGTAAAATAGTCGTAGATGGTAAGTCCAATAAACTCATCACGTGATAACACCACGAGACTATCACCTGGTTCTTAAAAATCGGACTAAGGTTGCTATACTTTTAGTACGTCCGTGGTAGTACAGTGGGTTAGCGCGCGGGCCTGGTGGTGCGTCACTAACCAGGGTTCGAACCTGTGACGTTAACCACTCCGTTAGAACCGCATGGCTACACCTACAGTGACTTGCTAGGATCGCCAGGGCAGTGGATGGGGCTACAGTTTATGTATTAGAGTGTGCTTTATTTCATATGAAAGCTCGTGTCATGGGCAGTCCAGAAAGGCTCTTTGTTTTCACCCATGTCAAGGCTTTATATATTTAATTGTAAAGTATATGTTTTATCATTAACTAGTAATGATGGGATCTGGGAGAGAGAGAGAGAGTAGAACAGAGTGAGAGGGGGGCGCGCAGTGTTTTTGCCCCGCTCGATGACGTCACGGCTGGCTGCCTCCTGGGGGTTGGTTGAGAGAGGTCCTTACCATGTTGCTAGCTCCCTTGCTAGTGGCTAGAGGACTTGTGACCGCTTTTTTCCCACGCGGCTCGACCTAGTCCCGGTATATATACTGGTTCCTCGCCACTCTCTCCCTCAGATCTGGTTTCTAGAACGCATCCATCTTTATCCCTTGCTACCTGTGCCCTGCTCTGCACCTGAGAATCTTTTCCTCTGCCTACCTCTCTTTTTTCATATCTTTCACCACCTTTTATTAAGACTATATCCCCTCTGGTTAACTCTGCAAAAATCAGCTGGCCAGTTGTATTGTGCGTTAAGGTCTGATATAACCTATGTATGTTTAGTTGTTAAGATAAGTTGATCACGAAGCATTGGTTGGCATTCATATTGTTAGTACCGCTTCCTATAAATATTAGTGTTCTGCTGGATTAGATAATGCTAGACTATGGGTCTGATATTATAAGGTATTGTTTCCTATGAGTGCTGGCTTTAGGAAAAAGCTGCACGACATACCTGAGAACTGGAGTTGATTGAGTAAATTCTAGTCTGTGTGCCATTGAGAGTAGAGCATGCACGAATGAGGGCTTTTTGCCTATACCATTTTGCACTGTTCTAAGCTCGTTGTTTGTCTTTGAGGTACGCCAGGAGAACGCTTAAGCGCCGGGGGAACTCTTAAGAGTCTCCCCGCAGCTCCCGGGTTAATACTTCGGTATTAAGGTTTCTCAAGAGAGCTACCCTTCCCTATAACGTAATATTTGACGCACAGACTTGAGATTTACACTAGGCTATGCGGCATGCCATGCGCACCAGTATCTCGTATCATTGACTCTAGCTAGACTTCATCAATCATAGTAGACATTAAGTATATTAACCCGTACAGCCCCGGCCGGTTTTATTATTTTTGCGCACCAGAACCCGGGCAAGTTTCCATTTTTTTTTTTTTTTATAAATATATCAGAATGTGTTAGAAAATAATGATAGACATGAAGAAATGTGAAAAAAGTACTTACCTAGGCCATTTGGGGGTCCTGGGAGGTAGTGGGGGTCCCCAGCCTCAGAGGAGCCTTAGCGCCATTTCAAATCTCCCGCGCCAGCAGCCAGTTGCCAGCCGCCAGGCAGCATGACTTATTTTGCACCTCTCGGACATAAAGTGCGCTTCAGAGTTCATAGAATGTCTTTGTATATCACATAATGTCAATATAACTGAAGTTGTAGTGTGATAAGTGCCTTCATTCAAGTATTACAAGTGCGCACGAGTGTTAGCGTCCCCGTTGCCATGGTGATGGCGGCCATCTTGGGTGGCCATCTTTGCTCAGGACAATAACAAAACGCACGTACGAACACACGGCCAGACAGCGGACCGAGTGACCCACATTATAGTTAAAACTATGTAGGGTACAATACTTGTACTCACTATTTAGACATCCTATCTTTAGATCCCTTTCAACTAACAAACTTCCCTTCCCCTCAGCAAGCAACTCTATGCCTGTGCAGTAATCTGGAGATCTGAAATACTCCGAGCAAACTGCACATATAAATATCAAGAAGAAGAGACCCACATTCCACAGCACCCTTCCCTCTTTCTTTCTCTGTCTGGCTGTCACTTTCACTCAAGGTCACTCTGTCTCTCCTTTTCATTGAATTATTTGTACTTGTTCATTGTTTTACCTAAGATTATGAGGTGTATATACATTGTTTTACGCACTTATTGTCTCGTATTCTTATAATTATTTGTACACAGTTTTATAAGTTTAGAATTTACTTAGTGTTTTATATTGTTCGGTACTTTGCACTTGTAAATTATATATATATACACACTGTTTTATATTCACTTTTTGCGTCTTTTATATACACTGTTAGTATTACATTATAGCGTCTTTTATCGCAGTCTTTGAACACTTTGAACACTTAGAAGTGCTCGAGGGTGTGATAATCCCTGAAGCAGGTGGGAAAACACAGTCCCACATCACATTCTTCACACATCGTCCGGGTGTCTGTCCGTTTTGGTGTGCCTGTGTTGCGACACACATGACACCGTCTGCGTGGGTTGGGTTTTACTTCGTTGGGCGGGACAAAATCGCAAAAGTGGCGTTGTGTCAGTCTGGCGGGGCCTTCTGGTGCTTGAAAACGAGCTGCGGGACGTTGCTGGCGGCGTGGACCATCCCTGAAGAAGAACAGAAGCTCCCGTGCAAGTTCGATGCAGTACGACTCCATCGTCTCAACTTCACCTGTTATTTCATGATATTGGATGTGGCAGTTGTAGAGGGTGAGGTCGAGTAGGTGGAAAAATAGTTTTTTATACCACCTCATCGTCTTCCTGGCACACTCGACCGATGATATGACAGAGTCTGACTTGTCAACCAGCCGCATGTTGATGTTGTAGTCAATGATTGCAACTGGTTTTTTGACCGCCTCACCTGTGGCTCTATCACGTCGTTTGGTGTCCTCTAAGCGGGGCAGGTGGATACTGGTGAGGATATTGACGTCACGATTGTCCATCCACGAGAGCATCAAGATATTATTTGCCTGGAGGTGGATGATGGAGCCCTTCTCCCGCCTTTCGGGTAGCTCTGGCATGTAGACACGATTCCTCCTGACGGTGCCACAGACGCCAGTGTTTCTGCTGTACAGGAATTTGGCAAGGGAAGGGCTGGTGTACCAGTTGTCGAGGTACAAGATGTGGCCCCTGTCCAAATATCCCTCCAACATGGTGATGACAACGGCCCCAGATATCCCATATGTCCTCTCCTCCACCAGTTCAGTGACCTTGCCCATGTAGAGGATGATGTCCTGGATGTAGCCGGTTTTGCAGTCGCACATCACGAACAGTTTCAGGCCATAACGGTGACGCTTGCTGGGGATGTACTGTCGGATGCTAATATTCCCCCTCCATAGCACCAGACTCTCATCAATGATTAGTTTTTGGTAAGGTTTGAAGGAGGCTGCAAACTTAGTTTTCAGGTATTCAAATATAGGTCTTATCCTCTCCATCGGGTCTTTGGTATTCCTGGGGCGTTCCTGGTTCCTGGTGTGGCTTGCCAGGCTATCAATAAAGTGCAGGTTTCCCATGATTGCCGTGAATCTATTCCTGCTCATGACTTTCCCAAAGAAGGGGGTTGCGATGAGGGGATCACATGACCAGTACTTCCTGAGAGACGTCTTCTTGGTGACCCCCATCAGGATGACCAGTGCCAGGAATGCGTAGAACTCATCGGAAGACAAATCCACCCATGAGAGACGTGCCGAGTTCCTCTTCTTCTCCTTCCCTGCCATAAAATAATAGTTGTACCAGTTCGTCTGGTCAACAATCAAGCCGACAAGGTTGGCAGTGAAGAACTGCAGAAAAACACCCAGTCTTGTGGTGTCAGGTCCACGATTGGGCATGGTAGGGCCGGCCTCAGCTGCCCCCAAAAAGTGGTATTGTCCTGGTAGATAGTTCTCCCCATCCACCCAATCCCACCTATCAGCGCCTTCGTCGTCGCTAGATGGGGCATCGGGCTCATCAGGGTCATCGTCAGGGGCACCGGGGCGGGTTGGGCGGGTGCGGGTGGAGCGTGGGCGGCGTGGGCGAGAGGTGGACCTGGGTCTGGAGCTAGACCTCGAACTTGATCGAGAGCTAGATCTAGAGCTCGAGTCGTTGCTGGGGCGTCTTATTTGCTTCACCTTCTGCATTCGGCCGCGGGTGGCACGCCCGCGAGATATGACACGCTCACGTCGTTTGCTTGCAGGGCGTTGGGGCAGATCGGGGCGTTGTGGAGAGGCTGGTGATAATGCAGTGGCGCGGGAGGGGCCTGGTTCAGGTGAGGGAGACATTCGTGGGGGGGTGTACGGGATGGAGCCTGAAGGTGATAGTGGGGGGGAAGAATGGCGAGGCGGAGAGTCTGGTAGTAGTGGTGGTGGTGGTGGTGGTGACTCATCCCCCCCCTCGTGCTCTGGGTCAGGAGGGAAGAGGGAGCGTTTTGGGTCACGTGACCGCCCTTGTCTCGCACCACGTTGTGCCAGTTCTCCATCACCAGGTTGTTCTATTTGTCCATCACCACGTTGTTGTTCGTCACTATGTTTATGACGACCATAGAACCTCCCCGGGGTATTTTTCTTGAGTGGGGAGATTATGCGAAGTGGGGGAGAAGGCAGGCGGGGTTGTGGGGGTACCTCCTCTTCACTCCCAGACTCGCCCCTTCTTCTCTTCAATCCCTTTCGTTCTTCCCCAGGTACACGCACGTAATTTTGAGGGTCAGCAGGTTCATCTGCAACAACAACCTCTTTCCCACTTTCTGAGGATTCAGTGGGGTCTTGGGGAAGTGGGCGGCGGGGAGGTGCACTTGCCCCTTGCTGTCTTTGTGACGGCCTACGCCGCCTGACAGGAATCTGAGCAAGCTCTTCCTCTAGCTCTCTTATTTCGGCTTGGGAGGGGGCATACTCGTCTCCAGACTCGTCCAATGCCGAGTCAGTGTCACTATCAGGGCTGTCAGTGTCGTACAGTATATCCATGACCTCCTCTGTACTGCAGGGGCGGGTAAGGCGGGCACTATAACGTCGAGACATGGTGTTTCACTCGAGAGGGTGCGCGGTAAACTGACCATGAGGTGTGGGAAGGCGGGTGCCCTCTTTCGTCCCCGCGCGCGCACGCGTATGGACAAAACGTTTTGGAATTAGTCCGCCGGATCCCAAAGTAGTTCCCATATAAATCTAGAGCCATTCTGAGACTTACGCGCAGCGCAGACAGCTATATTTACGTGGTAACACCATCTTGAGAAAATTCCACATGTGTAATTGGGAAACTAAAGTCACTTTGTTCCGGACATATTGTTCCTCTATGTACACGGCCCATTTGTGGTGGAAGTATAAGAGAGCCACCATAAATGGTACGTGTACATCCTATCATAATATACTCAAGATGTTCATTGGTCTCTCTAAATATGAAAGCACTAGTATGGTGTGCACACTGTTGGATGTGCAGTGCTGTCGGGCTATCAGGAGACTGGTGTACAGCTTTTCGCAGCGACTGCAATCCTCCAGTAACAAGCTGATTGTAGCTCTTTGGTCTAGTGATCATATCTATGAATCCCGTATTATATCTCACTGGCAGAAGCTGCTGCACACATAGTATGTACTGTAATGTAATATATAGGTCTAATTGAACTATGAGCAATGATCTGTGCAATAGGTGTTAACCAACATTGAGCAATAGCCTTAGTTAGCCTATCTGTGTTATATTGTGACAAAATGTGATATGTGCTCTATTCTGTAAATAGGCCTACTGTATTTTTTATTTTATTGTGTCTTTATTAATATATCTTTGTGTATAATTATTATCTGTGCTCTGACGAGAAGTGTATGTGATATGGACCATTAGGTCGTACTGTATTTATACTGTATCTATCTTATGTGTCTGGAATAAAGAATTATTATTATTATTATTATTATTATTACGACTGGAGCTATAAGGGTGACGCGTTAGGCGCGTCTCTGGGGCTGTGCGTTACATACATAGCCGACGCGTCAGACGCGTCGCTGGGGCTCCACGGGTTAATCCAATTACTCTTTTTATGCATACCCATTTATGATTACACAAGCATTTCGCGGCCTAGTTTGATGTATGGAGACACAAACGACTTAGGCTCTTTTTGTTGATAGGAATACTGCATTGTCGTGGCGATTATTATTGTTGTAGCGTTTAGGATATTCTTGGCCCCGACTGCATTATATATCCTGCCTTTTTGTGTGCATAGCCTGCACGAGCATTGTTCCGCTGCCTGCCTTTTTGGGTTCCATTTCCGATACGAGCATCTTTATAGCATTTTAAGAAGATTCCTTGTAGTGTTGGACTTTAGTGCACTATCTTTCATGCGGGAGTGCCTGATATTCATTGATTAAAGTAACGTATGCTGTAACTTTTACCACCTTACTTTGCATACCATAACCAAGCACCTTCGGTTATAGGTAGTAATAGGCTGTTTTCACATAACATTAAGCCTAGAGTAGACGCACATTTATTGAGAGTTTGATAGCCTATTGCATATAGAAGTCTGTAGAGCATTTGTGTTCTTTGTTCACTGGGAATATACATCAGAGGTTGGAGCTAGCGCTTTCCGTTGTAACATTTATGCCATTACTAGTCCAATGAATAAGAGCCCTCATATATTTGAACCCCAGTCGTAACAAATGGCGACCTTGCCAGGATTTGGTGAACCTACATTTATTAGCAGGGAACATTTGTTGTTTTGGAGAATATTTTGCGGGGATCAGTTAGAATATTTTTTTTTGCAACATAGTATAGCCCTTGAGTATTTCCGAGAATTTTTGTGTGTATATTGAGGTATAAGAGTTTGGGTACTTCTTTCTGAATATTGAGGTGGGAAATTTTTGTGAGCATCATATATACCGGATCAGAGGAGAATGGAGACACAGTACGTAATGTCGAAACTGAGGAACAGCAGTATGATGATATGGTTAATCAGGTGAACTGTGAGGAGGATGCTAGGATATTTTTGCAATGGCCTGTTACTGCCGAGCGGTTGGAGGGTATGGAGTGGTACGGTCTTCAATGCCTGGCCACAGCTATCGGTCATGCGGGTACTAGCAGCATGACCAGGGATAACTTGATAACGTGTGTACTGGGCAGGGTGACTGGTGAGCGAGATGGGTTGAGTGCTCAGAGCCCTTCGGCCATGCTTCCCCTACACTCGACTCCCAGCCATCCCAGTAGTTTGCCGACCCCGGGTACGCTTCCACAGTTGGGTGGTGACTGGCAGGGTGGGTTGCCCCTGGGGGGACCACCGGTAATTTCAAACATTGTAGCACCTTCACCTCCTCAAGGGTTAACTCCAGAATTATTGCTTCAGCTCGAATTAGCTAAGATCGAAGAGAGAAAGGCTATCAGGGTATCTGAGCTCAGCTTCAGCAGCAATTAGAATTAGCCAAGATAGAAGAGAGAGCCAAGCTAGCAAAAATCCAAGCTGATTTAGAGTCGACTAGGTACTGTGCTGACATGGAAGTAGAGAAGTCGCGAGTAGAGGCAACGGGACAGCGACTTGGGGCTGGTAACCGTGTTCATGAGCAGTCTCTCTCGCACTTATTGAAACTGGTTCCGGTGTTTGATGAGAGTGGTGTAACATAATTTTTCACACGCTTTGAGAAGAAGTGCCAGGAACACCAGTGGCCAGAGAATAAATGGGCAGCACTTGTATCCTCTAGATTAATAGGCAAGGGTCTTAAAGCCTACGATGCGTTACCTTTGGAGTTATGTATTGTGTACGAGGATCTCAAGGAGGCTGTCCTGAGGGCTTACGAACTGCAACCAGAAATGTACCGTTTGAAGTTCCGGGATGTAACTAAGGGAAGAGATAGCACCTTTTTGGAACACGCCCGGGACTTGTCCGATGCTATGGGGAACTGGCTCCGATCTGAGAAGGTCACAACATTTGATGAAATTAAGCAGTTAATGATGTTGGAGCAGTTCTTTAAGAGCACGGGCGGTGATCTAACTTTGAACCTAAAGGAGAAAAACCCAAGAACTCTAGTAGAAGCAGCAGAAATGGCTGATCTACGGCTGTCGTTGATTCGGGGTTGCGGGTCCTCACAGAAGTACGATGCAAGTGCTAGGGACCGTTATCCTCCCCCTCCCCGTAGCAATGACACATTTAAACCAAAGAGCAATGAAACTAAAACTGAAGCCAAACCTACCACCACACCGTATGTGAAAAGTCAGGGGCCTTTTACATCACAGTATAAGCCGAAACCGAAATTTATGTG
Source organism: Paralithodes platypus (assembly GCA_032716605.1). Lineage (NCBI taxonomy): Eukaryota > Metazoa > Arthropoda > Malacostraca > Decapoda > Lithodidae > Paralithodes > Paralithodes platypus. The sequence continues at coordinate 77,183,079 of CM064492.1, read as the reverse complement.
TTTTAGGTGCCACCAGGAGGGTCATAAGGCAAATGAGTGCCCTAGTCGACCTCCTCCGGCAGCCGTGTCTTTTGCTCACGGCATTGGAGTGTTCAAGAGGATATCGGAGTTTGTTAGAGGCATTTCTTCCGAGGTAAATACACTGCCAGTGCAGAAGGATCCGGAAGGCTTATTCCTGTCCATGATGCCTTTAGTGACCACAGGGGACTCGGTTGTGTGGAGTGGGGGGGTAGAAGACATGAGGTGAGAATTTTGCGTGACACTGGGGCATCGCAAACACTGTTGAGAAATTTCACTGGTAAACCTGTCAATACGGCACGGGTGGTTGTGGTTCAGGGAGTTAATGCGACAAGGTCATACCCGCTTGTAAGAATGAAGGTGGAAGTTGATGGTGTGACTCGTGACCTGGATGTAGGAATTGTGGAGAAGTTACCTGTTGGGGGTGTTGACCTCCTTCTTGGCAACTTTTTTGCGGGGCCTACTTCTGAGGCTCCACCCTTAGCAGGGGCGTAGCTAGAGATTTGGAGGCCCAGGGGGCTTAGTGCCTAGTCCATGGTTTTCTTATTATAGAAGGGGGTGGGGGTGGCGAGCGAAGCGAGCCTAATCAGCTGGGGGGTTCGGGGGGGCGCTGTAAGCCCCCCCCGAGAAAATTTTAGAATAATAATGCTACCTAGGTGCATTTTGACGATATCCATGACTCAATAGTGGGGTACTGGTAATAATTTAATATACAATTAATTATTATATCACCGTTATCTAATGGATTAGGAATACATGTACAATGGATGGTACAATACTGTAAAACATATACCACTTTGATGAACTCTTTCTCTTTGTCGTTCATTAGGCATGTCTGAAATAAGAATATAAAATATAATACTAATAAAATAATACAAAATAATAATGTACATGAAACGTGATAACATTAAAATATTATTTCAACCCCACCACTGGCGTTAGAGAGTTAAAATAAGAGTCATTGGTAGGCCTAATCAAGCTATGCATTACCTCAATTCTCAATACTGGGGGCCTCTTCTTGAGAACCCCAGTAACTTGTTAGAAAGCTTACCAACGTTTGCACCTGACCCTGAACCAGCCAAAGGGCTAGATTAACCTACAAACGAGTATTCAATGCTCACAACTGTGTTCCTTCTTATTTCACAGTTCCTGGGCTTGATATGTACAGCCACCATAGCCTATAGCCTATATGGAAGGCGTATGGTAGCATAAATAAAAGTGATCCAGAGTCTAAATTTGAAAGAATGAGTCATAGTGCTCATAGCCTAACCAAGGTAGCCTACACTCTACACCATTAATGTTGCCTCTCTATGCTCTATTTTAGCTGATGTATTGCACCCATACTTAATTGACTAATATTAAACGACTGCATATTTTTCACGATAAAGCTAAGGTTTAGTAAGACCATAAACATTGTATAGGCTATGTTAGGCCCCCTACAGTTCGAGAAAAAATATGAGACCAAAACATAGTCCTACAAATTTCAAGGCCTAAATATTTAGCACTTTAGAAGTTTAGCCTACTCTACAAATATCTTCGATACCACTCAACTTTCTCACAAGGTTAAGTACATAGGTTATCTATGAAATATAGCTATCGATTTGACCATTACAGTTCACGAAAAAGAAAATATTACCGAAATTTTTGGTTCATATATTTATATATAATTGTATGTAGGCCTAATCTTCGATTATACACTCAACTTACTAACAATCACCATGTTTCTTGTTGTCAAATTAGGCTATATCTTATTATTCCTTTACACATGCTTACGAAAAACACAGTATATTAACCAACTGTCAAACTCAATAGTGCTATTTTGTAATGTATATAAAGTCTAATCATTAGGCCTACCTATAGGCAGTGCGTCCTAAGCAAGTGGCGGGTAGGAGGCTAGGAGCGAGAGCGACGATATTTCCCCTTGCACCGCCAAATCAATACTGATGGAGTGATCGTTATTTTTCTAATTTTAAATACCCATGACGTCGCAGGATAGAAGAAAAGAAAGAGGTTAAATCAGAAAACACACATGGTGTTTATTTTACTCATTATTAATATTACTTATATATACAATTATACAGTATATACTATTAGTATAATTAATATTATTTTCAGATCCATTTGGGGGCCCCCTTCTCTTGGGGGCCCGGGGGGCGATTTCAAACAGCCCCCCCCCCCCCCCCCCCCCCTTAGCTAAGCCACTGACCCTTAGTCGTTGTCGAGAAGCCGGCCGACGTGAGTAGGGAGGAGCAGGAGTGGGTTGAGAAGTGTCCGGGGCAGCCTATGGCGTGTGTTGTCACCGGAGATTCTGCATCCAGGGAGTCACATTCTGGTCAACAATCTTTAGATCAGCGGAGGAAGGGTACCGAGAAGGGGTTGAAAGTTGATGCGGTTGAGAGTTTAGTGTCAACGGACCTTCTCGGGGACTCATTATTAGGACCACATTTCGAGTCTGGAGAAGACCCAGTAACTGTTCCTGAAGGGGCAGAGGATGGGCTTAAAAAGACGAAAGAGTTGAAGGAGGACAGTGATGCACAGTCGGGAGATGTAGCAACAAGGTGCCCTGACGCGTACCCTATGAGAAATGGGTCGGCGAAGACGGTGGTCCGAAGCTTGCTAGTGTATTTTTCCCGGTATGGTTACCTGCAGGGGATTCAGTCAGTCCAGGGACCCAACTTCACTTCTAGCCTCTTTGTTCAAGCAATGCCGCAGCATGGGATTGTTGGGGTTGTGTCATCTGCGTATCATCCGGAGAGCCAGGGTGTGTTAGAGCGATGGCACTCAGCCTTGAAATCTGTGCTTCGTTGTTGTTGCTTTGAGAGTGGGAAGGATTGGGATCTTGGCCTGCCATGTGTTTTGTTTGCTGTGCGGGAGGTACCTGGGGAGAGTTTGGGATTCAGCCCTAATGAGCTCGTCTTTGGACACCGTGTCAGAGGGCCTCTCCATATGGTTGAAGAAGTATGGGAGGGCACAGAAAAACCTTGTTCTATGCTCAAGTGTGTCCTCAACAGTCGAGAACGGATGTTGCGCAGTCTGTAGTTGGCTGGCCATAATTTGACTAGCTCTCAGGCCCTCAGGAAGGACAGGTACGACCTCAAGGTTGAACTCAGGGAGTTTCACGTGGGTCAGGAGGTGTTGATTCTACTGCCCCTTGTAGGTCACCCCTTATCTGCGAAGTATGCTGGTCCTTATAGGGTAGTTGAGGAGCTATCAGACCTGGATTACTTGGTAGCCACTCCAGACAGACGGAAGCGCAATCAGTTATGTCATGTTAATCCCATGAAGGAGTATGGGAGGCACCCCCCTGAGCCTCTCACTGTGTCTGTGATGACGTTTAGCAGTCAAGGTGGAGAAGGAGAACGGGACAGTCAAGCTCAGGTGGAGGATAACTGGAAGGATAAGAAGTTCAAATGGGCGCCTGAGTGCGAGAAGGTGTTTAGAGAAGTAAAACACCTGTTGTGCACTCACCCGATCCTCAGGGCCCCTGACTTTAGCCTACCTTTCCAACTAGCAACGGAGGCTAGTGGTGTGGGGGCTGGTGCCGTCCTTGTGGAAAAGGACGATGATGGGCTGGAGCATCCTGTTAGTTTCTGCTCGGAGAAGTACAATTCGGCCCAGGGGAGCTGCTCTGTTGTCGAGGAGGAGCTGCTGGCGGTTGTGCTTGCGCTGGGGCATTTCGAGGTCTATGTTCCAGCCTATGGTCCGGTCGTTGTAGTTTACCCAGATCATCACCCTCTCAAGTTCTTGGACCAGTTTCACAATCGGAATATGAAGCTGACCAGGTGGTCACTAAGGTTATTGGTATATAACCTGGACATACGCAATATTGCCGGTTGTGACAACGTGGTTGCAGATGGTCGTTCAAGGGTATATGATCCTGGGTAGATTGACACACGGGTAGCCTCCTGCTTTAGTTTGAATAGTATTTTGCGCTTGGTGCTTGTTGGCTCGCGGTTGTAGCCCAGCGTATTGGGTCGTAAAGCAGGAGTTGAGCGTTTGGTATAGAAGAAAAAACTAGGCTTGCCCCTATAGTGCAGCCGAAATAAACAAATTAAAAACATAAAAATCAAATAAAAAACTCTTTCTTTGATAGTTGAATTTTTTCAGTATGTTATAGCAGTAATTCTGAGTTGCACTCCTCTCAGAATGCTGGGCTAGAGAAGCTCGCTCTTGAGGAGCATAACTACATAAAATTTAACCTATTGTGTTAGGGAGGGTTATAATTTTGAAAAATGTTTGTTGAAGAACTGTGCCAGATATTTTACTGCCGCTGGGTGATGGGAAGTGGAGATATAGCATGGGTTCTAACCATCAGATTTTTGTGAGCCTTGGGGCCTCTGAGAAAAATCTTGGGGGGGTGTGACGTTAACCACTCCGTTAGAACCGCATGGCTACACCTACAGTGACTCGCTAGGATCGCCAGGGCAGTGGAAGGGGCTACAGTTTATGTATTAGAGTGTGCTTTATTTCATATGAAAGCTCGTGTCATGGGCAGTCCAGAAAGGCTCTTTGTTTTCACCCATGTCAAGGCTTTATATATTTAATTGTAAAGTATATGTTTTATCATTAACTAGTAATGATGGGATCTGGGAGAGAGAGAGAGAGTAGAACAGAGTGAGAGGGGGGCGCAGTGTTTTTGCCCCGCTCGATGACGTCACGGCTGGCTGCCTCCTGGGGGTTGGTTGAGAGAGGTCCTTACCATGCTGCTAGCTCCCTTGCTAGTGGCTAGAGGACTTGTGACCGCTTTTTTCCCACGCGGCTCGACCTAGTCCCGGTATATATACTGGTTCCTCGCCACTCTCTCCCTCAGATCTGGTTTCTAGAACGCATCCATCTTTATCCCTTGCTACCTGTGCCCTGCTCTGCACCTGAGAATCTTTTCCTCTGCCTACCTCTCTCTTTTTTCATATCTTTCACCACCTTTTATTAAGACTATATCCCCTCTGGTTAACTCTGCAAAAATCAGCTGGCCAGTTGTATTGTGCGTTAAGGTCTGATATAACCTATGTATGTTTAGTTGTTAAGATAAATTGATCACGAAGCATTGGTTGGCATTCATATTGTTAGTACCGCTTCCTATAAATATTAGTGTTCTGCTGGATTAGATAATGCTAGACTATGGGTCTGATATTATAAGGTATTGTTTCCTATGAGTGCTGGCTTTAGGAAAAAGCTGCACGACATACCTGAGAACTGGAGTTGATTGAGTAAATTCTAGTCTGTGTGCCATTGAGAGTAGAGCATGCACGAATGAGGGCTTTTTGCCTATACCATTTTGCACTGTTCTAAGCTCGTTGTTTGTCTTTGAGGTACGCCAGAACGCTTAATACTTCGGTATTAAGGTTTCTCAAGAGAGCTACCCTTCCCTATAACGTAATATTTGACGCACAGACTTGAGATTTACACTAGGCTATGCGGCATGCCATGCGCACCAGTATCTCGTATCATTGACTCTAGCTAGACTTCATCAATCATAGTAGACATTAAGTATATTAATACAATTACTCTTTTTATGCATACCCATTTATGATTACACAAGCATTTCGCAGCCTAGTTTGATGTATGGAGACACAAACGACTTAGGCTCTTTTTGTTGATAGGAATACTGCATTGTCGTGGCGATTATTATTATTGTAGCGTTTAGGATATTCTTGGCCCCGACTGCATTATATATCCTGCCTTTTTGTGTGCATAGCCTGCACGAGCATTGTTCCGCTGCCTGCCTTTTTGGGTTCCATTTCCGATACGAGCATCTTTATAGCATCTAACATTTAAAGAAGATTCCTTGTTAGTGTTGAAGGACTTTAGTGCACTTTCTTTCATGCAGGAGTGCCTGACATTTATTGATTAAAGTAACGTAAGCTGTAACTTCTCTTACCACCTTACTTTGCATACCATAACCAAGCACCTTCGGTTATAGGTAGTAATAGGCTATTTTCACATAACATTAAGCCTAGAGTAGACGCACATTTATTGAGAGTTTGATAGCCTATTATTGCATATAGAACTCTGTAGAGTATTTGTGTTCTTTGTTCACTGGGAATATACATCAGAGGTTGGAGCTAGCGCTTTCCGTTGTAACATTTATGCCATTACTAGTCCAATGAATAAGAGCCCTGATATATTTGAACCCCAGTCGTAACAAACCCCACCCAAGGCATCTCAAAACCTGTGGGTTTTTAGGGGGGTTAAATTCCCTTCAGAGGTTCGTACCCCGCGCCCCCGCACCAGGTACCAGGAATGGTTGATCCTAAAGGTAGCCTGGGGACTATTTCCCTTGCTATTTAACCTGGAAAAACCTAGCATTTCATTGGTGGCAGCGGTGGGATCGTGACCAGGTAGCTACGTGGAGCACCCATCACGCGAACCCTAAAAACCATATTGAGATAGCTAAGGTAAAAAGGCTACGATACCTTACGACCTTACGAGGCTAGGGACTAGCCTAACTAAAAAGGAATGTGGTGTAATGCCCTCGAAAATGTCCCGCACCCACAATAATACTAACCCGAGTTGACGTCAGGTATAGCGTAAAATAGTCGTAGATGGTAAGTCCAATAAACTCATCACGTGATAACACCACGAGACTATCACCTGGTTCTTAAAAATCGGACTAAGGTTGCTATACTTTTAGTACGTCCGTGGTAGTACAGTGGGTTAGCGCGCGGGCCTGGTGGTGATGGTGGTGCGTCACTAATCAGGGTTCGAACCCCACCCAAGGCATCTCAAAACCTGTGGGTTTTTAGGGGGGTTAAATTCCCTTCAGAGGTTCGTACTCCGCGCCCCCGCGTCAGGTACCAGGAATGGTTGATCCTAAAGGTAGCCTGGGGACTATTTCCCTTCCTATTTAACCTGGAAAAACCTAGCATTTCACTATTATATTATCTTAACCTAACCTATCCTAACAGTTGAGCCTAAATAACATAATACAAATATTAGGGAAAAGGCCGCGCATGTGCAGAGGACAGGATTTGGTGCTGCATACATGGCCTCACCCATAAACCCTCCACTTAGCTCTCCCCATCCTAATCCTGACAGGTCTTGTCAAATTGCCCCATAGCAAAACATGGGGCCGAGCTGTCTCAAATAATGGGCCGAGTTGTCTCGCCGTCGTGGCCGAGTTGTCCAAAAGTGGGCCGAGCTGTCCGAGCCGAGTTGTCCCATGGGCCGAGTCGTCCAGTCACCCCTTTGAACTAGCTAATGAATGTCACAGTGACTGGACGACTCTATGGGGCTATGGGGCAATTTGACGAGACCAGTCAAGATTAGGATGGGGAGAGCTAAGTGGAGGGTTTATGGGTGAGGCCATGTAATGCAGCACCAAATCCTGTCCTCTGCGTATGCACGGCCTTTTCCCTAATATTTGTATTATGTTATTTAGGCTCAACTGTTAGGTTAATTTAAGTTAGGTTAGGTTAGGTAAGGTTAGGTTAGGTTAAGATAATATAATAGTATAAAGGAAAAAAAAATCGTGCCAAGGGGCCTAAGATTCTCACGCATGCGCAGAGGACAGAATTTGCAGGATTTGGTGCTGCATACATGGCCTCCCGTTTACGGCGTGTGTGTAATGTGGGCGAAATGTTCGTTTATTGTATAATTATGTCAGGCTAGTTCTCTCGATTCATAATGTGTAGGTTAGGTTAGGTTAGGTTAGGTTAATTAAGAGTTGTCTCGTAATTAACACAGGGCCGAGCTGTCTCGTTTTTACTGGGCCGAGCTGTCTCGCCGTGGGCCGAGCTGTCCTGGCCGAGCTGTCCCGTGGGCCGAGTAGTCTAGCATTCGAATGTCACACCTACATTCAGGGGAATGTCCATGGGAAATGCTACCTGGAATTTCAAATGAATCTATTGGGAAGAATATTTAGGAAATTTGCTGAAGTTGTACTCAACAAAATTAAAAGAAGTAAATAAAATGTAGTGGAGTAAAAGTACAAGTAATTCTTCTAAATACTACTCAAGTTAGAGTAAAAGTACTGGACAAAAAATCTACCTTTTAAAAAGTAGATACTGAAAAAATATACTTAAGTACTGTACTTGAGTAAATGTACTTCATTATCTTTACACCCCTGCCTAAATGGTAGTAATGTCGTCATTGTGTAAGGTCTGTTAGACAAAAACACTCAATCTAAACAACTTGTCGAATTCCATCCCATTGGGAAGCGAGAGAATTACTAAGAGGGTGTACGAGAGCGAGGTGGAAGGACAGAGAGGGAGAGGTAAACCGAAAGAGAGGTGGAAGGATGGAGTGAGGAAGTATATGGATGAAGGCGGTGCTGGTTGGGAGGAGGGACGTCGACTGACTGGGGACAGAGGTGCATGGGGACAGTTCGTTCGTGGCCACCCCTTCGGGGATCACGGCGTCAGGCAATAGATATATAGATAGATATATATTACGAGAAAGGAAGTAAATACAGTAGGCATATTATATCACTAGGTTTTATCCTAAGTCTATATATATGATGCATGTCATTGTTGACAATGATTATATGAAATAATATCAATGGAAGTCACATTATGTATTTGTTATCCCGTGTGTGGCGTGGCTGATAGATGAGTATGATGAACGTACTATATGAGGTATAATGTGGCTGTCTCCACACGGCTTTGACTGGTTATCATTTGTTGTGAAGCCTGTGTCACACGAGCGATTTGTCCTTCAACTTTCTTCGCAAAAGATCTCAGAAATGCTGTCGGAAAATTATTGACAATCGGAAGTTGGAGATAAAAGGCCTCGTGTGATGTCCACTTTATAGACATACCAAGGTCATGTAGACATAGACCTTGAGGCTTCCTAGAGATTACACAGTGTATCACACAGTAGCTACCCACCATCCACTCAGTCGTCTTTGGTCCTCCATCTGAACATTAACTGAACCACTACTGTAGCTCTCTCAAGTTGATAACGCCGTAGATATAGCAACATTAACAACAGTAATAATAATAATAATAATAATAATAATAATAATAATAATCATAATAGTGTAAATAATTATGTCTTGTTATCATACAAGGAAAACGATTTAGTGTAAAGTTTTTAATCATGATATCGGTATATAATTACAGTAACTATAACCCCTCTGTACAGTTGGCCACATTCATTTGCATACACTCCATGTGTTTGTGTATGGAAGGAGAATTAGAACAATTGAATTAGAAGTGTAGTTTCTTGTGTAGTAGTTAATTCATATGATCAATTAATAAGTTTTATAGCAAATTATTCCTATAAGTTATGTATACAAACTAATGTGGCCAACTGTAATTTATCTCGAGTGTGTAACATCAATAACTAAAGTCGTCTCTGTTATGAAATTATGAAAGTGTTAAAGTGCTACCTTAACTTAAGGGAGCCCACCTCGCTGTTTTCTCTTTCTCTCCCTCTCTCTTTGGCTTGTATCCATTCGGCCCCATTCAGCCTACTGTTTTAAGACGTTTACCCCCATCCAGGTGTCAATATTTACCTGGCGAGCGGTAGCGAGCCAGCATAGGCCTATATATTTTTTTGTTTTGACAGCAAGCTAAATTTGTGAATTTTTCGATAGAACAATGTCTCCGGTGAAGCCGGATTTCTCCATAGAATGCTGGCTCGCTATCGCTCGCCAGGAAAAAATCGACACCTGGATGGGGATAAACGTCTTAAAACAGTTGGCTGAATGGGGCCGAATGGATACAAGCCAGAGAAAGAGAGAAAAGGAGAGAAAGATAAAAAAAAAAAAAAAAAAACGGTGACCCCCCTTAACAGAAAACCTATTTGGTCCGAGGGAGGTATTTTTGGGTCTCGCCTATTTCGCTCCATTAGTTTAGAGATTCTAGTACGTTTCACCCTATTAGTTTGGCGATACTAAGACGTTTTACCCCATTCCGGTGTCGATTTTTTTTTCTGGGCGAGCGATAGTGAGCCTGTATCTTCTAAAAAAATTGGCCTTTGGTCGGGACAACTTTCCTATCGAAAAATGTAAACATTTAGCTTGAAGGGGGTCTGGGTGGGCATATTTTTAGGAGTTTGTGTTAGCTTAGGGGACAAACTAAAAAAAAAAAAAAAAAAAAAAAAAAAATAATAATAATAATAATAATAATAATTAAAGTTGCAAGCAACGTTGTCCGGGGTTCGACGGTTTTTCAAGCAGGGTATTGTGTTTCATACAAATGCTGTGTCACAGATATCAAAAGATCATTTAACTTATCGGGCATGGAGAAACTACAGAAGGAGCAGATTGTGCAAACAAACAAGAGCGAGAGAGGGAGAGATTGGCTGTAAAAGGGATCTGCCTCTATCCGTTTAGTAACAGAGTTGTAGATATGTGGAATAGGCTACCGAGTGCTATAATGGGATCAAGAACAATAGAGCTTCAACTTGAAATTAGATAGAACGAGATGGGTTGGGTGTGAAAGGGATCTGCCATGTGTAGGTCAATCGGCTCTGGAGACTCCCGTTTTCTAATTTTTTTATTTTCTCATTTGTGAAGGAGAGAGGGAGTATGGCGAGAGAATAGGATGTCGTAAATGTAAGGAAGATAGCGATAAATATGAGAGAGAGAGAGAGCGCGGGATGGGTTGGGTGTGAAAGGGATCTGACATGTGTGGGTCAATCGACTCTGCAGACTCCGGTTTTCTTATGTTCTCATTTGTGAGAGAGAGACTAGGATGTCATAAATGTAAGGAAGACAGAGATAAATGAGAGAGTTTTTATGAGATGGGTTGGGTGTGAAAAGGATCTGTCTTGTGTGGGCCAATTGGCTCTCTACAGACTCCCATTTTCTTATGTTCCTATTTCTTACAATTGTGTTTTGGTTGCAGGTATATGATAACATGGGTGTATAGTAAGTAGTGTAAATAACAGGTAAAGTTTATGAGATGGGTTGAGTGTGAAAGGGACCTGCCTTATGTGGGCAACTTGACTCTCTGCAGACTCCCATTTTCATCTTGGTTGCATGTGTAAGGGATCTGCCTCATTTGTACCGATGTGCAAACAAACAAGAGCGAGAGAGAAAGAGATTGGCTGTGTAAGGGATCTGCCTCTATTCGCTTGGTAAAAGAGTTGTAGATATGTGGAATAGGCTACCAAGTGCTATAGTGGGATCAATAACAATAGAGCTTCAACATAAAATTTGATAAGACGAGATGGATTGGGTGTGAAAGGGATCTGCCGTGTGTGGGCCAACCGGCTCTCTGCAGACTCCCATTTTCATCTTGGTAGCATGTGTAAGGATCTGCCTCCTTTGTACCAGTGTGCAAATAAGAGAGAGATTGGCTGTGTAAGGGATCTGCCTCTCTCGTAACAGAGTCGTAGATATGTGAAATAGGCTACCTAGTGCTATAGTGGGATCAAGAACAATAGAGAATTTAAAGATAAAATCAGATAGTCATATGGATGAAATGGGTTGTATGTGAAAGGGATCTGCCTTTTGTGGGCCACTTGTCTCTCTGCAGATTCCCATGTTCATCTTGTAAGGGATCTGCCTCATTTGTACCGGTGTGCAAACAAACGAGCGACAGAGAGAGACTGGGTGTGTAAGGGATCTGCCTCTATTCGTTTAGTAACAGAGTTGTAGATATGTGGAATAGGCTACCGAGTCTTATAGCCAATCGGCTCTCTGCAGACTCCTGTTTACTTATTGAAATGCTGGGTGTGAAGTGAATTCATGGTCTCCTGAAATATCCCCAGGCTACCTTTAGGATCAACTTTTTCCTGGTACCTGGCGCGGGGTACGAACCTCTGAAGGGAATTTAACTCCCATAAAAACCCACAGGTTTTGAGATGCCTTGGGTGGGGTTCGAACCCTGGTTAGTGACCCAACCATCACCACCAGGCCCGCGCGCTAACCCACTGTACTACCACGGACGTACTAAAAGTATAGCAACCTTAGTCCGATTTTTAAGAACCAGGTGATAGTCTCGTGGTGTTATCACGTGATGAGTTTATTGGACTTCCCATCTACGACTATTTTACGCTATACCTGACGTCAACTCGGGTTAGTATTATTGTGGGTGCGGGACATTTTCGAGGGCATTACATTACATCCTTCTTTAACTAGGCTAGTCCCTAGCCTATTTTAAGGTCGTAAGGTATCGTAGCTGTATTACCTCAGCAATCTCAATATTGTTGGTATAGGGTTCGCGTGACGGGTGCTCCACGTAGCTACCTGGTCACGTTCCCTAGCTGCCACCAATGAAATGCTGGGTGTGAAGTGAATTCATGGTCTCCTGAAATATCCCCAGGCTACCTTTAGGATCAACTTTTTCCTGGTACCTGGCGCGGGGTACGAACCTCTGAAGGGAATTTAACCCCCCTAAAAACCCACAGGTTTTGAGATGCCTTGGGTGGGGTTCGAACCCTGGTTAGTGACCCAACCATCACCACCAGGCCCGCGCGCTAACCCACTGTACTACCACGGACGTACTAAAAGTATAGCAACCTTAGTCCGATTTTTAAGAACCAGGTGATAGTCTCGTGGTGTTATCACGTGATGAGTTTATTGGACTTCCCATCTACGACTATTTTACGCTATACCTGACGTCAACTCGGGTTAGTATTATTGTGGGTGCGGGACATTTTCGAGGGCATTACACTTATGTTCTCATTTGTGAGAGAGAGAGCGAGGCTCCCTATTTCCTGTTCTCATGCACTAGTACAGTATGTCGTAATCGTAAGGAAGACAGCGATAAATAAGAGAGAGAGAGAGAGAGAGAGAGAGAGAACTCAACACTCAAACAAGCACAAACATAGCTACACAAGACCATCACACAAGCACACACACGCCTATCTAGCGACGAACTGTCCTGTTTACATTATCATACACACTCCCCCCATTCCCATTCCATCACTTGGTATTTACGATATTATTTCCGTCTTTTTTACTGTGTATGGATTAAGTTATTGGTGTTCACTCTTGACATATGTGTCCTGCTACTTCTGTATGCATACATAATAGCATGAAAGTGATCAATACGCGCATATGAAGCTATGTATCTCGTATATCGGGGTTCTCTTCCCTTCCATCGGTCCACCCCTTATACCTCCCTCCCTCCTCCCTATCCCATATGTGTAAACATTATATTTTAGCTTTCCGAAGGTAAATACGTACTTCCGATAAATATCTAGCCTTGTATTTAAATCATGAATCCTGTTTAACCCTTAATTAGCGGCTCACCACATAAGTCGAGTTAAATAAAGCTGGACTATGTGGCGGCGCTCGACATAGGTCGAGTGGCAATTTCAGCACGTAATGTTGCTGAGAGAGAGAGACAAGTGGTGGCAGGAGAGTAGCGAGCGTATGACTGCTCCAGACCACCGCGGCGAACATACTGACATGAATCCCAGCTCCCTCCTCCCTCTCTCACTCGCTATATAAGGAATTGTATCGGGAAAGTGGCTAATTACATGCTTTTTGCACTCGCGTTGCACGGTTATTGCAAGAAAACTAGCCATCATAAAAGGATCGTTATGGTGTCATTCGAAAGCTCTGTTTATGCCCTTTCAGGGATAGGTACTTGTTTTACGTTCTGGGTCTTATTTAGGCATGAAATTGATCACGTAAACAGCCCTATTTTGGCTAAAAACACCCCGCTGGGCGGTACATATAAATAAACCGCATAGGCCGCTCGTAAGGTGTTAATGTCATTATTTAATAGAAACATGTGTAAGGGTTACATTTATACACAGGATAAGATAAGCAAATACAAACCTCAGCAGAGCATAATCATTGATGATGAGAAGGTAGTTGTAGGCAGTGTTGCCAGTTGTACCGCTACATATTACCGCTAGATGTAGAGCTATATTTACTTCAGTTTAGTAGCCATTTTTTCATATCTAGAGACATTTACTCGGGATAATTTGAAAATTTCAGACATTCTAGTTATATTACATTGTAAAATTTGCAAAACAAACAAATCAAAACTCTAGGAATTGCAGCATTGTTCTACCATTGTTTGACTATGTAGCAACGTGCTAGCGACTTTTGAGAAAGGATCTAGCGGTGTTTTGGGGTAACACTTACTGTAGGCAGTGTTGCCAGTTGTATCGCTACATATTACCGCTAGATGTAGGGCTATTTACTTCAATTTAGAGGCCATTTTTTCATATCTAGAGAGATTTACTAGGGATAATTTAAAAATGTCAGACATTCTAGTCATATTACATTGTAAAATTTGCAAAACAAACAAACCAAAACTCTTTAGAAATTGCAGCATTATTCTAACATTGTTTGACTATGTAGCAACATGCTAGCGACTTTTGAGAAAGGATCTAGCGGTATTTTGTGGAGACATACTGGGTGGTGGTTGCAGTGGTACCAGTTGTAAAGCTACATATTACCGCTAAATGTAGAGCTATTTACTTCAATCTAGAAGCCATTTCTTTTATATCTAGAGACATTTACTAGGGATAATTTGAAAATTTCAGACATTCTAGTCATACTACATTGTAAAATTTGCAAAACAAACAAACCAAAACTCTTTAGAAATTGCAGCATTATCCTAACATTGTTTGGCTATGTAGCAACATGCTAGCAACTTTTGAGAAAGGATCTAGCGGTATTTCGTGGTAACACTTTAGGAGGGTTAAAATAGGAGTCACATGGGCAATTGCCAAAACTTTAAAGGTCCATATCATTGTTATTAAACTAAGCATTTGGCAAAGGGAGGAATTGTTAAAAACTTTAGCCAATACTCTGTCATTCACCAAAAATAAATTTGAATTTATCATTATTATTTGGTAGGGTAGGTATGTATAGGTAGGTTGGCTAAATAATTGCTGGAATTCGTAGGGACTCGAACGGTTTTGAGAGAGTTCAATAAAAAAACAAAAGTTAGGACTGAATAATAAAGAGATGATGTTATTAAGCAAAACTGGGGGATGCGTGGAAGCCTATAGACTGTAGACGGTAAACTTTGTGTGTGGTAGCGAATTCGGTTTTAAAGTAATTTAAGAATAGACAGTTTTCAATGCTGCGGCCAAACTATTCCACCCATTTATATTTTTTTGGTATCAAAACGTTCGGAATCGCGAGCCTCACCCAACTACGCAAGCATGGCTCTGATCATCAGCGTATTTTTCAAGATGTGGAATTTTAAGTGGAATTCGAGGTTTTTTCAAGATTGCCGGAAAAAAACCCACGTGCAAAAGCAAAACCTTCTCTATAAAATTTGCGGAGCATTAGTAGGGGAGTGCGTATGCCAAAGCCCAGTCGTTTCCTGTGAGTGGGAGAGACGGTATTTAGGCGTCAAGTTTTTCGGGAAATCGGCTGCCACGGACCTGTTTGGCCACCATGCCGGATGTTTAGCATATCAAAAGTTGCCCAATACAAAAAGGCACCTCTTGTGAAAGTTTGATCCTGATCCAAAAAGCGGTTCTGGAGTTATTGCGTCGAAACCGGCGCGTAAGAAACATTTGGATGAAATTCCAGGTTTAATTATTACAATAGGGGTTCCCCGTAGGGGACGAACCCCTAATAACAAATAAATAAAAAAAAAATGAATAAAATAATGCTCCACAATTTATACCATGCCACCTTCTATATTTCATTGTGGCTATTTTACACACATATATTCGGTTTAGGAGGGAACTCAAGGGATCGAATGTGAATGTGCAACATATCTCAATCAACCCTTTTAGTCCTACAGGTCCTTCCTAATCCTAGTACAATCGTATAATAATGGCGTCCTAATTATAAAAGTGTTAAAGTCGCCACCTTAGGTTAAAAAACAAAACAAAAAACGGAATTTTTTTATTGGCGCCCTCACCCTGTTTCAATCCATTAGTTTGGATATTTTACGACGTTTCACCCCATTTGACGATAAATCAGATGCTTTACCCCATTCAGGTGTCGATTGTAATTTAGAAGAAATCGATATTCAGCCAGGACACTTTTATGTTGAAAAATGTACGAATTTAGCTTGAGGGGTTTTGGGTGGGATTTTGTAGATTTTTTTTTGTTTTTTTTTTTTTTTTTGTTAGCCTAGGCCCTAGGGGACAAACTATTAAAACATTGTTCAAAAATGACAAAAAGAAGCAATAATATCCTCAATAATAATGCAACAAAATATCATAATACCCCCCAAGATGTCGGACCAAATAGTGTTAGGAGGGAAGGGTAGGGCCTATATTTATTGGTCGATTGATTTTGTATTCATTATTCTGTTAGTTTCCTCCCTAGACCTCCATCAAGCTTAAAACGCATCCCCAAGATCCCCCTTCTAGATGAATTTGTAAATTTTTCGGTAGAAAATTACGGACTCGCTATCGCTCACCAGAAAAAATCGACACCTAAATGGCACAAAAAGTCTTAATATTGTCAAAGAAATAGGATGAAAGGTCTTAGAATCGCCAAACTAATGGGCCGAACGACTTAAAATCGGGGCTAAATATGAGAAAGAAGGGGGGCCAGAAGAAAAAAAACTCACATGCGATGCTCATGTCGTGTTTTTTTTTTCTTTTGAATATATGGCATTTTAGGAGACATTTTCTATTCGTAAACCACGTATTCAATTATCCCTTTTTAGATACTATTCGTAAATCACGTATTCAATTAACCCTTTTTAGATACTATTCGTAAATCACGTATTCAATTAACCCTTTTTAGATACTATTCGTAAATCACGTATTCAATTAACCCTTTTTTAGATACTATTCGTAAATCACGTATTCAATTAACCCTTTTTAGATACTATTACGTATTTTTTTTCTTCTGTGCTCTGCCTATAATTATTAGACGATATGAAGGGTGCGCCTGGAAGTGGGGTGGGCGGGCTTGTGGCTTTGGCTCCGCTGCATGTATGCCTGCCGAGATCGGAGCCTCTCCGGGTGGTCGGGGGCCAGGAGAGTGCTGGAGCGGCCTTGGTGACCCTGGTCTCTGGGTATTCTCCTGGGTGAGATAGGCTAGATGTGTGTGAATTTTGTGTTTTTTCGTTGTGTTTTCGTTGTTTTGTCTTGTGTTTTGTGTTTTCCCTGTTCTTGCTCTGTCTTGAGTCGGCCACCCCCAAGAAAATTAAAAAAACAAATAATAAAATAGAATAAAATAGGAAAAAATGAAAAAAAAATAGGAAAAGTGGGGATTGGGCCTGAGCATATAGATAGATAGATAGATAGATTTAGATTATGAAAGGTATAGGGAAGTCAGAAGGTTAATTGAAATACCCTTTTAATTCCCACAAATCCTTCCTAAGCTATATCAAATAGTCTAATGATCGATTAACCAAGCTGTCAAAATGCGTCATAATCTTCAAAGGGTTAAGTAGAATCATCGTTATGATCAATGAGCAACGCCTATCCACTCTCTCTGGATTGTCAAAACCGTTGGGAAAATACCATTTCGGGCTCGCAAAAGGCCTACAAAAGCACAACAGCTATACCCTGCTCCAAATCAGTAGGCCAAAATAATTTTACATTAACCCCTATAACTCACACACGATTAGAGTAATCGCGCTAATATTTCTATCATTTGGGAAGGGTCAACTAGGGAATAGGTGTGGATATGTACAGTACAGCTGTAGACTACAGTAGATCTGGACTGGACACGACAATGGAACTTTGCAGTAAGGGACCCAAAATTGGAGAACGAACCCCCAAGTTTCGAACCTCGAAACCGCGAAAATTGGGTATTTTCACGGTTTCGAGGTTCGAACTTAGGGGTTCGTTCTCCAATTTTGGGTCCCTTACTGCAAAGTTCCATTTGCGTGCCCATTTTCTCTAACTCTTCTTGTTACAGAGGTCAGGCGGTCACAATTTCTGACCTACACATTTGGACCCAGAAGAAAGGACAAGCGAACAATATGGTATGTACTGTTTAATAATGTACATTTATCTTATTTACATACATTCATACTGTACAGTCAAAATCAATAGTTCGTCGAAAACCTTGATGATAATTTGTGTGATATATAGAGAGGAATATTAACTTGACCTTCTATGACCTGAAACTATAAGTATTTTAGTCACAGGATGATAGAGATACATGAGGAAAATTAAGGAAATGTTATACTAACTTGAATTTACACAGCCTATGAACAAGGTAGAACAATTGATGCATACTGTAGCCTACCTTCATTGCATTATTATAATTTCCTTTTGTTATGTCATTAACTTATAATGAATTCAACTATATGTTAATAGAGAAGCAGGAGATGTATTTCTTGAACCAGTTGTAGGCAAATACCATATACTGTATAATGTTTCCTTGTAGGTCATGTTATGTGCTAAGAAAATAATCACAAGTTTAGTTTTCTGGATCTGCACTGAATATAATATTGCTTCCTTCCTGTGCAAGAATATTTACATGATATAAAAGTAATTGTAGGCCTACTCTAATATTTGAACGATTAATTGTAAGAAAAATTATAAGACTAAACATAAGTGTTTCAACCGTTCAGTTCACGTGTTGTAATTTGATTAAATAAACCGATGACGCTGTTTATGTCTACCATTAATAATTTGTTGTTACAATTAAAACGCATTCAATGTTTAGTGTTCAGTAGGTCTTCTTTTTTATAAATTTGTCTAAATATTTACGGCCTTTATGCTAAATGTAAATATATTACATATAGCCTACTCTGGCTATATTACATATAGATTGTGAATGGAGTAACTGCAATTCATTACTAATCTCAAGTAGTGTGTCAAACCGAGACAATTTGGATCTATGCGTGGCAAGAATATGTAAATAGAATATAGTAAGATGTATAATTGCAGTTAGTAACCCTGTCCGACATAAGTTACTAACTTACTGGCGGATTGGCGGAGCGCCCGGTATTTCCCCAACAACACTCTCTCTTACACTGAGGTAGCCTACTGGTAGAAGTCGGAGGTATTTGGGGTTGCCACCAATCTACAGATTCTGATCTAACTTACCTAACTTACTGAGCTCAATATGACGCAAATGAGTCATATAACTTACTTATTGAGCTATTTCACTAAGTTCATATGACGCGATCACGTCATATGATACTCTTGGGCATACCGCCATATGACGCGATCGCGTCATAGATGTCGGAGGGGGTTAATGCTGATACAAACCCTTTCGTAGCTGTTTTGGGTTGAATTGATACTTGTTATTAATTTTTGCCTGACAATTCTATTTCGGAGGTGCCTTTACATTTGTTAGAGGCTTTGAAATGTATCAGAATTAATGACTGCAACTTTACATGAAGTTGCATTGTTTTGGCCAGTGTATCACTTCCAAGGACAAAATAAGAACTGTGA
Organism: Paralithodes platypus; assembly: GCA_032716605.1. Classification (NCBI taxonomy): domain Eukaryota; kingdom Metazoa; phylum Arthropoda; class Malacostraca; order Decapoda; family Lithodidae; genus Paralithodes; species Paralithodes platypus. The sequence goes on along the minus strand of CM064492.1, from coordinate 77,163,873 downwards.
AGCATAAATAAAGATGTTTATATTTAGTAATGGTCAATAAAAAGAATGGCATGAGTCTCATTTGACATCTTGAATCCCCAGGTGTGCATGAAGGCGGTGAAGAAGAAAGATGAACTGAAGGCTCTCAGATCACGCTTAGCCCGCTACCTGCCCCACTCGGCCATCGTGAGTACCTTATCATAGTTACAAAAAAGTAGAGAGAGAGAGAAGGAAAGAAGTTCCCACCCCTTCATATTCTAATGTACACTATTTATGATTTACAGAAGTGACCGTTAATTACATGATTGTATTATTAACCTGTCAAATGTGATTAGACCTGTTTGTGACAGGTATTCCAGTGCGAAAGATTTAGCTTAAATTTGGACAAAATTAGTTATATTTACCATATAAAGCGATATTACTGCACCATATATGCATACTTTACTTGTATACTGAACATGTGAACATTGAAGAACCAGATAATAGGAGTAAAGAGCAAATATCCGGTGAAAACCGCATTATTGTGACAGGAGGATAGCAAGTGCATAAACAGCAGAGCGACATACATCCTCCCTCTCTGGAGGCTTCCGCCAAACTGAGCTCGGTCTTACAGTATTCTCACACTGTATAAGAGAGGGGGGAGATAGGGGAGGGTGACTGAACGTATTTGAGGGGTGAGGGAGGAAGTATAGGGAGTGGGGGAGAGAAAAAGTAGAATAAAGGGATGTTGAGGGAGAAAGGGGGGAGGGGGGAGACATATGTAAGGGGAAGAGAGGAGGTTGGGTAAGGAGACATGCCACCTAATCATATATTGCTTCCATTTCCCCAGCATTTTTTTTTTTTTTTAACCCTTATTTAGCGGCGAGCAACATAAGTCGAGTTAAATAAAGCTGGACTATGTGGCGGCGCTCGACATAGGTCGAGTGGCAATTTCAGCACGTAATGTGGCTGAGAGAGAGAGACAAGTGGTGGCAGGAGACTAGCGAGCGTATGACTGCTCCAGACCACCGCGGCGAACCTACTGACACAAATCTCAGCTCCCTCCTCCCTCTCTCACTCGCTACATACTCAATTATGTACTGAAAGTACCGAATTACCTGCTTTTTGCACTCGCGTTGCACGGTTATTGCAAGAAAACTATCCATCATACAAGGATCGTTATGGTGTCATTCGAAAGCTCTGTTTATGCCCTTTCAGGGATAGGTACTTGTTTTACGTTCTGGGTCTTATTTAGGCATGAAAATGATCACGTAAACAGCCCTACTTTGGCTAAAAACACCCCGCTGTGCGGTACACATAAATAAACCGCATAGGCCGCTCGTAAGGTGTTAAAGTGTCATTTTCCGGAAGGAACGTCACATTTGCCCAGTAAAACATTCCGGATTGAACGTTACCGAACGTTGCAGCTGCCGGGTTAAAAGAAACTTTACACTAATGTAAGTGATCTATCCTTCCATTTTTTACAGTGTATAACTGTATTCCCTGACATTATGAATAGCTTCTGTAAAGCCTGAGTACACATGAAGCCGCGCAGTTTGATTTCTAACCTTTTCATACAATTACACATTTAATTCTTCATGTTATTCTGGCTATCGTTAGACAATCCAACTCAGTTTAGGAAGAATATTTGAGAGTAATTGATATAGCTTATACCCCTTAGATTTCTAGACGTCTTTCTTATGCCAAAGAAAATTGTCTATTGCTAACCCCAGCTAGATGAAAATAACGAGACCGTTTACCGAAGGAGCTAAGTGGATGATTGGAATTAATTTTTTCATTATACAATGATGCATTTATCACTTATATTTGGATAACATTAGACGATCTTACTCAGCTTTGGAAGGGCCTCTGGGAATCAAAGGGGTTAGGTACCTACTATCTCAGTTAACCCCCTGACTTTCAAAAAATCCTTTTTAAGCTGAACATTGTCGTCTAATAATAACGAAGATAAAAGAAAATATCATTGCAAATATACTGAAAGGGTTAACAAGTGCTACATGAGTATCACACGAGTGATTTTCCCGCAACATTTATCGCCAACACTGGTCTGGAATATTGTGAAGCAAACTGCTTAAACAATTCTATAACCTATAGTAATCTATCATAAGCCTAGTATTCGATAGAAGTGCAAAATATCCCAGAAATGTTGAGCATCGAATGTTGGCGATAAAAGCTCTAGTGTGATACCTCCTTTCAAGATCTATATAGACCTTGCCTCCTTTATTCTAGTTGTATATGCGATGTGCCTTGTTTGTTGTTATCCAGAGCCATGATATTGACATTAAGGTATAATAAAGAGGATGTGACAATGCATACAGTGTACCTTGTTAATTATATCCCATGACATGCCTATAGGGTCTATACGGTTAGAATATTTTATATAACCCACCGTACTGTGAGGGTCTCTCACTCTCATTGTATGCCTTATTAATTGTATAACCTACCATCATCATCATCAGCTACTAAATCAACTGCCTTTTCCATGACTCCCGAGACTTTGCCAGCCGCTGTCATGTTACCACTGCATTTTTTTCTATCTCATCTCTCCACTTCTTGTCTGGTCTTTTCCAAGTTTTCCTATCGCGCTTTCCTTCTCTTGGGGTCCAGTCAGTTGTTTTTTACTCCACCTATTTTCCTCTCTTCTTGCTGCATGTCCTGCCCATCTCCACTTCTGCTCTTTAATAATTTCTAAAATATCTTTGATTTTGGTTTGCTATCTTACCCCACGATGCTCTCTTCCTATTTCTAAGAGTTATTCCTAGCATTGAGTTGCCTAAAAGGGTAAAGACTATCTCTATTAACCATCTGACTTCCATATACCCTTCCTAATCTGAGTAAAATCACCAAATAATATTCAGAAAACTGAAAAGAAATGCGTAATCGGATCTTGAAATGGCTAAAATACAGAAAAGAAAAACACCTCAAAATACCGATAAATTACCCAAATACTAATAATACATATTTCTATCTATCTATTTACTGTGGCCCAATCCCCATTTTTTTTTTTTGGGGGGGGGGGATTCGAGACAGAGCCCGCATAGGGACAACACAACACAACAGAAAAACAATGAACACACAAAAACAAAACACAAATTCACATACATCTAGGTCACCCAGGAGAAGACCCGGAGACCAGGGATCACCAAGGTCCCTCCAGCACTCCTCCAAAAAAACGAGACTAATAATATACAATACTAAATTATTGGGGCCACTGGATTCGGTTACTAATTATTGGATAAAGGTGTTCGTGTGATGCTGTGGTATTTTTCTTAATCAAGCTTTAACATTTTAAAAATACCCCAAAGACGTACCCCCCTTTGAGATGTTTTTTAACATTTTTCGGTAGAAAACTGTCCCGACCGAAGGCCGGCTCCTCCTAAATTGCAGGCTCAGTATCACTCGCCAGGAAAAATTGTCACCTAAATAGCACGAAAGGTCTTAAAATCGATAAAAGGATAGAGCGAAAAATCTTAGAATTGACAAAGTAATGGGGCGAAAATCTTAAAAAAAAAAAAATACGAGGGCTAAACATGAAGGAGAAGGGGGTCTAGAAAAAAACACCCCTTAATGAACTTTCCACACGGTCACATAGGCCCGTTCACACCAGCCGCATGGTTTATTGTGTGGGATTTGTTTGACTGATGGTTATATATGGGTCATAGTGGATAATTAAAAAGTCTTGCCAAGGCCCATCAATGTCATTTTAAATCCCAATAGTTCTACATGTTGATCTTGGATGGTGTCTTTGAGCTTTTGGATGCGCTCAACAAACATCTGTGCCTCATATCAAACCACTTATCACATATGGCTCGAACACAAATTCCGTCTGTGAACTCGCCTGTTCGTGTGCACCAAATAGAACATATAAGACTGTACATATTAACTTGAACCTCTAGTCTTAAACCTCTAGGTGCGTTCAACAAATTGACACATACTTTTTACAGGCTTTATTGGTGATGCATAATATATATGTTTTAAATAATGACCTATTTTGTAAGCATTCCAAAATATGCTCAAATTAATACTCTTGTAATAAGTACCGGATTGTGTGCCCACATATACCGTTTGCAGTGCATGTTTTCCGTTTCAGGTTACCGGCATATTGGACATGAAGATACTACATAGTGATGCCCACCATACATCCTGCATCACCGTTTTCATTCCGGAACCTCCTTCGCTCTCCTCTCTCGTCGTTGTCACACCAGTTATCTCCAATGTTAGTAGCTCATATTAGATTAACGTATAAAATGTACTGTACTTATATAATGTCAACAAAGTCAAAAGTTAACATCTGTCCTTAGATTAGCACAAACATTCACCATAACCATTGTTTCTTTTTTACTTGAGCTGCATCCCACCAGGTCGAGGTGAATAATTATGTTGATCTGCCTGATTCAGTGGTCAACTCATCCACCATCTGGGCAGCCGATACCTTTTGTCTTCCCCGAGTGAATCTAGAACCCACAATACTTCTGTGGAGCTGGAACACCAGTCAGATACTGTCCTTATGCTGCCACACATTCTAATACAAAGTACCAAACACGAAACCTACTAAAGCTTCTTATTTTATATTTTGACGAGAAGTTGACTTCTTCCAATCTGTAATTACTCAGCTATTACAATATTTTTATAGCCAAATAAGCTGTTAATTGTGAAACTTTGACAATAAGTTACAGAGGCATATAACTTTCATATTTTTCTTTTAACCCGGGAAGCGCGGAGCTATGGTATTTTGGTATTTTGGTTCATTCCTGACGAAAATCGTCATATTTACCATAAATATAATTAAACTTATCCATATGCCCCTATTTTACGTTTAATATGAAGATATTAACATTTAAGAGCAATAAGTAGGAATAGCATTTGGGTGGTGAAAAAGACGTATTATTGCCGCCCGGTCGTATCGTGAGGTAAGAGCCGGGGCGGCGTATTACATCCCTCTCAGAGCTGCAAAAGCGACACTGACGCCTTGCAATAAAAGACTCTGTATTGCAAGGATCTCTAGCTACCTTGCCCGTGTTAACGAGACCGCGTAAGGGAAATTCACACGGAAAATTACCCGATAAAAGGGGGAATAAGAAGAAAAATAACTGATAATTGAGAAAGGGGGAAAAGAAGGGGAAGGAGGAGGATTGGGACACATATGTAGGAGTGGTAGAAAGTAATGGAGGGGAATTATCTCACCTAATCACATATTGTTTTTTTTTTAGTTCCAGTAGGGTGTTTTGAAAGGCTTTTTTTTAGGCCTTGGCTCTTATGAGGACCTTCACCTTTGCCTACCAAACCTCTTATGAGGTAGTTTGTCTTTCCCGAGTTAATTATCTATAAATCAACTGCTAATTGAGTCAACTTTTCCCCAAGTCAAGGAAAATTAGTATAGAAATAACCTAAATAGTTAAGGTTAATAAGGTAGACTGGCGAAGTGTGTGACAGCTGGCAACATTACATCTGTTGATGTTACAGAACAAGTGGCAGAGCATGACAGTATTCTGGAGTGCTGAGGAGGAGAGAGACGAGGATGTGGCATCACTCTTGACTACCGTGCCTGGCATCGACTGGTATCGACCCATCTTTCTCTATGCCTGCCCCTGCACTATCCAAGTCAAGGTTAGTATCTTTCAGTGTTTGAGGACGTATTATTGCACCTTCTTCTGATTATCATTAGACGAGTTTATGCAATTTAGGATGGATCTCTTTGAATCAAAAGGGGGGCGGGGTAACTATCTCAATTGATAACTCTCTAGCTCTCACAAGTTCTTCCTTAACTGAATAAAATTATCTACTAATAACCAGAATATTCTGTCAAAACGTGTCATAATCGTTAAAGGCTTAGTATCTTACCAATCACTCACACCACATAACCCCTACAGTAAAGTAAAGCATTTTCAGACCCTATGTCAAGTTTCACAGTGTAAGCTCATAGAATGATCCTCGTTCTAGATGGACATTATAATTCAGAAGCAAGATCCCAATTAAAAAGTGTCTTAATTATTTAGTGGTTTGGGTAATTTTGTTTTAATATATCAAGCATTGAGGTCTGGAGATCACCAACCTTGTGATGATATTGTATAAAAGTGTGCGAGTTGTACACGGTGTCATATTCCAAAATGGCCGGCTAGCAAAATATGACTACCGGTACAAATTATTCAGATTTTGACAGTATTATGTGGCTCTGTCCATAGACATCTAGAATAATGCATATTTTATGGGTAACTTCATTCTGGCAACATTTAGGTAGTCTTGTAAGTAGAAGGAAGGTAGATTATTATAAGTGACAGCATTCTTAAAAAGTTTGAGGAGAATCTATAAGACCAGAGTTGCCGAAGATAGTTGATGGATAAAGCGTTCTAGTAAATCTGATCTGGTACAGATACATAGTTCATTGGGAAAAACAAAAATTAATAACCCTGCTTAAGGGGACAGTGGTTGTTTTTTGGGTCTATTTATTTATATATTAATTTATTTTTTAGTTTCCTCGCTAGATCTTCATCAAGCTTAAAACAAAAACTCCCTATATAGACTCTCTTTTAGATAAATTGGTACATTTTTTTATGGACAAATTTCCCGGTCGAAGGCCGGTTTCTCTTTAAATTACAGACTCGAGAAAATTTGTTACACCTGAATGGCACGAAATGGGGCGAAAGGTCTTAAAATCGCCAAACTAATGGGCCAAACGTCTTATAAACTCAAAACAAATGCGGCTTAACACGAGAGAGAAAGGGGACAAGAAAAAACAACCCATCTCCCCTTAATACAATCCCATCCATAAATGTAGTCCTTGTATGGTCAATTCCCAAGAAAAGAGGCCACTTTCAAAGTTAAGCAGGTGTCCGCTCAAACTTCACAAGAGATTTATAATAATTCATTTTAAAAGGCTTGTATACATGTATGCATACTAAACATGCATTTATGTGTGAACCTTGGTCACTCAAAGGTTGCACTCTTGGTAATGGAAACAGAGAAGGGAATTCCCAACTGCAACACAGCAGTTACTACATGTATAGGGAAACCTCTGGATCCAGCACCACCTTGCTACTTTTAGGATCCATGTGGTAGTGGTGGGAGCAGCAACTACTCCCAGATACATGGAAATATTCTGTAGCTTTACTAGCATTCTGTGTATGGAAAAAAATATGATGTGCTTGTGATGTAGTGTCAAAAAGAGGAATGGTTTCTGAGAGATAGCTAGGTTGCTCTCTGTGTTTGTCAGGCACTAAAAAGATCAGCAAGAGAGGCCAGGCAGATGAAACAGGAGTTTCAACAACTCCCTATCACATGCCTGAAGTCCCTGCAAGAGTATTTCCCTGTTACGTTGGTGCCTACAACCTACTCCCAGTTTCTGAAAAATACATTCACAGTAATGTTGTCAGGTATGATAATCTACCTTCAGTTTGGACTGGATGACTCCGTCGTCGACACCTGCCCGGGATGTAACACAGCACCCCATACCATCAAACACATCATAGAAGACTGCATTTCACACAATCACTTACGCCAACAACACAATCTACACTCAATGAGAGCTCTGTGGGAAAGCCCGATCGCGGCCGTGGCCTTCCTCAGGGACTCGGGACTGTTCAGCCAGGCAGCTTAGGGAACAACAACAACAACAACCTTCAGTCTAGTTGTCAATGCCAGGGCAAAATGGTCTCAAAATGTTACTAGAATAAATAGTAAGATTAAAAATTGCCGGAAAAAAAGTATGTGAAAATGTGCCATTATTGACAGCTAGAGGCGATGACAATAGGTGGTGTGAAGCCCGAGCGACATGTGGTCATATCCAGTGCTCACCTCTACACTCTATATCCAGACTCTCTTACAACCTACCAGTAAGTTACACCCAAATTTTCACTTGGTTATTCTCAAGGTAGGTCATACACAATATATATATATTTTTTTTTTTTTTTTTTTTTCCCCAATTCTATAATTGGCATTGATAGTGAAATAGGGTATGGCTCTCCATAGATTTATCTTTTATGTTTTTGCCATGGTAGCAATTTAAAAAGCTGTGAAGACATTCTAATGTTTCATCATATATATATGGTTAATTTAGAGTAATGTAAAACTCAATATGATATCATTAGTGGTATTGAAATTAATTTAAACGATTAAAGAAAATGTGTAGAAAACATCAGCATTTGCAATTCCACTGACACATAAATTTGGTTAATGGTAAATGCTATGAACAAAACTATATAACAGTACTAATTACAGGTATCTACGGGAAACTCGGAAACTTGGTCTTAAAGATTAGTTTGAAAAATTTAGACTCCAAATTACCATTGTATATTTATTTTTTATTTTTTTTTCTATGTGATTGAGGGAGGCAAAAGGCAGAACTGCCTATAGCGAGTGCCTCCCCCATAGTTGAAAGAGTGACAGGGCCAAAATCAAGGGACGTTCGAGCCAAAATGGCTGGACACACGGAGTTTGAAGCAATTTAAGTCATAGGAAGAGGGAAAGACTGATTCTGGGAGAGAGTTCCAGAGCTCAGCTGTTGAGTAGAAGAAAGTTTGAGAGTAACGTTTCACTCTTGGGTTGGAGAGTTGCACAGAGTAGGGGTGGGATTGAGTTGCAAGACGGGTACCACTTGCCCTACGTAAAGGAGGTGGTATACACTGGGAAAGCTCTGAGGAACACTGATTATTATAGTAGCGATAGAATAGCGAGAGAGATGCAACATTGCGGCGGAGAGAGAGATTACAGAGAGTTGGTGAGTGGAGTGATACGAAAGGTCTTTTTCAACTTTGTCTAGGAGAGCGGTGTGAGAGGAACCTCCCCACTTGATAACAGTTTGGTGTACAGAACTTTGCCATATTTACTATTATATTATTTTTAACATAATTCTTAACACCAATAACTCCCAAATGAAATTAATATATAATTAATAAGAACATGGACTAAAATTATTAAAATTTTAGCATAATGCATAATGTAATCCATAGAATTAACTTTCAGTACTAGGCGACGCATTTCTTTAATATATGTTGGCTATCAGTAGATGATTTTATTCAGTTTAGGAAAAGATACACAGTGAAAAAGATACACATTGATCCTTCCTAAACTAATTCAATTGTAGAATGTAAGCCAAAATAAACTGAAGAAATACATCCTAATACTGAAAGGGTTAATAAGCAATCTTGTTTCAGATTGCCTGAAGATTACTACATTAGTAAATTGGTAGAAGGTGACGTGGACACAGTGTTTGCCTACTGGAAGTATAGTAGTAGTGAGACCAAAGATGGTCTATCACTGATGATTTCATCCTTCCCCTCAGTTGCTATCCACACTAAACACAATCTTCGCTATAAGGAGACAGGAGAAGAGGTGGCTATTGAAGATAATACTGGAAGCCTAGTGTCCTGGATCTTGACCTATAACAATGGTTCAATGGGCAACACCTTCACACTGCCTAACCATCGTCGGCGAGGTCTGGCCAAGATAGCAACCTTGACATTGGCTCAGAGCTTACTACAAGAGGCCAAAGTCATCATTGACATTACCAATGAAGCCTCAATTACATTCCATGAAAATCTGGGCTTCAGGAAAGGTTGTGGTATTGCATATTTCTTCCGAAATCCTCCTGAGTCATGTATTCATCCTCGTGACTTCGGCTTCTAGTAAGAAAGCCGTGTTGTGTGCAAACTGAAGAAAGCATTGCCATTATGATAGTATTAATTGTTAGGGGTCACTTGAAGCATGCTATGCTTACAGGTACCTACCCGATAGCTCTATCGTTAGTGAGTGATATATGTTTTTTGTACTTTTGTTGATATCTTGTCAAATTGTAAATTTATCTTAATATCAAATTTGATATAAATTGTAGTTTCTTTATTCATACAGAATTTAGTAAAATTTACCAGAACGTCCCGGACTTCCCAAATTGACTAATTCCTTGAACATGACGATGGTGCATTGTTATATGTGCGATCAGTTTGCTTGGGAACTAAATTGACTTGCTCATGTAGTTGTGTACACCCTATGTGGTGGATTGTGTTCTTTTATTTCAAAATGTTATTTTATTAAGCATTATTTCCACATAGCGATTTTGATTAGTTCTTTTGCATTTATCTTGTATCGTCCCAGTTTTGGTTTGTTTATTTTGCAAGTTTTACATTATAAGTCTAAATTTTACAAACTCCAATCTCAAAAGAACCAACCATTTGGCAGTCAAATAGTAAATAGGTGTGACAATATACAGTCTATTTGCTCCAGCCATTTATAATTTACAATAGGCAATGGGTCACAATTACTGGACTCATCAAAATCAATTGACTATACATCATGAGTGTGACGTTAACCACTCCGTTAGAACCGCATGGCTTGTCCTACAGTGACTCGCTAGGATCGCCAGGGCAGTGGATGTGGCTACAGTTGATGTATTATTGTGTGCTTTATTTCATATGAAAGCTCGTGTCATGGGCAGTCCAGAAAGGCTCTTTGTTTTCGCCCATGTCAAGGCTTTATATATTTAATTGCAAAGTATATGTTTTATCATTAAGTAGTAATGATAGGATTTGAGAGAGAGAGAGAGAGAGTAGAACAGAGTGTGAGGAGGCGCGCAGTGTTTTTTGCCATGCTCGATGACGTCATAGCTGGCTGGCCTCTTGGGGATTGGTTGGAGGAGTTTTTTACCATGCTTGGTGACGTCATGGTTGGCTGGCCTCTTTGGAATTGGCTGGAGGACTTATTACCGCTTTGCCTACGCGGTGCGAGCTAGTGCTAGTATATATACAGCTCTCTTGCCACTCTCTCCCTCAGATCTGGTTTCTAGAACGCATCCCTCTTATCCCTTTGATATCTGTCTCCCTCTCTGCACCTGAGAACCTTTTCCTCTGCCTATCTCTCTCATTTTCCATATCTTTCACCACCTTTTATTAATATTATACCCCCTCTGGTTAACTCTGCATAATCAGCTTCATGCTGGCCAGTTGTATTGTGCGTTAAGGTCTTATATAACCCATGTATGTTTAGTTGTTAAGATAAGTTGATCACAAAGCATTGGTTGGCATTCACATTGTTCAGTACCGCTTCCTATAATTATTAGTGTTCTGCTGGATTAGATAATGCTAGACTAGGAGTCTGATATTATAAGGTATTGTTTCCGATGGGTGCTGGCTTTAGTTAAAAGCTGCACGACATACCTGAGAACTGGAGTTGATTGGGTAAATTCTAGTCTGTGTGCCATTGAGAGTAGAGCATGCACGAATGAGGGCTTTTTGCCTATACCATTCTGCACTGTTCTAAGCTCGGTTGTTTGTCTTTAAGGTACGCCAGGAGAACGCTTAATACTTCGGTAATAAGGTTTCTCAAGAGAGCTACCCTTCACTATAACGTAATACTTGACGCACAGACTTGAGATTTGCACTAGGCTATGCGGCATGCCATGCGCACCAGTATCTCGTATCATTGACTCTAGCTAGACTTTATCAGTTATAGTAGACATTAAGTATATTAAACCAATTACTCTTATTATGCATACCCGTTTATGATTACACAAGCATTTCGCAGCCTAGTTTGATGTATTGAGACACAAACGACTTAGGCTCTTTTTGTTGATAGGAATACTGCATTGTCGTGGCGATTATTATTATTGTTGTAGCGGTTAGGATATTCTTGGCTCCGACTGCATTATATATCCTGCCTTTTTGTGTGCATAGCCTGCACGTGCATTGTTCCGCTGCCTGCCTTTTTGGGTTCCATTTCCGATTCGAGCATCTTGATAGCATCTAACATTTAAAGAAGATTCCTTGTTGGTGTTGAAGGACTTTAGTGCACTTTCTTTCATGCAGGAGTGCCTGACATTTATTGATTAAAGTAACGTAAGCTGTAACTTCCCTTACCACCTTACTTTGCATACCATAACTAAAATGCCCCAGAACGAGAAGCCCACCACAGAAGCCATGAACGAACACCACACAGAAACACCAAAGGAAAGGTCCACAGAACGAAAGGACCAGCTGACCGAGCCAGCCATTTCAGACAGGCCCAAGCCCGCAGGGCTAAACAGCTCCAGGACACACCCATTTACCTTTTCTAAAACTGACCATTTTCCACACCTCACGTACACTAACCCCCTCGTGTCCTACACTCCTAACTACAAAGATGATGAACAGGAATATACATTCATATTAAAAACACCCATGCCTGTCCCGACGTTGAGCCAATGCCAACACATCAGACAGCCATAATTATATCTATGTATGTTCTTGCATCCGAGAAGTAGATGTTATATATCTTAGAAGTTAAAACACCCACGCTTGTCCCTAGACCTCGTATATAATTTTCCATGACGAGTATAGATATATGTAACCCGTGCTCAGTCGCCCCTTGCATTGCTCCTCTAGCAACTAAGTATTAATATTAACATTCCCTAACATCTTGTCTTGCCAGACTAAGCTTCTGAAGACCCATCGCCCCATAAATCTATGTATGCAATCCTTAGGTTAAGTATTTTTATCCGCCATTGTGTTCACCTTTTTCCATTTACTTTCCACAATTGTCATACGTCTTCCCCTTGCCTCCTTCGTATCCACAGCCCACACTACGCCAATTTATTTCGTGTCTTACACCTCTTACCCCAACCAGAGATTGTATAAGATAACCTGGTTACCAGTATCTGTCATAAGTACCCCGAAACAATAACTAAGTACCCCTACGAACTGCCGCTGTGGTTGGTATTTTATATTTAATAGAAAACGCAGTTCTCAGGGCCAACTAATAGTATCCATAACCCTCTGACTGATCACATAACTCTATCTTTTCCAGACTCATATACCACCCCATAGTTGCATTCCCCGGTAGCATTTGGCTAACGTATTCTACTGCCTTTTCAAACTTCCATATCAATTGTAGCCTAATGCCACCCCCACGCCCAGGGACCTTAGGGGCAAAATTTCCCTGTAGCCCTTGAACTCCCCCCCCCCCCCTCTCATTAAGACGCCCGCGCTTCTCGACTCTTGTCCGACCTAGCCTCTCTCTCATACCTCTTGAAGATCCTTGAATTGTCCGTTACTAACGCTCTCCAACCTTTTATATATATACTCCTATCCAGCCTACCTTCACTTAGTAGGCCAGAACAACATTAGAACTTTACTAGCCCCTTGCATGCCATCTATTCTCTTACAACACATTCACAACCCTGCACCCAATGGTCGTCGGTGCGAGGCTAGCCGCCCCGCCAGTAACTAACTTCTATTGACATACTTCCAGATAAATGTGGCAGAGTTAGCAACCCAGTCTCCACCATATCCAGCAAACCCTACAATTAACAACCAGCCGAGTAAAACCAGCTAGCTAAGGCACCTTCGGTTTTGGTATTAAAGACACTCACATCTGTCTCATACACAGAGGGTTATTACAAACACTGGTGATATGGCAAGCCCCTAGCCACAGCCGCCGGACGACTATATCAGAGAGAGGGCGCCCAGCTCCCCCTTTTTGCCCACCCGAGAGGAGGTATACCTGGCCCCTGTTTTGACTTTCGAGTCATTGCCAGGTAGCACAGGAATTCTTCCTATCAATGAACTAACCATGAATGACTAACACCTTTACTAACCTCTATTAACTCACAATAAACCATTTACCTTTCTTGCATGCTCTGATCACTAAATTAGCACCTCAGCTATACCATAGAATGAAGATTGAACAATCTAGAGAGACGCTCCTATCACAGCTGTCCCCATCCTCCTCGCAAAGTAGATCCAGTCTCTCTCCCCTAAATACGTCCAGTATAGCCAAAATAGTACCTCTTACTAAGGCTCAGTTATATGAAAATATAAAGGCTTCCTATCGCCCTGTGCCACAACAGTAAATACCATCTTACCTAGTCCCCATATCTATTGAGAGCTCAATTAAGTCCATAAGACTCGAGATCCCTACTGTCTACAGGGTCCAGAACCGAGCCTATAAATCTAACTCCCGCCCCCAGTCAAATCAGTTGAAAGCTAGACACCAACCAGGGGTCACTACCCTGCAGTTAATTTCTAGCTCTGCCCTTGTGTTGTTCCGGAGTGAGATCCCAGAACCGGCAGACTCCGTGGCAGATTTGGATAGAAGGACCTGCCCACGTATTGAAGAACTTCACACATATGGCCCCCCTGGACGGCCGCGGAACCAGTCGTTAGCCCCCAACATCATGGACGCAAGATAACCAGGACCAGACCCATCAGATACTACCCAAGATTCCCTTTAGCAGTACTACATATTACTGTGCTGTTTTAGATTCACTAATTAATATTTCTACGAAGTGGCTAAGACCTTGCCCAGTGTAATTCATACTTAACCATTCCATTTGGGACGTACTAAGCGATCAGTGCTCTTTAATTAACAGGCGACCTTGACTCTCGTAATTACTTTATTCAGATATTAAAACTCTAGTGATATCTAACGTTCGCCCACTGATTTGCGTTCTATGTATTTCTGAGACAAGGATATAAAACTTTGATCAGTACCCCCTGAGGTTACTAGATTTCCCGTGCTCTAAAAATACGTGTGTCTAATCTAGTCTGTGAACTACTACTTGTGCACCAGAGCTACCAGTAATAAATCTAACAGTGAATATGAATCTATAAGTAACATTGATGGTCTTCGGTATATAAACCTGTGAAATCAAAGCCAGTGATCAGAAGATTAATACCTGAACGTTGGAAGTGGGAGACTAGGCTCCATCCAGATCCACTTATGCTAGTGTTGTTCAATTCTATTATATTGTCTTACACAAGTATTCTGCAGTGGTATATCAATAAACGTGATCATGTAACTTGCTACCATGTGTTTCTTTGTGTTCTCTATTCCTCATATCTTGTATTGTGCATGCAGCCTTATATACCCAGTCAATTTAGAACTCACATTACCCAAGTTAAACCTGTAGAAAAACAGGGCATAACAATAACCAAGCACCTTCGGTTATAGGTAGTAATAGGCTGTTTTCACATAACATTAAGCCTAGAGTAAACGCACATTTATTGAGAGTTTGATAACCTATTATTGCATATAGAACTCTGGAGAGTATTTGTGTTCTTTGTTCACTGGGAATATACATCAGAGGTTGGATCTAGCGCTTTCCGTTGTAGCATTTACGCCATTACTAGTCCAATGAATAAGAGCCCTGATATATTTAAACCTCAGTCGTAACATGAGTCATAAGAAACATGAGTCAGAACCTTAAGTCATATGGCATTAAAATGTTTTCTTCTTGTAGGCTGTAGGCTACAATTTGATTAATGGCAGAATAGGCCCAGGAATTACCAGCCTAAAGCCACTGTCACACGAGCGCTTTTTCCGTAAATTTTCCATGAGCAAGTTTTTTCTCGTATTATTTCGGGACATTTTCGCACTGGTATCGGTAACTAGACTGAAGGTAGATTATGTTAGGCGGCTAAATTCTGATCAAGTGTAATTATTTAAGCTTCCAGACGTTAATTGCCCGTAAAAACTGCTCGAAAAAGGGCTCGTGTGACTCCGGCTTAAGCTGGGAATGAGAGAATAAAAAGGTCACAACCTTTACTCAGGAATATACTACATGTTGATATGTCTATGCCTACCATACACTCTAGGCATTGAATATGCCTACCATACACTGTCTATGCCTACCATACACTCTAGGCATTGAATACAGTTGCAAACTATAGATTAGTCATTGATAGCCATAGAAAACTCGGATTAATAGTTTAAATGGGGATATTCTCGTCGTCAAAAGAAGGGTGGCCGAGAAAAGATAATTTGGACTGTTGATAATGATTTAACTCTACATCTGCTACATATGGAAATTTCTTTGACTCCCAAAAACTACAGTTTTGGATATAGTTACACATTATAATATGCACAACACATGATAACAGAGAACACTAACACAGTTTAAAGATGTAATAAGAGTGAAACTGGGTGCCCATTAGCGATAAGACCCCAACAATCTCTTGGTTGCTTAGACTTACTATATAACTCTACAACACAGGACCTCGCTGTATCCTTGGTAGGGAGAATTGGTTGAAAGTTAAGTACTGTAGAATTCTTGACAGTTTCATTCTTTCCATTACTGGGGATAAGAAAATCTTACTAATTGAAAATCACGAAGTTCACGTTGTTAAACATATTATGTAGATCTTACTAAAGGAATAAGGAAGTTCCACTTCATCCTCTGTGCTAATTTGGTAATTTGTGGTTGTCGTCGGCAAAGAGTGCCAGAAAGAGGAGTGGCTCAGGATCATCCTTTCTAGTTTGTAATGTTGAGTAAATGGTAATTAACCCCTTCCTTACCAAGGATGAATTTTGTGTTATTCCAGCTATGTTTAGACGATTTTATGCAGCTTAGGAGGAAACCGTGGTATAATTTTTTTTTTTTATAATTGAGATAGTTTGAAGCCTTTTAATTGTTACACGTCCTCCCGAAGCTGGATAACATATTCTAATAATATCCAGATTATAATGACAAAAACAACTCGGTACTAAAGGGATTAATGCACATGCTTGTAATTTATTATCCAAAACCTCTCCCCACCTTTGTGAACAAGGGCTGAATTTGGTGGACTGTAACCAAGGGCAAAGGGACTGTTTCAGAGCAGGTACACTCGGATACTATAGTCTCTAGCCCACTCATAAGAATTTATGGACCCCTAGGTTTTTATTTATGCAATTATAAGTATCTGGATTGATTTTTGGTTTTCACTAAATAGTATATATAGTTTCGTAGTTGATGTACAGAAAATTATATTCTCAAATTTGTTTCCAGTGATATACTTCCATAATTAGAAATAGGTGCAATCCACAAATATTTATGAGTGGGCTATAGACTATGGTATCCGAGTGTACATGGAGTGTATTTGAGGAGTAGTGCCGAGTTTATGCAGTCTGGTCCACATGCAAAGTTTTGGATGGCATTATTTTACTAAGTCATGCTGATGCTCAAATGACGCTTTATATTCTTAGTTGTTTCGGCGTTTTTTCCCCTTTGTTGGTATTTTCTTTTTTTGTATTTACTGGTTTCGGTACATGTAAATTTTAGTTTTTTGGTTGTGTGTGATAATTTGTAGCTTATTTCTTGTTTCAATAAAGGCTTCATTGTTGTGTTGCAGATTTATATTCCCAGGTGTTTTTAAAAAATAATGTTTAATTCTGGGCGAATGGCTGGTCGAAAATTAAATCTACGGCCATGTATGGAAGGTGTTGGGCGAGATAAATCGCATGACACCAGGTAGAATTAATTTGGACTTTTAGTTTGGGCTATAGAAGACTTTTAAAGTTGAAAAAGTGCTCATTTCGGGCGTTTTTGGAGATCGAATCAAAAGCGAAATCCTAAAGTAATGATCCGATTTGAATTTCGTTTGTGCCATTGGATTCAGCGGGCGAAATTGTACTTGTGGTAGAAAATTGAGCAAAATCCACACATAAATAACCCGTTTATGGGTGATTTAGAAGTTTTCATTAAAAAGAATATCGACCTATTGGGCCTACAAAATGGTCTAAATCCAAACATTCATATACCGTTGGAATCGCTACGACGAGACGAATTGAAAACACAATATTCAACATAAAAAGATCAAAATAAAAAATAGGTTTATTGGGCCTAACAAAAATATAAATACATAAAAAAATACAGTATACCGTTGGAATCGCAACGACGAGAGGAATCCATATACTGTATACCCTTGAAAACACAAAACATTCAAAATAAAAAAATAGGTCTTCTGGGCCTAAAAAATTGTCTAAATAAATAACAAATATACCGTTGGAATCGCAACGGCGAGAGGAATCCATATACTGTATACCCTTGAAAACACAACATTCGAACATTCGGCTTCGCCTGGACTAAAACCCATTTTTTTTTTTTTTAATAATGTTTAATTCTGGGCGAATGGCTAGTCAAAAACGAAAACTACAACCATGTATGGAAGGTGTTGGGCGAGAGAAATCGAAAGACACCAGGTAGAATTAATTTGGACTTTTAGTTTGGGCTACAGAAGACTTTTAAAGTTGAAAAAGTGCTAATTTCGGGCGTTTCTGGAGATCGAATCAAAATCGAAATCCTAAACTAATGATCCGATTTGAAAAAATAATTATACCGTTGAAACCGCATCGGCGAGACGAATCCAAATATGTAATAATATTGACAAATCAAAATCCGACCAAAATCACCGCTTTGCCTGAGAAAAATATTTTCTATTCTGGGCGAATGGCTAAGCGAAAATGAAATCTACGACCATGTATAGCTTGCCAAAGTGTACTAAAGATATAAATTTAAACCCAATCCGTACATAAATAACTCGTCTATGGAGTTTTTAAACTTTAAAATAGGCCTAGGGGGCCTAAAAATTGGTCAAAATTAAAAAAATAATTATACCGTTGAAACCGCATCGGCGAGACGAATCCAAATATGTAATAATATTGACAAGTCAAAATCCGACCAAAATCACCGCTTTACCCAAGGTTTTTTGAGAAAAATATGTTCGATTCTGGGCGAATGGCTGGGCGAAAATGAAATCTACGACCATGTATAGCTTGCCAAAGTGTACTAAAGATATAAATTTAAACCCAATCCGTACATAAATAACTCGTCTATGGAGTTTTTAAACTTTAAAATAGGCCTAGGGGGCCTAAAAATTGGTAACAATTAAAATAATAATTATACCGTTGAAACCGCATCGGCGAGACGAATCCAAATATGTAATAATATTGACAAGTCAAAATACGACCAAAATCACCGCTTTTTCTGGGCTTAAGGTTTTTTGAGAAAACTATTTTCGATTCTGGGTGAATGGCTGGGCGAAAATGAAATCTACAACCATGTTTAGAAGCAGCTGGGCGAGAAAAAGCGATTGGAACCAAGTATAATTCCCTAGGACTTATAGTTTGGGCTACAGAGGACTTTTAAAGTCCAAAAAACGGTCCCCTGGGGCCTCCAGGAAGGCCAAGTCAAAATCTAAAACCTAAACTAATAGTCCGATTTTAATTCTGTTTACGCCATTCGATTCAGCTTGCCAAAGTGTACTAAAGGTATAAATTTAAACACAATCCGTATATAAATAACTCGTTTATGGAGTATTTAAACTTTAAAATAGGCCTAGGGGGCCTAAAAATTGGTCAAAATTAAAACAATAATTATACCGTTGAAACCGCATCGGCAAGACGAATCCAAATATGTAATAATATTGACAGGTCAAAATCCGACCAAAATCACCGCTTTGCCTGGGTTTAATTAAACCCAAGGTTTTTTGAGAAAAATATTTTCGATTCTGGGCGAATGGCTGAGCGAAAATTAAATCTACGACCATGTATAGAAGCAGCTGGGCGCAAAAAAGCGATTGGCACCAAGTAGAATTCCCTAGGACTTATACTTTGGGCTACAGAGGCCTTTTAAAGTCCAAAAAACGGTCCCCTTGGGCCTCCAGGAAAGCCAGTCAAAATCTAAAACCTAAACTAATAGTCCGATTTTAATTCTGTTTACGCCATTCGATTCAGCTTGCCAAAGTGTACTAAAGGTATAAATTTAAACACAATCCGTACATAAATAACTCGTCTATGGAGTTTTTTAACTTTAAAATAGGCCTAGGGGCCTACAAATTGGTCAAAATTAAAAATTAATTGTACCATTGAAACCGCATCGGCGAGACGAATCCAAATATGTAATAATATTGACAAGTCAAAATTCGACCAAAATCACCACTTTGCCTGGGTTTAATTAACCCCAAGGTTTTTTGAGAAAAATATTTTGGATTCTGGGCGAATGGCTGGACGAAAATGAAATCTACGACCATGTATAGAAGCAGCTGGGCGAGAAAAAGCGATTGGCATCAAGTACAATTCCCTAGGACTTATAGTTTGGGCTACAGAGGACTTTTAAAGTCCAAAAAACGGTCCCCTGGGGCCTCCAGGAAGGCAAAGTCAAAATCGAAATCCTAAACTAATGGTCCGATTTTAATTATGTTTGCACCATTCGATTCAGCTTGCCAAAGTGTACTTATGATATAAATGTAAACAATATCCGTCAAAAATAACTCGTCTATGGAGTTTTTAAACTTTAAAATAGGCCTAGGGGGCCTAAAAAATGGTAAAAAAAAATATATATATACCGTTGAAACCGCATCGGCGAGACGAATCCAAATATGTAATAATATTGACAAGTCAAATCCGACCAAAATCACCGCTTTGCCTGGGCTTAAGGTTTAAACCCAAGGTTTTTTGAGAAAACTATTTTCGATTCTGGGCGAATGGCTGAGGGAAAATTAAATCTACGACCATGTATTGAAGCAGCTGGGCGCGAAAAAGCGATTGGCACCAAGTAGAATTCCCTAGGATTTATAGTTTGGGCTACAGAGGTCTTTTAAAGTCCAAAAAAACGGTCCCCTGGGGCCTCCAGGAAGGCCAAGTCAAAATCTAAATCCTAAACTAATGGTTCGATTTTAATTCTGTTTGCACCATTCGATTCAGCTTGCCACAGTGCACTCAAGGTATAAATTTAAACAACATCCGTAAATACATAACTCGTGTATGGCGTTTTTAAACTTTAAAATAGGCCTAGGGGGCCTAAAAATTGGTCAAAATTAAAAATAATAATTATACAGTTGAAACCGCATCGGCGAGATGAATCCAAATATGTAATAATATTGACAAGACAAAATTCGACCAAAATCACCGCTTTGCCTGGGTTTAATTAAACCCAAGGTTTTTTGAGAAAATATTTTCGATTCTGGGTGAATGGCTGGGCGAAAATTAAATTAACGACCATGTCTAGAAGCAGCTGGGCGCGAAAAGCGATTGGCACCAAGTAGAATTCCCTAGGACTTATAGTTTGGGCTACAGAGAACTTTTAAAGTCCAAAAAACGGTCCCCCTGGGGCCTCCTGGAAGGCAAAGGCAAAATCGAAATCCTAAACTAAGGGTCCGATTTTAATTATGTTTGCACCATTCGATTTAGCTTGCCAAAGTGTACTTATGGTATACATTTAAAAAAAATCCGTATATAAATAACTCGTCTATGGAGTTTTTAAACTTTAAAATAGGCCCAGGGGGCCTAAAAATTGGTCAAAATAAAAAAATAATTATACCGTTGAAACCGCATCGGTGAGACGAATCCAAATATGTAATAATATTGACAAGTCAAAATCCGACCAAAATCACCGTTTTGCCTGGGTTTAAACCGAAGGTTTTTTGAGAAAAATATTTTCGATTCTGGGCGAATGGCTGGGCGAAAATGAAATCTACGACCATGTATAGAAGCAGCTGGGCGCGAAAAAGCGACTGGCACCAAGTAGAATTCCCTAGGACTTATAGTTTTGGCTACAGTCCAAAAAACGGTCCCCTGGAAGGCCAAGTCAAAATCGAAATTCTAAACTAATGGTCCGATTTTAGTTCTGTTTGCGCCATTCGATTAAGATTGCCAATGTGTACCCAAGGTATAAATTTAAACACAATCCGTACATAAATAACTCGTCTATGGAGTTTTTAAACTTTAAAATAGGCATCAGGGGGCCTAAAAATTGGTCAAAATTAAAAACAATAATTATACCGTTGAAACCGCATCGGCGAGACGAATCCAAATATGTAATGATATTGACAAGTCAAAATCCGACCAAAATCACCGCTTTGCCTGGGCTAGGTATTTTGACAAAACTATTTTCGGTTCTGGGCGAATGGCTAGCGAAAATTAAATCTACGACCATGTATAGAAGCAGCTGGGCGAGAAAAAGCGATTGGCACCAAGTAGAATTCCCTAGGACTTATAGTTTGGGATACAGAGGACTTTTAAAGTCCAAAAAACGGTCCCCTGGGGCCTCCAGGAAGGCAAAGTCAAAATCAAAATCCTAAACTAATGGTCCGATTTTAATTATGTTTTCGCCATTCGATTCAGCTTGCCAAAGTGTACTAATGGTATAAATTTAAACAAAATCCGTACATAAATAATTCGTCTATGGAGATTTTAAACTTTAAACTAGGCCTAGGGGCCTAAACATTGGTCAAAATTAAAATATAATTGTACCGTTGAAACCGCATCGGCGAGACGAATCCAAATATGTAATAATATTGACAAGTCAAAATCCGACCAAGGTCTATCTATCTATCTATTGCCTGACGCCGTGATCCCCGAAGGGGTGGCCACGAACGAACCGCCCCCATGCACCTCTGTCCCCAGTCAGTCGACGCCCCTCCCCCCAACCAGCACCGCCTTCGTTCATGTAGTTCCTCACTCCATCCTTCCACCTCATATTCGGTCTACCTCTCCCCCTCTGTCCCTCCACCTCGCTCTCGTACACCCTCTTAGTCATTCTCTCGCTTTCCATACGTTCCATATGACCGAACCATCTCAAGTTGTTCCTTTTCACACTTTCCAGCACATCTACCTCCACACCACACCTCCTTCTTACTTCCTCATTAGTCTGTCTATCCCTCCATGTAACTCCGCACGCACTCCTTAAGTAATTCATTTCCACTGCTCTCACTCTTGGTCTGAGTCTCTCAACCAACGTCCATGCTTCGCTTCGCTTCCGTAAGTCAGTGTCGGGATTACCAAGGTGTTTTGACAAAAATATTTTCGATTCTGGGCGAATGGCTGGGCGAAAATTAAATCTACGACCATCTATAGAAGCAGCTGGGCGCGAAAAAGCGATTGGCACCAAGTAGAATTCCCTAGGACTTATAGTTTGGGCTACAGAGGCCTTTTAAAGTCCAAAAAACGGTCTCCCTGGGGCCTCCTGGAAGGCCAAGTCAAAATCGAAATCCTAAACTAATGGTCCGATTTTAATTCTGTTTGTGCCATTTGATTCAGCTTGTCAAAGTGAACTTATGGTATGTATTTAAACAAAATCCGTACATAAATAACTCGTCTATGGAGTTTTTAAACTTTGAAATAGGCCTAGGGGGCCTAAACATTGATCAAAATTAAAAAATAATTGTACCGTTGGAACCGCAACGACGAGACGAATCCAAATATGTAATAATATTGACAAGTCAAAATTCGACCAAAATCACCGCTTTGCCTGGGCTTAATTAATTAAACCAAAGGTGTTTTGACCAAAATATTTTCGGTTCTGGGTGAATGGCTGGGCGAAAATTAAATCTACGACCATGTATAGAAGCAGCTGGGCGAGAAAAAGCGATTGGCACCAAGTAGAATTCCCTAGGACTTATAGTTTGGGCTACAGAGGACTTTTAAATCCAAAAAACGGTCCCCTGGGGCCTCCAGGAAGGCCAAGTCAAAATCGAAATCCTAAACTAATGGTCCGATATTAATTCTGTTTGTGCCATTCGATTCAGCTTGCAAAAGTGAACTTATGGTATGAATTTAAACAAAATCCGTACATAAATAACTCGTCTATGGAGTTTTTAAACTTTGAAATAGGCCTAGGGGGCCTAACAAAAAATTCAAAATTAAAAAATAATTATACCGTTGAAACCGCATCGGCGAGACGAATCCAAATATGTAATAATATTGACAAGTCAAAATTCGACCAAAATCACCACTTTGCCTGGGTTTAATTAACCCCAAGGTTTTTTGAGAAAAATATTTTGGATTCTGGGCGAATGGCTGGACGAAAATGAAATCTACGACCATGTATAGAAGCAGCTGGGCGAGAAAAAGCGATTGGCATCAAGTACAATTCCCTAGGACTTATAGTTTGGGCTACAGAGGACTTTTAAAGTCCAAAAAACGGTCCCCTGGGGCCTCCAGGAAGGCAAAGTCAAAATCGAAATCCTAAACTAATGGTCCGATTTTAATTATGTTTGCACCATTCGATTCAGCTTGCCAAAGTGTACTTATGATATAAATGTAAACAATATCCGTCAAAAATAACTCGTCTATGGAGTTTTTAAACTTTAAAATAGGCCTAGGGGGCCTAAAAAATGGTAAAAAAAAAATATATATATACCGTTGAAACCGCATCGGCGAGACGAATCCAAATATGTAATAATATTGACAAGTCAAAATCCGACCAAAATCACCGCTTTGCCTGGGCTTAAGGTTTAAACCCAAGGTTTTTTGAGAAAACTATTTTCGATTCTGGGCGAATGGCTGAGGGAAAATTAAATCTACGACCATGTATTGAAGCAGCTGGGCGCGAAAAAGCGATTGGCACCAAGTAGAATTCCCTAGGATTTATAGTTTGGGCTACAGAGGTCTTTTAAAGTCCAAAAAAACGGTCCCCTGGGGCCTCCAGGAAGGCCAAGTCAAAATCTAAATCCTAAACTAATGGTTCGATTTTAATTCTGTTTGCACCATTCGATTCAGCTTGCCACAGTGCACTCAAGGTATAAATTTAAACAACATCCGTAAATACATAACTCGTGTATGGCGTTTTTAAACTTTAAAATAGGCCTAGGGGGCCTAAAAATTGGTCAAAATTAAAAATAATAATTATACAGTTGAAACCGCATCGGCGAGATGAATCCAAATATGTAATAATATTGACAAGACAAAATTCGACCAAAATCACCGCTTTGCCTGGGTTTAATTAAACCCAAGGTTTTTTGAGAAAAATATTTTCGATTCTGGGCGAATGGCTGGGCGAATATGAAATCAACGACCATGTATAGAAGCAGCTGGGCGCGAAAAAGCGATTGGCACCAAGTAGAATTCCCTAGGACTTATAGTTTGGGCTACAGAGAACTTTTAAAGTCCAAAAAACGGTCCCCCTGGGGCCTCCTGGAAGGCAAAGGCAAAATCGAAATCCTAAACTAAGGGTCCGATTTTAATTATGTTTGCACCATTCGATTTAGCTTGCCAAAGTGTACTTATGGTATACATTTAAAAAAAATCCGTATATAAATAACTCGTCTATGGAGTTTTTAAACTTTAAAATAGGCCCAGGGGGCCTAAAAATTGGTCAAAATAAAAAAATAATTATACCGTTGAAACCGCATCGGTGAGACGAATCCAAATATGTAATAATATTGACAAGTCAAAATCCGACCAAAATCACCGTTTTGCCTGGGTTTAAACCGAAGGTTTTTGAGAAAAATATTTTCGATTCTGGGCGAATGGCTGGGCGAAAATGAAATCTACGACCATGTATAGAAGCAGCTGGGCGCGAAAAAGCGACTGGCACCAATTAGAATTCCCTAGGACTTATAGTTTTGGCTACAGTCCAAAAAACGGTCCCCTGGAAGGCCAAGTCAAAATCGAAATTCTAAACTAATGGTCCGATTTTAGTTCTGTTTGCGCCATTCGATTAAGATTGCCAATGTGTACCCAAGGTATAAATTTAAACACAATCCGTACATAAATAACTCGTCTATGGAGTTTTTAAACTTTAAAATAGGCCTAGGGGGCCTAAAAATTGGTCAAAATTAAAAACAATAATTATACCGTTGAAACCGCATCGGCGAGACGAATCCAAATATGTAATGATATTGACAAGTCAAAATCCGACCAAAATCACCGCTTTGCCTGGGCTAGGTATTTTGACAAAACTATTTTCGGTTCTGGGCGAATGGCTAGCGAAAATTAAATCTACGACCATGTATAGAAGCAGCTGGGCGAGAAAAAGCGATTGGCACCAAGTAGAATTCCCTAGGACTTATAGTTTGGGATACAGAGGACTTTTAAAGTCCAAAAAACGGTCCCCTGGGGCCTCCAGGAAGGCAAAGTCAAAATCAAAATCCTAAACTAATGGTCCGATTTTAATTATGTTTTCGCCATTCGATTCAGCTTGCCAAAGTGTACTAATGGTATAAATTTAAACAAAATCCGTACATAAATAATTCGTCTATGGAGTTTTTAAACTTTAAACTAGGCCTAGGGGCCTAAACATTGGTCAAAATTAAAATATAATTGTACCGTTGAAACCGCATCGGCGAGACGAATCCAAATATGTAATAATATTGACAAGTCAAAATCCGACCAAGGTCTATCTATCTATCTATTGCCTGACGCCGTGATCCCCGAAGGGGTGGCCACGAACGAACCGCCCCCATGCACCTCTGTCCCCAGTCAGTCGACGCCCCTCCCCCCAACCAGCACCGCCTTCGTTCATGTAGTTCCTCACTCCATCCTTCCACCTCATATTCGGTCTACCTCTCCCCCTCTGTCCCTCCACCTCGCTCTCGTACACCCTCTTAGTCATTCTCTCGCTTTCCATACGTTCCATATGACCGAACCATCTCAAGTTGTTCCTTTTCACACTTTCCAGCACATCTACCTCCACACCACACCTCCTTCTTACTTCCTCATTAGTCTGTCTATCCCTCCATGTAACTCCGCACGCACTCCTTAAGTAATTCATTTCCACTGCTCTCACTCTTGGTCTGAGTCTCTCAACCAACGTCCATGCTTCGCTTCCGTAAGTCAGTGTCGGGATTACCAAGGTGTTTTGACAAAAATATTTTCGATTCTGGGCGAATGGCTGGGCGAAAATTAAATCTACGACCATCTATAGAAGCAGCTGGGCGCGAAAAAGCGATTGGCACCAAGTAGAATTCCCTAGGACTTATAGTTTGGGCTACAGAGGCCTTTTAAAGTCCAAAAAACGGTCTCCCTGGGGCCTCCTGGAAGGCCAAGTCAAAATCGAAATCCTAAACTAATGGTCCGATTTTAATTCTGTTTGTGCCATTTGATTCAGCTTGTCAAAGTGAACTTATGGTATGTATTTAAACAAAATCCGTACATAAATAACTCGTCTATGGAGTTTTTAAACTTTGAAATAGGCCTAGGGGGCCTAAACATTGATCAAAATTAAAAAATAATTGTACCGTTGGAACCGCAACGACGAGACGAATCCAAATATGTAATAATATTGACAAGTCAAAATTCGACCAAAATCACCGCTTTGCCTGGGCTTAATTAATTAAACCAAAGGTGTTTTGACCAAAATATTTTCGGTTCTGGGTGAATGGCTGGGCGAAAATTAAATCTACGACCATGTATAGAAGCAGCTGGGCGAGAAAAAGCGATTGGCACCAAGTAGAATTCCCTAGGACTTATAGTTTGGGCTACAGAGGACTTTTAAAATCCAAAAAACGGTCCCCTGGGGCCTCCAGGAAGGCCAAGTCAAAATCGAAATCCTAAACTAATGGTCCGATATTAATTCTGTTTGTGCCATTCGATTCAGCTTGCAAAAGTGAACTTATGGTATGAATTTAAACAAAATCCGTACATAAATAACTCGTCTATGGAGTTTTTAAACTTTGAAATAGGCCTAGGGGGCCTAACAAAAAATTCAAAATTAAAAAATAATTATACCGTTGAAACCGCATCGGCGAGACGAATCCAAATATGTAATAATATTGACAAGTCAAAATTCGACCAAAATCAGCCCAAGGTTTTGAGAAAAATATTTTAGATTATGGGCGAATGGCTTGGCGAAAATGAAATCTACGACCATGTATAGAAGCCGCTGGGCGAGAAAAATCGATTGGCACCAAGTAGAATTCCCTAGGACTTATAGTTTGGGTTACAGAGAACTTTTAAAGTCCAAAGAACGGTCCCCTGGGGCCTCCAGGAAGGCTAAGTCAAAATCGAAATCCTAAACTAATGGTCCGATTTTAATTATGTTTGCGCCATTCGATTCAGCTTGTCAAACTGTATTTATAGTATTAATTTAAATACAATCCGTACATAAATAACTCGTCTATGGAGTTCTTAATTTTTAAAATAGGCCTAGGGGCCTAAACATTGGTCAAAATTAAAAAAATAATTATACCGTTGAAACCGCATCGGCGAGACGAATCCAAATATGTAATAATATTGACAAGTCAAAATCCGACCAAAATTACCGCTTTGCCCAGGTGTTTTTATAAAATATTGTTTAATTCTGGGCGAAAGGCTGGTCGAAAATGAAATCTACGATTTCATTTCATTTCGGTGTTGGGCGAGAGAAATCGAATGACACCAGGTAGAATTAATTTGGACTTTTAGTTTGGGCTATAGAAGACTTTTAAAGTTGAAAAAGTGCTAATCTAGGGCGTTTCTGGAGATCGAATCAAAATCGAAATCCTAAAGTAATGATCCGATTTGAATTTGGTTTGTGCCATTGAATTCAGCGGGCGAAAGTGTACTTGTGGTAGAAAATTAAGCAAAATCCATACATAAATAACCCATCTATGAGTGATTTAGAAGTTTTCATTAAACAAATTGACTTATTGGGCCTACAAAATGGTATAAATCCAAACATTCATATACCGTTGGAATCGCTACGACGAGACGAATCTATAATAATATTATGTACCCTTGAAAACACAAAATTCAACATAAAAAAATAAAAATGAAAAATAGGTCCATTGGGCCTAAAAAATAAATGAAATAAATAAAAGAAATATACCGTTGGAATCGCAACGACGAGAGGAATCCATATACTGTATACCCTTGAAAACACAAAACATTCAAAATAAAAAATAGATCTTTTGGGCCTAAAAATGGTCTAAATAAATACAAAAAATATACCGTTGGAATCACAACGGCGAGAGGAATCCATATATACCCTTGAAAACACAACATTCAAACATGACCTGCCAAGGTGCTCCACATTGCCTGGACACCCAGGTGTTTTAAAAAAATAATGTTTAATTCTGGGCGAATGGCTGGTCGAATATGAAATCTACGACCATGTATGGAAGGTCTTGGGCGAGAGAAATCGAATGACACCAGGTAGAATTAATTTGGACTTTTAGTTTGGGCTACAGAATACTTTTAATGTTGAAAAAGTGCTCATTTCGGGCGTTTCTGGAGACCGAATCAAAATCGAAATCCTAAAGTAATGATCCGATTTGAACTTGGTTTGTGCCATTGGATTTATCGGGCGAATGTGTGCTAGTGGGAGAAAATTTAGCAAAATCCATACATAAATAACCCGTCTATGGGTGTTTTCTTAATAATAAATAGACCTATTGGGCCTACAAAATGGTCTAAATCCAAAATTGCATATACCGTTGCAATCGCTACGACGAGACGAATCTATATAAACCCTTGAAAACACAATATTCAACACAAAAATTTCAAAATAAAAAATAGGTCTATTGGGTCTAAAAAAAAAATAAAAATAAAAAAAAAAAAGTACTGTTGGAATCGCAACGACGAGAGGAATCCATATACTGTATACCCTTGAAAACACAAAACATTCAAAATAAAAAATAGGTCTTTTTGGGCCTAAAAATGGTCTAAATAAATAAAAAATATACCGTTGGAATCGCAACGACGAGAGGAATCCATATATACCCTTAAAACACAAAATTCGAACATGACCTGCCAAGGTACTCGCCTTCGCCTGGACCCAGGAGTTTTAAAAAAAATAATGTTTACTGGGCGAATGGCTGGTCGAAAATGTAATCTACGACCACTTTAAGAAGGTGTTGGGCGAGAGAAATCGAATGACACCAGGTAGAATTAATTTGGACTTTTAGTTTGGGCTACAGAAGACTTTTAAAAGGTGCTAATTTCGGGCGTTTCTGGAGATCGAATCAAAATCGAAATCCTAAAGTAATGTTCGTTTTTAATTTTGTTTGTGCCATTGGATTCAGCGGGCGAAAGTGTACATGAGGTAGACAATTGAGCAAAATCCATACATAAATAACCCGTCTATGGGTGATTTAGAAGTTTTCCTAATAAAAAATATACCTATTGGGCCTACAAAATGGTCTAAATCCAAAATATAGGTTTGAATCCCGGAGGGAAGTAATGAAAACCTAATATTTAGTAGGGGCCCCGTAATCATTGACGATCTGCCTATTAATAGAATAGTCTCCATTCAACACCCGTGTCAGCCGTTTTGAATATACCGCCGCGGGGATGAACAGAGTATTCCTCACAAGTGTAACGCAACTTCTCTTATGGAGTCGTCTATAGATCGGGTACCCACTACGAAAAAACTTTGTAAAAAATAAGAGAAAAAGACAAAATTTAACTTAAACAATGTTATAACACGCTTTCCACTTTCGGTGGATTTCTTGCGTTGTGGCAACCCCGCCGCTCCTCGCCAGGCGGCCATATCCTCCTTTACTGCTATATCAAGATAACAACCAAGATATTTCAGCAAATGGGAAGGGGATGGATGGGAGGGCCCTACATCGTCAATGATTACGGGGCCCCTACTAACTATTAGGTTTTCATTACTTCCCTCCGGGAATCAAACCTATAATTTAATAGTGGCCCCTCCATCATTGACGATCTGCCTGAATTCCCAAGACTGGAGGGGGATATTCGTAATAATATCCTAAACCTCAGAACCATAAGGTAAAGTCAAGAATTCGTATAACAGAATAAGTATTTATTGTTAGCATACACTATAAAATATATATAAAAATATAAAAGTGATGGGAGCAGTGCGTTACTTCGAAGAAGATCTGCGCCCTAGAAGAAAAACATAACCTCAACTCGAGATTCTATTTGATTATAGGTTTGACTCCTGTAAGGAGATAAAGAAAACCTAATATTTAGTAGTGGCCCCGTAATCATTGACGAACATGCCTATTACATAAGGCATCCTCTTCAAACACTAATCCGCCGTAGTTTGAATCTACCGCGCAGAGCATTTAAAACTGAGGAGCCTTCATCATGAGCGCACACGACCTCACTCATGGCTTCAGTCATTATGAATTGGGTTCTCACTACGAAAAAACTTCGTAAAAAATAAAAACAAAAACAAAATAAGAATAACTATCTAATAAGCTTTCCATCATATCGTGGATGTACTTGTGTGGATTTCTGACCAGACGCTGATTCAGGCGTCATTCCTCCTTCACTGACATATCAAGTAAACCAAAATCCTTAATACATCAACGAATGGGAAGGGGACGGTCGGGAGAGCCCCAGTCGTCAATGATTACGGGGCCACTACTAAATATTAGGTTTTCTTTATCTCCTTACAGGAGTCAAACCTATAATTTATTAGTGGCCCCTCCATCATTGACGAACATGCCTGATTTCTAAGACTGGAGGGGGACATTCGTAATCATATCATAACTCTATAAAAGCAGATAATAAAAACAACCACATAGTATTCTTACTTTTGAAAAATATATTTAAATATGGCGTAGACCAAAAATATGCAAGAAAAAGGGGTTCAGGTAGGTGCGTGCTTCAAAGAAGCCTGCCTGACAAAAAAGGGTAACCCTGAAGATTCTGAACACAGATCTGTAGTTACAAAGGCACCCCACTCAACGAGTGGTGACAAAAATAACAAGTTATAAGTTTATATGTGCACATAATAAACCCCAAAATAATCGTGGAGAGAAATTGCAAAGGATCTCCACTGTTCTAATATTAGACTGCTTTCGCAGCTAAAACTACTATAACAACTCCGTTGTTTTGTACTAACATTGTACTAGCACAATTTCTCACTGAGAAATTTTCATATCACATTAACCTTGAATTATATCACAGCTCTCATACTCCGGCGGGGTCTAAGGTGTCCTATGTCAACTGACTGCACCCCCCCCCCCCTTTCTCGTGAAAATAAACAAAAGTGACTGCAGGGCCACCTAGACCCTCTGCCTTAAAGCTATACATGGTAAGGAAGGTTTGTCTAGAGCAACTGATAAGTATCTAGACAAAAACGTATGATTAGACGCCCACAACTGAGTGGACGCGATATCTTCTACTGAAAAAAATTTCAGGAAACGTAAAGAGGCTGCCCATTTGCGTAAATCGTGGGCCCTACCCACAACGCCGGGATTACTCTCTTTAATGACTTCGACCAGAAGAGAGGCTAATCGTCGTTTAAGTAAGCGTTTACCCGTACTTGCTACCCCTAAAGCACCTTGGGGGTTAAGAGGAGCTACTCTCAAATATTTAGTTAGAGCTTGCACTGGACATAGATTATGATGCACCTTTCCCCTTTTTAACGCCGGCACCGTGAACTCAGAAAACACGTGTGCACTGTGCTCATTCTTGGCTACAAAACCTGGGGAAGGTGCAATGTAAATACATTCATTAAGTCTGCCAAACCTTAGGCAATTAGGTGTGTTGCTCATCGCCGCCAGCTCAGACACTCTGTTCCCGGTGGCCAAAGCCATAAGGAAAACCGCCTTTTTTAAGAGTAATGCAAAGTCTGCAGTATTTTGGTACAGACGAGAGTGAAGTAAAGACAAAGCTTTGTCGAGAGACCAAGTAGGCATGAGCTGACGGGGAGGTGGGCGAAGTTTAAAACAAGCTCTCATAAAACCTGTTTCCTCCACCACCGGTATGGAGAGACCTGTAAGGTCTAAAAAGGGCACTCTAATCGCAGTTAAGTGATTTTGTAATGTTACCACAGATAAATGTTTCTGCTCAAACAGATAATTTAAATAATTGAAAACTAAAGCCACTGACGGCACATTCTGTTCCGTTCTGATGATCCAGGAAGTAAAGGCTTGCCAATGTGAGTGATACTGTCGTTTCGTAGACTGAGTATATTGATTGATTAATTTATTGGTCACATCTCTACCGTATGGTGCTAGCCACTTGGCCTCCTGAATGTCCATAATGCAAAAGTCAGCGAGGTCGCTAGGTTGCCAATCGTGTCTAAGTGGAAATACCCGACCGGGAGCAATACCGGGTCCGGGCACCACGTTTTCAATTGCTGGTACCACAACTGCGCCGGCCACAGGGGCGCGATTAGCGAGACTAAGCCTCGATAATCTCGTAGTTTGTTCACTATGTGGCACATTAGTGACGCATCTGGCGGCGGAAACAGATAGATGGAGCTCCATCTGTTCCAGTCTGTCACTAGGGCGTCTGGCCCCCCTGCCGGCGTTTTCGCCCGGCGGGTGAGGTATAGAGGGAGTTTGTGAGTCTCCTCGGACGCAAATAGATCCACTTGTGGATGGGAGAGCTCTGCAATCATTAGGTTGAAAATGGGTTGCTTGAGCTCCCATTCTACTGTCGTGCTCTGTCTCCGGGACAGAGCGTCTGCCCAGACGTTCGCTACGCCTGGGAGATAAGATGCGTGAAGGTAAATGTCTAGTCTGTTGGCGAGAGTAAAAATCTCTTCCGACACGTTTAGCAACCCCCTTGACCTCGTTGATCCTTGTTTCTGAATACAGTGAACTGCATTCAGATTGTCCATTCTGAAGGCCACCGACTTGCCCCGTAGCGCCGGGCCGTGAGCCTGAAGGAAATACAAGGGGACTAGTAATTCTTTGACATTGATGTGAGAGATTTCTAAGTGGGACCAAAGCCCCTGACCCTGGTGCCCCTGATTTGACTGAAATCCCCACCCTATTGTGCCTGACGCATCCGTGTCTATCCATACCGTTGGTAGAGGAGAGGTCCATGACATTATTGAGTGCAACGTTTCCCTCCTTGCCCAGACCGCTAGCAAGGTGTGGATTAATTTCGGGATGGGCCATAATTTTCCCGCCGGTAAGAGCGGGAAATATTTGTTGCCTTCCAATATTAATCGTTTTACTTTCAACCGGCCCAACTTGACAGTTAGTTGAATCCAGTTGAGAGAGCCTATCAGAGACTTCCAGACCCTCCGCGTCGTAGTCAGACTGTGAAGAAACACTACAGTTTCCTGCGAAACCTGTTGCGATTGTCCACACTCTGACTCAGAGTGAGAGCGGCCGTGTCCCAGACCAGCCCTATCCACTGAATTACTCGTGAGGGAACAAGGTTTGACTTTACCAGATTTACCTTGAAGCCTAGAGTTTTGACATGATTTAAAATAATATTGACATGTTTGACGCATAATTGTTGTGTCTCTGCCACCACCAGCCAGTCGTCTAGGTACCACAACACTCTGATCCCCTGGTTTAACAATGGCATCAGGGCTTGCCTGACTAATTTCGTGAATAATCGAGGTGCTAGGTTCAAGCCGAACGGCATCCTTTGAAAAACAAAATTTTGATGCCTGATCCTTAAGGCCAAAAACTTTTGAAATCTTTTGTTGACCGAGACGTGCCAATAGGCGTCTGTCAGGTCTAGTGAACACATCCAAACCTCCCGGCGGAAGTGTCAGCCTGATTTGGTGTACTGTTAACATTCTGAAAGATTCGTTGTGAATGTGAAGGTTCAGATAAGACAGGTCTACGACCGGCCTCATCTGAACACTGTCCCTTTTTGGAACCAAAAATAGTTTGGACGTGAATACAGGGTAATTTGGGGGGACCGGGATGATGACATTCTTGGCAATCATTTCCTGGACCAGTGACTCCACCTCTAAAGAAACAAAATTCGCCGTTGTCGGCTGACGTAAGCGAGGTCGCCGGAGCCACTGCCAAGTGATGCCTTTGCGTGCCACCATCCGTGCCCAAGTGTTTAATGGCCATGCTTGGTGACACGTTCGGAACGACCCAGTTAGCAGACAAGGGTTCGCCGGCTGTACTACCCTCGGGTCCTCCGGCCTTAAGGTTGGCACCGGGAGTGAGAGAGACTTTAGTTTTTTGATGGTGGGGTTGGTGGTGCTGGACGCTTTGCCGGCTGGCTGGTGTTTGCCGAAGACTGGCCCTGACCTGGCTTATGCTGGCCGCGTCCTCTCTGACCTGAAAACCTACCCTGTCTATGCCTGTACTGACCTTGGGGGGAGTGGGAGGACTTAGGCAGAAGAAAGGGTTTAGATCCCCCTGGCTGAGCTTTAGCGGTTGGCCTGGGTTTGGGGAAGTTAAATGCAGGTTTCTTAGAAGGGGTGGGACTGTGCTTAACGGCCTGTGCCATATTGAATACCGTTCGCCACACTTCAGGGGACATTAAAGAGGGAGTAAGCACTGGTGACATGATCACCTGATTCGCAATGCGATCAGGTAGCTTGCGAACTAAAGACATTCTGAGATCTTGTCTTGCTCGTACCGCCTCAAGCAAGGCGGTGCGTATGTCACCCAAGGATTGGATCGACGACTGGAGGAGCAGTCGCCGGGATAATTCAACCGATCTTCTGGCATCCGCGTCTGCGATTGCCTGAGTGGACCGCAGTAAAGACTTAGCCACCTGTTGAGACACTATGTACTGAGAGAACAGGCGAAAAGCTTTCCCCCTTAGCCTAAATTCTCTGTCTAGGTGAGTAGGGGTAGGGGTAGTGAAAGGGTCTTTTAGCTCACAAAGATTAATCTTAGGGGCAGCTAGGAAAGAAAACAAAGCTGACGGGACTCCGCCGGCAGAACCTACCGGCATGGAGAACCATGAATGAGTATCCTGAGGGATCTGGTGGGAAGATTTAGAAGTAAATGTGGTTGCAAAGTTTTGAGCCTCTATCTCCCAATCTACCCAAGGTCCAGGACCCAACTGCCCCACCTTCAAACTGGATTAGCTGCTTCGTCTGTGACGGTCTGTAAATCAAGTTCAGGAGTGAGAGCTGACAGAGTCTTAATATCATTAAACCCATCCAGCTTAGACCAGTCTGAAAATAGTTTCGAAGCTGAGGCAGGGGGTAAAGCTGGCTTAGTAGCATACACAAAATAGTCTTGGTGATAATAACTAGGTATAGCCTTGATGTTTACGTCCAGTACATTTCCCAAATTATCCAGGGCCCTTAATTTCTTTGATTTATTGCCCTGGATGACCCACTCACGCGGTACCGGGAGTTCCCCTGACAAGGTAGGTTGGGCGAGCTCTGGGTTAGTGGGGGTCAAAAGGACCCATGACTCGTCTGGTCCATAAAGCAAGGGCATAGCCACCTTTCTGAGAGGCGCCTTGTCTAGAGGGGGTAGATTGACATCCGTGATGACCCTGACATTTGAAGTTGTCAATGCCGCCGTAGCAGGCTTAGTAACCACTGATGGTGACAGAGTGGGTGGGTTAGGGATCTTAGATAAAGCAATCGAAGTCATCAGAGGCCGTACCGTAGAACTTGTCATGGGAGCCCCCAAGTCCATTGTGGGGTTTTCCTGTTGTTGGCCAAAAAATTTAGATAAAGCATCAGTAAGTAGCCCATTAATTTCTTGCGCAGTAACAAATTGGTTAGATGATGAACTTACAGGTGAATCATTAATATCCTGCGCGGCGTCTAAGCCTGAGCCTGACTCTTGCCCTTCCATCTCCGAAATTATTGAAACCTCGTCTTTCTCCTCCTGATCCTCCTGAGAAGACCCCGCCGAAGCTGGGGTACCTTGTTGCCAAGATAAGTCAGGAATAGAGGATGGGATCGCCGCGTCCCTGTGGACATCAGCTACTGTGTGACTCGTTTGAGTCGGACGTGGGTGGTCAGACCCTGGCTGAGCAAACCGCCAAACACCGAGGCCCTGGCCTACACTCTCTTGGGAGTCTGAAACATTCTCAATTATTGAACCCCCTGAACTTTCCAATTCCAGGGTTAAAATATTAATAGGTAAATCCTCTTTAGGGACAGGCACCGCACTGGACCCTTGAGACCTAACACAAACTTTGTCTGGGGTAGAGGTACGAAGAGAGGCACTAGAAGCTGGTGAATGTAGGGAGGACTTTCGTTTCTGGGAATCCTTTTTGGAGGATTTATGGCTACGGTGTGACCGAGAACTACTCCTAGATTTGGAGGATTCATCGCCGTGACCACTGGTGGAACTATCCGTCCTACTCTTCTTACTCGCTGGTGAAGAGGCAAGACTAGAAGACTGGCGTCTGAGAGGTGACCTAGACCGAGATCTCGACCGAGACGAGGAGGCGGACGCCGGGGGTGTAGGCTCTCTTGGACGTTTTGGTGTAGTAGCAGAAGATACAGAACCCTGACCAGTCTCCGCCGGCTTATGACTCGTGACTCTAGAGGAACGTTTAGGGGGAGGGTGTTCAAATAGCAATCTATCCCAAAGAGGGACGTTGTCACATTGAAGTGATTTATGCGCAACAATCGTAGTGTAGGCTGCCATCTGTTGCCGTACTTCTCTTAAAGCTACTGCCGCGGTCTTATCATTGTCGCAAAGGACCTTGACAGCTAATTGGGAGCAAAAAGAACAATTGCGCATTACCCAGAGACCCCTTGAACGGTCTAGACATTTAACACACCTTATGCAAAGGGTATGCGCAAAAATAGGGATACCAGCACAAGCAGGGGTAGTGCATAAAGCAAAGACTGGGGCTGAGGTAGCCATGACAGAGACTGGTGGGGAAAACTACCGCCGGGTCTGTATTGGTCCGCCGGAGCCCAGCTCTGGAAAAAAATAAAATTTCCAGGAATTAATGCTCATAAGGTTAACCCAACATGTTCGCATACAAGTGTTAATAACCCACCGGATAACGAGATGTAATGACACAACGATCACAGCTCGCTACGCGGCGGGGTTCAGAATATCTAAACAAATCTTTTTGACGAAAGTGAAGAATACCCTCTGACATAATATAATTGTCCAGCATGGCGAATATAGTCTTTCTGGTGGTGACTGTCTTAAGATTCAATTTTTGGAACAAAAACAACCCCCCATAAAGACGCCGGCCCTTGAAATATTTTAGTAGAATAACACAGGGCAGGCTGACACGAGATCTGATTTCTAACGAATTGTCACAAAAAGATCGCCGTAAGGTTGAAGGCGGCGATACCTAATTGTATCACTAAATTAAGTGGTTAAATCGAAATTGAATTTGTAAATTCCTTATTTCCTCCACCTAGGAGCACCCCCCGGGTGTGAAAAAAACGATGTTAACCCTAATTGAACCTTCAATCGCCGTAAGTATAAAGGCGGCGATACATATAGCATCACTTAAAATGGATTGGTTAAAGAACTAAATGACTTAGTTGTTCATCCCACCCTACCAAGGTACACCCGCCGGGTGAGATGTCAAAAAGTTAACCCCATAAGTTCCTGTCCCCACTTCTTTGTAAAAGATCGCCGGGGAGGAAAGCCCTTAACAACAGCTAGGTTTTTCATGTGGTTTTGTAAAACCGGGTAGAAAAACTACATAACGTATGTTCGCATATACAACGTTTTATAGATGGGTACAGCCATTTCCGCCTGGAATCAAAGGGTGCCTGAAACCAGGTACCAACAGAGACGCAGTCCTGGAGAGCCACAGACACCTCATCGCCGGGGACACCAGCCTGTGTTAAAACCACGTGTGGCCCAACACGGCTCTCGGCCGGGTTTTTTTCATGGTGAAACCGAGAAAAAACCCGCCGGAAGGAAACCCACCCCGATCAGACACCATCTGAACGTACAACGGACACGAAGGAAGCCACGCACGACTAACCTAAGTCCACACAATAATCCGTGGAATTAGCCAATACACAACTAAACCAGGAAACAAACATAGTCCGAGGAATTAGCCAATACACAACTAAAACCCGGATACACATGGCACAGTATGGCATATTTATAAATAATAAACAATAACACTTGTACATGTGGCAAAGCTACGAGCGGCTGGCTAGGCCTAAGTAGACGGCATAATAAAAGTTGAAATATACACCAAACACTGGAAATATCACAACAGGAACCACCGCCAACACACCACTGTAGCAAATACTTCCGGCAAAGGGAAGACTGACACGGGACCCAGAAAAAACTTCACTAAGTGAAGAAAAATTCAAAGGGAACATCAGTAAGCAAAGCATACCTCATCAGAAAGATAAAAGGCAGCAATAACTAACGCGTAATGAAAGCCGCCTGCAACACAAGCTAACTAACTGTGAAAAAGTTCACATGTCCACAACAGGACCACGAGGGAACATCCGAAATAGATGCCCCAAACACACGACCCAAAATACACTGCACTGCGGGCAACCAGCCCAGGACACTCCTGCTACACATATCCTAACCTTACTCGATACATCCCGGAGTAAACAAATGAGAAAAAACTCACTCGGGACGCAGCGAATGCGGAATCAGCGGAGCGTGGGGAGACACGTCCGGGCAGGCTGAACGCAGAGCAGAGAAGGAGGAATGACGCCTGAATCAGCGTCTGGTCAGAAATCCACACAAGTACATCCACGATATGATGGAAAGCTTATTAGATAGTTATTCTTATTTTCTTTTTCTTTTTATTTTTTACGAAGTTTTTTCGTAGTGAGAACCCAATTCATAATGACTGAAGCCATGAGTGAGGTCGCGTGCGCTCATGATGAAGGCTCCTCAGTTTTAAATGCTCTGCGCGGTAGATTCAAACTACGGCGGATTAGTGTTTGAAGAGGATGCCTTATGTAATAGGCATGTTCGTCAATGATGGAGGGGCCACTAATAAATAGTGATTTGACAAGACATTCCTGGGTCCCTTATCACTATACAGACATAGTTTATTATCTGGCATAAAAACTGACATTTTCTGACCAGATTCATACTCAAGCAGAACTTGCATAGTTGTAACTATTAAAGAAGAATTTTCTTAAATACAACTAAAAATATTCAATGGCTTTAACATAGCCTTTTCATTTTACATAATGATAGAAAAAAGAAAAAAACAACATGTGAGCTTTCATTTAGCTTCATATCAGCCACGCCAGAGGTCCCTCCCGGCGCAGGAGTCTGTTTCCCACTGCTGTAGGGTAATCCTAAGTAGGGTACATAAATGGGGGAGATAACAAGTAGCCGTTGTAGGCTCTCTCCCATAACACCCAAGGATCCGCCTGCCCTCCCACTAACAGGGGGGAACTTATGTACATGTTTCGGAAAAATAGTGAACCGCCTGAGGCACTTAATGCTATTTCCGGCTCGGGCAGCTCTTTGGTTGTCGTATCCTTTCTGGGCGGCGGAACACTGTACCCAGCCGGGGACCAGAAAGGAGAGAACAAAACGTTTAAAAGGGGGAAGCGGTGCCTTAATCCGTCCCTTGGTGCTGAGTCTGCCTAAGCAGAGGTATGATGACGGACAATTTAAACATTCACCTTGCCTGTGGCATGAGTAGCCCAAGCTATGTAAGAGCCGAAGACTGAATAATCCGTTGTTAACGTGAACCCCCACGGTGTGGTCCAAAATTTGAATACAGGTTAATTTTATCAAAGTTCATCAGTCTTGGGGTAATTCGTGAAGTCACATAGATCTAAGTCCATCGTTCCTGTGGCTCCGGTCGGACGTATTTCGACACTTTGAACAGGCTAGCTGTGAGCCTTACTGGAAACTACTTGTTAGTGAGAAGGCTTTATCAATTGTGACAAGCCGACAAGGAAAACATCCTAAACCAGGGCCTTGCTATCCAGGTTAATTGCCGTTAATCATGGTCAGCAAGATTGCAGCGTAATAAAAAAGGGCTCCGGCTACGGAGTGGGCTGATAGCCTATGAACCACAGGACATCCTGATGACCTTCGTTACCTTATTCGCTGTTTTCTAAGTCTGTTACTGACGTGAATGCTGACCAGCGGAAAACAACGGAGGGAAAGTATAGCTGAGCTTCGTCTGACTAGGCTAGCAACGTTGGTTGCTGCCAGTGCTACCGGAGAGGGATCCTTACGGAACCATAAGAACGTGTGAAGGGGGGACAAGCTAACCACGAGGGTGGAGCATTGACAAGTGTGACTGAGGCGACTAATGTGACCTTTCCTTACTGGTATACTAGTCCTCAATGGTTCTCAGTGCCTAAGCTACTCATGCCACCGGCGGGAGAAAAACAGACAAGTTTTGGTCCCCCCCCCCCCCCCTGCCGGACCAGATGAGACTAACACAGAATAAGTTGGAGGCATAGCAAGAGTGTCCAGACCCCCCGGAAACTGCAGGAGGGGAGAGGCCGGCATGGTAATCAAGATTACTGGTGGTCTCATACGACCTAAGGGTATTACTCGATCCGACCGTATGTATATCCTTGAAGAAATTGTCATTCTTGACCGCAGTTTTACTACGAGGTGAGAACTGTATCAAATACCGTGCCACCTGTGACCAAGACCTGTTGCATACCAGAGAGTCGTCACGTTTCTGCTATGCCTCATGGAGGAGTTAAACTAAAAAACTTTCATTGTATGACTTAGTTAACTAAAACATTCCTTATTAGTGTTAGGGACACAGGGCCCCATTATGCCTTGTGACCATATTACCCAAGATGTGCCCTTCTACGTTCATTTCTGTCTAAACAACTAGGTGACCAGATACCCATGGCGAATCACCGCGATTTTACCTTTGTTAAAACATGTTTCACTCAATGAGTTACCAGACATCGTACAGTAGAGTATTCGGACAGCTTTGGCCAACGACCGGTGGGAGTCTTAACTAAGCTAGTGAGAATTTAAAAAAAACCCACCCAGCCCGTAGAACGATTACCCGTTGCATCCCTCACCTTGTGAGCGTGCCCTACATTGGTTACACTGGCCTGGGCCGGCTGGAAAGCCGAAAACCTGGCCGTAGGCGGGCCCGGGGGGGGGGGGGGGGGGGGGGGGGGGGGTGTAAAAATACAGCCTGTGTCACTGACCCGGGCTCCCCCCCCCTGCGGTTGGTGTGACGTGTAACGGGTGCCGGAAGATATCCAACACCTGTCAATTTTTTTAGGTAGGTTACCGCCGGAGCAAGGGTGTAACAACCAGTCTACTGTGCCGGGGCGCGGCCCGGAAACATAGCAATGACCCTTGGTGTGGCCTGGGTGTTCATGTAAGGGCAATGTAGACCTCGGAATCCTGTACCAGAGCGCGGTGTAGGGAGAGAGATCTACAAAAAAGGGGGTTTTTGGGGCGAGGTAGTCTTCCAAAAGCTGGGAGGCAAACCCAAAAAAACCAACAAGCGGGTATTACAGTGTGATAACCGGTAGTCACCGCACGTCGTTGGCCATTATCGTGTCTGCAGCTTAAGACAACCTAGTGTGATGCCACCCTAAGCATCATATTTACATCTCTTTGAGTTTGTGAATTCACCATAGATGCTGTTAGGATTGGTGAAAAAATTACCCTATAATGAACATTCTCGGGCAACCCTTGCACCATATGGAGTCTGAGAAGCTGTCTGGCTCGGACTGCCTCAAACAAGGCTGTTCGGATATCCTTAAGTGAACCCGCCGGGTTCGGCAGGAGGTACTGTTGAATAACTCTAACAGTTTCCTCCCGACGTCTCGGCGGATTGGGCATTGGTTTAGCAATGGCCTGAGCTGTGTCTCTAGTGAGCAGAAAACCAATAAACTTCCGGTGGGCGTTATCCCTTACTAGGAACTCCCGTTGGAGTTCAATAGAGTCTGGAGTTAAGAAAGGAGCTGGGAAGTGTCTAGCTTCTAATTGAGGGGCAATGAGGAACTCAAATATAGCTCCTGGGACTCCCCCTGGCCG
Organism: Paralithodes platypus; assembly: GCA_032716605.1. Classification (NCBI taxonomy): domain Eukaryota; kingdom Metazoa; phylum Arthropoda; class Malacostraca; order Decapoda; family Lithodidae; genus Paralithodes; species Paralithodes platypus. The sequence continues at coordinate 77,121,922 of CM064492.1, read as the reverse complement.
TGACCTCAGCAAGTCAAACTCCATATGGTGCAGGGGTGGAATTGGTAGGGAAACATTGGTCGTTATGTCAATAGCAAATTGTTGGACTTCTTGATCCCAGAGCACCCATGGGCCATGTCCCACCTCTCCCAGATTTAATTCCCTTTGCTCGAGTTGTGAACGAGTTGGGGTAACGGTTAGCCGTGGTTCAATCAACCTCGGAAAATGTTCGTTATTGTTGGCATGAGGGCTAGTGGAGTCACTAGAAAGATCGTTATCGTCGGTCATAGAGCCAGCGGAGCAACTAGGAACATCTGGGGGAGGAGGGATAATAGGGACCCCTATGACTTTTCCCTGGGCGTCTTTGGCCCGGAAAGCTTTATGTCTATTTACTTCAACGGTCCATTCCGGTGGTACTGGAATCTCACCATAAGTGGATCTGTGCCTGTCCCCTGCCTTAGACGAGGTAACCGGGAGCCACAGCTTACCCGGTTCTTTACTACTCTGAAGCTGATCTTCCATTTGTGACTGAGCCGGGGGGAGTGGAGCAATGGGGTTAGAGCCAAAAATCATGACGGGATCCGGCGGAAGCTTCAAGGGTTCCGCCGCCGAATGACTCGCTATAGTAATTTTGGAAGGACTGGCTTTAGGTCGCGTGCCCGAAACTGTCTGTGTTTCCGCCGCGTTACCTGCCAGATTGCTAGTCGGTGACAACTGATTGGGACTGTTTAAACCTAGTTGGGTCCCCTTGACCTCTTTTGGTGTAACTCCGGACCCGGTCTGTAAGACCGCCGAGCGATTACTATCGCCGGAGATTCTTAAGCTAGACAATGCCGCAGCTGTTGGCATATCAGGGTCCAGAATCACATTGATTGTGGTCGGTGACAGGGGACGGAGTGGACCGTGTACCGGTATTACGTTAGAGGTTTGTGAATGGGGATTGGGGGGAACCGAATGTAAAAACACAATCTCATCGTCCGGCAAGGTGACAGGCACAGATCCATGTGGTGGGGTGACCGTTACTTCGGTATGATCCCCAGGGTGCTTGGAAATAGCACATTGCTGAAGGACCTTAATTGTGCAATAAATCATCTAACTGTTGCACCGTAACACATTGGGATCTTTGTCGTTTGAGGGACCTAGATTTTGCCTTCCTAGCCGATGTTGGCCCCTTTACCTGTACCATTGGACTTGGTTCTATTAGTTCCTTACCTTCATCCTGCAGAGTTATTGGGTGAACTATTTCTGGTGGCCTTAGAGTGTGTGTCTCCAAACCCTGACTATCACATCGAGAGGGTTTTAGACCCTCATCCCGTGGAACTGTACTTAACCCAGTTTCCACCCTAGTTTGGGCAGCAGGGACAGACTCTGACCTACAGGTAGGAGCTAATGTGCTTGTGTTACTGGCTTTCGGTCTAGTGGGCAAACCTGTGGCGTCTATCGTCGGCGTGACTACTCCCGTCGTTGTATCATGACCTTGGACCATGTCAGGCGCCGGAGCCATATGGAGCCTAATTTTACCGCCTGGTAAATTTGTTTGTGATAGCACTAACTTAGACCCTTGTACTCTTACCCTAACTCTTGGTCTAAACCTCATCGCTGGTGGGTGTTGCTCGGCACTCGCTCCGCCGGAACCAGGGAAAACCACCGGCGTCGTCAGAGCGGATGTCGAGGGACCCGGTGGCGATGCTGACTTACACATCTGGATGAGGGAGCTATCCTGGGTGTCCGTTGCCTTGCAGGTGTGCCGCGGACTGGACAACTTGCGCACCTTAGCCGGTAGGTGTTCCACACTGGACACCTTCTAACGGAGTCGTTGAGGTGAGTCCAGTTGAGTTTGATGTACCATCTCCGGCAACTCAGAGCGAGCTCTCTTAGTGTGGGGAGGGGAGTGACCGACAGAGGACTCAGATGAATGGGGGGAAGCAAGGTTTGAATTGGGCAGAGACGGGACAGTAGCCTGACAGACTAAGGGATCATCAAAGGAGTACAGGCGTATTATCCTCATTAACTCAGCTGTGTCGCAGAATAATTCAGTATTAGCCACCCTTGCAACGTAAGATTCGAATTTAGTCTTAATCTCAATCAAAGTTAATAAGCAAGACATATCTTGGTTGTCTAGCCATTCATCGAAAAGGTCCGAGCAAACTGGACATTTACTGGCAGTCCATGAAAAGGTAGTCTTGTCCAAACAACTAACACAGCGGATACACAACCTGTGCGCCGCTACTGGGACAGATAAACAAGTAGGTGTAGAGCAAATCCAAAAGTTAGGCATGGTAACTGGCTCCCCTCCCCACCGGGGACAGTTCCTCCTCAGCTGTGCTGCTCCGGATATGAAGAGTCTGGAAATAGAAATTTCCAAGAATCAATGCTCATAATGATAACCTGAGAGGTGATAATAACATCCTACTTACTCCCCAGCGACGAAAAAAGTTGTGAGCCACAGCCCAACCATTTTCTCGCCTCCAGGTCGTTGTTGTGTACAACCCCTCGCCCTTTTCAATCGGGGGGAAGTCACGCGTGACTGCTTACCTATGACATGAGTCACTGGCCCTAAGTGGAAATCTAGCGAGCGTCGTCCTGCAGCTGCGTGCTAGCTAGACACTGCTAAATCTTTGTTACCCAACTGTAACTGTGCCGCCGGGCGTAGTGGGAGGGAAAAAACTAGCAAGTCAACCCACCCCTACTGGGCTGCCGGGCCGGCGGGGTAAACTGGTTCGTCACAGGGCGAGTCTAATAAAAAAGATGGGTTGCATAACCGTCCTCCCTCCGCCGGCCCTTGCACGACCGCCGGCAGGGAGGGTAGTGGTACACTACGTAGTCAAAAAGGAGGGGAAAAATTAAGCCCAAGCACGCCAGCGCGGCGGTAGCCGGTCCGAGTACGAAGACGGAGGGCCGGCGGGCCAAGGAACAAGACAAAAAACAGTCAAGAGCACAAGACTACTAAACCTGAACCAAAAACAACCCCACACAAAACAGAATGACTCCGAGAACTCCAGGAACGAGATAACACTCGAACCCGAGATCCCAGGACAAAAAAAGGGGGGGGGGGGATAATATAAATATCATATAATAACAGTGCACCCCTAAACCCTAAGAACAACCCTAACGTGGCTGACCACTAGGTATCAGTAATCCTTACCTTAGGAAGAAAGACTAAACCCTGAAGAAACACGGCCACAGCTCGAGGGGAAGAGGCCCACGAGAGGGGCCCGGGAGCAGGCTCGAACACCAGAAGATCCCACACCACGTTTGGCATCCTTAAACTGGAGCGTCTGCTAAAACTGAAGAAAACACATGGCCCCCTAGGCCCAACACGCTGGACTGAAGACCTTCTGCGATGAAAACTAGCCTGGTAACTAGAAATAATCAACAGCTAAGGCGCGTAAAAACAAGAAAAAACACACACGTGGCGACTGACTTGGAGAACACGTAAGCGCCTGAAAGTACCCTAATTTAACACTTCTTGCGGGCAACCAACGGGTAGCTTGTGCTAGCTAGTTCTAAACCCTGTTCAATACAACTCAGATATATACAAATGAGTAAGGACTCACGAGAAACTGAGTGAACGACGAATGAAGCAGCGCAGGCAAGACACGTCCAACTTGGTTGCGTGCGGGGGAAGAGAATTAGAGAAGGAGGATATGGCCTCCTGGAGGAGCGGCTGGGTTGCCACAATGCAAGAAATCCACCGAAAGTGGAAAGCGTGTTATAACATTGTTTAACCCTTCCCGCCCGGGCAGCATTATAAAAGGACACCGCGGCAGATGGGCAGGAACCCGGGTGTCCTTATAAAATCTGTAAGCTTGAATGCCTATTCAGCTTGTTTTGAAAGCCACGCGTCCGACGTATGTAAACAAAGCTGGTCGGAGGCGACGCACGCACCTCTGGTAGCAAGCAGACGTTGGAGCTTTGTTGTTGTGTGGTCTGCAAAGACAGATTCAGTCTTGAAAAGTGCGTCACATTGCTAAAATCGCGGAAAAATGCGCTCCACTGAAATCGTCATTACAACTGAACCAGTTGACTTAGAGAGCTCTACTCAATGCCAGTCTATAGATTGGAAACCACAGTATGTTTAGACATGCGTGGGAATTTTCTAGCAGTTAAAATAACAAAGATACGGTAGCCTAGGCCTAGACGTATTTCGGCCATATCGCCCGGGTCTCAACAACGTCCTTTGGATAGCGAGCCCGGGCTAGGAGGGTTAAGTTAAATTTTTTCTTTTTCTTCTCTGATTTTTTACAAAGTTTTTTCGTAGTGGGTACCCGATCTATAGACGACTCCATAAGAGAAGTTGCGTTACACTTGTGAGGAATACTCTGTTCATCCCCGCGGCGGTATATTCAAAACGGCTGACGCGGGTGTTGAATGGAGACTATTATATTAATAGGCAGATAGTCAATGATTAAATATTAATATACCGTTGGAATTGCTACGACGAGACGAATCTATATATACCCTTGAAAACACAATATGTGGAGAAACAGAAACGAGCGATGTACATGGAGAAAAAGAGAGTGGTGAAGAGAGTAGTGAAGGAAAGTAAGAGAAGAGTAGATGAGGAATTTGGAAGGAATCAGAGTGTAAAATGGAGGGAGTGTAAGAAACTGTTCTGGAAAGAAGTTAAGAAAGTTAGGGAAGGTAGCAAGGGAAACAGTAAGGGTGTGAAAGATAAGAATGGGCGAGTGCTAGCCGAGAAGCAAGAGAGAGTCGAAAGATGGAGGGAGTACTTCAACGAATTGCTAAATGTAAGGAATGAAGCGCCAGCAAACATAGTTGGATGGGGTATGGGAGGGAGAAGAAAAGTAGTGGAGGAGGAGGTGGGGATCAGGAGATCAGAAGTGTGTCAAGCCATGAAAAGAGTAAAGTTGGGGAATAATAGTCCCCCTATATAAGGGTAAAGGGGAAAGAGGAGTGTGTGGTAACCACCGAGGAATATGTCTTCTAAGCGTAGTAGGGAAGGTGTACAGTAGGGTAGTGATTGAGAGAGTGAGAGCGAGAACGGAGAAATGGATAGGCGACGAGCAGGGAGGTTTTAGGAAGGGAAGAGGATGCGTAGATCAGATTTTTACCCTGAGTTGTGTTGTGGAGAAATATCTGGAGAAGCAACAAAAGGTGTATGTTGCCTTTATGGACTTGGAGAAGGCCTATGACAGAGTGGATAGAGAAGGTATGTGGAAAGTACTTAGAATATACGGAGTAGATGCAAGTTGCTGAAAGCAGTGAAGAGCATGTATGAGGGTGCAAAGGTGGCAGAACGTGTGGAGAATGAGCAGAGCGAGTTCTTTGATCTGAATGTTGTCTGGTGCCGGAGTCGGGAGGGTGGCTGAGAAGATAGATGCCGTCCTGGAAGTGAGTGGGGAGGACCCCATCATCTTCCTCAATGCAGGGAGCAACGATATATGGAGATGCAGGACTGAGGAGTTGCTCTCCAAGTATCAGGAAATGTTGGAGAGGATCAAGGAAAAGGGTGGAGTTCCTGTGGTACACAGTATCCTGCCAAGAAGAGGGGTAAGGAAGGAATGGTCCTCCAGGGCTATTAGTGTAAATAGCCGGCTGGAGAAGTATTGCAAGGCAAATACTATTCCATTCCTGGATAACTGGTCCCTCTTTTATGGTAAGGATGAAATGCCCAGGATGGAGTACATCTCTCTCGACTAAGAGTTTCGACCTTGGCCAGCTCACTCGACAAGATTGTTGCGGGGTTTTGTTAATAAACCATAGGTGTGTAAGTAAAATAGAATCCCAGCCACATGTAATTGTTAGTAATGACGAAAATTCTGATAGAGTAGATTTTCCGTCTAGGTCTAGTAGTTCAACAGGTAATAATAAACTAGTTAAAAACAATAGAAAATTAGTTGCAAATAAAAGTAATAGGTTGAGGGTATATTATGCAAATTGTAGGAGTTTGTGTAACAAAATGAATGAACTTAGAGCACTTGTGAGCAAAGAAAATAAAGACATAATAGCACTAACTGAAACATGGATTAATACAGAAACCAGGCATTTTTTAGTAGAATTTGATATACTGGGATATAGTTTGTTTAAATATGACCGAACAAGTAGGAGGGGAGGTGGTATAGCAGTATTTGTCAGGAGTACATTAAAAAGCTGTATTAAAGCAGGTATTAGACTAAATAATGATAATGAGTGTTTGGGTAGAGGTTAACGAAGGTAGTAGAGACCATAGTTATTGGAGTTATGTATAGACCGCCAAATATGAGTAGAAATGACGGAATATCTTTATGGGAGGAAATTAAAATAGCATCAAGGTTTAGCAATGTGTGCATTGTGGGGGATTTTAATTTTCCGAATTGGCAGCATCAAATAGGCGACTCTGACTCAAAGGAGTTTATTGAGGTAGTACGAGATAGTTTTTTATTTCAATTCATAGATACGCCGACTAGAGGTAATAATATTCTCGATTTAGTTTTCAGTAACAATGAACATATGATAAATAATGTAGAAATCGGGGACCACCTAGGAAATAGTGATCACAATTCTGTGTATTTTAATATACAATGGAGAGGTAATCCCAGAGAGAATACGACATTAATACCCGACTTTAGAAAAGCCAATTATGGTGGGTTAAGAAGAGCCCTATTAATGGACCCTATGGTCAAAAAATTAAGTCTATCCAGGTGTCCAAATTCGTGTGCCCCATACCCCTTATCCCTTACCCCTAGCTTAAGTCAGGAAGAGACATCAAATTTGTTAGATACATACGATAATTTTATCAAGTCAGTATTCAATGCGCAAAATAAATATATCCCCCAATTTTTTTTTTAGATCAGCACAGAACCAACCTAAATGGATGAATAATAGACTATTAGACCTTCTCGGTAAAAAGATAGGAATATATAGAAAAATTAAGAAAGGCGAAATTCACCTACTTGCTTACTATCACAATTTATCAAGACAGGTCAAAATAGATATTAGGAAAGAGAAAAGAAATTATGAAATCAAGGTTGCAAATGACTCAAAAAATAATCCTAAAGCTTTTTACCAACTATATAAATCCAAGGTTAGAGATGTAATTGGTCCCCTTAAAACTTCGATAGGAGAAATTACAGAAAATTATTTAGAAATGTGCAGTACATTAAATAATCAATTTCTTTCCGTTTTCACAAATGAAAATTTGGTACAGTTTTCAGAAGTCCGTAAGGTATATAGCGATAGTATAGAAAATAGCTTAAGTGCGGTTACTATAAGTAGAAATTATGTTCTTAAGGAAATTGACAGACTGAAACCTCAAAAATCGCCTGGTCTGGATGAGGTATATGCTAGAGTATTAAAAGAATGCAGAGATGAGTTAAGTTACCCATTAACATTTCTATTTAACAAGTCATTAGAAACCGGTTTAGTTCCAGAAGCTTGGAAGATTGCAAATGTAGTTCCGATCTTCAAAAAAGGTGATAAATCAATAGCATCCAATTACCGTCCCATTAGTCTCACACCAATCATAGGAAAGCTACTAGAGTCAATTATTGCTAGTAAAATTAGAAACCACTTAGAAACATTTAATTTAATAAATTCTTCTCAGCACTCAGGGACGTTCTTGCCTTACAAATTTGCTTAGTTTTTTCTCAGAGGTGTATGAAGCAGTAGATAATGACAAGTCATATGATATAATATATTTAGATTTCAGTAAAGCTTTCGACAGAGTCCCTCATGAGAGATTGATGAGAAAAGTTGAGGCGCATGGAATAGGTGGGTCGTTGTTGGGATGGATTAGGTCATGGCTAATTGGTAGGAAGCAGAGTCAGCATAAATGGTACTAAGTCAGAGTGGGGATCAGTCAAGAGTGGTGTCCCCCAGGGATCTGTATTGAGTCCTCTGTTATTTATTATATACATAAATGACCTTGATTTAGGTATAACTAGTAGGATAAGTAAATTCGCAGACGATACCAAAATAGGGAGACCAATAGATTCAGATAGCGACATAGAGTGCCTCCAAAGGGATCTAGATACCTTACACGAATGGTCAGTAAAATGGCAGATGAATTTTAACATTGACAAATGCAAGGTATTAAAGATAGGGAAGACGAATACTAATGCAAAATATAAACTAGCTAATGCTGAATTAGAAAAATCAGACTGCGAGAAAGATTTGGGTGTGTTTGTTAGCAACGATTTGAAACCTAGAAAACAGTGTATAAGCGTACGTAACAAGGCAAACAGGATTCTAGGGTTCATCTCAAGGAGTGTAAGTAACAGAACTGCCGATGTTATCTTGAAACTTTACTTGTCATTAGTGAGACCTCATATGGATTATGCTGTCCAATTTTGGTGTCCTTATTACAGAATGGACATAGATTCGTTGGAGAGAGTACAGCGAAGAATGACAAAAATGATTCATAATTTAAAAGGTAAAACTTGCAAACTAAACATAATATTAGAAATGTACCATATGAAGAAAGGTTGAAAAAATTAGGCTTACATTCGTTAGAAAGACGCAGAGTTAGAGGGGATATGATAGAAGTGTTCAAGTGGGTTAGTGGGACAAATAAAGGGGCCATGAAAAATGTACTGAAGCTCAGTGATAGCGAAAGAACTCTAACAAATGGTTTCAAATTAGATAAATTTTGTTTCAGAAAAGATATAGGCAAATATTGGTTGGTAACAGAGTTGTAGATGGGTGGAATAGGCTACCGAGTGATATAGTGGGATCAAGAACGATAGGGAGCTTTAAGATAAAATTAGATAGGCATATGGACGAGATGAGTTGGGTGTGAGGGGGATCTACCAGGTGTAGGCCAATCGGCGCTCAGCAGACCCCCGTAATCTTGTGTTAATCTCTGACCGTTTTGGTGGGGTCAGTACTCAAGGTATTAGTGAGTTGGGCCTATAATTGGGCCTAGTAATTGGGGTTGGGTGTGACAGGGATCTGCCTTGTATGGGCCGATCGGCTTTTTGCAGACTCCCATTTTCTTATGTTCTTATGTTCTAATGTTGGGTTAAAGCAGGGGTGTGTGATGTCCCCGTGGTTGTTTACTGTATATATGGATGGAGTCATGAAAGAAATACAAGGAAGAGCAGTGGATATTGGTGTATCGCTGATTAGGGAGGGAAATGAGTGGAAGCTACCTGTACTGTACTGCTGTTTGCTAATGATACAGTTCTGATGAGCGATAAAGAATGGGAGTTGCAGGGTCTGGTAAATATGTTTGGAACAGTGTGCGAAAAACGGAATCTGAAGGTAAATGCGGGGAAGAGCAAGGTTATGGTCTTCGAAGGGGGTGAAGCCACAGAGTGTGAGGTGAAGTTGAATGGTCAGGCTATGGAGATTGTCAGCTTATTTAAGCATCTGGGCAGTGTTGAGTAAAGATGGGGTAGGGTTGTCTTTATCTCTCCAAGAAGAGCCGAGCTTAGGGCCTCAGCATGGCTAAATCTGGCCCTGCTAGTCCATAAACCAGACTGATAATTGGTACCGGCATAGAGAGCTGATAATCAATATTGGTAGGTGAGGATGCTGATCATCCACATTCTGTGACCAACATGGCTCCAGCACCACCTTAAGGGAGCCCACCTCGATTTTTTCTCTCGCTCGCCCCCTTCCTCCGAGTTGTATCCATTCGGCCCCATTCAGCCTACTGTTTTAAGATGTTTAACCCCATCCAGGTGTCGATTTTTTTTCCTGGCGAGCGGTAGCGAGCCAACATATTTAAAAACAAATTTTTTGACAGCAGGCTAAATTTGTACATTTTTCGATAGAAAAATGTCTCCGGCGAAGCCGGATTTCTCCATACAATGCTGGCTCGCTATCGCTCGCCAGAAAAATATTGACACTTGAATGGGAATAAAAATCTTAAAACAGTAGGCTGAATGGGGCCGAATGAATACAAGCCAGAGAAAGAGAGAAAAGGAGAGAAAAAAAGCAGGTCACCCCCCTTAAAAAATCTTATGGGAGTGTTGGGAGCAGCCCAAAGCTTCCCAAAACAGGGCTGTATATCCTTACTGTCACCCCAGGCTATATAGGTCAACCACCCTGACATGATATGCGCGTTGTTTCCACATAGCGATTTTGATAAGTTGATTTGACTTTATATGGTCTTTGTCCCAGTTTTGGTTTGTTCAGTTTGCAAGTTTTACATTTTAAAGTGTAATTGGTTAACCCCTACTGTATCGGCGACGGCTTTCTACATTTTTTATTTCAGCTACACTTAGACGATTTTAATAAGTTTAGGAAGGATAAATTGTAGCTGAAAGGATGAAGTGAGATAGTCTGTAGTCTTTTTACTGGTAGACGTCCTTCTTAAGCTGAATAAAATTGTCTAATAGTTACCAGAATATAATGAAAAGGCTGTCAACGGTACTGTATGGGTTAACTGACTTGATACAAACTCCAGAAAAGATGCTTTATTTGACCAACACATTGGCCACAAAATATGAATGATGGTTATAATAAAAAGAGTAAGAAGTAAAATGGGTGTGAAGTGAACCAGCTTATAAATTCAGATCTTGGTCAGAGAGAAAAGTTGCTTCCTAGACCTCTGAGCCTCGAGTTCAGAATGTTACTGACTCAGACAACAATTTTTTGTTTTTTATTATTATTTAGTTACTCAGGCTCAATCCCCACTTTTCCTATTTTTTCGTCTGTTCTTTTTCCTTTGGGGGGGTGGGGGGGGGTTGGCCGACTCAAGACAGAGCAAGAACAGGGAAAACACACCACAACATAAAACAACAAACACACACAGACAAAACAAATTCACACACATCTAAGTCACCCAGAAGACCCAGAGACCAGGGTCACCAAGGTCCCTCCAGCACTCCTCCGGCTAATTTTGCTAATCTGAAAAGAATTACATACAGTACATTTATGCAGTATACAGTATACAAAATATACCAAAAGACAGATAATCTTTTTTAGCCTTTAATGGACTTGCACATCAGATTACAATAAGAAATATCAATTCATTCTAAATATCAAAATAATTTTGTGTCAAAATACTATTCCTAATGTACAGTTGCCGAAATTTGAGTTAACAATATATTACAGTGAAGTACAGGTATTCTGCAACCAAACTAAACTTGAATAAACTGGAACAGCATTTTTAAAATAAGAATGCTTAAACTGTATGAAAGTTCTAAGCCGGAATGACATGAGCAATTTTTTCCCTTAACCTTTATTGTCAATGCTGATCTGGCAACTTATGAGGTAAACATTTTAAATAATTTGTTCACCTCAGCTCACGTATTATTAGCATAGTTTCTCATACCAGTGCAAATAATCCCAGAATAATGACTATCGAAAATTTATGAGAAAAAGCTCTCCTGTCCTATCTAAAGGATGCACTTTACTGTAAATTTTGACAACCGTACTAATCTAACTCTAATAATACAAATATTATACAGGTCAAGCAGTCCTATTTACTCTTTATAAGCCTGCCAGTCAAATATGAGGTACTGTATAGGTAGCGCCAACGAACTTGACTCCTTAACTTTTTTTAACTCAAAATTAATGAAAGCAATCGGGCTGACGTTTCTATAATTTGGGAGAGTCCACCAGGCAATAGGTCTGGATATTTACAGCCAGTTTGCTCTAGGCCCTTTTGAGTTACAGAGAGGTAAGTGATCGAGATTATTGTCAAGTTCGCTGGTGCTACCTATAACAAATGCTTTTACAGATCTGCATAAGCTGCCAGAATTGAATACTGTTCAGGCCAGTTTGATGTAGCCTACAACCTGCTGGATACATTTCTTTAAGGGAAGATGGGTAATTTTTATAGATCCCCTTCTTCCTCATGTTTAGCTCCATTAGTTTGTCGATTTTAAGATCGCGCAGCGGTGGCGGACCACGACTGTGAGGACGGGACCTCTAGACGACTTCAAGTAAGATTCAAGTAAGTAAGAATGTTTGCCCCATTAGTTTGTCGATTTTAAAACATTTCGACCCATTTCTTTGTCAATATTAAGACCTATCGTGCTATCACCATTTAATATTAAAATGTAATTACTAAAAAAACCATACATGGCACATAATCACAAATTTGTATGTTCTAAATTGAATTTGCTTTTTGTATTACCACTTACAATTAACCCTCCAGCCCCGGCTACGCATTACATAAATATTCCCCGAAACCCGGGTGTTTTGGCCAAAAAACGTCTAGGCTAGGCTACCGTATCTTTGTTATTCTGACTGCTTCCCGCATTCCCGCGCATCCCCAAGCGTAGCTGTTATTTACCTGTAGAATGGCGTTAAGTAGAGCTCTCTAAGTCAACTACTGTAGTTCAGTTGTGATGATGATTTCATTGGAGATAACTTTATGGCAAAAACAGCCACTTTACACTACTTTTCGATACTTAACAACAACATACAGGCACACACGAACAAGCGACGCTCTCCTTCTTGTGGCCGGAGATGCGGGGCGTCGGTCCAGCCGGCTGTTGTTTACATGCGTCGGACCGACACCTCGCACACCAAGCTCACAGGCTTTCAACCACTGGGCGTTAAAGAGCCCTTCCGGGCAGCTCGTGTATGCTTTTTTATGGGCGTTCAAGAGCCCTTCTGGGAACAGAGGGTTAATGAATTCACTTCTGTAATAAGCTTTTGGATGTGCTGGTTATTCCAGGTTTCAGGATACTTTTATTCTGTATAATCGGGGTTCAACTAAATTTTGTAATGGAACTGCCGCCATTTGGTTTGTTAAGGCTATACAGGTGCAGGGCGGGCCAATTTCGATCCTCCCTGTTTAACTCCATTAGTTTGTAGATTTTAAGACATTTTACCTCATTAGTTTGGCAATTATAAAATGCTTCAACCCAATAAGGTGTCAATTTTTCCTGGGCGAGCGAGAGCGAGCCTGCAATTTTGGAGAAACCAGCCTTTGGCCGGGAAATTTTTCTACCGAAAAATGTACATACATGTATTTAGTTTGAATGGGGTCTGGGGGACGTTTTTTAGTTTGAAGGGGGTCTGGAGAGGCGTGTTTCTAAGTCTTGGGGGTAAACTAAAATCACATTGTTCAAAAATAACTAAAACAATGAAAACCCTCAATCATAATTAAACAAAATATCATAATAACCCCCAAGACGTTGCACCTAATAGTGTTAAGGCTATACAGACCTTCACAAGCCATCCACTCAACCAATCACAAAATCAAACTGGCCTGTAAGGTACTCGAGACCAACAGATCGATCTGAGGGTGTGTAAAAGCGTTACACATTTACTACAAAATAATTTATCTTAACAATTATTTCTTTTCTCGACTTAACGAGGTAGCGTCAGTAAGGGTATTCATACATAACTACTGTATATAACATTAAATATTTAGTTTTGGAACTGTGAGTATACAGGTGTAGATGCTGTGTAAGCTACTTATTTCCTATTCTATAAGCTACAGTGTATTAAAATATACTGACATGTACATGTAATTTCAATGATTACCTATGTAATTTTATATATTGTATCTAATTTACTATAGTTTCTATTTCACAAAATAAATTTTCTATATACCTAACATTAGTTCCATTTCATCAACTACTCATTAAAAAGAAAATGCTTTTAATTTTACTTGAAGCATTAAAATAATTTCTATTTCATCAACTACAGCACTGTACTCATTAGTCATTACTGTAAGAAGAAAATCCTTTTCATTATACACAAAGCAATAAAATTATGTACATTTCATCACCTACAGTACTCCTTTAAAAGAAAATCCTATTAATTTAACATGAAATAATATATTTGAGCATAATCTGCAGAATATCTATCATTCAGGTAATCTAAAAAATTCAAAATGCTCAGTAAAAGGAGGTACAATTTCCATAAGACAAATAAAATAAGATTAAATTTGCATTCCTGATGATAATGGAGATGTGCAAGTGATCCATTATGTATAGCGGGGACTAATGAACCTGGTACAATCGTCGGCAGTGATAAATGGTACAAAGTTTAGTGGAAGATTCTCACACCTTCATGTAGTAATGTAATGTACAGTCCATGTGGTGGATTGTGTTCTTTTAAATCTCACAAATAAACAAAATATTTTAGTAAGCGTCATTTCCACATAGCGATTTTGATAAGTTATTTTACCATTATCGTGTATCGTCCCAGTTTTGGTTTGCTCAGTTTGCAAGTTTTACATTTTAATACTTTGAAACATTCCCCATAAACTACATGCCATTAGTCAACGTTTCCCTCAATTAATGTTCACCATCAACTTTCTCCTACAGTAGTGTACCAGCTATTTGTGCAGGCGATTGTACGTATTCTGTTGAGTAGTGACCGATTATATGCTCTCAAGGTTAATTAAGGAGCTAACCCTTTTGCAGTAATGATGTTTGAAGTGCGTAAGATAATTCCTTCACATTAAGCACTAAGCATTACCCCTATTTGGTCTGAGGGAGGTCTCTTAGGACTTCCCCAGCTTTGCTCCATTAGTTTGGAGATTTTAAGATGTTTCACCCCATTAGTTTGGCAATAAGATGTTTCACCTCATCCAGGACATTTCTTTATCGAATAAAATTAAAAAATTTAGCTTGAAGCTCTGGGGGGTATTATTTAGTTTGAAGGAAGTCTGGCTTTTTTTTTGTTAGCCTAGGGGACAAATTAAAACACATTGTTCAAAAATGGCTAAATCAAGCAAATCCTCAATAATAATTTAACAAACATAACACATAAATATTCCAATAAACCACAAGATGCCAGACCAGATAGTGTTAACTCCTTATGGTGGTCAAATACAGCCAATCCTCCACAGCGCTTTTACCAGGTTCATGTTTTATCAACTGTACAGTTGCCCACATAAGTTCTATTCCTTGTTGTGATCTTTTGTATGAAATACAGTAGCATGAATGAATTGGGAGTAAGTTTCTTTTAATTATCAGTTGACTAATGTGGTTTTTACCACCATGCATTCCCTGCTCAAGAGCTGGGCTAGGGTGGATGCCCTGATGATCAGGGACTTCAGTGAATAGTTGCCACAGATTGCTAGACCGCACCGTCCACCAACAGCACTGGCATCCGCCAATAACACACACTGGCTGGCCCGAGCCTCGAACCATCAACCTCGCAGTTTGCAGTCGAGTGCTCTACCAACCGCGCTACGGCCTAATTAGATGAGTTAACCACTCCACAAGAAGCTACACTCTTAATTCAATCATGCACATTACATTTCTATGCAGATCCCGGAGAGGAACAGAACTTGTGTGGGCAACTGTACATTTAACATTAAGCAACTAGGCTAGTGAACAGCATGTCTTAGATTACTTTTTGCATTTAGTTGCATTGCTTTCTTAATATACTCTACATCTTATATCTAAAATATGTATTTATCATCATACTGTACATTTAGTGTATTAATTACTTCTTGTCAAGCAAACCTATCTATTCCTTAAATCTAATATATTAAGCATGATGCACCAAAACATTCCTGTTATTATTGCAAAGATATTTACAACCAATATGTTGCTCCAGTAGGCCTTGATAGAGTGCATAATCAAAACCCTTCACTTCTTTAGGTATAGATTATATTAGCAAGTTGCTCGACTCCGTAAGGAAGCATCACACAGCCAGTTTTTTGTACCTGTTTTATATAAAATTGTCATCAATCCCGGGCACTAACTTAATTGTATGTATAAACTACGGCATGTACCCCATTGCTGGGGATGGCCAACTCGAGACAGAGCCTGAACAGAAACACATTTAAAGTTTCCATTCTTAGGGTCCAGGACCACTTTCGCGTTCCGTCGCCCATTTCTCTGTCTCGTCTAGTAGGTGAATTTTACAAGGGGAGGAGGATTGCTAGCCTCCTGCCCCCAAAAGGAAAAGTAGGACAGTAAAAGAGACAGACAGCAATGGCTAAGGTTGAGTAGAGGATGCCAAACCTCACTCTGGATAGGATCGACATCAGTGTAGTGCCAAACCTCACTCTGGATAGGATCGACGTCAGTGTATTTATCCAAGAATTAGGAGCCAGTCAGATATTGACTAGAAAACCTGCCAAAAACCTGCCCGTGTGATGACTCCTTGGTTCATGGGCCAGAGGGACAATTGGTACAGGAACATCAGAAGGGGCTCATAAGTCTTACTACAGTATAAAGTTTCTTTTCAAATTACGGTAAATTGCAAAGTTCCGATCAAGATTTCTCAGTAATTTTGATGATTTTGTAGTGAAATAGGGAGCTAATTATATAAACTTGGTGTTAATATGATGTAGAGACATAGTGGTTTCATATTTGTCCATTAAGTATCGAGAAATTAGCTGCTAAAGGATTCAATTTACCGTCAGATGAAATGAAACAGAGCATAGGAGCTACTGTACTATACCCTATTCCAATAGGCCGAGACTGTTGAATAGTATCCTCTATATCTCACAAACGACTAGAGTAATCAAGCGTATATTTCTATCATTTAGGAAGGGTCAGCCAGGGAAGAGGTTGGGAAATTTACAGGCCATTAGCTCCAGCCCTTTTTGAGTTGCAGAGGTTAGGGTTCACAATTTCTGGACTACCTACATTTTGGAACAGGGTATTGGCATTATTCGTATTGTTGTGGAGAGGTTATTTAGAGTTGTTAGTACTGTATTTCTCAAGGAGTACCTGCATTCCTAAAGTCGGATCTATAAGGATGATTTTTATAAAAACTTTCATCTGTAAGTTGAGTCTGGCTAATTCTGAATTAGTTTTTTTTTTCAAGAATTGTGTCACTTATAATACTGTACTGTAGTTTACTTTTAGTCAAATCACTGATACAAGTGAAATATATATCCCCAAATGTTGCCAGAATAAAGTTACAGATCAGTGGTTGCTGGAAATAGACCTCATGTGATTCCCCATTTACAGTACAGTAGTAGACATTTAGTGAAGTTTATGCTAAAAATGTAATCTCATGGATGACGCCGAGATGTGATATGTTGTTATCTGGCCCATGGATACAATAATAAAACCCTGATGAATGGTCAGTGGTAAATGAGTAAATCTCTCTCTAGAATAGCTTATGCTGTACTAATACACTAAAATCTCCAATCTCGAGCGCAGCAGAGACCGAAAAAACGGGTGAGATTCAAATACTGTATTCGAGATGTGATGTTAACTTATGTGAAAAATACAATAGGGATTGGCAAGTCAGCAAGTAACTAACCCACACCTAATCTGACAATGACCACTTTTGATACCCCAAAATCAGACAAATAATATTTAACATACTGTATTATATTTATCAATATGAATAAATAGAATGGTAAAAACAAGGAGTTAAACTCATCTTAGTAAGCATTGTTTCCATGTAGCGATTTTGATTAGTTATTTTGCCTTTATATTGTCTTTGTCCGAATTTTGGTTTGTTTAGATTGCAAGTTTTACATTTTAATAGTTGAATAGAGACTTAAGTGGTAGAATGTGGCTTCCGAGGCAATGCAGGAGCTATTGCAACTCGATAAGGAGTACCATGCGTGTGTGTGTGTGTGCGCCAGGAGTAGGGGTGTATAGGGAATGATGTAACATCCACACAATCGATAAGTTATGGTGAGTACGTGTGTACAGTATATCCCCACTCCCCATCCCCCTTGCAGTCACACATATGCACACACCCACTCTGATTAAATATCTATTGCATGGACAGGTCACTCCCCATACCCACTCCCTCCCTACTGACACAAACATACACATGCACGCACGATACTTATTATGGAGTCGCAGTAGCTCCCGCATTGCCTCGGAACCCACATTCTACCACTTAAGCTTCTATTCAACAATTATACGGTGATATATATTCAACAATTTGGTGGTGGGCTGGATCTATCAGAGTGAGGGTTGGTGTCCTCTACTTCCCATAGCCGTTTCTGACTGTACCTTTATCATCATTCTTATTTCTAACTTTTTTCTTGAGAGTGGTGAAGGCAATGGGGCCATAATGGTGTGCCCCATGGTTCCCTAGTGTCTTACTTTCACAGCCCACTGGCACAAGTTGGCGACCCCACCGCCTGCCACTTTGGTGGTGCAATCAGCTTCTGGAGCAGTGGACCACTGGTTCCTATCCTCAGAAAATTCCTGTGCTTGGTCTGCTTCCAGCCAGGGCCTCACTGGGGTAAATACAATAGCAAAACAGTGGTGGAACTTCCATCTGGGTGAGGGACTGCTCTGAGTCTGGTCCTTCAGTGTTAAGGATCATAATCCACTTAGTTTAATTGTCTGATTTGGGGTATCAAAAGTGTTAAAGGCAGCGCATCGCCTAACGTGCAGCATTAAGAAAAATAGTGATATTTGTAAGTTTTTGTGAACGGGCGAGCTTGAAGGTGTGTTCGAGATTTGAATGTTCGAAATGAGATAGTTTGAGACTGGAGATCTTCCTGTACATTGGTCCCTCGCATTTGGCTAACCAAGTAGACTGGGACCTATACTCATGGAATGAGAAAAATGCCAAACCTAAAGTTGTGAGCCTATGGTAAAAATAACCTTATGTAGACTAGGATCTCTAGCAACTTTGAAGTATTTTCCTATATTGTAAATATTTTTCTATAAAATATAGCTATAATTAAAAAAACAATTAGTTTTTAAACAAGATAAAATTTAGAGCCAAGTAATGCATCAATATATTTAAGTAAGGGTAGCAGAATCAGGCCAACTGTGAGGGATGGTTCCAACACACATGAGAAGGTGGAAGGACTATGACGTCAACAAACATGGCTGCCAGATCCTGCTGATCCAGAAGTGCATTAGGATTGTTGGTCGCTCGCTCAACAAATGAGAAAACTGGGCGACCAACTTCGCAAACTGGTAGAGTCTGGGTCTTGCCGCCATTCGCCAAAGGTCCAGTCGAAGGAACACCGATCACAAGAGACAGCACTAATATTATGCAGTAACTATGCAATCTATAACAAACACATATTTATGTTTAACCCCTTCTATACCGACCACGTATATGTTAGTGAATTCCAGTTACATTTAGACAATTATATGAAGCTTAGGAAGGATAGGTGGTAGATAAAAGGATTAATTGAGATAGTTTGTAGCATTATAATTGGTAGACGTCCTTCCTAAGCTGAATAAAATCGTCTAAATATAGCTAAAATCAAATGAAAAAGACGTCACCGGTATAGAATGGGTTAACAATATCACTCAAATATATAAAATTAATTTAACCACAAAGGAATGAAATAAAGATGAAAGCTTATAATTAGAGAATGATAAAGAATGATATCTCAATACTAGAGCTTAGAGCTGAATATGGATTCGATAATGCATGTCAGAACTTCTGCATTTTGAAATTAATTTATTAACCGTACCACCTCCTTGTGGAACTCACTTCCTCAAAATAATTTTCCACCAATCATAGACCCATAGCAGTTAATATCCAATTGTTACAGATTCATAATGAAAGAAGGATGCCATTAAGGGGAGATGGTTCACCTTTTCGGTGATTTTTGCATGTATTCATTATTTAACTAATGGGGCTAAACATGAGGGAGAAAGTGGTCCAGAAAACCAGCCCATCCCCCCTTAAGCAAATGGACTTTGTTTTCACTATATTTGTGTTTCCTTCCTCCCTTCTTTATCATTAAATAAAACATCAGATAAAATAAAAACTCAGATATACAGCATCCACAAAATAACTAGCTATCTATCTATCTATCTATCTATATGCTCAGGCCCAATCCCCATTTTGGGGGTAGCCGACTCAAGACAGAGCAAGAACAGGGAAAACACAAAAACAACATAAAACAAAAAATAAACACAGATAAAAAACACAAACTCTCACACATCCAGGTCACCCAGGAGAAGACCCAGAGACCAGGGCCACCAAGGTCGCTCCAGCACTCCCCCGGCCCCCGACCACCCGGAGAGGCTCCGATCTCGGCAGGCAGACATGCAGCGGAGCCAAAGCCACAAGCCCTCCCACCACACTTCCAGGCACACCCCTCACACCAATTGTCTCCCCGGGCCAGGCGCCTGATGGACCACTATCTAGTCCAACCTGCGCCCGACCCCCTACTCCAAACGACCACGCGCTCACTCAACCATCCACAAGCACCCTCCACTCACTCCCGCCCACCACCACTTCCCCTGCCCGATCCACAGTCACTCCTCCATCATCCAAAGCCCCTCTTACACAGTCTCTCCATCTCAATGGGGGTCCTCCCGCCCTTCTATCTCCCCTTGTACCTGACTCACATATTCTCTTTGTAAGCCTTTCATCTCCCATTCGTTCAACATGACCATACCAGCTCAGCACCCTTCTGTCCACTCTGGCTGACAAATGTTCCTGCTGCCCCACTCTCCTACGTATCTCTTCATTCCTCAATCTGTCTCTACGAGTAACTCCACACATACTCCTCAAGCAGCTCATCTCCATCACATCCAGCCCTCTTTTCTCCTTTTTCTTCAGAGCCCATGTCTCAGCCCCATACATCACTGTTGGCACAACAATTCCTTGATACAGTGCACTTTTTACTTTCACTCCGAGATTTCTCGTCTTCCACATACTTCCCATTGCTCAACATATTATTTCAATATATTATTTTTACTTCAATAGGATGCTGCACTGGGAAATATGCCTAAATATTTTGTCTATGGTTTGAAAGTGTAGCAATAGAATAACTGAACATTTTGAGGGGCCTACCTTTCGTTGTTCTGGCCATCCTTCAATGGCCTAGGCAAGAGCTGCTCCCCCGAGTGCATTTAAAATTTTCTCGAGATTTAATTATCTTTAACTTATATCTTAAATAAAAAATAACAACACACACTAGTTGTAGCTGTACAAAAGTAGGATAATTACAATTTTTAATGCAAATATTTATGCTAAAATAAGGAGCAGAAATATGTATAGTATTATAACTAAATTTGTTTTCATGAAGTTTTGACAAGGTTTCAAATGACAAATGAGCAAAGTCAATACACAACATAAATTCTAGAATCATTGAAAGAAAGTGACTTATGTAATACAACATACTGTACAAGACTGCAATATTTATAGCGCAGTGAGTACTATCTAGTGTATGGTGCAGTATTACTATTTACTGCAGTTGTCATAGTTCTTTATAATTAAAAGCTTAAGCCTATTTAACACCTTCAGTCCGCTAATGTATTCTATAAACTGTATATTCTTGCTAAATACTTACTTAACCCACTGAGCACCAGCTAATTAACCCGTACAGCCCCAGCGATGCGCCTGACGCGTCGGCGATGTATGTAACGCACAGCCCCAGAGACGCGCCTGGCGCGTCATCCTAATTGCGCCGACCGTAACCTCAGGTGTAGCCACTCAAGAGGGCTCAGATTTGTATGGGAACTGTGTACGTATCCCACGCAACCGTGCCGATGGTTGAAAACTCTCAAAGTCCACGTGCGTGCGCGTGAGCGCGCAATAACCTGGTTTTTTGGGGTAATTGCCTTCAATTTTTTACTCTTGTAAACTACGTTTTCGGGGGCTCTGTAGGACCATTCTTTAAGCTTTTTGAGCGGTTTTTCGTGGTTTTTCCTTCATTCCTAACCCATTCGCTATTGTTTCTGGAATAAAACCATTTTTTGAAAACCGGCCGGGTTCTGGTGAACAAACATTACAAAACTAGCCGGGGCTGGACGGGTTAATAATAAATGTACACCCCAGGACCAGCAAGTTGTAAATTTAGTTTTTTCCAGAAACACCAGGAATGAGTTAGAAATGAAGGAAAACTCACAAAAAAAAAGAAACCCTAGGACATTAAGGGGTCCTACGGGGCGCCCGAAAGTCGGAATTACAAGAGGGGAAATGGGTAGGCAAAAACATGCAAAAACAGGTTTTTGCGTGCTCATGCGCAAGCGGCTTGACTTTGAGGGTTTTCAACCATCGGCATTGTTGCGTGGGATACTTACACAGTTCCCATACAAATCTGAGCCCTCTAGGTGCCATAGGGCCGGAGTAATTAACCGCGACACACACATTAGCAGAGGATCTGCTCAAAATCCACAACAAAATATCAATAATTATTTGTCTAGGCTTAGACACATGCATGGATGATAGAACTGTAATGCTCTGCAAGCTTTGGTTACCCACAGGTGGCATTCTTGATAGTAAAAACAGTGAGGGGAATCTCTAACTCAACCTTCTACAGTTGATCGTTTAAGTTTACAAGAAAAATCTCACATATTATTTTTAATTAAGATCGTTATATATTCTATATTCTTGCTTGATATTATTTATATTAAATTAAACATACTAGACAAAACACATCAGGCAGTAGCAAGAATTGAATACAATATCATATTCGGGTTGAAGGGGCTAAATTTTAAATCCAAGATTAAATCTCTTTCCATATAAATGATAAATGGCATATACAGTCAATCCTCCGGTAATGCGGATAATGTGTTCTGGTAACCTCCCGTGTAACCAAAAACCGCGTTAGCGAACCCATAGGTTTACATGTTAAACGTACCTTAGTGTTCTGGGGATTTCCACAAAGTCCACTTTTTCTCCATAGAAGCCTATGTTATAATAATTAAATGAATTATAAAGGTTATTTGACATGTGCATTGGGTTAATTTGCCCATTGCAACAACTCTTACCTCTGAATAAATATTTCGTTTAGGCTAGGCTAGTTATGGAGAGAGAGTCACAGCAGTAGCCGACATTTTTCGATCGAAGCTCTGAAATCCCGCCATCATATTTCTCACCTCACACAATAACTACACATTTTAGAATGGTCTATTCTTCACTCAACGCACAGCAACGACCATATCTACATCTGGTATGCATAACAACTTGGTTAGGCCATTTATTTGCAGAGATATGAGCATCGGTAAATGGCGAAAATCTGAACTTCGGAATTCCCGCATAACTCGCCGTCTTATTATTTCTCACCTCACACAATAACTACACAATGTAGGGTGTTCTAGTCTTCACCCAACGCACTGCAATGATGATATCTACCTCTGGTATGCATAAACACTTGGTTAGGCCATTTATTTGCAGAGATATGAGCATCGGTAAATGACGAAAGTCGGAAGTAAAGGTTCGGCGACCGAGATAGCCTAGCCACGTAGTGTACACAATGACAACACACACACTCACTCGACATAGCCAAACAATAACATAAGTGTGTTTCGCTAATTATTCTCACCTCACACAATAACTACACAATGTGGAGTGTTCTAGTCTTCACCCAATGCACGGCAACGATCATATCTACCTCCGGTATACATAAAAACTTGGTTAGGCCATATATTTGCAGAGATAAGAGCATCGGTAAATGACGAAAGTCGGGAGTAAAGGTTCGGCGCCCGGATAGACCCCACGCCAGTGTAAGTATTGACCGTGTTAGCAATTTTTTTGGATATTTGGGGTGTACCGCGTGCCACCAAATCCGCGTTTCCAAAGTGCGCGTTACCGAAGGATTGACTGTACTGTACTACCAGTTATTCTTCTATACTAGCTACATGTACAGTACTTGCAATATCCATGCAGTTATTCTTGTGAGATGAAAGTAATATATCTACAGATAACTCTATACTATCCGATAAAAAAAATAAAATCTGAAAATATAAAAGAACAAAAACCACTTTGTGCTAAAACTATCCGCTTCTCTGTCACCGACAATGATATGATTAAGAAAAATTATTGAATCCTTCAGTATATAATGGTTCTTTTTATTATTTTATTCTGGCTATCATTAGAACATTTTATTCAGCTTAGGA
Organism: Paralithodes platypus; assembly: GCA_032716605.1. NCBI lineage: Eukaryota > Metazoa > Arthropoda > Malacostraca > Decapoda > Lithodidae > Paralithodes > Paralithodes platypus. Next base: position 77,098,328 of record CM064492.1, on the reverse strand, counting down.
ATGGTTTGTGGGTATTGTAAGGTTAACTGGGATCATTTGTATTGCTTTGATTACTAGAGGGCCTTCATACAGTATATTGAAAAAAATGTCTAATGAAAGTCTGAATAAAAGAAAGAAATGGCACGTATCATAATATACCGAAAGAGTACCGTAAAAATGAGACCAATACTTAAATGAGTGACCTGCTTTTTTCTCTCCTTTTCCCTCTTTCTCTGACTTGTATCCATTCGGCCCTATTCAGCCTACTGTTTTAAGATGCTTATCCCCATCCAGGTGTCGATTTCTTATATATTATATAGAGAAATCCGGCTTCGCCGGAGAAATGTTTCTATCAAAAAATTTACAAATTTAGCCTGCTGTCAAATATATTAAAAAAAAATATGCTGGCTTGCTACCGCTCGCCAGGATTTTTTTTACACCTGGATAAGGATAAATGTTTTAAAACAGTAGGCTGAATGGATACAACCCAGAGAGAGAGGGAGAGAGAAAAAAATATGAGGTGGGCCCCCTTAGCCCTGGCTCCATTATACCATTCTGGCGGCGTCCCTATCACTGCCCTCCAGCTGACTCAGAGCCATGGCCTTCAGTTCTCTTCTCAGGATCTTCCCTGTGGCTGACTTAGGGATAGCTTTGGTGAAGAATACGCCGCCGCTTAGTTTCTTGTGAGGGGCCACTTGCTGTTCCACGAAGTCGGCGATGTCCTCTGTGGTCACGGAGGAGCCTGGTACCTGTAACAGTAATATGTATTTATTTGGTCCGCCAGATTCATTGTCCCCAACCTCTACCATCTGGGTATCCGATATTATTCAGGCGCCTTCCCTGAGCAAGTTGTAAGCCCTCAATATGCTATGTATTATAATTTTATTGTTGCATGGCTACATCTAACTAGTGAGCAAACTCAGCCTACTACTGTACTTGTAATACAAATATATGTATGTATATACTCAAGCACATACTCCACAGTTAGGGGTTATTGATAGGGGTCACTTGAGGCATGCTATGCTTACAGGTACCTACCCGATAGCACTATCGTTAGTGAGTGCTATATAGGGAAGACGGGATAATTTTTCCGCGGCGCTAATAATTTGCATTCAAACGCCGATATCTCCGAAACTATTGCATGGATTTGGCTGCAGTTTGGCTTAGGTTGTAGAGCAGTTTTGGTTTAGGTTGTAGAGCAGTTTTGGTTTAGGTTGTAGAGCAAGTTTGGTTTAGATTGTATAGCTAGTTTGGCTTAGGTTGTAGATCTAGTTTGGCTTAGGTTTTGTTGCAGTTTCGCGGGGCCTGGAGCTGGGGCTAGCGGCGCATCTGACGGTATGGTCGGGTGTGTGTGGGGGTGTTTGTGGGTGGTTTGTATGTGTGTATGTTTTTTTTAATGTTTGCGTGTGACACAGTGTTGGCAGTAGCCGTCAGCTGCTGCCTGGTACTTTGTACTAGCAACCTACATGCCGCACCCACACGAGACACATCCACACCCGCACTAAATACTTCCACACCCGTAGGCCTAATATATACGTCCATCATCATCATCATCATCTCCGACGCCTTGCTTCCCCCTGGGAAACCCCCACTAGAGGATGGCCATGACAGAAACGTCTCCAAGCTACTTTGTCAAGACATGCCTCCCTTGCCCGTGCCACAATGCCCCTTCCACTACGTGGAAGTTTTTCTTCAATATATTTTTCCACTTTCTTTTCCCATACCATAGGTGGTCTTCCACTACTAGCGGTTCCACTCACCTGACTCCCATATATCTTTCTTGGCATTCTGTCTTCATCCATTCTCTGAACATGACCATACCACCTCAAAGTACTTCTCTTTATCCACTCAACCACACCACAATCAATGCCCAAAGCCTGCTCTTCCATTCCAAAGGACTCGTACACTTCCCTATTACTTGGCCCATCTAGCCTATTCATGCCAGCTGCCATTCTGAAAAAGCTCATCTCCACAGCTCTTAGTTTGAAGAGGTCCTCGTCACTTGCTGTCCATGTCTCGCTTCCATACGAGAGTGTTGGGAGCAGCACACTGTTTCTCAGTGACTTTTTGACTTCCTGGCTAACCATTCTTCCTTTGAGAATACTATCAAGTTCTCCAATCACTTTTCTCCCTTGCATTTTTCTCTCTTTTATCTCACTCTCCATTTTACCATATTTGCATAGTACAGCTCCCAAATACTTGAAACTTTCAACCTCTTCTAGTACTTCATTTTTCAATTTTATTTTACAACTTTTCTTGTGTTCTTTCTTGATTCTATATTTTTCCTTAAAATCTATAGTTTCATGCATTCTTCTCTCAAACACCATTACCTTACATTTTCCTACATTGACCTTTAACTTTCTCTTTTCACATACCCTGTCAAAGTCAGTGACCACTCTCTGAAGTTCTTCAGCATTTTCCGCCAACAGGACTGCATCGTCCGCATATAGGCATGTTAAAATCTTCCATGTTCTTCCCTCTGATTCCAGTCTAGCTCCCACACCCATTGATACAGCCCTACATTCCCTAATCACTCCATCCATGTATATATTGAACAACCAAGCTGACATGACACATCCCTGTCTTACACCTACATTGACCTCAAAACTTTCACTTAACTTATCCCCTACCTTCACATTTGCCATTACATTCCTATAAAAAGATTTTACTGCCATTACCAACTTTCCTCCCACACAATATACTGTTAACACATCCCACAGGCCCTCCCAGTCTACTTTGTCGTAGGCTTTTTCCAAATCCATGAATGCTGCATAGAGTTTTCTGTTTTTGGCCAGATACTTCTCTACCAACAATCGCATTGAGGCTATCTGGTCAACGCAGCCCCTGCCCTTTCTGAAACCTCCCTGTTCCTCGCCTATTTTGTCATCCGTTATCTTCTGTAGCCTCTGTGTTACTACTCTTGCGTGCACCTTTCCAGGTATGCTAAGCAAGCTAATTCCCCTATAATTCTTACACTCTTCTTTACTACCCTTCCCTTTGTACAAGGGTACTATCACTGCTTTCCTCCAGTCCTCTGGTACACTTTCCTTTTCCCATGCTAATTTACATAACCTATGCATTATGTCAACAGCTTCTTCTCCTCCATATCTCAGCATTTCACCTGGGATGTTATCTACTCCAGCAGCTTTGCCCATTTTAAGTCTATTGATTGCTTCTTTTACTTCTTCTCTGCTTATCTGGCTTTCAACTACCCTGTTTATTCTACCTCTCTCCATTCCTATGGATGAGATCTTTGCCTTCCCCCTACTCTTTACAGCTAAGCTACTAAAATGATCTTTCCATACTTTCACCACACCATCACCCTCTACCACTTCCCCATTCATGTCCCTCATCCTACCACCTGAGACACTCTCAGTCTTCTTCCCTCTGGCTTCTTTCACAGCTCTGTAGTATGCTTTCCTGTCATTCAGAAACTGTTCACTAATCTTTCTCCCATATGCCTCATCTGTCTTCCTTTTAGCGTCTTGTATCGCCCTCTTCACTCTTTGTTTCAAATTTTTATATTCTTCTTTCCTCGCATCTCTAGGTATATTCTTTTGCAGCATACTCTTTCTGAACTCTTTCTTCTTTTTCACTATTTCTTCTATCTCTTTACTAAACCATGCGTTACCTTTCTTCTTCCACATTTTAAAGGTTTTCTTCCCACATACTTTCTCAGCTGCTTTAATCATGGAGTCTCTTGTACCTTTCCATACTTCGTCTACAGTATTTCCCAGATCTATCATAACATCCATGTCCTTTATAGTCTCTTTCAGGATGTCCTTGTATTTTGTTGCATTACATTCTTCATTTAATTTTCTCACATTTATTCTCTCTACTGTCAGTTTTCTCTCTTTCCTCTCATATTTCCACTCTTTCCTTATCCTAACTTTTGTCAGCACTGTATAGTGGTCTGATCCCGTCAGCATACCTCTTACAGCTTTTGAATCTAAAATTCTTCCTTTTAGTCCGGAGTCCATCATGGCGTAGTCAATTAGAGATTTCTGTTCCTGCTCACCTTCACCTCTGTGCCATGTATATCTATGAATGTGACGATGTTCAAAAAATGTGTTAGCCAGAAACATCTCTCTCTCCGCACACACTTCTAAAAGGAAGTCACCATTCATATTCCTACCCTCCACACCCCATTTACCCACTATACCTTCTATCTCCTCGTTTCCAACTCTACCATTCATGTCGCCTACTAATATTACTTGTGTACACTCTTGCCTTTCTCTTATACATTTATTGACTTTATTCCAAAATTTTCTATTTTCTTCCGCATCTTTCCCAGTTTCTTGGTTGACTGGTGCATAGACACACATAAAAGTATACCTATCTATCCCAATCTTGCACTCACACCATACAATTCTTGAGTCCACGCATCCATAGTTTTTCACACACTTCCTCAACCTTTCTGACAAAATTACTGCTACCCCTTCCTTTTTCTTACGTTTATATCCTGCATCCAATCCAGACCAGACAACCCATCCTTCCCCACCCCACAAATCATGCTCACTCTCACCATCCCACACTCCAGAACCCAACAGGTGCGTCTCACCTACCCCACACACATCCACACATCCATCTTTAAGCTCTCGCATCAGACACTCTCTCTTGCTAAAATCATTTATGCCATTGGCATTGAAGGCACAGACACGGAGCACGCTTTCCTTCACCCGAACGACGTTTCCACCACTTTTCTGCTTTGTTCCTCCACCCCCGAGGGGGTCCTGGCCGGCAGCATACCGAGCACAGTTGTTTCCCAGGAGGACTTGGGGCCTGGACATAATGCCTCCAAACAGGGCGCCGGATTGTCAAAAGTATACTAAAAGAAAAACTAAAAACTGATACCAACATCAGTAAAAAAACATACACAGTAAAAATGAAAATATTAAGAAGATAGGGAGAACAAAAATATACAGGGGACAACAGAAATATAGTTACAAGGGGGATAATTTTTATAGTGGAAATTAAGAGAGGATTTAAAATTAAAAACAAAGTGTGCTGCTGAAGAAAATAGCACACCCGCCCTCCCCTTTAGTTCCACCGTCAAGCAAAAATAAAAATGTTAGAAATTAAAAAGGGAGGATTAAAATAAGGACGGTGTAATAACGAGGCTACCTCGAGAAGGCGGGGTAGGACTTACTTACCGTAACTAGTCACGATAAGCTACGTCCACGGTAAGCTACGTCCACAACCGCACTAGACACGTCCACACCCGCACTACATGTCCACAACTCCACACCCGCACTAGACACAGTGGCGCCTAGGCCTACACATGTGACACACCTGCATCTCTGCCCGCCCTGTTCAGTTGTGTGGGTGTGCGTGCAACGTTTTTCTATTGGCATGATTTTTTTTTTTTTTTTTTTTTTTTTAAGAGACAATAAACGGAGGAAGGAAAACACAGATAAAACAAAAAGGTCCATGTGCCTAAAGGCATCCTCCATTCATAAAATGTTTGTAACAACTGGATTTAAACATTTGTAGATTGTAAGTTTGTGGAAAGCAATTCGAGGGAAGTGAATTCCAAAGAGTAGTAGCTCTGGGGATAAATGAATTCTGATAAGCAGAAGTTCTGCATTGTGGAGGAGAAAGTGTAAATTCATGGGCGCTCTCAGCTGCCCTAGTTCTACGGGGAAAGATGTTAAGAGGCGGCACAATTGAAGCAAGTTCCTCGGAACAATTGCTGTGAAAATATCTGTAGAATAATGCAAGGGATGCAACGTTTCTTCGTATGGATAATGTAGGAAGGTCCTGTGTGATTGCAGGGTTATTAATTAATCTAATAGCTTTATTTTGAATTTTGTCCAACTGCCTCAATGCAACCACTCCACTTCCACCCCACAGAGGTGAACAGTAATCCATCTGAGAACGCACATGACTTTTATATATCACGGCCAACTGCTCGTCAGTGAAGAATTCTCGAACTCTGTACAGGAGTCCCAGTTTTTTAGAGGCATTCTTAGCAATGCTTCTAACATAATGTGTCCAGCTCAAGTTAGTAGTTAATGTTACACCGAGAATGTCAATACTAGGGAAAGTGGGAATATTTACATCATTAAAAAATATATGGGAGTCAGTGAGATTCTGTCGGTTAGAAAATTGAATGTACTTGGTTTTCTGTGCATTAAAGGAAACTAGATTCTTTTGTCCCCATCCATTAATTCTAGAAAGGTCCTGGTTCAGAGAAATTGCAGTGTTTATTTTTAAATTTATAAGATCGGGTTGGGTGAAAGAATTGGTAAATGTGAAGGAACTGTGGAGTGTTGAGTCATCTGCGTAGGAATGTATTGGATTATGAGTGGTAGATATGAGATCATTGATAAGAATGAGGAACAGAATTGGGGCCAAAACTGATCCCTGGGGAACACCAGAATTTATTGAGTGAAATTGAGAATAAAGGCCATCTACCATTACACATATTTTTCTGTTATGAAGATAAGAAGAAATTAGTGGAACTAATGATGCAAGGCCGTAGTGTGACATCTTCGACAATAAGGATTGATGCCAGACTCTATCAAATGCCTTTGATATATCCAGTGCTATTGTATGTGTTTCACCATGTTGGTCTGTAGCTTGGTTGATTTGATGCGTAAGAAGGCAAAGCATGTCTGCAGTTGATCGACATCGTCTAAAACCATATTGCCTATCACTGATTAATTTATTATTCTCAAGATGCTTAATAATGTGATTATTTAATATAATTTCAAAGACTTTACCAAGAGTGGAAGTTATAGCTATTGGTCTGTAGTTTGATGGATGTAGTTTAGTGTCAGTTTGGGTTTGTGAATGTTTTCATTGCTTTTACCTGCGCGCTAGTGTTTTGTCTGGCCATTAATCATATAATGTTATCTAGTTTACTAGCTAGATGATGCGTAAAATAGGTCGCGGCGAAATTACCCCGCCGGACGGGGTAATTTCGCCGCGAGAGTGCCTTTTTTTTTAAATTTGGCAGCATGACCAAAACATTATATTTTGTTTTAGTTTTTTGGGCATCTATAGCAGAAAGTCTGAATGTATAGATAAAAAATAAAAAAATTAAAAATTCCATTTGTGGCAGTGTCTATTCGTCAAAATACGCGATTTTCGGCGAAATTACCCCGTCTTACCCTACAGTAAACCCCCGCTAACTCGGACTCTTTTTACTCGGAAACCCGCACCTCTCGGAAATGTCCCTGTATATCTCGGAAAATTCCGAGTTGGGCGGGATCTGTGTCCGGTTTACAATGTTCTCTCACTCGGTTTTAAGTGATTTTAGGATGAATTGAAGCCTGTGCCTTTTAATTATTGTTAATATTAATTACTATGTACTGTACTGTCCCTGAAAACATAATAAGGTTCGTATTTGTCATTAATATGATGAATTTCACATTAAAAAAAAAAAAAAAAAAAAAAATTATCTCAATTTTCCTCGGACGCAGACTTTTCTCTTATAAATCGGAATTTTCCCTCTCTTAAGTCGGACATAAGTCGGACGACGGACATCTCGGAAAATCGGGCATCTCGGAAGTGGTCTCCCCCCAATTAGTCCGAGTTAGCGAGGGTTTACTGTATATATGTTTTTTTGTAATATTATACAGTGGTCCCTCGCGTTTAGCAGGTTTCAGCTTGGCGAAACACAGTATTGGCGATAGGTTAGATATGGTACCAGAATCCGAATTTGGCGCTTCAAATACACTTTTGGCGAGAATGCTGACGTCACGGAATGGCGTCGGCCCAGAATGCGCCGCCCGCAAGCTCGTCTCACCAGGCCTAACTCTAACTAATTCATGTTAAATAAAATCTGTTATCTATTATCTATTGTCTTTTTTATTGCTGTTAATGTTTCATGTAGGCTACAGTAGAGCGCCGTATTGAGAGTTACTCTTAGGCCGAGGCTAGGCTATAGATAGGCTTAGGCCTACTCACAAAACCCTAACTGAGCTGCTTGGATAGCGAGAATATCCCAGGTATATTTCATAAACGTATATTAACAGAGTAATCTTGACCAAACCGATTTGTGAACCTCATACCTATTGTGTTTTGCTTTGTTTATTGTGCCGAATAGTTCGCGACACACAAACACACACGCGCGCATCAGCTGACTCAGGGGCCCAATCGATAAAAATAATTAATCAAAGAAGTGACCACGGATCCAAAACCAATTTCATTATTTTGCTCAATCGAAAAGCAGTTGGTATAGAAAATTCTACTGTAGTCACAGGGGACAAAAAGGAAATGAGCGAACTCTTAAGCAGGCAGTATGAAATGGCATTCAGTGAGCCTGATGAAACAAAAGTCATCAGAGACCAAAATATATTTTTCATGGAAACCTCCCCCACGGAAACCCCTCAGATGCTGGATATTAATTTCGGTCCAAAAGACATAGAAGAGGCCATTTCCAACATGCCATCCCACTCGGCACCAGGCCCGGACTCATGGAATTCGATCCTACTACCTGAGGTAGTAATGGGACGTCTTCTGGAAGTGGAAAAACGGTCTCAAGTGATTATGGAGAGATTCCTAGCCCAAACCGAGGGGCCAGACACGAACCACAGAGGAAGGTGCAACTACCACTAACTAGTTTTGTTGTGGGCAACATCAGAGGACTTTACCCACGAAACAATCAATGTAAAGTCCCTATGTTGGGAGAAATTGCAGAGGAAGACAACTCAATTTTTCTAGCCCTCACAGAAACACACCTGAACGAAAACATTTTGGATGCAGAGATCAATATCCATAATTTCACTCTATTCAGAGCCGACAGAGAGGACAGAAGCCACGGAGGAGTAGCACTCTACCTAAGGGAGGATATGGCTGCAAATACCGAAACTTTAGTTGCATTCTCAAACGGCACAACAGAGCTACTAGCAGTACACATAAGACAAACCGACATGCTCATCATAATTTTGTATCGACCTCCAAACACCACAGGGGAAATTTTCAAGGAGGTCACAGAGAAAATACAATCACTCCTACAAAATCTTCCAACTCCCGCTACAGATGTCATCATCACAGGAGACTTCAACCTGCCCATCATCAATTGGGCAACCATGAAAATAGATGGAGGAACCAGGGAGGAAAAACAGCAAGCCAAGGAGCTAATGACTATCATGGACACTGCATACATGAAGCAATACATCGAGGAACCTACAAGAGGCAACAACACACTGGACTTACTATTTGGCAACAACTTCGACCTGGTACACTCGTATGAAACTGTAAAAACTATAATGTCCGACCACAGCCTCATCAAAGTTAGAACCCCCACACCAACCGCCACACCACCAAGAAGATGTCAACAGGAATCAAGCCAAATACCCTGCACCTCTCTGAAAGATCTCAACTTCTACAGCAAAGATATAGACTGGGACAGACTGAGAGCAGAACTGGCAGGAACTGATTGGAGGGCACTATTCGAAGATAAAAACGTCGACGAAACTCTCAGTATCCTCCAGCAACAATGCCTGGAGACCTGTAAAAACACCATACCACCCAAATCAAGCAGGAAGCAGATCAAGCAGATTCCCAGAGATAGAAAAATACTAATGAAGAAAAGGACGTACTTGAGAGCCAAGCAAAGGAAGACCAGCTATGCGCACAATATCACCAAACTACAAGAAGAGCTTGATGAAGTGGAACGTAAACTCATCCAGTCACACCAAGAGCAAAGAACACGCGAAGAACTACAAGCAGTTGCAAACATACGAGCAAATAGCAAATTCTTCTATGCATATGCAAAAAGGAGACTCAGGAACACCACAACAATAGGACCACTTGCAAAACCTACGGGCGAACTTGAGAGTGACCCAACCGAAATGGCCAAGATACTCAAACAGCAGTATGAAAGTGTCTTCAGCCCGCCAAATGAAGACAAGAAAATCGAGAATGCAACGACTTTCTTTGGCAACGCTCCAGAGACACCACATCAACTCTCCTCGGTAACAGTATCAACAGAGGACATAATAGCAGCCATCGACAAGATTGGACCAAACTCTGCAGCAGGACCAGACGGCTTTCATGCCCAACTGCTAAAAAACTGCAAACATCAGCTAGCCCTGCCTCTAAAACTGCTGTGGAGCAAGTCCCTCCAAACTGGATATGTACCACAATCCCTAAAAGAAGGTAATGTCACACCAATACACAAAGGGGGTAGTAAAGGCATAGCCAAAAATTACAGACCAGTGGTGCTGACGTCACACCTTATTAAAATCATAGAAAGAACAATAAGAGCTAAGATGGTCAGCTTCCTGGAAGATAATGAGGCGTTCAACGAGGGGCAACATGGCTTTAGAAAAGGCCGCTCCTGCCTCTCACAACTACTATCACACTACGACAAAATCCTACAGGATATTCAAGACGGAGAAAATGTAGACGTCATATATCTAGATTTCGCCAAAGCTTTTGACAAGGTGGACCATGGGATCCTTCTACATAAACTCAAATCACTGGGAATAGGGGGAGACCTTGGAAGATGGCTCCATAGCTTCATCACCAACAGAAAACAAAGAGTCACGGTTCAAGGAAGCCTATCAGAAGCAGGTGGGGTCATCAGCGGAGTACCACAAGGATCAGTACTGGGACCTCTCCTATTCCTCATCATGATAGGAGACATCGACAGGGACCTGGAACACTCAACAGCCACATCGTTTGCAGACGACACCAGACTCATGAAGAAAATCACCTCACAACATGATGCTCAGCTACTACAACAAGACTTGGACAAAATCCTGAAGTGGGCAGAAGAAAACAACATGGCCCTAAACGGAGACAAGTTCGAGCTTCTAAGGTACGGGAACAAGAGAGCACTACAAAACGACACCAACTACAAAAGCGGACAGCAAGAAATTACCGCCAAGGACACAGTGAAGGACTTGGGAGTAAATATGAGCAGTGATGCCACTTTTTCCCAGCATATTACCAAAGCCACAACAACAGCAAAACAAATAGCAGGCTGGATCCTGAGAACCTTCCACACAAGAAATGAGAGGTGTATGCTAACATTGTGGAAGTCACTGGTCCTACCACGACTGGAGTACTGCTCCCAGCTCTGGTCTCCCCAAAAAGTAGGAGAAATAACAGAAATTGAAGCCACCCAGAGGACATTCACCAGTAAAATCCATGGGTTTCAACACTTTAACTACTGGGAGAGACTTAAGGAGCTGCAGCTGTACTCACTTCAAAGACGTAGGGAGAGATACATCATCATCTACGTCTGGAAGATTTTGGAAAAAAAGGTACCAAACCCAAACATCCAAGAGACTCAGCACCAAAGGCGAGGGAGGCTGTGCTATGTGAGGACTACGCCGGGATCAACACAAAAAATCAAATCCCTGATCCATCACAGCTTTACATACAATGGAACCAGACTGTTCAACTGTATACCAGCCCCTCTCAGGAACATAACCGGGGTGTCTCCAGACACCTTCAAGAAACACTTGGACATGTGGCTGGCCAAAATACCGGACCGGCCACCAACACCAGGATACCCCAGCACCAACTCCAACCGACTTCTGGAATGGAGAGTGGAAGAAAGGGAGCTGCCTGGTCGCAGTGGAGCCCCAGCTCAACTGTGTCACTAACGGACGGAATACAACTAAGTGTAACTAAGTGTAAGTGTAAGTGTAATGAAAAAATGTAAGGAAAACCTCTCAAAACCCCTGGCTATAATGTGGAGGAGTCTAGACACTGGTGACATACCAGATAGCTTGAAAAACGCAATAATTGCCCCACTGCATAAAGGAGGGAGTAAAGCACTACCAAAAAACTACCGCCCGGTAGCTCTAACCTCTCACATCATTAAAGTTTTCGAGCGAGTCCTGCGAAGCAAAATTTCAACATTCATGGAGACAAATGAACTACACAACACCGGTCAACATGGGTTCAGAGCGGGAAGATCATGTCTCTCACAACTTTTGGAACACTATGACAAAATTCTTAAAGCGCTAGAAGAAAAGAAAAATGTGGATGTCATTTACACCGATTTTGCTAAGGCATTTGATAAATGTGACCATGGTATAATAGCCCACAAACTGAAAGCAAAAGGTATAACTGGGAAAATTGGACGGTGGATATACAATTTCCTCGTAAACCGAAAACAATCGGTAGCAGTAAACCAAGTCACTTCTGAGCCTTCGGATGTCAAAAGCTCAGTGCCCCAAGGAACAGTGCTAGCGCCCCTTCTGTTCCTCATACTAATTTGCGACATAGATACCAACACCAGACATACTACGGTGTCGTCTTTTGCTGATGACACAAAATTAAGCAAGATAGTAAACACACAAGAGGACACGGGCCGACTGCAGGAAGACATGAATGTAGTGTTCCAGTGGACCAGGGAAAACAACATGCAATTCAATGAGGAAAAATTCCAATTAATACGGTACGGAGATAATAATGGTGTTAAAGAAATTACAAATTACTTAACAGAATCTAACCACATAATAGAACGGAAAGACAGTGTGAAAGACCTTGGGGTATTAATGTCTGAAAATATGGGTTTCAAAGTACATAACCAGGTCAAAGTGGCGGCCACGAAACGTCTAACGGGTTGGATTCTGCGTACTTTTAAAACACGCGGTGAATTGCCTATGATAACGCTCTTCAAATCTCTAGTGCTACCGCGGCTTGAATACTGTAGCGTATTAACATCCCCATACAAAGCAGGTGAAATAAATGACGTAGAGAGTGTACAAAGAAATTTCACTTCGCATATAAGTTCGATAAAACATCTACACTATTGGGAGCGTTTAAGAGCACTGAATCTGTACTCACTGGAACGTAGAAGAGAACGTTACCTAATAATATACACGTGGAAAATCGCAGAGGGTTTAGTGCCAAACCTACATACTCCGATAGTCATGAAATTCAGGGATAGGAGAGGCTGGGAATGCGAAATCCCCCGGATGAATAACAGGGGTGCTATGGGCTCTCTGCGAGAGGGCTGGTTATCACACAGAGGCCCACGTCTTTTCAACAAACTCCCACGGCGAGTAAGAGACATGAGGGACATCTCGTTAGACAACTTCAAGAGAGCCCTAGATGTCGAACTGCAAAAAGTGCCAGACGAGCCCATCCTCGCAAGGGAGCGAGCTGTCGCTTCAAACAGTCTACTGCACCAAATCACCACCCATAACGAGGGGCGTCGCGCTCCTTGGTGCCGCTAGAAGAGCGGCGAACACATCCAAAGGTATCCAAAGGTATCTTCACCATTCACAAGGTAAAAGTGATTTATGCCTCCTGATATATATCTAAGCTAGGTTAGACCATTTCTTGGTCTGGCTAGCTAGTGACTTAGCAACTTGTTGCTAAGGTTATGTGGTTATTCCTTATCAATAAGACTATTTACAAGATAACAATGAGTTCTGCTGCCTGATATACATCTAACCTAGGTTAGGTTATTTCTTTGTGGAGATACATAGGCTAGGCCAATGTCATCTAGCAAAAACAGAGTAAGCAGACGGCGCCGAGTGTGTCGGCGATCGACGATGCGCATGGCGGACGGTTTGAAAAGGGTGAACTCGGGCCTCGTCAAAGACTAATGGATAATTTTCCCATTTAAAGTACTATTCGCGTTTGGCGAAATTCACTTTTGGCGATGGTTTGGCGAGACTAATGAAATCGCTAAATGAGAGGGACCACTGTAGATATCTTATCAATATTTGTATTTTGTACTATTGTTAATGTCTTGTCAAGTTGCAAATTTGATTTTAATAGAACATTTTAACACTAATTGTAATTTCTTTTATTCATGCAGAGTTTAGTAAAATTTGCCAGAACGTCCCGGACTTCCCAAATTGACTGATTCCCTAAACGTGACGATAGTGCGTTGTTATATTATAATGTAAAACTTGCAAAATAAACAAACCAAAACGTATACGAACACAGTATAAAGACAAAACAACTAATCAAAATCGCTATGTGGAAACAACACATTAAGTAAAATTAATAATTTATAAATAAAGGAACACAATCCACCACATAGGGTGTACATTACTACATGAGCAAGTTAATCTGTTTCCCAAGCAAACTAATCGCACACATAACAACGCACCATCGTCACGTTCAAGGAATTAGTCAATTTGGGAAGTCGGGGACGTTCTGGATTTTTTTTTACTAACTCTGCATGAATAAAGAACCTACAATTAGTGTCAAAATGTTCTATTAAAATCAAATTTGCAACTTGACAAGACATTAACAATAGTAAAAAATACAAATGGCTATCACTAACGATAGTGCTATCGGGTAGGTACCTGTAAGCATAGCATGCTTCAAGCGACCCCTAACAATTACTACCCTATCTATACTGTATGTGCGATTAGTTTGCTTGGGAACCAGATTAATTTGCTCATGTAGTAATGTACACCCTATGTGGTGGATTGTGTTCTTTCATTTCATAAATTTTATTTTAGTAAGCGTTGTTTCCACATAGCAATTTTGATATGTTGTTTTGGCTTTATATTGTCTTTGTCCCAGTTTTGGTTTGACTTTGTTTGCAAGTTTTACATTTTAATACCACTGGTAGTCTTCCAAGTTCCACTACCAGTTTTTCCACAATCTTGACTCCAATGTATCTTTCTTGATAAGTTAATTTGACTTTATATTGTCTTTGTCCCAGTTTTGGTTTGCTTAGTTTGCAAGTCTTACATTTTAATTTGTATGCTGTCCTCATCCAGTATCAGAACATGGCCAAACCACATCAATATACAGTACTGTACTTCTCTTTATCCGCTCAACCACTTCACATTCAATATCCAGAGCTTGCTCTTTAATTCCAAAAAGTCCATACACTACCTTATTATTCAGCCCATTCAGAAATAAAAACAAGACAAACAAACACAAAATTATTAATACATACCGGCACAACATAGGCCCGAGGAACCTCCCCACACCGTACATCAGGCAGACCAATCACCGCTACGTCAGTTACCCCAGGGTTTGTGCGGATCAGGTCTTCTAGTTCTGCTGGAGCCACCTGATAACAATATAGGTGTTAACAATGTCTCTAAAAGCTAAACAGGAGAAATGTATGAACAATTTCTTGCAACTTCTCTCGGTCACTGAAAAGGCTAGGCTAATGAAGCAGTCAATACATCTCTCCTCCTCAAATGGTGTTTATATCATTATTCAGTACAGTAGTACTGTACATACATAAATACAAGTTTAACCCATTAAGATGCGCAGGGTGTAGTGAACACCACAGTTCTGGGCGGCAATATTAGGCTCCATTCCTACCTATAATAGTAATTTTACAATAAATATCGTTATTACTTATTCATATGCGCCCATTTTACCTTTAATATGAAGATAGTAACCTGTAACAACAATAAAACAAGTGGGAATATCATTTGTATGGTCAAAATCGCGATTTGTAAGCGAGTGGTTCAGTCAACAATTGTGAGCCAGCCGGCCTCACATCCTCCTCTCTCGAGGCCTGGAGAGAGACTGAGGGCTGTATCTCTCTCTCTCGCTCTTTCTCACGCATAGACACACAGATGACCACACCCTATGATCGGTGTGGAGATGTTTACACGAAAATATACCAATGAATAAGGAAATAACAGGAAAAATAGGTGATAATTGAAGGGAAGGGAGGGGAGGGGGGGGGGGGGGGGGGGGGGGGGGGGGGGGGGGGGGGGGGGGGGAAAGGGGGGAAGGAGGGGATGTGGAGGAGTGATATGAGGACCCTGGAGGACAAGGGGCGAATGCGCCAATACCTTACTTTCGAGTTATGAGTGTTTAAAGTCTGGAATAGGTGGCATACATAGAATATTACAGAATAGCATGTTATTATATACCATTAGAATCCTCTGGAAGAGACAAATTGATAGAAAATTAAAAAAAAAAAAAAAAAAAAAAAACGCACAATAGAATTTTGTTTTTGTTTCAGCCTATAGTAATTATTGTTCAATCTGCTTGAAATTTAATCCTTTATTAGATGTCCATGAAACTAAGATACTGTTAAATTTTCAGCCAAAAAAATGTGCAAACGCGCGTGTCATTGGCCGGGAGGCGGGCCTTTAACCCGGGGAATACTAGCCGGCCGCTCATTGGCTTGAGCGCGCGGGAACATTCGCCCCTCCACCTCCTACAATCCATACCTCCTCCGCCGCTACACAAGGTCGAAACAAGGGATTTAGAACCTAGGGTACTGAGCCCGCATGGGTGGGAATCGCAAAACGCTCTTCACACGCTCTTCACCACGTGATTTTCAGTGCTTCCATCTATCGGGAACCAGTCCTAACTCAATTTTGATCATGGTGGCACATTCGCCCTTGTCCTCCAGGGTCCTCATATGAGGTATGGAGGAAAAAAAAAAAAAAAAAAAAAAAAATTAAGTGCTACTGGGGCCTTTTAAACGTTTTTTTTTTAGGCCTTCCCTCTTAAGAGCTTTCTCGCCGTCGCCCAGTAAAACCTCTTAAGAGTGTTCTCGCCGTTCCCGGGTTAATGACCATTTTGTCCACAGAGAATGTGGTTACAGTCTCACATCCTAAAGGGCGGCTTTCCAGGCGGCCCTGTCAAGGGCTGCCTCTGTTGTCAAGTTCTTTATTTTGAGATCGTACCGGAGTACTTCATCCCACGTCATTCTAGGTCTACTCCTACGCGCAGCTCCCCTAACGTTCACAATCCGGCATTTCTTCACCCAGTTCTGATCATCCATTGTCTTCACGTGTCCAAACCAACCAAGTCGGCTTATGCGCATCACTTTATTGGCACTCCTAATGCCCAGACGCCTTCTTAATTCCTCGCTCGATACCCCGTCCCTGAGGTTAAACCCACATATCCATCTCACCATTCTCTTCTCATTCCGTTCCATTCTATTGATATCTTCTGCTTTAATCAGCCATGTCTCTGAGGCATAGGTCATCGCACTCCTAACACACGAGGCATACACCTTCCCTTTAAGGTGAAGTGGGAGCCCTCTCATTGTCAGTAGTGGCAACAGCTCTTTGAACTTCCCCCAACCACTCTAGCAATGGAGCCAGCTTCAGCGCCACCTCCGGCGGAAACCGTATCGCCTAAATAGCAAAATCTATTCACATACTCCAGCGTTACACTGTCAAAATCGACACTAACAGGCGGGTCATTTAACGCAAGTTCTCCATTGCACACTGCACATTCAAAGTCTATGATTCTCGTCAAAGGTCCTCTAGCCCCACTACAAAGCCGCGGCGGTCGAGTGGAGAGCACGCTCACGTGTGAATCTGCATTACCTGGGTACGATCCCAGCCGTGGCGGACATTTAGTGGGTGTGGTAGTACGTCCTAGCATGTATATCATGTTCGCACCCAGTCAGGGGACACCTCAACGACGTATAATAATAATAATAATAATAATAATAATAATAATAATAATAATAATAATAATAATAATAATAATCATCTGGTCTTTTATTTCTCGCAAGCGCCAGTTCTTCCAGAGGAATTCACTAGCGCTCGTAACTCATTGCACCACAATCAAGAGAAGTGTGGTGCAGTTCACCTGTAGTTCAAGCAACAACAACTATTTAACATGGCAGCAGTTAGAGTCTGTAACGACCTGTCACTGTGCCACTTGCAAGATCATAACTCCTACAGAAGAGAAAGGCTTTCAACTGTTTTTTGAAAGAGTCTATGGAGTTCAGCTGTCTAATTGATAAAGGCAATTCATTATATAACCTAGGAGCCACGAAAGAAAAGGACCGATCAGAGAAAGAGGACTGCTGGATAGCTACCGGTTCATCAAGACGCAGCACATCATCACTGCTTCTCAGGATCGCACCAGAACGTGCCAAAGGGCATCTCAAGAGGTCAGCAAGATACTTAGGTTCGCCAAACATAAGTGCCTTAAAAGTCATAAGACACAACTTAAACTCTATCCTAACTTTAACTGGCAACCAGTGCAGCTCTATCAAATATGAAGAAGTGGGGGTTCTTGGAGGTAGATCAAATATGAGCCTCGCTGTTCTATTTAGTATGGACTGAACTTTTTGTAGCAAATAATTAGGAAGGCCAACCAATAAGGCATTACAATAGTCCACACGTGATAGGACAATTGAGTGAACCAATGTTAGAAGACAGCGCTTGTTAAGAAACTGTCTCACTGAATACAAGTTTCTGATTTGGAGATTACAAATTTTGATGACCTGATTGATGTGATTCTCATAGTTCAATTTAGAGTTAAAGTATACGCCAAGGTTTCGCACTGAGCTTACTGGGTGAAGTTGAGAACCTCCTATATCCAGAGTACAGACTTATTACATACATACATACAGAACATTTTAAGACCGAGTGTTCCACACATACGTGCAGTTTCAGTCTCTTGTCCTAATGGCGGCGTTCCAGGCAACCCTGTTAACCCAGCAAGTGCGGATCTTATCATAAGATTTTTACCGCTGCGCTGCAGAACTCCTCATATAATCCAAGGCCTAAAAAAAAACATTTAAATCAGCCCATTATAAATATATATATATATTTTTTTTGTATTGCCCCTTGGCCATGCCAAATATCACTCCTCCACATCCCCTCCTTCCACCCTTCCCCCCCCCCCCTTCAATTATCACCTATTCTCCCTGTTATTCCCTTATTCTTAGGTATATTTTCGTGCTAACATTAGCGAGTTGCTAGCAGGGCGTGGTCATAATAATAATAATAATGATAATCGGTTTATTTCAAGCCGGCAGCCAATGGGGCTGAAAATACACAGACTTAACCTAGATCTTATCCTAAGGGATCAATAGACTGATCCTGGCAGCTAACGAGAGCGCCTACATACTCCCGAAGGAGTAGGACGTGGGCAGGAGACTTTGTGGGCCCCCCGAGGCGGTCCGTCCAGACCTTGCCTTCACGGCCAGGGAAAGTTTTTGAGAGAACTTCCCCTGCTGGCGCTTGGGATTGAACCCCCGACACCAGAGCTAGCGCTCCCAATACAGAGTACTAAGCGCGCTCGGCCACCGTGACCATATGTGACCATGTGTGTTACCAAGCGTGGGAAAGAGCGAGAGAGAGACTACCACGCAATAGTGTCTCTCCAGCCGTCGTGACGGCTGGCTGGCTGCCTCAGCCATAAGTTATGTAACTCCCGGCCTCTATCGCCGATTTTGACCATCCAAACGCTGTTTCCACTTGTTTTATTGTTGTAACAGGTTAATACCTTTATAATCAACGTAAAATAGGCGCATATGGATAAGTATTAATGATATTTATGGTACAATGACGATTTGAGTTTAGGAAACGGTCTAAATACCTCCGCACAGGGAGGGGTGGCCAATACCCCACCTATGCAGCGGAGAGGTTAAGGGCTGTTTCACTTGTCAAGTTCTTGGATTTGAGATCGGCACGTATAGTCCGATCCCAGGTCTTCCTCGGTCCACCCCTTGGTGCAGCTCCCTCCACAATCACAGACCTGCATTTTTTCACCCAATTTTGTTCATCCATTCTCTCCACATGTCCATACCATCCCAGTCTACTTGTACGCATCACCTCGCTAATACTCTTTATACCTAAACATCTCCTCAGCTCAACATTTGTTATTCTATCCTGTAGCCTGGCCCCAAACATCCATCTCACCATTCTCATCTCATTACGTTCCATTCTGTTGACATCCTCTACTTTAACGGCCCATGTTTCTGAGGCATACGTCATTGCACTTCTAACACATGAGGCATACACCTTTCCCTTCAGGGGGAGAGGCATTCTTTTCATGGTCAGGATTGGCAGCAGTTCTCTGAACTTCCCCCAGCCACATCTAATTCTAGCAAGAGTGGCAGCCTCGGCCCCACCACCGGCAGAGGTGGTATCTCCTAGGTAACTAAACTTGTTCACCAGCTCCAATGACTCATTTCCAAAATTCACAGCCACAGGATCATCACTTAACACAAGCTCGCCTTTGCACACTACGCACTCAAATTTCTCTATTTCTGACTTATCCTTCGGCAGGGGTCCCTTTATTCTACTACAGCGCTTACTCCCATGGTGTACCCAACATCGACAGATGCTACATTGAATTGAGTTAACGCCCACACCCTTTCCACACACTGCACATGGGTATGCACCACTCTTTTCCACATTGCCTCGTCTCAATCTACAATGCATAACCTTGGTTTTGTTAATATGACTCTTAAATCCTTGCTCGCCATGCCCTCTCTCCATTCTCTGATATACATACAGTGGAGCCCCCATTTTCGCCACAGCAGTCTTCGCTGTTTCAAATTTCGCGGCACACACCAAATATTCCCAATTTCCATTTTTGCTCAAAAAGCTTCAATCTTTGCACACAAATCCCAGTCAAAACCCGAAAAAAGAGCAAAAATAATGAAAACCTCGACATATAACTAGAAAACAAACAAAACAATAAAAACAGTTTAACATAACTACAAGAATCTGCCAGGTGTTTGCCGAAATCCGAGTGAATCCGAGATCCGATCGTCAAATGCGCAAGATGCCGCCATCTTTGTATGACGTCATCACTAAGCAGACGCTTACAGTCCACTTGTATCTGTGTTGAAACAACAACCGTTTGCAAGCTTTTTTGTGCCTGAACCCCCTATCTCTCGTGTTTATTATAACCTCTGGTACATCTGGTGATAGGGATGGTGGGCCTGGTGGTAGCAATGAAGGAAATTGATGCTCAAAACACAGCAAAAGCCAGTCCATGTCGGACGAAAGAGGTGGAAATGCCTAGACAATGTTAGGCTAGGCTAAATATGACAATGATTTAAAATAAAGTCTGTGTGGTAAGTAATCTTCTCATAATATGTATTTTCCTCATAATATGTATTTATTGGATGTATTTGGGGCGAAATGGGTACTTGAGGAGTGACTGGACGAATTTAGAACCTAGGCCTAAAAAAAATCCCACGATAGAAACAATGCCCCAATCTGCAGTATTTATAATGCACCTAAGTTTTATGGTTAGGACTGTTATTTAGCCATGTCTACATTATTATTTACAATGCATAAGATTTAGGCCTACTTTATGTAGACAAAAAACATGTTTTCATTTGCTAAAACTGGGAAAAAGTGCAACTTTTAGAATGAGCACGGAACCGATTAGAATTTTCCCCATAAAAACAGTGCTCCGATTTTGGCCGTTTCAATCTTAGCTAGATTTCTGCGGAACCGATTAGGAGCTAAGATGGGGGCTCCACTGTACATACCAAAGCCATTCCAACAGCTTCCTCTATCTACAACACCCTTTCTCTGCTATCTACACTCTCCCAGCCGTATGGTCCTAGTGCACTGTCTGATGGCGTTAATGGGTTTCGAAATGTAACATCTCTTGTGTACCCAGTCACTACAAACGCAACATTGAATCGACTCTGTTACCACACACACCAACTGTTATGTATTATGATTGTTATTGCTTTGCGCATCACGCATGTCACTAGGCAGGATCAAGATGGCCACCACTCAATAAAGCATAGTTTGTCCTGCTGCCTATTCTTCGCCCTTCTCTGTTATATGAAGTAAAGGACACTACAATGGCGACGAGGAACGGTACACGAAAACCCAGAGATGCAGCGGAATAAGGCCTGAGTCATGTCAGGGATGGCTTCAGCAAGATAGAGGTGAAGTAACAAGACACGGAAATTGGCGGGAATCGGTACTATAGCTGTGTTTGGGACCATTTCGGAGTTCAACCCTGGAGAGGACTGGGAGGACTATTGTGAGAGGTTGGACCAATACTCCATAGCGAATGACATCAAGGATACTGAAGAAAGCAAGAGGAAGAGAGCAGTTTTCTTAAGTGTTATTGGTGGGAGAACATAATATGCCTTGTTGAAAACGTTGTTGGCGCCCAAGAAACCCACAGAGAAATCGTATGAGGAGCTCAGGCAAGTAGTAAAGGAACATTTGTCACCCAAGCCTGTTGTGATAGCTGAACGGTATCGTTTTTGGACTGGGAGACAAAATAGTGGACAGTCTGTTTCTCAGTACATAACAGAGCTTCGAAAATTAGCAGAGAAATGTCAATTTGGAGACTTTTTAGATGAGGCATTGAGGGATATATTTGTTATAGGCCTCCAAGATGCAGCAGCTCAGAAAAAGTTGCTAAGTGAATTGGAATTGACAATAAGTAAGGCATTCAACATAGCTGTAAGTCATGAGTCTGCATCACAACAGGTAGAAGAGATCCATGGTAAATCAGTAAATAAAGTTAACCAAAGGCCGAGAGTTAGCCTAGGCACACCTTCCAGTAGAGATAAGTACTGGTATCCTTGTTATCTGTGTGGTGGAACTAATCATGGCCCAGATCTATGTTTCTTTAAAGATAAATTGTGTTTCAAATGTAATTACAAAGGGCATGTGAGTAAGATGTGTAAGCAACATATCAATCAAGCAAGGAGTAGCCAGGAGTTACAGTCAGTGTTAGATACATTTCCCGAACTTTTCAGTGGAGGTTTGGGCAAAGCCAAAGGAATTGAGGCAGAGTTGCGGGTTAAAGAAAACGCTAAGCCCAAGTTTTTCAAGCCTAGACCATTGCCATTTTCACTGAAGGACGGAGTAGCTAGGGAATTAAATCACCTGCAGGAGTTGGGTGTGTTGGAGAAAGTAGATTATAGTGACTGGGCAGCTCCTAGTGTCCCAGTACGTAAGGCTAATAGTGATATTAGAGTGTGCGGGGACTATAAGGTTACTATTAATCAAGATTTGGAAGTACCTGAACACCCAATGCCAAAGGTGGAGGAACTTTTGCAGCAGTTGAATGGAGGAGTGAAGTTTACTAAATTAGATCTCTCTCAGGCATATCAACAGATTGAATTAGACCAAAGTTCCAAGAAGTATGTAACCATTAATACCCATTTAGGATTGTACGCCTACTCCAGATTGCCTTATGGGGTGTCAGCTGCTCCTGCTCTGTTCCAAAGTGTCATGGACAAGGTGTTGCAAGGATTGAGAGTGGGGTGTTATTTAAATGATTTAATAATCACAGGTAATAATAATGAGGAGTGCCTGGCACACCTAGAGGCGGTCTTGAGCAGGTAACAGCATTATGGATTTAAGTTGCAGCAGTCAAAGTGTGAATTTATGGTACCAAGTGTAACTTATTTAGGATTCAAGGTAGATGCGCAGGGGATTCACATGGACTCTGAGGCAACAGAAGCAGTGGCTTGCGCACCTCGCCCCATTAACAGGGCAGAAATTCAGTCCTTCTTAGGGTTAGTCAATCATTATAGGAAATATGTACCACAAATATCCACTTTATGTCATCCTCTGAACCAGTTATTGCAAAAGGGCTCTGATTTTAAGTGGAGTTATCGTATAAATACGATAGAATATGACTCATTTGTGATCCCATATGTCTCTGTGACGTCACGGACGTTCCTGCAGCCCGGCGTAGGACGAGTAGATCGTATATTATAAGATTGTAAATAAGTTAAGTTATAAAAGGCCTAATATGCTATTAACCCTTTTGCTGCGGGTGACGTTCTGGAATGTTTTGGCAAGTTACAGCAATTTCCAGGCTTTAAAAGCCTGTAAAAACCGTAAGAATCGAGTGTCAGTGGGTGGGAGCGTGAGGGGCCCACCTCCGACCCTCAGAGCACCGAGCGGCTCACTGAGCTAGGCTGTGTCTCGGGCGAGTCTCTCTCTGTCTCTCTCATCAGTGTAGCCAAGCGAGCGAGTGTTACATAATAGCGGGGTTCCCGCGTTTCACTGGGATCACTGCGGGTGAACCAGACCACGTATACGGTCCGTTCTGGTGTCATTTTGAAGCTATTTTCGCCTAGTTTTCGGCAGAATACACTTCATTTAATGCAGATGCTTGATTTATCATTCAGGAGTGCCTGAATATGCCCTAAATAGCCCGCAGCCAAAGGGTTAAGCAATATTGCCATGGTCTTATGTTGTATATATGAATTTATCGTATATATTAATATAATTTATCGTATTGAGCAACCTATATGCGGTACGATAATTTAGGCTCCTGGCGTTTGCCAAGGCAGCAAGGTGTGCCTCTGAGGAAGAGATGGCAGAGCCTCCACGAACACCAACCAGTTAACATCTTAATTCCGCCTTCAGTTGATCGAGCTATTGTGCCTCTAATCACAATACACATACAGCAATACAAACAGCTACACCATCACGACGCTCTCATCGACGCCATGAATGACTGACAGATAAGCATAATATTCATGTCCATTCCCATGTAATCATTTATTCTTTCTTTCACTTGACTCGAGTCTCGGGACCGGTGTCTTGCCTCCCCATTGTCCGCCATATTGGGTAAACGTTCTCCCTTGCCTCATTGCCACGTGGAACTATTGGTGAGTTAATTCCTGGCTAATATTAACCCTTATAACATTACCCTATATATAAATTTATTATGTGAGACCTTTGGATATAAATTAGCTTGTTTCAGATTGAATTCAATTTAGATATGGAGTAGTTTTAATTTAGATTGATTTTATTTGATTCATTATAGCTTAGTAATATTTAACTTCCATTGATAGTTTTCCACAGGAGTGTAGAATGTGAAGAAGCATTTAAAGAGTTTAGGAGAATACTTATTTCCCCCCAAATTCTTAGGCACTATGATCCTGAGAAATCATTATCTTTAGCAGTAGATGCATCACCAGTAGGAGTAGGGGCAGTTATATCTCATAATACATCAGAAGGAGAACGACCGATAGCTTATGGCAGAGAAGAATTACTCGCAGATTGAGAGAGAGGGTCTAGCGATAGTTTTTGGTCTGCAGAAATTCCACCAGTATTTGTATGCTAGGCATTTTACTCTGATCACAGACAATAAACCTTTAACCCTCTCACGTCCTGACGCAATTTTTGAGCCTATTAGGGATACTTTAAAGCCTTTGTTACCGTCAGGGGTATTTATAAACCTTTAGTTTATTTACTTCAACCTCTGCAGTTGTCTTTGAGTTAGCTGTGGGCAGAAAACTAATTTTGGAGAGGTAATTATAAGAGTGAGAGTAATCTATTTCTTATTGCTAATCTGGCAACCTCTGCGTCATAAGGATGTGAGAGGGTTAAGTCTGATCCTGGGCCCCAAGGAGAGTATTCCTGCCATAGCAGCTGCCCGTATTCATAGGTGGGCTGTACAACTGGCAGCATATTCATATGACATAAAATGCCGTCCTTCCCACCAGAATGGGAATGCAGACGCTCTCTCTCGCTTATCACTGAAGAAAGAGACGCCACCGGATAGACAAGTTTGCTGGACACAAGAAGCCATTGAACTGAACAAGGCTCAAATCAATGGATTACCTGTTACTGCTGAGGCCATCGGTAAAGAAACTCTACGAGATCCAGTGTTAGCCCGGGTAAAAAGTTGGGTGATATAGGGATGGCCATCCGAACAAGAATGGAGCCCAGAATATCAACAGTATTATCAAAGAAGAAATGAGCTGACGGTGGAAGAAGGATGTTTGTTGTGGGGTGTTCGAACTGTCATCCCTCGTAAGTTTCGGGCTAACTTATTAGAAGAACTTCATAAAAGTCATCCAGGTATGGTTCGAATGAAGGCTTTGTCACGCAATCATGTCTGGTGGCCACAAATAGATAAAGACATAGAAGAGACAGTCAGAGCTTGTCAAAACTGTCAGGATCAACAACCCAGAATGCCAGCAGCAGTGGACAACCCCTGGAAGTGGCCTTGTGGACCATGGCAACGAATCCATGTAGACTTTGCTGGTCCGTTTATGGGAGAAATGTTTTTCATCGTGGTGGACGCACACTCAAAATGGCCTTATGTTTGTAAAATGGGCTCAACAACATCAGAGAACACCATTGACATACTACGCCAAATTTTTTCTCAGCAAGGATTGCCTTTAGAATTGGTATTGGATAATGGTCCACAGTTCATCTCAGCAGAGTTTCCAGAATTTATGAGGAAGAATAACATCAAGCACCTGCGCTCGGCTCCTTTTCATCCAAGCAGTAATGGAGAAGCGGAAAGATTTGTACGTACATTTAAGACTGCCCTTAAAGCCAAGAAAGACCAGAAGATATCCTTAAGTAGAAAGTTATACGATTTTTTGCTGACATACCGTACGACGCCACACAGTGCTACTCGACGTACACCAGCAGAGCTTATGGGCCGACCACTTCGCACCAGACTAGATGCAGTACGACCCAGCTTGACACAGAGATTAGGAAGAAAGACGAATCAGGGTAGACCCACACGGTATATAGAAGTAGGAGAACCAGTTCTAGTTAGAGACTATAGATCTAGGAAAACAGCATGGGCACAGGGAGTGGTTGGTAGAATCCTAGGACCTTGTACTTATTTAATTCATGTGGGTGACTTACTTTGGAAAAGACACATTGACCCAATACGACAAATAGACAGGCCATGGACACACGAGGAAAAGGACTCTTTCCCAAAGGTACCGGAAAGTAGGTCTACACAATCTTTACCTGACACACCAAATACATACATTCCATTAGCTGAACAACAGAACACAGGTAGTAGTGAACATATGTTGTCATCAACTGCGGAGCAGGTAAATTTAGAAGAGGAACAGGGTCAAAGTGCATTTTCAAACACCAGTAGAACTAGCCCAGATGTTTCAGTAGATGTGTCACCAATCAGCCGTCCTCAGAGAAATAGGAGGTTGCCAATTACCCTAAAAGATTATATATTGGAGTGAAAATACAGTATAGTAGAGAGACTAGACAAACGAAGGATGGCATAAAAAGAGATGTACTTTGTATTTGGTTGATTTTTTGTTTGTTTTATTTTTTTTATTTTTTTTTGTCGGTACCGGTATGTATTTATTATATTTTACAGTAGCCTATTGTTGGTTGTTCAAAATATTATTTGTCTTGTGTTCTATTATTTTTTGCCGGTATGTATCTTAACCCGGGAACTGCGGGGAGACTCTTAAGAGTTCCCCCGGCGGACTGCGGGGAGACTCTTAAGAGTGAGTGAAAACAAAAATCAACTTTTGACATCGAAAAAAAAAAAAAAAAAAAAAAAAAAAAAAAAAAAATTGGCCCCTGGGCCATGCAAAATCTCAGTCCTCTACCTCCCCTCCTTCCCCACTGTCCTCCTGTCCTTCAGTTATCACCTATTTTCCCTGTTATTCCCTTATTCTGAGGTATATTTTCGTGCTAACATTAGAAATCCGGTTGGAGGGTGTGGTCATCACTGATAGCAAGCGAATGCAAGAGAGAGAGAGAGAGTATCGATCGACTGTGTCTCAGTGGCCTTGGGGGAAATTGGCGGGAAAGCAGCTTGCCTCACCCATACATTATACAACTCGCGGGCTATATCTCCGATTTTGACCATCCAAACGCTGTTTTCACTCGTTTTATTGTTGTTTCAGGTTAATACCTTTATAATCAACCCATAATAGGCGCATATGGATAAGTATTAATGCTATTAATGGTACAATGAATATTTTAGTGACGGAAACACCTCAAATACGTCAGCACAGGGGGACGTTTCCAATTACCCCCATGCGCACTTGTTAGGTTAATAAATAAAGGTCAATGTTTGTCTGTCTGTCTGTCAGTTACCCGACCTACCCGACCTTTGTTACTAAACTCCTCCCACAGTTTTGGTGCCAGGTGGGAGTGTGGGGCACCGTTGGAAAGCCCAGGCTTTGGAGATAGTTTTAGGCGAATTTAGTGGAAATCAGAGACACTTTTGTTTAATAAATTTTTTGGCAGAACTTATGTAGTATACGGGAGCGAAAAAAATGCGAAAAAAATTGCCGTTTGGGGCAGGAGGCCTCCGATCGAAAAGGTGCATGGAACGAAAGTTGTTCGCAGCCCCCCAAAATGGGGGTACGGATGAGGTCAGATCCAAAATCGGAGGTCATTTAGCGGCCGAAATCGAGGTCGCCGTTTAATGAGGCACAGGGAGGTCGAGGCCGGTGATTATGGTAGTACAGTCGACGCTCGATTTAACGGACCCCGATATAACGGATTTCGGATTTAACGGACTCTGTCAGTAGCCGGACAATGGACCCACTCTGCACTAAATGATGTCATAAAACGGGCCCTGCAGAGTGCTAACTGTGCATCAATCCTCGAACCACATGGACTTCACAGAGAAGACGGCAAACGGCCAGATGGGATGACCACTTTCTCTTACAAGAATGGCCGGTGCCTCGTGTGGGATGCCACATGTGTTGACACTTTCTCCACAACCAACGCCGCCAGAAACGCCGACGAAGCAGGTGAAGCCGCCCGGATAGCAGAAAATAAAAAGCGAGAAAAATATCAAGCCATCGCCAGAATTCATCAGTTCGAGCCCCTGGCATTCGAAACTTCAGGAGTCTTCGGCCCTACCACCCTTAAGATGGTGAATGAAATAGGCCGTAAAATCAGAGAAGTTTCAGGAGAACCCCGGGAAACCCTCTGGCTCAAGCAAAGACTAGGGATGGCTATCCTCCGGGGCAATGCCACCAGCGTCATGAGCTCAGTTCGACAGGACTGGGTCATGCCACTGCGTGAGGCCCCGGCAGGAGTGGTGTATCCGTGGTCTTTCCACAGTAGGGTAAAACAAAACATAAACCTTATTTGTATGTAACATGTGTGATGCACATTAATAAAAGGGGATGTGTCGGATGGTTGAAAGCCACAGTTGCTCGCGCGTTTGGGGCTAGCAACACGTATTATGAAAAACATGCATCCTCCTTCATTCACTGTCCCCCCCCTTCACTCACTCAACCCCACAATTTGCCGGAGGATAACAGGTTTTTCACAATACGTAGACGGAGGTCTTTTTAAAAAAATAAAAAATGGACCCAGCAACGGACAAAGTCTGTTGCTCGAAAAAAGTTGGAGCAAAGTCCGTTGCTCTATCTATTTATCTCTCTAATGCACCTACCTAAATCCCTTATACATTAACATAACTAAAATGCCCCAGAACAAGAAGCCCACCACAGAAGCCACGAGCGAACACCACACAGAAACACCCGGAAGAAAGGTCCACAGAACGAAAGGACCAGCTGACCGAGCCAGCCATTTCAGACAGGCCCAAGCCCGCAGGGCTAAGCAGCTCCAGGCCGCACCTACCTACCTTTTCTAAACTGACCATTTTCCACACCTCACGTACACTACCCCTCGTGTCCTACACTCCTAACTACAAAGATGATGAACAGGAATATACATTCATATTAAAAACACCCATGCCCTGTCCCTATGTTGAGCCAATGCCAACACATCAGACAGCCATAATTATATCTATGTATGTTCTTACATCCGAGAAGTAGATGTTATATATCTTAGAAGTTAAAACACCCACGCCTGTCCCTAGACCTCGTATATAATTTCCCATGACGAGTATAGATATATGTAACCCGTGCTCAGTCGCCCCCTTGCATTGTTCCTCTAGTAACTAAGTGTCTCTATAATATTAACTGCCACCAGTATTGATACGACATAGCGGCACTGTCCTTGTGTCGTATTGTGCCAAGTACAGATCAACCAGGTTTCATCACCTTATTAGGACGACGACTATAATGTCGTCGTTCATCGATGTATGCAATCCTTAGTTTAAGTATTAATATTAACATTCCCTAACATCTTGTCTTGCCAGACTAAGCTTCTGAAGACCCATCGCCCCATAAATCTATGTATTCAATCCTTAGGTTAAGTATCTTTATCCGCCATTGTGTTCACCTTTTTCCATTTACTTTTCCACAATTGTCATACGTCTTCCCCTTGCTTCCTTCGTATCCACAGTCCACACTACGCCAATTTACTTCGTGTCATACACCTCTTACCCCAACCCGAGATTGTATAAGATAACCTTGTTACCAGTATCTGTCATAAGTACCCCGAAACAATAACTAAGTACCCCTACGAACTGCCGCTTTTGTTGGTATATATATATATTATAGAAAACGCAGTTCCCAGGGCCAACTAATAGTATCCATAACCCCTCGGAAGGATCACATAACTCTATCTTTTCCAGACTCATATACCACCCGGTCCACCCCATAGTTGCATTCCCAGGTAGCATTTGGCTAACGTACTCCACTGCCTTTTCAAACTCCCATATCAACTGCAGCCTAATGCCACCCCCACGCCCAGAGACCTTAGGGTCAAATTCCCCTATAGCCCCCCTGAACTCCTCCCCTCTCATTATAAGACCCCGCGCTTCTCTACTCTTGTCCGACCTAGCCTCTCTCTCATACCTCTTGAAGATCCTTGAATTTCCCGTTGCTAACGCTCTCCAACCTTTTATATATATACTCCTATCCAGCCTACCTTCACTTAGTAGGCCAGAACAACATTAGAACTTTACTAACCCCTTGCATGCCATCTATTCTCTTACAACCCATTCACAACCCGGCACCCAATGGTCGTCGGTGCGAGGCTAGCCGCCTCACCAGTAACTAACTTCTATTGCCATACTTCCAGATAAATGTGGCAGAGTTAGCAACCCAGTCTCCACCACATCCAGCAAACCCTACAATTAACAACCAGCTAGCCAAGGCACCTTCGGTTTTGGTATTAAGGACACCCACATCTGTCTCATACACAGAGGGTTATTACAAACACTGGTGATATGGCAAGCCCCTAGCCACAGCCGCCGGACGACTATCACGGAGAGAGGGCGCCCAGCTCCCCCTTTTTGCCCACCCGAGGAGGGAGACCCCCACCCCCGCGGAGGTATACCTGGCCCCTGTTTTGACTTCTGAGTCATTGCCAGGTAGCACAGGAATTCTTCCTATCAATGAACTAACCATGCATGACTAACACCTTTACTAACCTCTATTAACTCACAATAAACCATTTATCTTTCTTGCATACTCTGATCACTAAATTAGCACCTCAGCTATACCATAGAATGAAGATTGAACAATCTAAGAGAGACGCTCCTATCACAGCTGTCCCCATCCTCCTCGCAAAGTAGATCCAGTCTCTCTCCCATAAATACTTCCAGTATAGCCAAAATAGTACCTCTTACTAAGGCTCAGTTATATTAAAATATGAAGGCTTCCTATAGCCATGTGCCACAACAGTAATCAACATCTTACCTAGTCCCCATATCTAATGAGAGCTCAAATAAATCCATAAGACTCGAGATCCCTACTGTCTACAGGGTCCAGAACCGAGCCTATAAACCTAGCTCCCGCCCCCAGTCAAATCAGTTGAAAGCTAGACACCAACCAGTGGTCACTACCCTGCAGTTAACCTCTAGCTCTGCCCTTGTGTTATTCCGGAGTTGAGAGATTCCAGATTCGGCAGACTCCGTGGCAGAGAAGACTAATAGAAGCATCTGTCCATGTACAAGTCCTAACGTGCACCTTATAACCTTCACACAAATTCGTGGGTATATAAGTGTGTAGCCAGCAACGATCGTCAAGAGATCCGACTTGAGAACTTCCTACATTTCGGACCACCTGGACGGCTGAGGAACCAGTCGTTAGCCCCCAACATCACCGGAAGCAAGATAACCAGGACCAGATCTACAAATACTATTCAAGATTCATGTTGCTAGTACTAAGTGTTATAGTACTAGTTTGACACTCGCTTATTAACTTTCTATAAAGTGGCTAAAACCTTGCCCAGTGTAACTCATATTTAACCATTCCATTTGGGACGTACTAAGCGATCAGTGCTCATTAATTAACAGGCGACATTGACTCTCGTAATTACCTTATTCAGATATTAAAACTTTAGTGATATCTAACGTTCGCCCACTGATTTGTGTTCTACGTATTTCTGCCATAAGAATATAAAACTTAGATCAGTACCCCCATGAGGTTACTAGAGATTCCGTGTTCTAC
Source organism: Paralithodes platypus (assembly GCA_032716605.1). Classification (NCBI taxonomy): domain Eukaryota; kingdom Metazoa; phylum Arthropoda; class Malacostraca; order Decapoda; family Lithodidae; genus Paralithodes; species Paralithodes platypus. The sequence continues at coordinate 77,066,674 of CM064492.1, read as the reverse complement.
AATATACGCGTGTCTAATCCTAACTGTGAGCTGCTACTTGGGCACGCGACCAGCCAGTAAGAGATCAAATCAGTGAAATTGAATTACATGAATACATTGAGGTCTTCCAGTAAAATAAAACTTGCTAATTAAACCCGTGATCAGAAGAGTATACCTGAACGTTGGAAGTGGGAGACTAGGCTCCATCCAGATCCGCTAATGCTAGCAGTTCCCTTCTATTATTTGTTTTGTGCGAGAATTACTATCTTTCCATGCTCTTTATTTACTTACTTCAATAAACTTGAACGTGTGTCGTGTTACCGTGTGTTTATTTTGTGTTCTCTATTCCTCATACCTTGTATTGTGCATGCAGCCTTATTATATACCCAGTCAATTAGAACTCACATTACCCAAGTTAAACCTGTAGAAAAACAGGGCATAACAATAACTGTCTTATTTGGACTTTTTGTAATCTTTGAATCATTTCTAATGTGATGGAATTGAAAAATATAATATCCTTCCAGCACATAGATAAATAATAAATAAGATAGTCAACAAAATATTTCAACTCTCCCCTCCGTGCGAGCAGAGACGGAAGATTTACGTTTGATAGATTTTTTGTTTTGTTTTTTTCCCTCGATATACACTCTTTCTATCTATCTATCTCTCTAATTCATCTAACTAAATCCCTTATACATTAACATAACTATGTCTTAATTGGACTTTTTGTAATCTTTGAATCATTTCTAATGCGATGGAATTGAAAAATATAATTGTTATGCCCTGTTTTTCTACAGGTTTAACTTGGGTAATGTGAGTTCTAATTGACTGGGTATATAAGGCTGCATGCACAATACAAGATATGAGGAATAGAGAACACAAAGAAACACATGGTAGCAAGTTACACGATCACGTTTATTGATATACCACTGCAGAATACTTGTGTAAGACAATATAATAGAATCGAACAACACTAGCATAAGTGGATCTGTATGGAGCCTAGTCTCCCACTTCCAACGTTCAGGTATTAATCTTCTGATCACTGGCTTTGATTTAACAGGTTTATATACCGAAGACCATCAATGTTACTTATAGAATCATATTCACTGTTAGATTTCTTACTGGTAGCTCTGGTTCACAAGTAGTAGTTCACAGACTAGATTAGACACGCATATTTTAGAGCACGGGAATTCTAGTAACCTCAGGGGGTACTGATCTAAGTTTTCTATTCTTGTCTCAGAAATACATAGAACGCAAATCAGTGGGCGAACCTTCAGATATTACTAGGGTTTCCTTCTAGGTAATAATATCTGGGCATATGGTTGATTACGAGAGTTAGTATCGCCTGTTAAATAATGAACACTGATACGCTTAGCACTTCCTAATTGAATGGTTATATGAATTATACTGGGGCAAAGAGATAGCCACTTTGTAGAAATATTAATTAGTGAATCTCTAAACAGCACAGTAATATGTAGTACTGCTAAAGGGAATCTTAGGTAGCATCTGATGGGTCTGGTCCTGGTTATCTTGCGTCCATGATGTTGGGGGCTAACGACTGGTTCCGCGGCCGTCCAGGGGGCCCATATGTGTGAAGTTCTTAAATACGTGGGCAGGTCCTTCTATCCAAATCTGCCACGGAGTCTGCCGGCTCTGGGATCTCACTCCGGAACAACACAAGGGCAGAGCTAGAAGTTAACTGCAGGGTAGTGACCCCTGGTTGGTGTCTAGCTTTCAACTGATTTGACTGGGGGCGGGAGCTAGATTTATAGGCTCGGTTCTGGACCCTGTAGACAGTAGGGATCTCGAGTCTTATGGACTTATTTGAGCTCTCAATAGATATGGAGACTAGGTAAGATGGTATTTACTGTTGTGGCACATGGCTATAGGAAAGCCTTTATATTTTCATATAACTGAGCCTTAGTAAGAGGTACTATTTTGGCTATACTGGAAGTATTTAGGGGAGAGAGACTGGATCTACTTTGCGAGGAGGATGGGGACAGCTGTGATAGGAGCGTCTCTCTAGATTGTTCAATCTTCATTCTATGGTATAGCTGAGGTGCTAATTTAGTGATCAGAGCATGCAAGAAAGGTAAATGGTTTATTGTGAGTTAATAGAGGTTAGTAAAGGTGTTAGTCATGCATGGTTAGTTCATTGATAGGAAGAATTCCTGTGCTACCTGGCAATGACTCGAAAGTCAAAACAGGGGCCAGGTATACCTCCGCGGGGGTGGGGGTCTCCCTCCTCGGGTGGGCAAAAAGGGGGAGCTGGGCGCCCTCTCTCTGTGATAGTCGTCCGGCGGCTGTGGCTAGGGGCTTGCCATATCACCAGTGTTTGTAATAACCCTCTGTGTATGAGACAGATGTGGGTGTCCTTAATACCAAAACCGAAGGTGCCTTAGCTAGCTGGTTTTACTCGGCTGGTTGTTAATTGTAGGGTTTGCTGGATGTGGTGGAGACTGGGTTGCTAACTCTGCCACATTTATCCGGAAGTATGGCAATAGAAGTTAGTTACTGGCAGGGCGGCTAGCCTCGCACCGACGACCATTGGGTGCAGGGTTGTGAATGTGTTGTAAGAGAATAGATGGCATGCAAGGGGCTAGTAAAGTTCTAATGTTGTTCTGGCCTACTAAGTGAAGGTAGGCTGGATAGGAGTATATATAAAAGGTTGGAGAGCGTTAGCAATGGACAATTCAAGGATCTTCAAGAGGTATGAGAGAGAGACTAGGTCGGACAAGAGTCGAGAAGCGCGGGTGTCTTAATGAGAGGGGGGGGAGAGTTCAAGGGCTACAGGGAAATTTTGCCCCTAAGGTCCCTGGGCGTGGGGGTGGCATTAGGCTACAATTGATATGGAAGTTTGAAAAGGCAGTAGAATACGTTAGCCAAATGCTACCGGGGAATGCAACTATGGGGTGGTATATGAGTCTGGAAAAGATAGAGTTATGTGATCAGTCCGAGGGTTATGGATACTATTAGTTGGCCCTGGGAACTGCGTTTTCTATTAAATATAAATATACCAACAACAGTGGCAGTTCGTAGGGGTACTTAGTTATTGTTTCGGGGTACTTATGACAGATACTGGTAACCAGGTTATCTTATACAATCTCTGGTTGGGGTAAGAGGTGTAAGACACGAAGTAAATTGGCGTAGTGTGGACTGTGGATACGAAGGAGGCAAGGGGAAGACGTATGACAATTGTGGGAAAGTAAATGGAAAAAGGTGAACACAATGGCGGATAAAAATACTTAACCTAAGGATTGAATACATAGATTTATGGGGCGATGGGTCTTCAGAAGCTTAGTCTGGCAAGACAAGATGTTAGGGAATGTTAATATTAATACTTAGTTACTAGAGGAACAATGCAAGGGGCGACTGAGCACGGGTTACATATATCTATACTCGTCATGGAAAATGATATACGAGGTCTAGGGACAAGCGTGGGTGTTTTAACTTCTAAGATATATAACATCTACTTCTCGGATGTAAGAACATACATAGATATAATTATGGCTGTCTGATGTGTTGGCATTGGCTCAACGTCGGGACAGGGCATGGGTGTTTTTAATATGAATGTATATTCCTGTTCATCATCTTTGTAGTTAGGAGTGTAGGACACGAGGGGGTTAGTGTACGTGAGGTGTGGAAAATGGTCAGTTTAGAAAAGGTAAATGGGTGCGTCCTGGAGCTGTTTAGCCCTGCGGGCTTGGGCCTGTCTGAAATGGCTGGCTCGGTCAGCTGGTCCTTTCGTTCTGTGGACCTTTCTTCCGGGTGTTTCTGTGTGGTGTTCGCTCGTGGCTTCTGTGGTGGGCTTCTTGTTCTGGGGCATTTTAATAATATCCTTCCAGCACATAGATAAACAATAAATAAGATAGTCAAAAAAATAGTTCAACCCTCCCCTCCGTCTAGGCGCCGAGCTTCCGAGACGGGAGATTTACGTTTGATATTTTTTGTTTTTTTTGGTTCCCACGGTATACACAAAATGATGGGGAAATATTATAACATGTTTTTAATTGACATTTGTGTCATTTTTGCTGATTATGAGTTGGTGGAAAAAAAAATCTTTAATTCTATCATATCGGAAATGATTCACAGATTATATAGAGACCAAATAACATACACTTTTAAGTGTGTTCAATAGTTTTGCATTATCAATAGGGTGTAGCACAAGGCTTATCAACATTATCACAGTAACGGGGTCGGGGTTGAGGCCGGGACAGGGAGGGGAGGGAGTAGGCCTACAGAGGCGGGGATATCCTTCCTTTTTTTTTTTTTTTTTTTCCCCCATGTGAAATTTATCATATTAATGACAAATAAGACCTTTATTATGTTTTCAGGGACAGTACAGCACAGCGTGTCCCTCAAAAAAAAAAAAAAATAAAAATATGAAGGCAATTTTCCAGCTACGGACTTTTTCCAGCAACGGACTGGACTCGGTCTCCCCCCTATTAGTCCGTTAAATCGAGCGTCGACTGTAGTAGTATTGTGATGATTGTGGTAGTAGTGATTGATGATGGTGATTATGGTAGTAGTAGTGGTGGTAGTAATAATGGTGATTATGGTGATTACCCGGGCAACGCCGGGTACCCCTGCTAGTATATTATATTTTACATTAGCCTTTTGTTGGCTGTTCAAAATATTATTTATGTCTTGTGTATTTTAGGTTGTACAAGGGATGTTGTACTGTACAGTAGCCTACTGTATTATTTTTTTTTGGTGTGTGAGTACTGTACCAGTATTTTTTTGTTGTTATGGTACTGTACTATCAGTATGTTAGTAATTTATTTTTCTTTCCCCAGATTATGAGAGGAATACGTTGAATATATGTTAGTTTTTGTTTAAGGGGGAAGTATTAGTGTTATGTATTATGATTGTTAAGCCTATTCATACTATAATAGATTTTTTTTTTTTTAGCTTTGTCTACATTGAACATAGCAAATATATATACTGTTGGTATTGCCTTACTTTTGTTTTGTAGAGGGGCAATAGTGTTATGTATTATGATTGTTATTGCTTTGCGCATCACGCATGTCACTAGGCAGGATCAAGATGGCCGCCACTCAATAAAGCATAGAGTTTGTCCTGATGCCTATATTTTTGCCTTCTCTGTTATATGAAGTAAAGGACTCTACACCAACCACTCCTCTATGCCAAGTTTTCCCATAGCCCACTGTACAACATCTCTGGGCACCCTATCAAAGGCCTTCTCCAGGTCTACAAACACAAGGTACAGATCCTTATCTTTAAGTAAGTACTGTATCTTTCCTGCAGCTGGGTGAGCGATTCAAGACAGAGCCAGAATAAGGACACCACAAAACACACAGACAACAATTAACACACAAAAACAAAATACAGATTCACACACATCTAGGTCATCCAAGAGAAGATCCAGAGACCAGGATCACCAAAGTCCCTCTGTAAAGTCGGTGAAAATAGGTTAGCCTAAACAGACCTCGGATGCGGAAATACCTTGAGCCAACCAGGCCAAGTGGGATATCTCTATTGGTCTAACTGGTATAGTGTCTGCCTCACAACCCAAGGGTCGAGAGTTCAAGCCCCCACCAGGGCTTGATATTTTCGGGAGGCTATTCCCGCATCTAACGAAGTTTAGGTGTGCTGGTAAAATTGTTCAGATGGTTGAGAGTAAGATCGGAGCTCCATAAATCCACTTTCGGCTATGGTGTAAAAAACAATTCCTACAGGACAAGGAAGGGGATAGGAGAGTACAGGGGGTGTATGAGAACTCGCTTGGGTTGGGTTGTGGAGTTGCCAGCCGCTCAAGCGAGTTGCCAACCGGGCCGTTAGTGTGCCTGTCTAGCACAAGGTGCGTGTGTGCACCGCTCAGTGAAGTTGACTTACCATTCCCGTTCGCCTCTCTGACAGACTCCAGGTTGTTTCGGCTCAGGCTTGTTCCTCTTCTCTGTTCGTTCCTCTCTGTTCGGAGCCTTCGCTTCCCGGAAGGTGAAGTAGTGTAAAGTCAGTGAAAATAGGTTAGCCTAAACAGACCTTGGATACGGAAATACCTTGAGCCGACCAGGCCAAGTGGGATATCTCTATTGGTCTAACTGGTATAGTGTCTGCCTCACAACCCAAGGGTCGAGAGTTCAATTCTTACAGTATTCTTACAGTAGATCCTCTGGAAAAAGGCAAACTAGGCCTGTGTATCCAGCTCAATGCCAGTACTTGCACTGCTGTGGTCGTTCACGGTGTTGGCGGCGGCGGTAGCAGACGCAACATTTTTACTATTCTGTATTTTTGCTTCATAATCAAACTTCAAATCTTGTCTTCCCCATGCTTTATCAAGATTACTTTCAAACTTCCTTATTGATTCGGAATCGACTACATACTGGGGCAGTGCGTTCCACTCATTTACCACTCTTATCACAAAATGAGTTCTTTGCCTTTTCAAGCCTATTTCTTTCTTTGTAAATTTTCTTAGAGTGTCCTCTCGTTCTTGTTCCCTCCCGCATCAAGAAGATACCTTCACACACATCCTCATCATACATTCCTGACACTATCTTAAAAGTCTCTATCATATCCCCTCTCTTTCTCCTATATGCCAGTGTCGGAAGCCCCAGTGTCCTCAACCTCTGCTCATAGCCCCCACCAGGGCTTGATATTTTCGGGAGGCTATTCCCACATTTAACGAAGTTTAGGTGTGCTGGTAAAATTGTTCAGATGGTTGAGAGTAAGATCGGAGCTCCATAAATCCTCTTTCGGGTATGGTGTAAAAAACAATTCCTACACCTCCAGCACTCCCCTGGCCCCCGACCACCCGGAGAGGTTCCGATCTCGGCAGGCAGACATGCAGCGGAGCTGAAGCCACAAGCCCGCCCACCACACTTCCAGGTGCACCCTTCATATTTACCAGCTCCCCGGACCAGGCGCTTGATGGACTATTATCTAGTCCAACTTGCACCCGACGCCTTCCCCAAATGACCACGTGTTGACTCATCTATTCACAAGCATTCTCCATTCATTCCTGTTTATCACCACTTCCCTTGCCTGATCTATAGTCATTTCTCTATCATCCAAAGCTAATCTTACACAGTCTCTCCATCTCAATGGGGGTCTTCCTACCCTTCTATCTCCCCTTGTATCTGACTCGCATATTCTCTTTGTAAGCCTTTCATCTTCCATTCGTTCAACATGACCATACAAGCTCAGCACCCTGCTGTCCACTCTGGCCGACAAATGTTCCTGCTGCCCCACTCTCCTACGTATCTATTCATTCCTCAATCTGTCTCTACGATAAGCTCCACACATACTCCTGTACTATCAGTACTGTATCTATTTCTCTTTCACTAAGCACAATTTGCATCTGCCTATAAGTATTTTGATTACGATTCCTGATTGCACTTCGTACTAGTTAGCCTCGATACACCAACACATTTGCTACTTGGGTGGCGTGGGAAACCAACCTACTGTCTCGTGTAGTGGTGTACAGATATGTGGATATTATAAGTTTGTTATTTTCAAAGTTTAATTTCCAATAAATTTAAAAGCATTTTTCTACATATAGATTTTGTTTAGGGTGTTGTCGTTTTGGTATTTTTTTTAATTTTAATGAGTTTGTTATATTAATTTGAACAGTAACTTTTGAGTTCATTTTCAAGTTTTATATTTTAACTATACTTTGGTTCTTTTGATATTGATTTTTCTCCAAGTTGTTGTTGTTGTTGTTGTTCCCCAGGCTGTCTGGCCGAACAGCCCCAAGGTCTCGAGCAAGGCCAAGGCCATAAACGAGCGCCCCCACAAAAATCTCCCTGCTGACCACTAACAAAGCCCGGGTGACCGAAGCCACTCCAAGGCAGGGAGCTGAGGAGGGTGCGGAAATGCCCGGGAAACCAAAACCCCACCCAAGGCCCTGTGCCCCTCAGCAATTATGAAGGGAAAGTTGAGGGGCAAGGGAAAAATGTGACGCTTTGGCTCCCAATCTGCCAACTTCTAGGTTGGCAGTAGGGAGGGCAATCCACGGAAAAGACGCCGTCACTTGAGATCTAGAAGATATATCAGTAAAAGGAACAGTCAGAGTAAGCTATGGGTATGGCAGAGAACGCTCAGCTCTCACTCTGATAGACCAGCCCATCACCAATTTTTCTCCAAGTACTGTACAGTACTAGTGATTTTATGTAGAAAAAAAAGTGGCACCAATAGCGAAGAAATAACCTAACCATAATTATCATTATTGTTATTTGTACTATATTATGGTTAGTAGCAGGCAAATATACATGTTTTAGGGAGCTAAGTGGCCAAAGAAGACAAGCCTCACCTGCAGCCCTTTCACTTTAATGAGTTCCTTGAGGCGATCCACAATAAAGATGTTTCCGTCTATGTCCATTCGTGCTACATCCCCTGTGTGGAGCCAACCGCCCTCAGCAATGGTCTGACGAGTAGCTTCTTCATTATTGAAATACCCCTTCATCACCTGACAAAGGGAGAAAGTAAAATAGTAGTAAGCAATTCAATACTCCCGAAGCTGAATAAATAAATATTTTAACCCGCTATAAAGGATAAGCCGATCTACCAATATTGTGCTACTTCAAGACTGAATATTCAACTATTAAGAGGTAATTAAATCAAATAATTCAATTCATCTATGGCAGATTGGCAGCACAGTACATGGTATGGCTAGCCTGAAGCAGGTTGTAGGTAATTTTGGGAGAAATGGCCCTCATGCTCTATGATACAGAGCTCTCTGTTGAATCTGATCTCCAGTCAATGTAGCTAAAATGTCCAGTGTCTGAGAAGAAATATTTTCCCGACTTTGGTTTAATTCTAGTACATAAAGGAAACCTGCTGTATGAACCTCACACTTGATGTTGTCTTATAACTCAACAGGATCTCTCTGAGAACCAAGCACCTCAAACCAATTTGAGAGTGAAATTGCATACTTGTACTTCCTTAATCACTTCCCATTCTTGAGCTTCTCTATATGAAACCCTTTATGAGTTTTCTAGTTTTGAAGCAGTTTTACAGTAGCAATACCTAGTCTGTGATCAGTAGAAAATAACTAGGTAGGCTACTCTTATTATAGACCCTGCAGTTCTGAAGGAGTATTTATTATAAGTATTTATAAGATGTTTGGAGATAGAAATTTATCACATCTTATAAATCTATCTATCTATGAGTATATAGATAGATAGATATATAAGATGAGATAAATTTCTATCTCCAGACTGCTAGCAAGAGATAACCAAAATTTAAATGATGGAATTAGGAGACTACATTTAGGCAAAAATATACTCCTAGTTTCCCCCCACTCACTCTAAACCAAACTTCCTACCTGTGGACCTCTGATGCAGAGTTCTCCTTCCCCTTCCTCTGGCATGATAGACTGGCCAGTGTTGATGTCGATGATCTTGACAGCAGTGTTGGAGAGAGTCACACCAGTCGACCCAATCACAAATTTGGACTTGGGGGTAAGGTGGGTCACAGGGGAAGCTTCCGTCATGCCATATCCTACATGTCAAAATGGAAACTCTATTAATTTGAAGCACTGGGAAAGTTTCTGTCATGCCATATGTACACTCGAGGAAAAAACAATCTTTACACTGGCACATACATACATAAAATTTTAAGACTGAGTGCTCCACACATACGTGCAGTTTCAGTCTCTTGTCCTAATGGCGGCGTTCCAGGCAACCCTGTTAAGGGCTGCTTCACTGGTCAAGTTTTTGGATTTGAGATCGGTACGTATAGTCCGATCCCAGGTCTTGCTCGGTCCACCCCTTGGTGCAGCTCCCTCCACAATCACAGACCTGCATTTTTCACCCAATTTTGTTCATCCATTCTCTCCACATGTCTATACCATCCCAGTCTACTTGTACGCATCACCTCGCTAATACTCTTTATACCTAAACGTCTCCTCAGCTCAACATTTGTTATTCTATCCTGCAGCCTGGCCCCACACATCCATCTCACCATTCTCATCTCATTACGTTCCATTCTGTTGACATCCTCTACTTTAACGGCCCATGTTTCTGAGGCATATGTCATTGCACTTCTAACACATGAGGCATACACCTTTCCCTTCAGGGGGAGAGGCATTCTTTTCATGGTCAGAATTGGCAGCAGTTCTCTGAATTTCCCCCAGCCACATCTAATTCTAGTGACAGTGGCAGCCTCGGTCCCACCACCGGCAGAGATGGTATCTCCAATTTTTTTTTTTTTTTTTTTTTTTAAGAGACAACGAACGGAGGAAGGAAAAACACAGATAAAACAAAAAGGTCCATGTGCCTAAAGGCATCCTCCATTCATAAAATGTTTGTAACAACTGGATTTAAACATTTGTAGATTGTAAGTTTGTGGAAAGCAATTCGAGGGAAGTGAATTCCAAAGAGTAGTAGCTCTGGGGATAAATGAATTCTGATATGCAGAAGTTCTGCATTGTGGAGGAGAAAGTGTAAATTCATGGGCGCTCTCAGCTGCCCTAGTTCTACGGGGAAAGATGTGGAGAGGCGGCACAATTGAAGCAAGTTCCTCGGAACAATTGCTGTGAAAATATCTGTAGAATAATGCAAGGGATGCAACGTTTCTTCGTATGGATAATGTAGGAAGGTCCTGTGTGAGCTGGGTTATTGATTAATCTAATAGCTTTATTTTGAATTTTGTCCAACTGCCTCAATGCAACCACTCCACTTCCACCCCACAGAGGTGAACAGTAATCCATCTGAGAACGCACATGACTTTTATATATTACGGCCAACTGCTCGTCAGTGAAGAATTCTCGAACTCTGTACAGGAGTCCCAGTTTTTTAGAGGCATTCTTAGCAATGCTTCTAACATAATGTGTCCAGCTCAAGTTAGTAGTTAATGTTACACCGAGAATGTCAATACTAGGGGAAGTGGGAATATTTACATCATTAAAAAATATAAGGGAGTCAGTGAGATTCTGTCGGTTAGAAAATTGAATGTACTTGGTTTTCTGTGCATTAAAGGAAACTAGATTCTTTTGTCCCCATCCATTAATTCTAGAAAGGTCCTGGTTCAGAGAAATTGCAGTGTTTATTTTTGAATTTGTAAGATTGGGTTGGGTGAAAGAATTGGTAAATGTGAAGGAACTGTGGAGTGTTGAGTCATCTGCGTAGGAATGTATTGGATTATGAGTGGTAGATATGAGATCATTAACAAAACTTGTCCACCAGCTCCAATGACTCATTTCCAAAAATTCACAGCCACAGGATCATCACTTAACACAAGCTCTCCTTTGCACACTACGCACTCAAATTTCTCTATTTCTGACTTATCCTTCGGCAGGGGTCCCTTTATTCTACTACAGTGCTTACTCCCATGGTGTACCCAGCGTCGACAGATGCTACATTGAATCACGTTAGCGCCCACACCCTTTCCACACACTGCACATGGGTATGCACCGCTCTTTTCCACATTGCCTCGGCTCAATCTACAATGCATAACCTTGGTTTTGTTAATATCGACTCTTAAACCCTTACTCGCCATGCCCTCTCTCCATCTTCTGAATTTGGCCTCAGCATCTTGCATATTGTCAGCTAATAGGACTAAATCGTCTGCATAAAACAGTTCCAACGGGAGTCCGCATCTAACTGAGCTGAATATATATTTATGTGAATGAAATGAACCGATGAAACATACAGTACTGCTGTACTGTATTATCACAAGAGTTCGACCCACTTCCAGAATGTTTAGAGCGTTAGTGTAAAGATTATTTTTTCCTCGCGTGTACAGTAGCCCAACTAAGTTTTGCGACAAAATTAGGTACGTGGCACCTGTCTAGATTGCACTCCCGTCCCAAGCCTATGTGGTCATGTCTAGCAGAGACCCATGGTGTCTAAGGCAGGTGCCACCGCCTGCGATACCACAGCCAGGGCACACAGACACAGTACTCGCACACGTAAGGCGCTACATATGACAATATTGCTATCATTATTTGTTTGTATCATATTAGAAGTCTATCTCTCTCTCTCTCTGAGGTTAATATCAATAGATTTTCACGCTACACTATTTGTAGATTAATTAACACACACACACACAGAAACGGAAGGCAAAGTTCAGTGTTATAAACTCACATTCTACGCTGATTTCCCTGATAGAACAATGAGGTGTAAATAATTGTGTTCTTTTATCTAATTAACACTCTTTAGATAATACAGGTATGTTATAATCTGCATCATCTTGCAGTGCTGGGTTATACGAGTAGTTCTATTTGCAACATCTGCATCAGATAATATTATTAATGATAAGAACGTGTATTAATAAACAGCTAAAGTTCTTACTGTTTCTATGAGATACTATTAGAATATAGAAAATAATCATTACAGTATCATGATTTTAGAATCTGACTTCGATGAAATTCTGTCTACCATGGAAATATATGGGACTATATGGAAATATATGGTATATAACTAAACATTATTTAGTTTACCGGGTATATAATTTAAGTTCTAATTTACAGAATCACACACAGTGGTCCGTAGCATATTGGTTAGCGCACTTGGTTCACAGCCAAAAGGACACGGGTTCCATTCCCAGGCGGGAAAGAAACATTTTGACAATTCTTCTTACACAATGTGCCTCTCTTGACCTAGCAGTATAAATAGGCCTTTGGAATAAGAGGCCACTTACGACGTCTTTTTTAGTGTTGGTGGTCTATTACTAACTGGACGGGTACTGTACAGGTCAACCAAACACTCAAAATCCAGATATCAGCAATTGGCTGATTACAGATTACATGCATATCTACAGCCACTCCAACCATGCATTAACACTTCACGCAATATATTCCCAGGTCGAACTTTTTTCGGTAAAAAAATAAATAAATTAATAAATAAAAAAACGTGAAGCTGTAATTATTGGAAACTGAGGTGATCAGAAAATCCTCAATACTCTCTTGCCCACATCACACCTAGTCATCCATTCAGCAAGGTTGCTGAACGCGGTAGTATGGTTGGGATGAGCGAGAGTGGGGTGTCGGAACGTTTACCGGTGGCAAAAAAAGTGGGAAGAAGGACAAATGACTACCGACATAGAAGTGGAGCTAAGCGGAAAATCACGTCATAACAGGACCAAGAAATTAAACAGTATATGGATAACCATCCATTCTCCAACGCCGAGGTAGCTAAGCAATATTTGCAATTTCAAACTTCTACAGAAACTATACGCAAGATATTAAAGGAGCTGGGATATAAACATAGATCACCAGCTGTCAAGCCAAAGCTAACCAAGAGGCACAAACAAACTAGGCTTGATTTCGCTCGACTATTTGTTGACCAGGGCATTGACTATTGGGCACAAGTTGTTTTGTTAATGTCAGAGAGGCTCCATAATAGTACCAGGACGATTAAAATTGTATCACTTAGCCGAGTTGGCGGGGGTTCTTCAAATAAGAATAAAGGTGGCTTCCTTTATATCCGCTCATGGACGAGTGGTTACGGTGCCTAACTCTCCCAAACATACCTGGAGTGAGTGGGTTCGAATCCTGGTCAGGATACCTCTCTCCCAACCAAGAGTGGTTTTCTCAGACAAGAAAACTTTCAGCTCAACCACGCATGGGTCGAAAACTGAACTGTTGGAGGCCTTGGAACACACGGCATGTGAGTTAGTCCTAGTTGATATTGTGCATAAAATATATAGAATAGTCATCATACAGAGTAATGCTTTCTATCATATCACTCTTGGCTAATTTCATATTAACCGAGCATTATAAAACATCTTATTTTCTTTACTCATCCACTAATACCCCTAACTTACTAATTAACTCCTTACTTATATTGTCCAAATACTATTAAGCTAGTAGGACTTGATATAATATGCACATTAACCACTCCTGTCTATACCATCGGTTGTTTACCTAAAAACCAACCACGTTCGGTTTAGTAACTCATCCTAGCCACTTCGCCCGCCACTATCTGTGCAATATAGGATAGATCTTCCCCTATGACGTCCGTTCCCCCTTAGTGAATGCATATAACTTGTTTGCGAATATAATAAATAATGCCTTACCTAAACTATCATTGGTGAATAGAGACCAGTTTATCATGAAAATCAATAAATATATATTCATTAATCCCATTAGGATTGACTAATTTTGTCAGTTTAATCAGACTTTTCATTAGAGGGTTTATAAAACTTAAGGAGGTTCTGTAGGAATTATAGGGACACATACTATGTCATATTTACCCTTTGACTTTCATATTCCCTTTCTACTCTGAATAAAATAGTCTCCTTTTCTACTCTGAATATAATAGTATAATGCTAGTCTGAATAAACTGCCAAATACACGTCCTGATTCCACTAGGCCTACATAAACATTAATATAAACAAAAATCATAAAAGAGGGATTATTTCAGAGGGCTGACTCCATGGCCTGACTGGCCCATGGTATAAAGACTAATATTAAGTCTTTATACCATGGACTGGCCCATTCACGGCGGATCCCATTGACAATCAGCACATCACAACCATGTGCCTATCTAATTATGTGTCAAAGCTTTCTGTCGTTATTGATCCTACTGTAGCAATCGGTAGCCTATTTCACATATCTACCAAACTGTTGCATGTCTTTTCCGTGGATTGACCTCCCTACTGCCAACCTAGAAGTTGGCAGATTGGGAGCCAAAGCGTCACATTTTTCCCTCACCCCTCAACTTTCCCTTCATAATTGCTGAGGGGCACAGGGCCTTGGGTGGGGCTTTGGTTTCCCGGGCGTTTCCGCACCCTCCTCAGCTCCCTGCCTTGGAGTGGCTTCGGTCACCCGGGCTTTGTTAGTGGTAAGCAGGGAGGATTTTGTGGGGGCGCTCGTTTATGGCCTTGGCCTTGCTCGAGACCTTGGGGCTGTTCGGCCAGACAGCCTGGGGAACAACAACAACAACAACAACTGTTGCATGTTTATCACGGAGCAGCAGTCCTTTTTCCACATCGTCTTTGTGGATCCCACTTACAACTTAAGCATCTGTATCATATCCTCTCTTACTCTACACTTCTAATTTATGCAAGCCTAATGTTTTCCCAAGTCCCCTTTCTTTTGTACTGACCATATCATGTATTTCGTGATATTTACTACCTCAATAATCGTTTACTTCTGTTAAATGTTCTAACCCATTCTGGCTATTATTCCGTGTCATTTGGCCTTAGTCGTCAGGCGTTAGAATATTATTGATGTTCTAATGTTCTATTATTCTGGATTGTTTTGCCATTCTTCTTTGTACCGTAACTTCCAATCAATCTATGAACACTGGAAAGCAAAATTAAAAACATAATCCATGTGAAGCCTTACTAAGGACGGGTGAAATTTTAAAATTACATTTGTTGTTATTCACGCTTCTACTGTAGATATCTATTAATAACTCTGATTTCAAACAATGTTGCATTGCTTTTTTGGTTGTTGTTGTTGTTGTTGTTGTTGTTCCCCAAGCTGCCTGGCCGAACAGCCCCAAGGCACCGAGAAAGGCCAAGGCCATAACTGTGCGCCCCCACAGAATCCGCCCTGCCGACCACAATAAAGCCTGGGTGACGGAAGCCACTCCATGGCGGGGAGCTGAGGAGGGTGCAGAAACGCCCGGGAAACCAAAGCCCCACCCAGGGCCCTGTGCCCCTCAGCAATTATGAAGAGAAAGTTGAGGGGCAAAGGAAAAATGTGACGCTTTGGCTTCCAATCTTGGTAGATTGGAAGGTCAATCCACGGAAGAGACGCCGTCACTTGAGATCTAGAAAATATATAAGTTAAAGGAACAGTCAGAGTAAGCTATGGGTATGGCAGAGATCGCTCAGTTCTCACTCTGATAGACCAGCCCATCACCAATGCTTTTTTGGTTTCATATCATGACTGACGATGACTTCTAAACCTTTTGTAATAATTGAGTTAGTTACTTCTCTGGGTCTTCTCCTGGGTGACCTGGATGTGTGTGAGTTTGTGCTTTTTATCTGTGTTTATTCGTTGTTTTATGTTGTTTTTGTGTTTTCCCTGTTCTTGCTCTGTCTTGAGTCGGCTACCCCCAAAATGGGGATTGGGCCTGAGCATATAGATAGATAGATAGAGTTAGTTAATTCCATGTTATTTAGCCATCTAGATACCACTGATATTGTGTCTTGCCCCTGTCACCACTCAGATTGGTGAACAAAATATATTTTGTTTTCTTCTGAGATATAGCTGGTGGTTACTGGCTACCCTGGCCTTGAGTAAGGGAGATGGGTAATGGAATCGGACATCACAAGAATGCATTGAGCTATTGAATCTCCTCATACGGGAGATATATGGTGCGTAATTATTGACGAAACGAATATTGTTAAATTTATATCCTGAAATTTCTGTCGATTTCCCAATGTTCACTAAACTGCATGTATTTATCTACATTAAATATCAACTGACAAGGTATTGCACCATTCGGGTAGTGTATCAAATTATTTTTGGAGAGCATGAATCGTTATCAAGATCAATAATTCAACCTATATTTAGTGTCATTTGAAAAATTACCAATCTTTTTAGTTAGGCCTAAATCAAGGTCGTTAATGTAAAAGATGAACAATTGAGGAACTAAAACTGACCATCGTGTAAGACCCCAACATTCACTACACCCCAATTTGATTGTATAGGCTACTGTTAATGTTAATTTTTGGTTTCCTACTAATTAGCCATGGTCTAATTCACGTAATATAGTTCGCCCTATTCCATGAGCTTCTTCTTTAATCAGCAATCTTTCATGTGGATATTTATCAAAAACTTTACTGACATGTCAATATCTTTGAAGGTATTTTTTGTCTGTTTATCGATTCGTATGCTTGGGAAAAGAAAGGTTAATAGATAGCGAGACACACGCAGCCAACACGGTTAAACTCCATTACAAGATTGATGATTAAGCATTTAACAAATGTGACAGCAGCATACTACTCTTAATTTGACGTTTTTAATTTAGTCAGTAGCCAGCCCTTATTACCGTAAGGGGTAGGGAGTATCAACAAGAAACACATGAAAGGAAGCAAAACAAGAGGCGGCAGGAAAAGAATCCATACAACAGTTCGCACACAAACATTCGGAAACTTCAATCACTTATTAGCCCCCAAGATGACTGGCTTCACCTCAGATGCTATAAACGTTTGGACAAATTAAGTCTCTTAGTCATTTAGCTGTATAAAATTACATTTTATTGAGTAACATCTAATACAGTTGATGCATATAAACGTTTAGGATAACTCATAAAATCTATACCCGGTGTCAGCGAACTTGGAGCCAATCCTGACCGCATAACATCTTATAAAGAACAAAACAAATATATGAGTAGATCAGGAAATAGATGTAGAAATTGACAACTCGTTTCTCGGGCACTTTCTGGGTTATAGAATAGCTAAGGATAAGAATTACAGCCAATGTCGCTGACACCAACACCAAGTATAGTGTTAAGGAGGCCGGGGCTCTTATTAAAACAATCACTAACAAGTGTATAATGGATTATAAAATAACAATCTATGCAACTTATTGTGTTCATTTTAAGTTATGTATAGAATGTGGATCTATAAAGTAGTGACGCTTACCATTCTGGTGTGTGCGTGTGTACTTACACTAGATGATATGGCACGATCAGTGGGAAATAGCATGAGGATTGGCAAAGTGGCACAAACAGTCAGAATGGTCTGGGGAAGCCTCAAGTGGGGTGCACGAAGTGAATCGACAAATCTTGAACCAGCTAAAGGAGAAACACCCAGAAGCAAAACCAGCAAGTGATGAGGCCAAACTAGACGGGGAATATGTTCCTCCAGACCCGGTGATATATGAGAATATAACTGGAGACCTCGTATGGAGAAAGGCGCTGAAAACACAGGGAGGAGCAGGTCCATCAGGTGTAAATGCCAAGACTTGGAGGATCTTCCTAAGTCAAAACAAGTTTGGTTCAGCCGCGGGTGACCTTTGTGAAGCAATAGCAATGCTTGCAAAGAAACATGCATCATCACCATGCATGAACATAGAAGCTCTGACAGCATGTCGCCTGATACCTTTAAATAAGAATTCAGGAGTTAGACCAGTAGGCGTAGGGGAAGTTCTTAGAAGGATTATAGGAAAAGCAATCATGTCCGTATTTGGAAAAGATGTACAAAGAGCAGTGGGCAACTTACAAGTATGTGCAGGACAGCAAGCCGGAGGAGAAGCAGCCATACATGCAATGGGGAAGGTATATGATGAGGAAGATTGTGAAGCGGTATTGCTAGTGGATGCATCAAATGCCTTTAACACCATTAATAGGGAGGCAGCTATTCACAACATCAAGATCAAATGCCCGAGCATCGCAAAGTACATAGAAAACACTTATAAGGAGCCAGCTAACCTGTATATAGTTGGAAGCACAAAGAAGGAAGAAATTAAAATTGTCAAATCAAATGAAGGAACAATGCAAGGAGATCCAGTGGCAATGGCAATGTATGCACTGGCACTATCTATTCTGCAGCAGAAAATAAAACATGAGGCAACCCGAGTGAAACAAGTGGCGTATGCAGATGACCTCACAGGTGCAGGAAGAATAACGGATCTCAAAGAATGGTGGCGGAGAGTACAATCGGTTGGCGAAGTCATTGGGTACCATCCTAATGCTAGTAAATCTGTAATAATAGTGAAAGAAGAAAAGTATGAAGAAGTGGTGCGGGCTTTTGATGGGACAGGAGTGAAGATTACAAAGGAGGGTCAACGCCATTTGGGAGCAGTAATAGGCACAGAGGAATGCAAGAGAGTCTATGTGCGAAAAAAGGTAGCGGAGTGGGTAAAGGAAGTGAAAACCCTGGCAGACATTGCGAAATCTGAACCACATGCTGCATATATTGCCTTCACATATGGTGTTAAGCACAGATGGACCTTTCTTATGAGAACAGTGCCCGACATTGGACAGATGCTCCAACCGCTGGAAGAAGCAATCAGAGGAGCATTCATACCTGCTTTAACAGAGATGGAAGGCGTCACGCAAGAGCTAAGAGATCTATTAGCTCTTCCGCCAAGGCTCGGAGGTATGGGGATCATAAACCCAGTTGAGGCGGCACCACATGAGTACCAAAATTCCCTTAAGCTTACTACGTCTCTGACAGAAAAAATACGGGAGCAAAATGAAAATGATGAGGTGGACGAAGAGGAACAACGAAATGCAAGACAGGAAATTACAAAGAGGAGAGAAGAGAGACAGAAACATAGCCTAGAACAAATTAAGACCGACTGTAGGGAAGAACTGAAAATGAGAGTTGAGATGGCACAAGACACGGGGCTTCAAATTGGCTCACTTCATTACCAATAAAGGAAAAAGGCTTCAGCTTAAATAAACAAGAATTCAATGATGCCGTAGCCTTGAGGTATGGTTGGCCAGTTTCGAACCTGCCGCTGAAATGTGCATGTGGTGAAATAAACAACTCAGACCACTGTATGACTTGTAAGAAAGGAGGATTCGTCTGTATCCGGCATGATGAAGTACGAGACATCACTGCACAAATGCTGGACGATGTGTGCCATGATGTCAGAATCGAACCGGAACTTCTGCCTATGGACGGACAGCGCTTGGCTCACAATACTGCAAATATTTCAAATGAAGCAAGAGTGGACGTAAGTGCTCAAGGTTTTTGGACGAGGGGACAACAGGCTTTTTTCAACATCAGAATCTTCAACCCAAGAGCACAAACATATCGCGAGCGAGGAGTCAAGGCGACATACTTGAGAAACGAAAGTGAGAAAAAACGCGCTTATGAAGAAAGAATTTTGAACAGGGATCAAGGAAGCTTTACTCCTCTGGTCTTCTCATCGTTGGGGGGAATGGGACCTTCTGCAAGTGTCTTCTATGCCAGATTAGCTGAACAAATATCGGAGAAAAAGCGCCAGCATAGAAGCCAAGTCATAACTTGGATGAGATGCCGGCTCTCTTTCTCTCTTCTCAGGTCTGCACTCCTATGTCTCAGGGGTACAAGGTCCTCCCCACTACAGAGGACAAGAGTGAGAGACTTGGACTTTAAAATGGTCATGGCGGAGGGCCAAATTGGGGAACAACTAGGTTGATTGTAGGGAGGTACTGGTACAATAAGATAAACTAGAATGTAACTAGAATAAGAATAAGATAGATTGTACACCACTTTGTAACGGTCACCTAATAAAAAAACTTACACTAGTTGTATTTGCGGGAGTGAGCATGCTCGTTAATTCCCGCCTCCTAAGATATGTTTGTCATACCGTGCTTTGAAACTATGCACTGATGGTGCAGACACTACTTCGGCTGGCAATTTGTTCCACCCACTAATCGAGTTGGTAGGAAATCTTTTACTTTTCAGATCAGATTTACTATTAGGCACTTTCAGTTTGTAGCTGTGACTTCTTGTTCTCTCACCTCCATCCCTCTCTATGAAGTTTTCTTGGTCGATTTTGTCAATACTTCTAACACATTTGTATATCTGAATTTGCTGTCCTCGTTTCCTTCTCTGTTCCTGTGTGTGTGTGTGTGTGTGTGTGCTAATCTACAAAGTTTGTCGCGCGTAAATCTATTTATTTAGAGAGAAAGAGAGAGAGAGAGAGAACCTTCTATTATTATACAAACAAATAATGATAGCAATATTGTCATCTGTAGCGCCCAGCGTGTGCGAGTATTGTGTGCCCTGGCTGTGGTAGTGTAGGCGGTGGGGCCTGCCTAGACACCACGGGTCTCTGCTAGACACGACCACACGGGCTAGGGACGGGAATGCAAACTAGACAGGTGCCACATACCTAATATTTTGTCGCAAAACTTAGTTGGGCTACTGTACATGTAACTATTTATAAAGTACAGTACAGTAATTTGAAAGGAAGTTCCATGTTTTGCACAGGTGTGTTATGGTTAACTAATAGTTAGGTGTGCTCAATTATCTCAGTGGGTTCTTCACCCCTGCAAAAGCCCATCCAAAGGAGAGTTAAATCATCTGGCAGTAGCATTAACAATTGAACAAAAGGTATTTCCACATAGCTACTTTGATTAGTTCCTTTGCGTTTATCTTGTGTCGTCCCATTTTTTTTTTTTTTTTTTTTATATTTTGCAAGTTTTACATTATAATAGCCATACTGAAGGGGTTAGGTAATGACTGACCTTCCTGGAATAAAATGTCTGTGCCAAATTTGTTGAAGAACTGGTTGATGAGGGCTTCCCCCACCGGAGCTGCCCCACAGGTCATATTGTGGGTGGAAGACAGCAGCTCTGGCTTTATGGCACTGTTGTGGGTCAGGAAGAAAATGATGGGAGGGACCGTATGCAGGAACGTGATCTGTGGAGGTTTAATGAGCTATATTTTCATTCTGGCTAGTGTCATCTGTGGTACAGTACAGTAAAAATCAATAGTTCACTGCAACTTGTTTAAACTACAGTAAGTTACACCAATAGGTAGCGCCAGCGAACTTGACAATTATCTTGACCCCTTAATTTTTTATAAATCAAAATTAATGAAAGCAATCGGGCTGACGTTTCTACCATTTGGGAAGAGTTCACCAGGAAATAGGTGTGGATATTTACAGCCAGTTTGCTCTAGGCCCTTTTGAGTTACAGAGACGTCAGGGATCAAGATTATTGTCAAGTTTGTTGGCGCTACCTATAACTTCTATAATATCTTTACTTATTCTGGCTAGTGTAATTTGTGGTACAGTCAAAATCAACCGTTTACTAACAACCTTGTTCATAAACTAGGTAATACTTAACCCCTTCTGTACCGTCGACATCCTTTATACAGTAAACTTCCGTTAATCCGAAGGGCAGCGGACCGGCCCTCGTTCGGATTAGTGGATTTTTCGAATTATCGGACTTTTCCCCTATGCACCTGTGTATTAATGGCCTGACGAAAACATTGAGGCATTAGGCCACCCAAATGACACACACACATATCATATGTTCATGAAATCACTTCAAAAGTTTACCATTGTCATTGTAGCCTATTACCTACTTACTTCAAAACATTCAGATTAATGGTCAAAGGAATCTGCTATGTCCGCATCGTAGTAGTAGTTGTAGGTCGGAAAGATTTTGCCTTTACAACGGCACTTTCCTAGGTTTTATGATTTTATAACTACTGTATTGCAATTACAATTTCAATTTGTGTCTATTTGTGTCAATTTGTGTCGTGCTCATATTTCCTTTAATATATCACTGATTTTCTTTACGCTTCTTTTTCCTTTTTCTCCAACAGTTGTAAATAATATTCTTCGTTTTATTGATTTTTCCTTCCTCAAAGAGCAGTTCTCCTATCAGCTTGTCTTCATCTTCGATGTACGGCCTCTGAAATAGTGGTTCTCCTTTTCTTTCTTCCTCGAATTCTGTACACCATAATATGAAGTGTTTCAGATCTTCCACAGATGCTCCGCACAAATCACATGCTGTGTCTCCTCCATGGTGTCTGTTCCTGTCTTTTAGTGGTAGGTTGTTTGTTCTGCATTTAAAGAAGATTATTGATGACGGTCGGTTGTCGTAAAGCTGGTCTTCACCTTTAATATTCTGCTTCCATTTTCTGTAGATTTCAAGACTTGACTTTTCAGCTAGTTCTTCCTTCCACAGTCTGCTATCCCAGGTCTTTATTTTTCTTTTTAGTTCTTCTTTGGTCATAGTCTTAATATGGTTGTAGTTTCCTATGATATTTATGTTTTCCTTGATGGTTTCGATCCAGTAGTCCTTCTTGAATGTCTTCCTTTCCCGCAGTACTCTTCTTAGAAGCTCACGTCCTTCATCCTTTTCACTTTCTAAATAGTGTAGGTATTGTAACTGTCTTCCTATGATTCTTGTTTCCATGGACGAAGCACCGATTTCTCCCCTCAGCGCTGCAACCTGAGCATACCTTGGGGCACCAAGAATCTGTCTAAATACTGAGTTTTCAATTATCTGTAGTTTCTGGATTTCGCTTTTTGTGTAGCCAAGGATGCTCGAGCCGTACAGTATCGATGGTAGTGCTATACTCTTCCAGAAGGTCTTTCCAATCAGTAGTTTGTTGCAGCTCTGGGAGATTACTGGATAGGTCAGGTTTGCTAGTTTCTTTGCATTTTCTAATGATATACCCTTTTGCTTTTTAAAACAGTTCCGCTTATCAGTTACTGTTATTCCTAAATATTTTATTTCATTAGTGACTGCTATGTTGTTTATCTCTACTGGTTTTTCTCTCATGTTATATATCAGTGTATGGCTTTTGTTCTTGTTGATGCTCAGGCCACAATCTTGTCCAATGTTGGTAATGAGGTCAATCATAGCGTGTGCTTGCTGTAGAGACTGAGCCAAAAGTAATCCATCATCAGCAAAGAAGAGGGCATTTAAGGTGAAGAGGTCATCTTGATACCCGTCAGCCTCTGATTCAAGTTTTGTAATTATATCGTATGTGACAATCTTGAACAGGGTTGTTGACCCTGTACATCCTTGACGAATACCACTGGTTATTTCAATGTTCAGGGTTGAATTTTCACCATACTTTATTTTTGTAGTATCTCCTGTGTATATGTTCGCCAGTGTGTCTATGACTTTGGGGTGGATTTTGTACTTCATTAGTACTTCTATTAATTTGCCTCTCTTTACCGAATCGAATGCCTTTGCAAAATCTATAGACACAACTATTAGCGGCTTCTTATTTAGGAAACTCTTCTCCACACAGTATTTTAGCAAGAATAAGTTGTTTTCTATCCTACTAGCGAGTTTGTCTTGCTCTTGAAGATCAGATCAGATGTGGTTCGGGAAGTAATGCCTTAACAACGGCACTTCCCTGAGAGGTTCTTGTAATTTTCCTTTTGTGATTTTCCTTTTGTGACGTGCTCTGTTATATTATATTGTATTGAAAGCACCCTTGTCTTGTTGTCTTGAAAGCACCCTTGGGACGCTCCGATCACTGAACTATAAATAGTAGCGTATCGGAACGTCCAAAGGTGCGTTTTCAAGCTCAAGACTGAATGCGCTTGCAGAAAATGCGGTGCAAGCCAGTAGCGCATCGGAGCGTCCCAAGGATGCGTTCAAGAGCAAAACAAACTCTCTAGCAGACGATGTGGTGTTTACGTTTATATCAGTAGCTTCCTTTGACCATTAATCTGAATGTTTTGAAGTAGGTAATAGGCTACAATGACAATGGTAAACTTTTAAAGTGAATTCATGAACATATGATATGTGTGTGCTCCATTATGTGTCATTTGAGTGGACTAATGCCTCAAAAAGGGGACTTTGGGACTTCTTGAAATTCGGACCATCAGGTGAATTCGGATTTGGCCTCAAATTGAAAAATTCGGACTATTGGGAGATTCGAATCATCGGTCGTCGGATTAAAGGACTTTTACTGTATTGTATTCTGGCTACTACTAATCGATTTTATTCAGCATAAGAAGGTCTCTAGCAATTATAAGGCTTCAAACTATCTCAATCAACCCTCTTTAACTCGGGGCTGTTCGGCCAGGCAGCTTAGGGAACGACAACAACCCTCTTTAATAACATAGATCCTTCGTAAGCTACATAAAATCATCTAAACATGGCAAGAATACAATATAACAGACGTCGCTGGTACATAAAGGGTTAAGGACCCCAATGGAAATACGCCTAATGGCCTTATTGAGCTATCCTTAGTTGGAATTATGCAAAGCTTATGTAGGTGTAAGACAGGGATGTGTCATGTCAGCTTAGTTGTTCAATATATACATGAATGGAGTGATTAGGGAATGTAGGGCTGTATCAATGGGTGTGGGAGCTAGACTGGAATCAGAGGGAAGAACATGGAAGATTTTAACATGCCTATATGCGGACGATGCAGTCCTGTTGGCGGAAAATGCTGAAGAACTTCAGAGAGTGGTCACTGACTTTGACAGGGTATGTGAAAAGAGAAAGTTAAAGGTCAATGTAGGGAAATGTAAGGTAATGGTGTTTGAGAGAAGAATGCATGAAGCTATAGATTTTAAGGAAAAATATAGAATCAAGAAAGAACACAAGAAAAGTTGTAAAATAAAATTGAAAAATGAAGTACTAGAAGAGGTTGAAAGTTTCAAGTATTTGGGAGCTGTACTATGCAAATATGGTAAAATGGAGAGTGAGATAAAAGAGAAAAATGCAAGGGAGAAAAGTGATTGGAGAACTTGATAGTATTCTCAAAGGAAGAATGGTTAGCCAGGAAGTCAAAAAGTCACTGAGAAACAGTGTGCTGCTCCCAACACTCTCGTATGGAAGCGAGACATGGACGGCAAGTGACGAGGACCTCTTCAAACTAAGAGCTGTGGAGATGAGCTTTTTCAGAATGGCAGCTGGCATGAATAGGCTAGATGGGCCAAGTAATAGGGAAGTGTACAAGTCCTTTGGAATGGAAGAGCAGGCTTTGGGCATTGATTGTGGTGTGGTTGAGTGGATAAAGAGAAGTACTTTGAGGTGGTATGGTCATGTTCAGAGAATGGATGAAGACAGAATGCCAAGAAAGATATATGGGAGTCAGGTGAGTGGAACCGCTCGTAGTGGAAGACCACCTATGGTATGGGAAAAGAAAGTGGAAAAATATATTGAAGAAAAACTTCCACGTAGTGGAAGGGGCATTGTGGCACGGGCAAGGGAGGCATGTCTTGACAAAGTAGCTTGGAGACGTTTCTGTCATGGCCATCCTCTAGTGGGGGTTTCCCAGGGGGAAGCAAGGCGTCGGAGATGATGATGATGATGATGATGGTACTTGTCATATTTGTAACATATTATGTGGTACCAACATTGTAAAATGCTAACTGAATAATTATAATTATAATTATTATTATTATTATTATTATTATTATTATTATTATTATCATTATTATTATTATTATTACTATAAAGGGGGCACCAGCTTTTTTATCTTTCTCTCCTTTTCTCTCTTTCCCTGGCTTGTATCCATTCGGCCCCATTCAGCCAACTGTTTTAAGACATTTATCCCCATCCAGGTGTCGATTTCTTCCTGGCGAGCGATAGCGAGCCAGCATTGTATGGAGAAATCCGGCTTCACCGGAGACATTTTTCTATATTTTTTTTTACAAATTTAGCTTGCTGTCAAAACAAAAATATACTGTATAAATTATATGCTGGCTCGCTACCACTCGCCAGGAAAATATTGACACCTGGATGGGGATAAACATCTTAAAACAGTAGGCTGAATGGGGCCAAATAGAAACAAGGGAAAATGTTACCGAAACTACCACTAATTCTCCCATGGTTTTTGTTTTTGGTTTTAGGAAGTTTTCATCATTATACAGTAGTTGTAATTAGTTACAATCCCCGGTAAATGTTTTTTCTCCCATTATCCAACGATCTTAAAACACTCAGATGTAAGTCATTTTCAGAGTATTTTTTTTTTTTTTTTTATTTTTGCCTTTGGATACAGGATGGGTTGAGATAATTAGTGGTAGTTTCGGTAATAAGTACCGAAACAAGCCAAAGAGAGAGGGAGAGAAAGAGAAAAAAGGTAGATGGGTTCCAATAACAGCCTTACTTTGTGCTTCTCCAGAGTGTTGATGAACTGGTCGGGTATAAGGCTGGGCAGTGTGACAGTCTTAGCCCCCGCTAACAGTGACAGGGACATGCACGGCACCATCCCGTAAATGTGATAGTATGGCAGCAACCCCAAAAATACTTCTTGGTATTCATCTGAAAAATAAATAAATAAATAAATAAATAAATAAATAAATACAATAAATAAATTAATTAATATATAAATTAATTAATTAACAAATATATAAATACATTAATTAACAAATAAATACATGAATTAATTCACAAATAAATAAATAAATAAATACAAAATAAATAAATAAATAAACATTGGATTAAAATAACTCAACCATACTATCGCCTCTGTATCCTACTTTTTGCCTTCTATTATGTGTTTTTAGTTAGTAAATTATTAAATAGTGGTTAACAATTTCAAATCCACCATCAATAATTATAATAAGTTCATGTGACTATGTTAGGCTAACCTGCTTTTTCTATTTATTTATACATGATAAATATACTATAAATATACTGTTTGTGTTTTTGTGTGTGTGTGTGTGTGTGTACTTACACTAGTTGTACTTACACTAGTTGTATTTGCGGGAGTGAGCATGCTCGTTAATTCCCGCCTCCTAAGATATGTTTGTCATACCGTGCTTTGAAACTATGCACTGATGGTGCAGACACTACTTCGGCTGGCAATTTGTTCCACCCACTAATCGAGTTGGTAGGAAATCTTTTACTTTTCAGATCAGATTTACTATTAAGCACTTTTAGTTTGTAGCTGTGACCTCTTGTTCTCTCACCTCCATCCCTCTCTATGAAGTTTTCTTGGTTGATTTTGTCAATACCTCTAACACATTTATATATCTGAATTTGCTGTCCTCGTTTCCTTCTCTGTTCCAGTGTAGGTAGATTCAATCTCTCAGGAGCCTGTGTGTGTGTGTGTGTGTGTGTGTGTGTGTGGTGGGGGGGGGGGGATGGTTCTGTTGTAGTTGTTGTTGTTGATGTGTTTGTTTTATACTAGCCCACTGGGCCGGGGCCCTCATAAGGCTAGTGTTCGGTGAGGAGGTGCAATTAAGTCAAGTCCTGTAACTGTCAGTAGTCAGATATCATCATAAAGTATGGTGGCTTTCAGAAATTGTCGGATAGGAGCGAAATTGAAGGATGGTGACTCAGAAAGAATAGAGTGTAATGAGGTGTGATGCAGGAATCATCGTCGTTCTGGCTCATACGCTGGACAGACACAGAGAAAATGATGGGACAGTTAATTGGGTGTGACATAGTTGACACTCAGGCGGTAGATCTCGAGGGGTGGTCATCAAATAACCATGAGTAAGACGCGTATGACCAATACGCAAACACGTTAATACCGTTTGGTCCGCTCGACATGAAGCAATCGACGAAAGCCACAAGGAAATGTCATCCTTATGTGATCGGATATTATTAGATTCAGGTTGTGAACGCCACTTAATACGCCATGCATCAAGTACGCGTTGCTGCAAGACTGGGAAAATATCCTTTGGCCTCTGGAGAATAAAAGAGGGAGAACCATGACAAGCCTCTTTAGCAAGAAGGTCCGCGTTCTCATTCCCCTCAATACCTACATGTGATTGTGCAGGGATCCAACATGGGGGGGGGGGGGCGCGTGCGCATGGCTCTGGGTGTGCTATAGTCGGTTTTGGTCAGCTATAGACACATGCCGACAGTTTTTGAAGTGTGCACAATAGAGAGAATGCTCTTATTACCCCCAAGCCTTAACCCCTTCTTTACCGGTGATGTCTTCTATATTTGATTTTAGCTGTTTTTAAACTATTTTATTCGGCTTAGGTTGGCAGTGTGGCAATTATGAGGCTACAGACTATCGGAATTAACCCCTTTTACTACCACAGATCCTTCCTAAGATGCCTAAAACTGTCTAAATATAGCCGATAAAAAACAACATACATCCCCGGTAGTGAAAGGGTTAATGCTCCATCCACTACTGTATGTGCAGATGATTTTTAATCATTTGTATAATCTATTCCGGAAGTGGGTAATATATTATAGATAAAGCATTAGGGATAGATAGAATGTGTGGTGACATGCTGAAGTATGGAGATGAAGTAGTATTTAACCTCTGAAGTGCGCATGGGGGTAATTGGAAACGTCCCCCTGTGCTGACGTATTTGAGGTGTTTCCGTCACTAAAATATTCATTGTGCCATTAATAGCATTAATACTTATCCATATGCGCCTATTATGGGTTGATTATAAAGGTATTAACCTGAAACAACAATAAAACGAGTGAAAACAGCGTTTGGATGGTCAAAATCGGAGATATAGCCCGCGAGTTGTATAATGTATGGGTGAGGCAATCTGCTTTCCCGCCAATTTCCCCCAAGGCCACTGAGACACAGTCGATCGATACTCTCTCTCTCTCTCTTGCACTCGCTTGCTATCAGTGATGACCACACCCTCCAATCGGATTTCTAATGTTAGCACGAAAATATACCTCAGAATAAGGGAATAACAGGGAAAATAGGTGATAACTGAAGGAGAGGAGGAAAGTGGGGAAGGAGGGGAGGTAGAGGACTGAGATTTTGCATGGCCCAGGGGCCAAAAAAAAAATAAAAAAAAAAAAAAAAAAATATAATTTTTTTTTTTTTTTCGATGTCAAAAGTTGATTTTTGTTTTCTCTGACTCTTAAGAGTCTCCCCGCAGTGCGCCGGGGGAACTCTTAAGAGTCTCCCCGCAGCTCCCGGGTTAAGTGAGTATGGAAAATGTGTAGACTAGCATGGGCGAAAGGAAGTGTGCCTTTAGACTGGAAATCAGGCATAATAGTCTCCCTGTATAGGCCTATGGGAAAAGGGGAGCGAGGAGTGTGTGGTAATCCCAGGGGGATATGTCTCCTTAACCCTTTCAAGCACATATGACGCAGAGGTTGCCAGATTAGCAATAAGAAATAGAGTTCTCTCACTCTTATAATTACCTCTCCAAAATTAGTTTTCTGCCCACAGCTAACTCAAAGATAACTGCAGAGGTTGAAGTAACTATACTAAAGGTTTTTAAATACCCCTGATGGTAACAAAGGTTTTAAAGTATCCCTAATAGGCTCAAAATCGCGTCATATGTCGAAGAGGGTTAACATAGTAGGGAAAATGTACTGTAGGATAGTGATCGAGAGAGTGACAGGTTACAGAGCGATGGGTAGGTGAGGAACAGGGTGGGTTTAGGAAAAGAAGAGGCTGTGTAAACCAGATCTTCTCCTTGAGAATTGTTATGCTCGATACGATTTTCCAATCCAATAAAATCGTAGTTGGCCCATACCTGTGTTGGGCTTGAGTGAGTTAATGTCAGGGTGGCTGATCTGCTGAAGATTTGCTACGAGGTTATAATGCGTCAACATGACGCCCTTGGGGAGTCCTGTGGTGCCTGAAGAGTATGGCAGCACAACCATGTCATCCACTGGATCAATCTGAGGAATAATAGTAATAAATAGTAACAACCAGACAACTAAGTCTGGAGAGACTGCCAAATGGCCAGACTATCTATCTATCTATCTATTGCCTGACGCCGTGATCCCCGAAGGGGTGGCCAGACTATATTCTACATTAATATTTACTATACTGGTGATTTTAATTTGGGTACATCCAGCATTAATAGAGCAGCTCACCTGAACATTTTGTGGAAAAGCAGTGCCATCATCCTTGACAAGATCTTCAAAAGACAAAACACCTTCCTCTGCAGACCCAATAACAATGATGTGACGGACTCCTTTCGCTACTTTGCACGCCTCTTTCACTTTGGCTATTGTGCCTCTGTGGGCCACGACTGCTGAGGCCCCTGAGCTTATTAACTGATGAGCAATTTCTTCTGCAATTACATAAGATAATCATGTTAAAATATTAGGATGCACACATTTAGTCAATTAGTAGCCAACATCAACTCCTTAAATAGGGAAGATGAGTCATATGGTAAACAAAAGGAAAGGGACAGTGAAACACATAGAATATGTCCAACAAAGTTAAAGCCAGTTTTAAATGTGCTTCACCCAGACATCCACAACCATTCTCTCCACATGGAGAAATCATTGCAGTCTACTAGTATATGTATATCATCACCAATGCACTGCATAGTCCATATCAAGTTGTTCTCTCTATTATTACCATTGGTAATGATAATAATTATACGTTGTAATGATTTCATGACAATAGGGATGCTCACGTAAGCTGCATGTCCAACATTTGATTTTAGATTTGTTTGATAGACAGCTAGAGATGGGTCATTGTGACCATTCAAAATCTTGCCAAGGCCCATCAAAGTACTTTAAAATCCCTACTGCTCCTATTTGTTGAACTAGGATGGCTGTTTTCAAGGTTTTCTTATTACATCGATAAGCATCTGTACCTCATTTTAAGCCATTAATCACACAATTTTTTTTTTTTTTCTATGTGATTGAGGGAGGCAAAAGGCATAACTGCCTATAGCTAGTGCCTCCCCCATAGTTGAAAGAGTGACAGGGCCAAAATCAAGGGACGTTCGAGCCAAAATGCCTGGACACACGGAGTTTGAAGCAATTTAAGTCATAGGAAGAGGGAAAGACTGATTCTGGGAGAGAGTTCCAGAGCTCAGATGTTGAGTAGAAGAAAGTTTGAGAGTAACGTTTCACTCTTGGGTTGGAGAGTTGCACAGAGTAGGGGTTAGGGGTGGGATTGAGTTGCAAGACGGGTACCACGTGCCCTACGTAAAGGAGGTGGTATGCACTGGGATAGCTCTGAGGAACACTGATTATTATAGTAGCGATAGAATAGCGAGAGAGATGCAACATTGTGGCGGAGAGAGAGATTGCAGAGAGTTGGTGAGTGGACGGGAGTTAATGATACGAAAGGCCTTCCTTTCAACTTTGTCTAGGAGAGCGGTGTGAGAGGAACCTCCCCACACATGTGAACAATACTCAATACAAGGGCGCACTATGCCCCTGTACAGAGCAAGAAGCTGTGCAGGGGAAAAATACCCCCTAAGGCGGTTGAGCACACCCAGCTTCTGGGAGGCTGCCTTAGCAAGACTGGTAATATGGTCCTTCCAAATGAGAGCAGAAGAAAAAGAGACACCAAGAATATTGAGAGAAGATGAAGGGTTGATTTTTGTATTGTTGAAGAATAAGGGATAGTCCGCTGGGAGATCCTGACGGGTAGATAGATGGAGAAATTGGGTTTTGGAAGCATTAAAGTTAACAAGGTTTTCTCTGCCCCAATTGGAAATAGTATTTAGATCAGAATTTAAGAGTTCTATGGCTTCATTACGTTTGTCGTTGAGGGATCGCTGGCTGGGGCGTTCTGAAAAACTAATGGAGTAGTGTAAGGTTGAGTCGTCTGCGTATGAATGGATGGGAATTAAGGTACAGTTAAGGAGATCATTTATAAAAATTAGAAAGATAATAGGAGATAGGACAGAGCCCTGAGGAACACCGGAGTTTATAGGGTGAGGAAGTGAACAATGGCCGTCCACAACCGCAGCTATGGAACGGCCGGAAAGGAAATTAGAGACAAAGGCACAGATGGAGGGATAGAAACCGAAGGAGGGTAGTTTAGAAATTAAAGATTTATGCCAGACTCTATCGAAGGCTTTCGATATGTCTAGTGCAATAGAAAAAGTCTCACCGAAGTCCCGAAAGGAGGATGACCAAGAGTTAGTAAGATATGAAAGAAGATCACCAGTAGAGCGACCCTTAACCCTTGTCTAGTGGGCCCTCTGTGGCCGTTTTGGGCCTTTTCAGGCCGTTCTGACTGCTATATCAACCATCACTATGAAAGGAACTGTATTGCGCCGAAAACTAGGTGGAAATCGCTACACAATGACGCCACATACAGCTACGTAGCACTCGTGGAGCACTGACAGTGTTACCTCGAAGATGGAAGTTTAGCTGATTTTGCTACCTTGCTCACTTTTAGCGAACTATTGGTTACACTGTCATCCTCCCGCGCGGTGGGGGAACTGGAGTTAGTGTGGGCCGGGAGGCCACAGATGTCGGACGTATGGATCATTACTATCCCACCCATTTTCACTCGATTTTCACCCTTTTTTCACCCGTTTTTTGCCAGTTTTTTCAACTCGACATAAGTCGCGCGCCGCTCTTTAAGGGTTAAGGAAGCCATACTGGCGATCTGAGAGCAGATTATGAGAAGAGAAATGCTTAAGAAATTTGGAAGCAAGAATAGTTTCAAAAAGTTTAGAAAGACAAGAGATAAGAGCAATTGGACGATAGTTGGAGGGTTGAGAGGGGTCACCCTTCTTTGGGACAGGTTGAATGTGCTCGCAACTATGGATAAACTAGATGACCAACCTGCCGTGTAGCTGCAGTTGATAGTTGTGTTGACAGCCCCAATTGCTGCCACTCCGAAGAAAGTGATGGGGAACTCAGGGCAGTTGGGAGCCACAATACCTACGATATCCCCCTGAGAGATGTCCAGGCGGGTGAGAGCACTGCCCAGACGCAGGCTCAACTCTCGCATCTCAGAATGGGTGTAGCTCTGCCCAGATTCACCATCAACCTGCAAAGGACAAATTATGTAACTTAACAATTAAATACTGTCAATACTTCAAGACTGTTGACAGTCGCCTCTTACAACATGCAGTGTAGTTATGTGAACCGGGTAATAATTATCCTCAATAAGAAGAACGTGATGAACGTTAGTGGGATCTGCCTCAGGGTTTTGGACAGGAAATTTAAAGTAGCCGACAGAAGGTGAAAGAGATGATAATCGTTGTATGACATTGACATGGTTTAGGTAGTTTGTTTTTTGTTGCGGAGCAGGCGTTAACTTGTGATAATCCAACCTCATGAACTCGGATAGTACTTTAGCCCCGTCTATCCGCTGAGCCAATGTACACAGCTCTCTACCTACCACACCAACAGGTCGCCCTTTCCATATAAACATTGCAGTGACCCTTTTTCCTCTGATGGATAGGCTACTGTTGACGATTTGACAGTACGCCAACTTGTTTAATTAATCCGCTGAATCTCATAATATTAAGCTTATTAGTCTAATAGAAGGTAAATAAATGGGGCAAACCCGCAGCAACCACCCCACAAAAATTACCAGTAGAATTATTGGTGTCTAGGTTTTCTTAAACTATCCAATATTTGTCACGTTAAAAGTCGGACAATGGTTTGTGGAGGTAGGTAGATAGATAGATAGATAGATAGACAGATAGATAGATAGATAGAGATAGAGATAGAGAGAGAGAGAGAGTCAGGAACATATACAGTATAATGGATCTATGCTTGTGACTGACACTTAATCAATGTCAAAGAAACACACACACACACACACACACACACACCGCCACGTGAGCATTATTTTCGGTTCTTTCATTTGCCAGATAGCTTCGCCAAATTTCATATAAAGTGGTTTATCGGCAGTTTTTCAGTTCATTCCATGAGGTTATTTAATTAAGATTGGAGAACTCTAGTACGAGAATAGTAAAATAATCACTAGCAGTCTAAAATTACATACTCTATGTATTATGACGAGTCCCAAAATTGTGTAGTCTACCCTATAACCTATTGTTATTCATGGAGGGTTGGAACAAATGAACTGTAAATTGTGTAGTCTACCCTATAACCTATTGTTATTCATGGAGGGTTGCAACAAATGAACTGTAAATTGTGTAGTCTACCCTATAACCTATTGCTATTCATGGAGGGTTGGAACAAATGAACTGTAAATTGTGTAGTCTACCCTATAACCTATTGTTATTCATGGAGGGTTGCAACAAATGAACTGTAAATTGTGTAGTCTACCCTATAACCTATTGCTATTCATGGAGGGTTGCAACAAAGGAACTGTAAATTACCATCACTATTTAGGCTACTGGTTGACTTTTCACAACTGGTAAAAATATCAGTTCAATTCACCACTTGCGAGTTTCGGTCTATAAGGA
This sequence comes from Paralithodes platypus, assembly GCA_032716605.1. Taxonomy (NCBI): domain Eukaryota; kingdom Metazoa; phylum Arthropoda; class Malacostraca; order Decapoda; family Lithodidae; genus Paralithodes; species Paralithodes platypus. The sequence continues at coordinate 77,032,377 of CM064492.1, read as the reverse complement.
AGTAGGAGCTGTAGACATAGATATTTAGCAGAATTACCAGCTAAAATACAGTTATAGGGCATACATAAATACATAATATCAAATTCAGCAAACTTTATATCCATCAACATCTCGTATAATCTCTGTATTTCTGCTAAATATTGATGTCTACGGCTCCAACTTCCTTATAGCCAGAAACACGCAAGTGGTCAATTGCACAAGTACAGTTGCCCACATAAGCTCTGTTCCTCGTCGTAATCTTATATGAAAGTAAAATTAGTATGACTGAATTGCAAGTGTTGTTTATTTTAATTATCAGTCGACTAATCAGATGAGTTAACCACTTGAGCACTGCATAAGAAATTACACACTTAATTCAATCATGCGCATTATATTTTCATATAAGATCAGGGAGAGAAACAGAACTTACGTTGGCAACTGCATAATATGAGCTAAGAGATGCTGGGGGTCGGAAATGCTCGACTAGTCTTAATGAATAGACTACATTCATATTGCATTCAGCCACAAACCAGGGTAATACTGGGAGGTCAATGCGAGGGGGTAGGCTATACAGGGATTTGCGCGGATTTTTTTTTTTTTTTCTATATTCCATCTACTCCCTCTCGGGCATAGGCTGAGAGCCTGTACATTCAACCGTTATTGAACGGTGAGGTCTCGTTCCAGTCTAGGGGGTGAGACATCAGATCAGATGAAGTATTGAGGGATAAGCCTTTACAACGGCACCTCGTATTTACATTCTACTTTTCCTATTTTTCTGAAGCGTGTAGAGAGGGGAGAAGGGGTGTTGGAGAGAGAGGAAGCTGTTGGAGTGGCTTTGTTATGTGTGTTTAGTCTGTATACGTCGTCAGGATGTTCCCTGACTGGGTGAGAGCATGTGAAACATGCTAGGACGTACTACCACACCCACTAAATGTCCGCCGTGGCAGGTATTCGATCCCGGGTCTTGCAGATTCACACGTGAGCGTGCTCTCCACTCGACCACCACGGCTCTGTGAAATACTTTTAGCTGCAAGCAGCCCCTGCCATCTTGCCTTCGCAGGATGCATGGGGCTTAGTTGCTCACTCACAGCTCGAAGCAACCCCATCTCTGATGCTGCCTCGCTCCAGTGTTTCACTGTCTACGTCCTAGATTCGGACCCTCACTCTCAGAACGCCACCTATTGAGCAATGAACTCACTAGCCATTGCCTCCCTATAACATATTTTTGAATATGGGAATATTCATACAGTGCTATTTAATCAGGGAAGAATGAGGGTATTTATTTGGCGTTTCGGTGAGCTTTGTGGTAATGCACTGATATTAGGTACAGATCAAATTCCATCCCAATAATATCTTCCCATTGACATATCGGGATTCAAACCCGGGTCCATTCGATTACCAGTCCAGTGGAAAGACCACTCCACCACACCTCCCCTTTGTTTTGGTCATTTATATACTTCCAGGTGCATAAAGGCGACTGTGGAACATAAATATAGCTCTGTCTATTTAACAATAATGAAAACAAACAAGGGACTTTGGTTTGGGACTGGGTGTAAATGTCTGGGTTTGCCAGCTTTCAGAGGAGGGCTATGCGGTCACCATTGTTTAAATTGTCCATACATCATCGGGGTCACTGACAGGTCCTTGACATACATATTTCAGTTGTGTGTGTGTGTGTGTGTGTGTGTGTGTACAAAGGAGTACAAAGGAAATCAAGCAACAACAGATCTAGTGACCCTTCTAGGTTGCTTGTCCTCCAAAACACTGAGGATCAAGTGTCCAAACAGTGGGTTAGAGTGGGTAAGGGAACATTGGAAAGGGAATTACTGCCCTGGAACTAATGTCCGTGGCAGGATTAGGAAGTTAGTAGGGGACAGATGGGTTAGTAACTGAGGGGGGAATAAAATAAAGTTATTCATTTACAAACGCAGTCAGTCGCGGGTTTGATGCGAGATATTTGTCTAGGCGGAGTTTAAATGAATCAACGGTGATGCAGTCTATAACGTTTTGGGGAAGCCCATTCCACAAGTTGACAACTCGATTGAAGAAGAAATTCTTAGATTCGTGTGAGTTAAAAGATTTACCAATAATTTTGCAACCGTTTCCCCGCGTGTAATTAGATTGGTCGATAGTGAAGTACTTACTACAGTTCATATTGTCGATGCCTTTGATGATTTTGAACACTTGAATTAAGTCACCTCTTAATCTGCGCTGGGTTAAAGGAAATAGATTTAATTCTCTAAGACGCTCTTCGTATGGTTTGTTCTTTAGGCTAGGTATCATTTTGGTAACTCTACGCTGAACTCGTTCTAGCTTGTTTATATCTTTTTGGTAATAAGGGCACCAGGATTGAACGCAGTATTCCAGAAGAGGGCGGACTAAGGAATTGTAAAGGGTTAGGATAACTTCTTTGGATTTATGCTCAAATGACCTGCCTATAAAGCCAATTATTTTGTTTGCCTTCTTAACAACTTCTGAACATTGTTGACTCGGTTTTAGGTTACTCGATATTGTTACTCCCAGATCAGTTTCTCTGTTTACATTCTTAAGCTGAGTGCCATTCATCGAATAGTTTGCTTTCTCATTTAGGTATCCGATATGTAGTACTTTACATTTATCTGCATTGAAACTCATTTGCCAAATTTGGGCCCAACATGACAATTTATCTAGATTGTGTTGCATATCGTCAACTTGTTCTTTTGAGAGTACGCTATTTGCAATTTTTGTCGTCAGCAAATTTTGAGATTGTACAGGTGAGACCCTCATCTATGTCGTTGATGTAAATTAGAAAGAAAATTGGTCCTAGTACCGATCCCTGGGGTACCCCGCTACTTACATTGGTCCATTTAGATGCCTTACCGTTTATGACTACTCTTTGCTTTCTGTCGCTGAGCCAATTTTCTATCCATTTCAACACACCGTCTTGTATTCCATGCGCTTTTAGTTTTAGCAGTAAACGTTTGTGGGGAACTTTGTCAAAGGCCTTTTGAAAATCAAGGTATATAATATCTACAGCTTTACTCTCATCGTAGAGGTTGAGGATATCGTGGAAGAAGTCTAAGAGGTTTGTTAAACAGGAACGTTTTTTACGAAAGCCGTGTTGAGTATCTTTAAGTATGTTATTTTCCTCTAAGTGATTTACGAGTCTGTCTCGTATGACCGTTTCTAGCATTTTACATACAACTGAGGTTAAGCTAATTGGACGATAGTTACAGGGTAGGGATTTGCTGCCTTTTTTTTAATATCGGTGTTACGTTGGCTAGCTTCCACTGATCAGGCATAGTTCCAGACTGCAAGGATTTATTGAATAGTAATGTCAGTGGTTTGGAGAGCTCATCCTTAGCTTTAGAACTCTAGGCGAGATTGTATCAGGTCCAGGCGTTTTATTTACCTTGAGTTTATCTAAACAATTCAATACTTCTCTCTCTGTAACGGTGATATTGCTTAGAACATCTGAATTATCAATCTGAATCGGCGATGGTGTAGGGATATCACTGAGGTCTTCTGTTGTAAAAACTGATGCAAAGAAGGTATTGAGGGCATTACTCATTTGTACTTCGTCTTTGGTGTATTCTCCGTTTTCATCGACTAACGGTCCGACAGTTGAAGTAACTACTTTTTTCTTTCTGATATAACTATAGAATTCTTTCGGGTTTGTTTTACTTTGATTCGCAATATGTAACTCTAGGGTCTTTTTACTTTGCTTAATTAACTTTTTGGCTTTGCGTCGTAGCTCTACAAATTTCACCCGTTCTTTGTCATTTTGTGAGGATTTTAATCTATCATTAGCAAATTTTTTTAGCAAGCAGGCAGTTTGAAATATCTTTATTCCACCATTTGGGCTTATTATTATGGCCTGGACGCCGTATTTTCGATGTGTACAGTCTTGCACTGCTTTTAGGTAAGTGGTTTCGAATAACTTCCAAGATGTATTTAAGTCGTTATTGTTAATTAAAAAGCTCCAGTCAGTTTCTTTAAACATAGCTCTAAGTTTATGGAAGTTTGCTTTCTTGAAATTAGGGACTTTTTCGATGCTACTATTTGGTTCGTTACTAGTAAACTTTAAAGTGAAAGTTATCGTACGATGGTCGCTGTTACTGAATTCATCACCAACATTCAAATTCTCTATTAATTCTTCTTTTGTTGCAAGTACAATGTCAAGAACGTTATTACCACGGGTCGGCGTTCGAACAAATTGATAAAGCGAACTCTCTTGCAAGTTCATATACAAGTCATGTCCGGAGTGTGAAGTAAGAGTATCGCCCCACTTGGTCACAGGTAAATTAAAGTCGCCAAAAATTACGGTATCTTGGGAGTTACTTACATCTGCAATTTGTTCGTAAATTTCTCGGTCAGTTTGCACTGATTGAGCTGGAGGTCTGTATATTAATGCAAGTATTATTTTTGTACCTTTATTATTCTTTATTAGCACAAAAGATGCGTCGACGTTCACAATTTGAGGTTTTGACAAGAGGGTAGGGTTAAGACTTTCTTTGATATAAAGTAAAACGCCACCTCCATTTCGATTTATTCGGCTTTTCTCAAACATTACATAACCGGGAAGTGAATACTCTGCTAAAAAGTCTCTATCTTCTGTATTGAGCCAAGATTCTGTTATGCCAATCACATCATAATTTTCTGTAAACACTAGCTCCTCTAAATCTGAAAATGTATTGCGTATGCTACGAGCGTTTGCATAGAAAACCTTTAAATTTGTTATTTTAGAACTCACGGAACGGTGTGTGTGTGTTCCGGATAACTGAGACTGTGAACAGTAAAAAGAAAAATAGGCAAACTAATAAATCTCAAATTATTTTCATTATTACTAATATCATTATTACAGGCCTATATACACACATTCTATAAATCTCTCTCTCTCTCTCTCTCTCTATATATATATATATATATATATATATATATATATATATATATATATATATATATATATATATATATATATATATATATATATATATATATATATATATATATCATAGTGATATATATATATATATATATATATATATATATATATATAAAGTCGTATTTACAACCATTATTGTGTAGTACATTCAAGTGCACTCTTATACACTGCAATGGGGTCAATAGTATACTGCATCTTGTCTTCCTAATAAGAAGAGTGTAGATGTTGATATAGAACATGGGGGTTGAAAGAGCGGTCAAGTATGTCACAACTCACAAGTCGAGAGATATGATGGAGGGCATGGTGGTGGTGGTGGTGGTGGTGGTTACGTGACACTGGATAAAGGTGAATTTAGAGAGGGAGAAAGCAAGATATAGTAAAGACTAGTCTATATATCTTGAGAAAGTATGTGTTAGGGCTTCTGCACACGAGGCAATTTTAGTGTGTAGGGGATGCCACTTTTGTTCTAGTATGATTTTTTTTTTTTAGTAAACAGCCGAGCGAGCAAGGGCTCACGTGCTCGCCTTAAAATGGCCTAGACGGCCGAAGGGACCTGGCATCTGTTACGAGGATAGTGTCTGCTTAATGGGCCGAGCGGATAAATGCTTCGGTCGCCTATAAACGGCCTCAGAGGCCAACAGGATCTAGCCTATGACATGTGGCTAAGGTGTGGGCGAGCGAGCCATCTTATCAGTGATTATCACATCCTAAATACCGACATCGTAAATCTAGAGCCATGAATACTGGCACACCTACCTACCTAAGGTCACCTAAGGTTGTGTTCGCCATTCTTCTAGTGGCACCGAGGAGCGCGCCGCCCCTCGTTCTGGGTATTAGCCATTAGGCTATAATATATAATAGTCTGTTTTGTTTTTGTTTTTTTTGTTTTTTCCCGGAGCATGAGCGTATGACGTAGCAGGCAAGGGATAAGTTGTTAATGCATTGGTTTGTTATGACTTTGGATATCCAGGCTTAGGCTGCGGCCCATGGAGTAGAAATCCTAACATTACGGAGTAAAAGGAGCCTGACATATGGGGAACATGAAAAAACGATCTCACTCCTAAACGGTCACAATATTATACATCCTAGGTGAGGTTAGGTTGGAATAGACTAGACTACGTTTGGTTAGGTTAAGTTAAGCTAGATTAGGTGTTAGGTTACACTAAGTAAGGTTTGGTTAGAAGACTTGCACATTCTGGTTTTGGTCGCTTAATTTGACTTGAAACCAGTATATGCAAACTACTAGATGACTCAGTGAGGAGGGCTGGTGGTAATAACCTCTACAGTAGGTCATCAACCGCATCATGGTGAACACTGCTGGGTAGCTTTGCACAGGCCCTAAGGGAAACGGGGAATGGTCAACTTTGTTATATAATACTACACTCTCGGGAAACAGAACGGTCAATGTTGTTATATAATGCTGCACTCTCAGGAAATATTATGTAATGCTGCACCCTCAGAGAAACACACATGTGACTACCGTACATATTTTTAGAGGCCTGTTAGAAAACAGATAATGGACATCTTGGAAGTTAATATGTTTTTCGGCTATTTTGACGAAGAATTGTAATATCTTGCTCACTCCCTAGAGAATATACTCAACTCTCATCTTGTGTCAGCCTACACATCTTACTACGTCTGTAGCAGGCAGTGGTAAGTTCAATGTCTGTCTTCTCACTTAGAGTATGTTTTGGTGAGCCAGCTAGACACAAGAGAGACTAGAGATATGCCTCTCATTTGGCCCGCTCTCAAGGTCAACTCTTTTGGCTCCACCAACCATGTTTCATACCTAGGCCTACCATTAAAACATTATGATAGGCTTTATAAGATGTCCCCTTAACATTATAAAGGTGACATTAATTAATTGTTGGAACTGAATTATTGCGAGAGAACGCACACAAATTAATGTAAATAGACAAAGTATGGTTCTGAAATAGATACAGGCAAACATTGGTTTGCAAAAATATTGTGCACAAAACATCCAGTAATGTAGCCTATTCTTGAAACCCAATTGATCACATCTATACCAAAAGGTTCTAACATCCATCCACAGTATTGTTTGAGCTGTAATGAAGTTTAACAAAGCAAATATAAAATATAAAGTTATGTACATTCATATTTCATGAACCTTTTCATTCTTGTGATAGATGGGATATATTACTACCAACATAGCCTACCTTTAAAGGGTAAAAATGACTGACACTTTCACTACCATTTTAACCTTTTCTAAACCCACACTTGTTTCCAGCGTGAAGTAGGTAGCGAAAATAAAATGTAGATAAATACATAATTGCATAATCTTCTTTTAAAAGGTTTATAAACACTCTTGTATGATGGTCTGGCTAATGGGAGAGGCTAAAGTGCAGGGTAGGTTCATTTGTTTTTTTCCCTATGCGTTTAAGGGGGGGTGACCCTTTTTTTTTTTTTTTCTCTCCTTTTCTCTCTTTCTCTGGCTTGTATCCATTCGGCCCCATTCAGCCAACTATTTTAAGACGTTTATCCCCATCTAGGTGTCAATTTCTTCCTGGCGAGCGATAGCGAGCCAGCATTATATGAATAAATCCGGCTTCGCCGGAGACATTTTTCTATCGAAAAATGTACAAATTTACCCTGCTGTCAATTTTTATTTTTAAATATGCTGGCTCGCTACCGCTCACCAGTAAAAAACTGACACCTGGATGGGAATAAACGTCTTAAAACAGTAGGCTGAATGGGGCCGAATGGATACAAGCCAGAGAAAGAGAGAACAGGAGAGAAAACAAAGCAGGTCACCCCTCCCTTAAAGGAGGTTTGCTAGGGTTTGTGGGGTGTATTCTCACATGCGAATCCGCAACAAAAATATCTGTAGACTGTGGAGCCACCTAACCTTCACCACTCTCTCTTCTGACCTAGGGTGCCAAACCGGAACAATTTTATTAGAAGACTTAAATGAAAATGAAGAATATCAGAACATTAAAGGGAGGTTTTTAGTGTGTTTCCTAGACTTCCATCAAACTTGAAATTACACTCCCTTGACCCCCTTTCAAGATAAATTTGTAAATTTTTAGGGAGAAAAATGTCCCGGCCGAAGGCCGGTTCCTCTTAAATTACAGGCTCGCTATCGCTCGCCAGGAAAAAATCAACACCTAAATGGCACTAAAGGTCTTAAAAGCGACATAAATGGGGTGAAAGTTCTTAAAATCGACAAACTAATGGGGCGAACGTCTTAAAATCTCAAAAGCAATGGGGCTAAACATGAAGGAGAAAGGGGTAAAGAAAAAAATCCCTCAAGTGAAAATCTCCCCTTAATATAACTAGCATCGTGTTAGCCATTTTATCACTACCAAAGACATTACTAGAACAAAACACAATCTTTACACTAACGCTCTAAACATTTTGGAAGTGGGTCGAAATCTTATGATAATACCTCACAGATACCTTACCTTTTGATACCTTTTGATGTGTTCACCACTCTTCTAGCAGCACCAAGGAGCGCGTCGCCCCTCGTTGTGGGTTGTGTTTTGGTGCAGCAGACTGTTTGAAGAGACAGCACGCTCCCTTGCAAAGATGGGCTCGTCTGGCACTTTTTGCAGTTCGACATCGAGGGCTCTCTTGAAGTTGTCTAAAGAGACGCCCCTTGTCTCTTACTCGCCGTGGGAGTTTGTTGAAGAGACGTGGGCCTCTGTGTGATAACCAGCCCTCTCGCAGAGAGCCCATAGCACCCCTGTTATTCATCCGGGGGATATTGCATTCCCAGCCTCTCCTATCACTGAATTTCATGACTATCGGAGTATGTAGGTTTGGTACTAAACCCTCTGCGATTTTCCACGTGTATATTATTAGGTAACGTTCTCTTCTACGTTCCAGTGAGTACAGTTTCAGTGCTCTTAAACGCTCCCAATAATGTAGCTTTTACCGAACTTATATGCAAAGTGAAATTTCTTTGTACACTCTCTAAGTCATATATTTCACCTGCTTTGTATGGGGATGTTAATACGCTACAGTATTCAAGCCGTGGTAGCACTAGAGATTTGAAGAGCGTTATCATAGGCAATTCACCACGTGTTTTAAATGTATGCAGAATCCAACCCGATAAACGTTTCGCAGCCGCAACTTTGACCTGGTTATGTTCTTTGAAACCCATATTTCTAGACATTAACACACCAAGGTCTTTCACACTGTCTTTCCGTTCTATTATGTGGTTAGATTCTGTTAGGGAGTTTGTGTTCTCTTTAACGACATTATTATCTCCGTACCTTATTAATTGGAATTTTTCTTCATTGAATTGCATGTTGTTTTCCCTGGTCCACTGGAACACTACATTTATGTATTCCTGCAGCTGGCCCGTGTCCTCTTGCGTGTTTACTATCTTGCTTAGTTTTGTGTCATCTGCAAAAGACGACACCGTACTGTGTCTTGTGTTGGTATCTATGTCGTAAATTAGAATGAGGAACAGAAGGGGCGCTAGCACTGTTCCTTGGGGCACTGAGCTTTTGACATCCGAAGGCTCAGATGTGACTTGGTTTACTGCTACTGATTGTTTCCGGTTTACGAGGAAATTGTATATCCACCGTCCGATTTTCCCCGTTATACCTTTTGCTTTTAGTTTGTGGGCTATTATACCATGGTCACATTTATCAAATGCCGTAGCAAAATCGGTGTAGATGACATCAACGTTTTTCTTTTCGTCTAGCGCTTTAAGAATGTTGTCATAATGTTCCAAAAGTTGTGATAGACATGATCTTCCCGCTCTGAACCCATGTTGACCGGTGTTGTGTAGTTCATTTGCCTCCATGAATGCTGAGATTTTGCTTTAGGACTCGCTCGAAAACTTTAATGATGTGGGAGGTTAGAGGTACCGGGCGGTAGTTTTTTGGTAGTAGCCTGTATTTGGCCTAGTTACATATAAACCTGTATTTATTTTGGCCTAGTTACATATAAGTCTGTATTTGGCCAAGTTACATATAAGCCTGTATTTGGCCTAGTTACATATAAGCCTGTATTTGGTCTAGTTACATATATGCCTGTATTTGGCCTAGTTACATAATTATAAGCCTGTATTTGGCCAAGTTACATATAAACCTGTATTTGGCCTAGTTACATATAAGCCTGTATTCGGCCTAGTTACATATAAGCCTGTATTTGGCCTAGTTACATATAAACCTGTATTTATTTTGGCCTAGTTACATATAAGCCTGTATTTGGCCTAGTTACATATAAACCTGTATTTGGCCTAGTTAGGCTACATATAAACCTGTATTTATTTTGGCCAAGTTACATATAAGCATGTATTTGGCTTAGTTACATATAAGACTATTTGGCCTAGTTACATATAAACTTGTATTTGGCCTAGTTACATATAAACCTGTATTTATTTTGGCCTAGTTACATATAAGCCTGTATTTGGCCTACCGGTAGTTACATAAAAACCTGCATTTGGCCTAGTTACATATAAGACTATTTCACTATTTGGCCTACAGTAGTTACATAGCCTATAAGCTGTTTTGTGTGTGTGTGTTTTTTTTTTTTTTTGGGGGGGGGGGGGCAGACGCCGTAATTAACGATAAGGGGTGGCCATGAACATAGGCGTTTATCACGAATCGCTAGGTCAAGTTGCCCGGGCTTGAAATAACCAATACCATTTTGACAGTACGGCTTCGATCCACTGACCCTTTGATCAGCAACCGACGATCTGCTGTCTCTCTAATGTTTTACAAGCATATTATTTCAACCTTTCTTCATATGGATCAACTTTGCCATTCTTCGTTTTACTGCTTCCAAGGAATCTATGTCCCTTCTGTAATCAGGACACCAAAATTGAACAGCATAATCCATATGCGGCCTCAGTAATGCTAGGTAAAGTATCAATATTAGGTCTTCTGTTACTCACAACTTTACATAGATATTCAAGAACTCCATTTGCCTTTTTTTCGAACGCTGATGCATAGATTTCTTGGGTTCAAATCACTGCTGACGATCACTCCATTGTTTTTTTTACCGAGTTACTTATAGCGTTGTTATCTTGCATAATCTATCAATTTCCCAAATTTTACTACACTGCATTTATCTACATTGAATTTCATATGGCAATTCACTGCCCATTCGTGTAGTGTATCTAGATTACCGGGTACTTTGGATTATCAGAAATAACTCGTTCTACTTTAGAGTAATCCGCATATGTACTGATCTTGCTAGTTATACCTACATCAAGGTCGTTAATAAAACTGACGAAGAGCAGAACCTAAACAAGATCCATGCATATGCAGTCTCACATACACACAGTCACACACACACTCACATTCAAACACACACACACATCTATACACACATATATAAACACACACACACACACATTCACACAAACACCTGTGCCCACTCCCTCACACCTGCACAACCCCACCGCCCCCTCATATATACACAGTCACACACACACTCACATTCAAACACACACACACACATCTATACATACACACATATATAAACACACACACACATTCACACAAACACCTGTGCCCACTCCCTCACACCTGCACAACCCCACCGCCCCCTCTTTCCCCTCATATATACACACAGTCACACACACACACACACACACACATCTATACATACACACATATATAAACACACACACACACACATTCACACAAACACCTGTGCCCACTCCCTCACACCTGCACAACCCCACCGCCCCCTCTTTCCCCTCATATATACACAGTCACACACACACTCACATTCAAACACACACACACACACACACCTATACACACATATATACATACACACATATATAAACACACACACACACATCTATACATACACACATATATAAACACACACACACACATATATATACACACACATATAAACACACACACACACACACACATTCACACTAACACCTGTACCCACTCCCTCACACCTGCACCAACGCCCCCGCCCCCTCATCGTTTCAGGATATGGTTATCATTTACACACCTGCGCCAGACACCCCCATTACGAAAACTCACTTGATTAGCTAGCACTTTTGGTTTTCCCCTTTTAACCCCTTCCGAACCGGGTTTTAAATGTTATTTGCTATATTTAGACGATTTTCTGCAGCTTAGGAAGGATATGTGGTAGTAAAAAGTGTTAAGTGAGATAGTTTGAAGCCTGTTAATTTGCTGGAGGCCCTTTTTCAACTGAATAAAATCGTCGAATAGTAGCCAGATTAAAGTTAAAAGGATGGCACCGGTACAGAAGGGGTTAATTAACACTGTCAAGTATTATGATGATAGTTCAATTACGTGAGATTGCACTTGGTATTTGTAAGCGTATTTACGAAGTGTGCTTAACCCTTTCTGTACCGGTGACATCCTTTTCGTTATATTCTGGCAACTACTAGACGATTATATTCAGCTTAGGAAGGATGCCAACCAATTAAAAGGCAACAGACTATCTCAATTCATTCCTTTTGCTACCATAATATCCTTCCTATGCTCCACAGAATCGTCTCAATGTGACTAAATAAACAAAACAAAAAAACGTCGCCGGTACAGAAGGGGTTTAGGTATTTCTCTACTCAGTTAATATTATGTCAAACGTAAATCTCAATCATACGAACCTTGCAAGTGCGTTATCAAAATGACTTGCTCATTAGTGATAAACCTAAAATGCTGTAAGAGTGTGATGCAAACTCACACCGCCTGTGTCAGAGATTTCAAATACAGAGCAAGTAACGTAGTAGACTAGGCCACTTGTTAAATTGTTCTGATT